>CM069907.1:44445839-45045839 GCA_036172215.1 Camellia granthamiana | reverse complement strand
ATATTTTATTTTGGGGAAATTTAGGAAACCCTGACTCGTGCCAAAGGCCACATGTCCATCATCACCAAAGTTGCCTCAGCTTGGGAACTTGGGTATGAGAGGGGAAGGTCCTGAAATGAGCACCCCCGTTCACCCGATCAAAGATCGGCCCCTACTAATCATGATATGTTGTTTTATAAACCTCATGTGTTCTTATCCGATTATTAGACTAGCTTTACTATGTGATGCAGACAAGAAAGTATAGACTAAGTTACAAGACTTGGAACAAATCAACTCATGTTTGTTTTCAAAAATGGTTTGAATTTGCCACCCTCAAGTGGGCTAAAACGCGGATTTGCCATCAAACATGATGGGCTTGAAACATGATTTGCCACTTCGCAAAGTGGGCTTAAAACTCACATTTATTGAATTGTTCCAATTCAAGTAACAAAGCCTTCATCCACAGGCATTAATGCAGTTAATCATGTAAGCACATAGCCTCACGGCATGCATGCTAACATGGCAATATGGCAATCACACTCATGCGAGTATGCTAAAGCATAAAAACATACCGAGTACTCCAAGCCAAAACAAAAACTAGTTAGAAAAATGCATGATCCTAATTATGTTAAGATGGGTAATGCAACACATGCAATGATGCGATTAATAGACTCGGCTACTAATATGGCATATGATTTGATTCAATTTGATAACATGTTTTGAAACACGTATTCAAATAAGTATTGAAATGTGATGCAATTTGAATGATATGCCGAGCCTCGGTGCATGCAATACAAATGAATGATGCAAACATGCGAGCATAAGGTATGCTAATCGAAAATGACCCTAAACTAACCATCGAAAACAGATAAATAAAAGGGAGAAAGACGTGGGGTTGGAAGACATGCACACACGCACGCACACTTATTACAACATTATACTCTTGCGAAGGAGGGTCTGAATGAATAAGCTAACTAGCTACGCTAATTACGCTAACTATTACAAACCAAAACTAATTAACTATTCTAGCTAAGTATTACAAACCAAATTGAATAACTAACTACGCTAAGCTAATTAAGTACAACACTTGAATTGAATAATTAGCTACGCTAACTAACCAAAGCAATTTAAATAAAGCAAGTAAATGGCTTCAAAGGCGAGGGACGCATGCATGCTTGGTTGCTCTGCCCAAAAATGCCATTGTCTTGCCATCGGATGTCTCTGTTTGCACCCATTTGATCACTGAAAACTGTATCAACTTCTAGATTGCCTCTGCTCCAACACAGGAACATATTTGTGCAAAAATTCACTGTTGGCCGGTCGACTACAAAAAGTGTCTGTCGGCCACCTTAACTGGCCGGTCGGATACTTTAAGTGGCCGGTCGGCCACCCCCTTTTCTGGACTTCTTCCTTTGCTACAACAGAGAGCAAACAGAGGCAAAGCAATGCATTTTCAAGAAATGTATGTACTGCTACCCTCCTTATCATTTCTTAAGCTCAAAGGAGTGTAGTTCTTGGCTCTTAAGCCATCAACCAAGTATTTTCAATGCATGATGGCTAGAGAACCAAGCTTGTACAAGGTCAATGAATGCACAAACAAGTCCAAAACAACCACCACCCTATCAGGCATGATCAAGGGTAACGATGACCAAGAAAAGTTGCGTGTTTCATCACTTCGAGTATGAAACGTCCCATTTTTCTTGTGTTTGGATTAACGTCCGATCCAAACACATGCAATGCAACACAACATGCTTAACTTGCTCAAGTTTTAATTGTCATGTTTTATTTATACATTTTACATTATCGATTAGTCCTTTAACCGGTTAAGTCCAAAGTGAGAGTCCTCTAATTGGAAAGAGGGCTTAAGCCACAAGTACCTTGAGCATGAAAGAGGCCTTATGCTGTTTGTAATGAAATCCCGAAGGAATTAAACCATTAGGCATTAAAGCCTCAATTCCATACTCAAGCTAACAAGAGGCTTAAAGCCACTTTCAAAACAAAGTAAAGAGTGAAGAATAGGGAAAGGTTGCAGATATTTCAGTGCTGAAATGGCATGCAAAAGGACACTAAAACATGAAAACAACACATGCAAATCATGCTAAGAGCCTAAAACATTAAGCTAGTGAAGGAGTTTGCACCACAACCACACAATACAAGCCTCAAAGGGCCAAACCAACTCAAAATAGAGTTAAAACATGCCAAAACAGTGGCTAAAACTTGCTGAGATTGAGGCACAAAATGCTAGAAAAACATGCTCACAAGTTAACTTGCAAACAAGACTCAAGGCACAACTCTCAAAAGCAATGAAAGAGTGAAATGAATGAGCATGTGATAGAGCTATGATGCTGAGATTACATGCAAAATGATGCTATAACATGCAAGCAACTTAAACACTTCATGCTGAAAGCCTTAAAACAATGAGCTAGTGAAGACCATTACACTATAGCCATGCAATACAAGCATCGAAGGACTTAACCAGCCCAAAACAGAGTTAAAGTAGGCCAAAATAGTAGCTAAAATATGCTAAAGTTAAGCTAACACAAGCTAGAAAAATAGGCTAAACCATTAGGCATGCTAGACTAGTAAGCACAATTGCACTACAAGTACAAAAAGCAAGCAACAAATGCTCCAACCAACCCAAAATAGAGTTGAAACATGTAATAACAGAGCCTAAAACATGCTTGAACTAAGCTAACACAAGCTACAAAAACATGCTACTATGTAATGCTAACTAGACATGGAAGTGAGACACAAGGAGGGGAGGCTAACCCCTCCATTTATGGACTTCAAAACATACTTTTTACCACTGAAATAACTCTAAATTTCAGTGGTTTAAAGGCCCAAAAATTTTGACTTCAACATGCTAAAAGATGGTGCAAAGGCTCATACAAATAAGCAACAAGAAGGGTAGACAACCCCTTAGCACAAAATGGCTTCAAACCAACATGTTAAGGCTCAAAAATCAAAACTTTATGTAGTTGAAAGCTAGGCTCAAAATAGTATAAAAAGATGGCAAAACAAGTATATAGAAAGAGCTCAAATGAGGTAAGTCTTATACCTTTGAAGCACAACACTAAACAACCACTCTCTTAGGCTCAAACAACCTTCCAACAGCCCAAAATAGGTTCCAAGAGGCCTCAGCTCCAAGGTGGTCTAATTTGGTTAAGGGCTAGTGTGCAAATGTGTAGAGAATTCTAACTATCAAACATAAACAAGAGGAAAGAGAGAGAGAATTCTAGAGAGAGAGGGAGAAATTTGCTCAAAATTATCTAACCCCTCCAAATGGGGGAGAGACCCCCATTATATAGAAAATCAAGCTAAAGGCTTGCATTCATCCCTCCATACACGTGTATGGAGATGGCCTTCAGTGAACAACAGTTGGCACAGCTAGCAAAGAAATATCTGAAAGAGGGAGAAAAATGGCCGTAGGCCACTTTAAGTGGCCGACCGGCCACCTCAACTAGCCGACCGACCACTTCAAGTGGTCGACAAGAGGAAAAAGTGGCTGATAAAGCCAAAAAGTGGCCGACAAGGCCCCTCCCCCTTCTAGGCAAGAGGCACCAAGGTTTGGCCCAAAAATAAGCACAAAGCAAAAAGGGTTTAGAGGCTCAAAGACAAGGCGTTCTGCCGAGAACTTTGGGCGCTCAAAACAAGCACAATCATCGAGTGCACAAATGATGACGTCTAAGTCTTGAGGTCGGTAAAAAATAGGGTGTCTATAGTATGACACAACATGAGGCATCTCTACCTTCAGCTGCGGAGTGAGCGTTGAGAAATATGCGTATACCCAAAGCTGCAAAGAAAAAAAAAAACAACAATGAGTATACAGTATATAAACACAAAGAATGCAGAAAGTAGAATGTGTGTGCAGTATACAGAGAATGCAGAATGCAAAAAACAGAATGTGCATACAGTGTATAGAAAGTACATATACATAATGCAAAAAATAGCATGTGTGTGTACATCGTACAAAAAATACAAATGCAGAATACAGAAAGCAGAGTGTGTAGTATACAGAAAGTACAGATACAGAGGATGCAAAATTTGCAATGTAGAGAGCGCAATATATAGGTGTAAACAATGCAGTGTGTAGTGCACAGAAAGTGCAAAGTAGAAAGCACAGAAATGGCGAGCAAAAAATGTAAATTAGAAATGTAAAGCGTACTTCCCAAGCTCGCCAGTAGCCTCTGACTCTATCTCCCCTTCTGCAAGATGACAAGCTCATATAGCCATACAATGTGGCTAGGCCAGCACCGCCCCAATCATAAAGTCGGACCTGAGATAAGTCCACTAGAGCGCTCAGAAGATATAACCCTACAGTGTTCCACCTGTTCGCAAACAAGGTGGTGCCAAGCAGGAGCATCAAGAAGCCTCGGGCGTAATGCTTGGTCTTCTCTGGGCTCTCTGGCTCTCTCCCTCAGAAATGCTCGACGAACCAGCTATACCGTACCATCCCCGGTCGGAAGAGAGGTGGACGTGCTCCTAGCAGGTATAGCCAAGCGGTCTCCCACTCGTCCATGTCCATATCGTAAGGGATCCAATGACCATCTACTTCTATGCCTGTGAGCATGGCGAAGTCATAGCGAGTCATTGTCATCTCCCCAGAAGCAGAGAAGTGGAAGGAGTTAGTGGTATCCCACCACCGCTCCCCTAATGCACCAAGAAGCAGGCAACTCGCAATATGGCGCGACAGCCTCATGCAAAATGAGCTGAAACCGGCCTCGTCGACGATGTAGCGGACACCGGCAGGAAGCTCCACATACCAGTCCTTCGCGGACATGGCTCCACACACGCAGCTCCTCTACACTGCCCTCGGATGTAAGTATGGTCACCACCACACCCAAGACTGCCAACCCATTTGCCAATACCTCCAACACAACTTCACAAACCTTGAGCTATCAAGCTCGAAACCAAAGGGTCTTCACCCCACTCTACATACCTTTGTCCAAAGCCTTAGGGGTCCTAATCAAAAAGGGGTATCTTAAGCCGTTAGAACAACGCCCACTACCCGATCCTCTCCCTCTGAAACACAACTCAGCCAAATACTATGCTTTACACCAATAGCACGGTCATGACACTGATCAATGCTTTAGGCTGTGTCATGAGATTCAAGATCTCATTGACAATAAGGTGATAGCGCCTCCCTAAAAGCCAAACGTCACTACAAATCCTCTCCCACCGCATAACCAAGTCCCTCCACTCTGGCATATAAACCTCATCCATACACTGGCCGTCCCTTATCACCCCAGTATATACATCACCCCTTCCCACCTACCTAAGCCGGCATTGTTCATGCCTGAGAGCACATACTTGTGCATGATGAGCGCGTTTTCACTCCAACCCGAACCAGTGGTGGTGACGGTGGAAGATAAAGAGAGGTCAGCCTTAGTGGAGAATATTAGTCCGTTGCCCGAGGGTTCTGAGGATTTATCTAAGGGGATATACAACCCGAGCTGCTATATTGTACCTGTAGATCAAGCTAAATTGGAAGTGGTGTTGCCCACTGGGATGGAGGTCTATGTAGTTTGAGAAGATGGGCCAAGTTAGGGATTAGATGATCTTGCCGACCTGGAGGAGGACCTAGACAATATGCAGTTCTTTGATGAGCAAGATCAAGGGGACGTGCATATTGATTGGTTTGATCTTAATGGGTCAACAAACAATTCTAGGTGGCTAAGTGATGAATCTGATGCAGATGAGGGGGCTAAATTGAAGCTGGAAGAACAGAAAGTGGGAACTATTGCAATGGCCAGAATGGCCGATGGAAAGGGTAAACTGTCGAAGAACACTGGTGAAGAGCAATTGGCTCAGGAACTGGGCATTGTTAGTACTGTACATACTGAACAAAAAGCCGCGCTGGAGCGATTTGGGCAAGAAATAAGTAAAAGCAATCAGAAAGCTGGAAAAGCTCAACATGCTGCGAGGGAGATTTGTGATAAGGAGGTAATTCGAACGGAGCCAGACGAGTGCTTGTCGGCTACCGAAGGGGCCTGGTGGGATGACGATGACCGACACTTGGCCCATACTGATGAGGATTGGGGTGAAGGCCTTCCTAACAACACTTGGTATGTGGAAGGAGTCGACCACATGACAAGAAGTGGCCGATATTTCAAACCACCGCATCTGGACCAACCAGAGGCACCCGGGAAGGATAAAGAAGTAGAGAAACAAAAGAAAAAGTTGTTGGATGAGGAGGCTATGCTGAAATAGTTAAAGAAGATTCAAGTTGATATATCTATCTGGGGTCTGCTTATGGCTTCACGAGTGCACAGACAGGCTGTGCTGATGGCGATGGATAAAGCTAAGTTGTCCATCGACACCACCCCAAAACAACTGGTGGGATTAGTCTTCCCGGGGGGCGCTGTGCCAACTTTAACCTTTTCAGATAAGGAATTACCGCCAGAAGGCTCTGTACATAACAAGCCTCTATACATATCCATAGAGTGCCGAGAAAAATGGATACCAATGGTATTGGTTGATATTGGGTCAGCAATCAACGTCTACCCAACTCGTACAACATATGCCATTGGTCTGAAACTGGCCGATTTTGTGCCTATAGCCCAAATGATCCGAGCGTATGACAATATAAGCAGAAAGGTGATGGGGACAGTGCAGATTAGAGTACAGGTTAGCCCAGCTCAACAGGACATCGAGTTCCATATCTTGGATGTTCCGGCCACTTTCAACTTACTACTCGAGCTACCTTGGTTGCACCAAGTAAGAGTTGTCTCTTCCACTCTCCACCAAATGCTGAAGTACCCCCACGGGAAAGGGGTGGCCATAGTCTTCGAGAATTCATCTATACATCCTCCGCCAGAGGTCACTACACCTGTGTTGGAGATCGTGCATGGCGAAGAGGATGTTTTCCTTTCTGGGTTTACCTTGGCTGAAGCCCAGGCAGTGCAAAATATCTTAGCCATCGATGAGGGCTTGTACGTCAACGCCCAATCTGTATACCTCATGAACAAGCTACATCATATGCCTGGAATGGGATTAGGGAGGAGCAGCCTGAAGGGCGTTACTGCGTTGGCCGATGTGCCACATAACCCACATGCATTTGGTCTGGGCTATACGCCCACCAAAAAAAACTGGGTGAGGAAAGGGAAAGAAATGGTTGGAAGAGCCAGAGTTAAGTAGATCGGAAAGTGCTATGAGCTTGTGCACCGACCTGTCCGGGGGACCCTGAATGGCTATTTTGTTCGGGAGGGCGAAGACTTCCCATTTTGTAGTTTTTCTGAACCATGGTTCGACTCTGAAAGGCAATGAGTTCCCAACTTTGAGATTTTCTTTGACTTGCAGCTGCAAGAGAGTGATACAGAGGAACAGACTGAACTAACTGATGAGACTGCAAAGAGTACATGAAGTGATTCTGACAGCAATGAACTTGAAGTAGGAGCAGCACTGGCATGTCTCCTTTCGGATCCTCAGATCAACTTAGAGAGATTAGGGGATAACCTGACCGTTTCCATGATCGGAGACCAATCAGGTGCGAACCCTTCTAGCTGTATCTTGGATGCATCTAACGCACCATCCCTCACTTAGCAGCTGGAAGAGGGTAGTGAACCAGAATCTGATTCCACCGAGTTTGTGGAGTTGGAATCAGATTTCAGCTCTTCTGAGTCTGGGTCCGATATTCCTAGGGGTGATAACCCGGATGCCGAGGTTTTGTCCAGGTCGTCTTTTTCCTTTTCGTTTGAGTCGATTGTAACCGAGGAATTGGATGAGCTAGATCTTTTGAATGAGAATGCCTCTGCAGATTCTAAGTACTTCTCTATGCCTCTTGTTTATTGCATTGATCATGATTTTCAAAATTTTGATGAAAACAATGAGGAAGGAATTCCTCTGTTTTGAAAAATTTGATTAATCGAGAGAATGAGAGGTTTGCAAACCCCTCGCTGATGAAATCATTGCTATTAATGTGGGTACTGAGAAGGATCCGCGCTTGGTCTAGATCGGGTCCACGTTGTCTTCGGAGGAGCACGAGCGCTTAGTCGCTTTATTAAAAGATTTCAAAGATGTTTTCGCGTGGTCCTACGAAGACATGCCTGGAATCGATCCTGAGATTGTACAGCATCGGATCCCTCTTGACCCCGAGGCCCGACCTATCAAATAGAAGTTGTGGAGAATATGCTTGGATTGGGCTTTAAAGATTAAAGAAGAGGTCACCAAGCAGATAGACGCAGGGTTTTTGCTAGTATCTAAGTATCCGACTTGGTTGGCCAATATTGTCCCAGTGCCAAAGAAAGACGACAGAATTCAAGTGTGTGTGGATTTGATAGATCTGAACCAAGCCAGTTCGAAGGACGACTTTCCTTTACCACACATCGATGAATTGGTGGACTTCACCGCAGACCATGCATTGCTCTCCTTGATGGATGCATTTTCCAGGTATAACCAGATTCTGATGGCACCCAAAGACAGAAAGAAAATTGCTTTCACTACGACGTGGGGAACCTACTGCTACAGGGTGATGCCGTTTGGGCTGAAAAAAGCTGGGGCTACCTATCAACGGGCTGCAACCAAAATTCTACATGACATGATCCATAAAGAGGTCATGGTGTATGTGGGCGACATGATTGTCAAGTCTAAGGAAAAAAAGGGCCACTACACCGCCTTGAAGAAATTCTTTCAACGAATTAGAGAATACCGGTTGAGGTTGAATCTGTAAAAATGTACTTTCGGTGTAACAACAGAGAAAATGTTAGGTTTCTTGATCATACAGAGAGGCATCGAGGTAGATCCTTCCAAAATCAAGGCCATCCTAGAAATGCCACCACGAAGGACTAAAAAGGTGGTGTGAGGCTTTCTGGGTAAAGTGCAATTCATAAGACAGTTTATTTCTAAATTAACCTTGACTTGTGAACCATTATTTGGTCTCCAGAAGAAAGGAAATAAATTCCGATGGGATGATCGATGTCAATTCGCTTTCGAGCAGATCAAGCAATACCTTCAAAATCCACCCATGTTGTCTCCGCCAGAGCCCGGGAAGCGTTTGATTTTGTATTTGTCAAGGGATGCATGCTTGCTCAGGAATCTAAGTGTAGGGTGGAGAAAGCATTTACTACTCGAGTAAGAAAATGATGGATTATGAGACCCATTACACCCCGCTAAAGAAAGCTTGCCTAGCCTTGGTATGGGCTACTAGGAAGTTGAGGCACTACCTGTTAGCTCACTTCGTAATTCTGGTTTCGAGATTAGATCCCATCAAATATCTCTTTAAGAAACCAGCGCTTATGGGGAGGCTAGCCCGTTGGTTGCTCCTCCTTTCCGAATTTGATTTGAAGTATGTTACTCACAAGTCTGTCAAGGGAAGAGAAGTAGCGGAGTCCCTGGCAGATCACCTAGTGGAAGGGGATGAAGCGGCAGAATACCTATTCCCAGATGAAGCTATTCTGCAAGTCGAGGAAGAGATCAGGACAATGTATTTTGACGAAGCATCTAATCAATACGAGGTATGGGATAGGTGTGTTGCTGATAGCACTCGACAATTCCCACATACCCCTAGCCTTCAAACTCCGAGGCATGTATCGCTAGTTTGGAAGCTGCCCTGGAATTAGGGGCAAAAAGGTTGGATGTCGTCGGGGACTCGAACCTAGTTGTGTCTCAAGCAAAAGGAGACTGGAAGGTAAAAGAAGAAAAGATGAAGATCTATCACCAGACCCTGGATGTTCTGATTCCTAGGTTTGAGAAGCTGACCTTCACGCACCTACTGAGAGAGAACAACAGGTTCGCTGACGCCTTATCAACTCTATCTTTTATGATAGACATCTCGTTTGGAGTTCGAATGCGTCCGATCATTATTGAGCAGAGATATATGCCGGCCTACGAGTCTATCGCCGTAATAGATGAAGTTCAAGATCAAAACCCTTAGTTCTATGATATCTAGAACTTTTTGGAAAATGAGGTTTATCCACCAGGGGAAAATGCCAAAGATAAGAGGGCAATACGGCAGATGGCCGTTCAATTTATCATCTAAGGAGGTAAATTGTACAAGAGGTGTCATTTGGGAATGCATAAGTTGTGTGTCGATGCAGAGGAATCAAAGCGCCTAATGGAGGCCATCGATGGGGTGGAGTGCGGAGCCCACATGAAAGCCCGGAAGATTCTCAGGCAAGGTTACTGCTGGTCTACCATGGAGGAGAATTGTATCGGTTTTGTTTGGCGATGCCACAAATGCCAAATTCATGCTAATCGCATGAACATTCCGCTGTCGAAGCTGTACAACATGACTTTACTATGGCCTTTCTTAGTCTGAGGAATCGACATCATTAGTGCAGTCACACCAAAAGGGTCAAATGGGCATGAATACATTCTGGTGGCAATTGATTACTTCACAAAGTAGGTGGAAGCTCAGTCCTATGCAGTGTAGAAGGTAGCGCATGTGGCTAAGTTCATCCGAAACAACATCATTTGTCGTTATGGAGTCCCGAATGAGATTTTTTCAGATAATGGCTCCCATTTCAAGAAAGAAGTGATCGACTTGTTGGAGAAATACAACGTCACTTTTCATAAGTCATCCACATACCGGCAGCAAACCAATGGAGCTATTGAGGCCGCCAACAAGAACATCAAGCATATTTTACAGAAAATGGTTGAGGCCTACGGGGACTAGCCAAACAAATTGCCATTTGCACTCTGGGGTTACAGAACTTCAATTCAGAGGTCTACTAGGGCAACTCCCTACTCTCTTGTTTATGGGATGGAAGCTGTTCTGTCGATTGAAATAGAAGTTTTGTCACTGTGGGTTATGGTTGAATTTCATATAGTAGAGGCAGATTGGCAGCAAAGTAGGTTTGAAGAATTGATGTTGTTCGATGAGAGAAGGCTGAAAGCACTGTACTATGTTTAGGGTTATCAACATAGGATTACCAGGGCTTTTAACAAGAAGGTTAAGTCCCTGAATCTCAAAGAAGGGGATTTGGTGCTGAAAGACAACCGAGCTCCCATCCAAGACCCTAGGGGCAAGTTCAGACCCAATTGGATTGGTCCTTACATAATCAAAACTATCTGGTCAAGTGGAGCTGTTATTCTCATGGACCTGGATGGCCTAGAATTTTCCCAACCGATCAACATGGACAAGTTGAAGAAGTATTATCCCTGAGAGGCTCGCTAGGCCGAAAACCTGGAAGGGCGACCTAGGAAAAAGTTAGCACAAAAAATTAGAAATAAAGAAAAACTAAGCTCGCAAGGTTGAAAACCCAAAAAGGCGGCCTTGGCAAAAGTTAGAGCGCAAAAGGAGGGCGTTAATACTTGAGTGAACCCGAACTGAACTACGTAAGGCCTGATTCCCATCTTCAGATACGTAGGCAACTTTATCCTGAAGTTTGGCCGTAAACACCTCCAACTCAACTATCCTGTCAATGTGTTGATTAGGTCATCCTTGTCTCTTCTTTATCTGAATGTTCAGTTGTGATCCTTACTCTGAGAGAAGAGCTGGTTACAATGTTGAGCAGTGCTATTCAGACAAGGGGCAATTTGTTATCTTTAGATTCGGGGTTGTACATCTCAGGGATAGATTCCGTGCGTGTCAAGTTGTGATCCTCATCGAAAATGGTTTTGAAAAGTTTTGATAAAAGTTGATTTTTGTTCAAATTTACCTTTTACAACTTAGACCATTTTTGGACCAAAAGGAAAATTTCCAGTGCTCACAACTTCAATTTCATTAATTTCAATACAAAGTTCTCCAACTCTCGATACAAATCAAAGTTACTTTTATTACATTCATAAAACTTGAAAAGTAAGATCAAAGCAAATAAACTAGAGGCATAGATGAGTCAGGTGCTCCTGCGTCCCTCGCTTGTGCTTGTGGAAGCTTCTGATGCTAAAGTGGGCCCGGTTTGCACCTCATCTTCAAGCCGAGTCAGGCACTCTCCAGAAAGTGTGCAATTGAAACTAGGAGCAGGGGGCAGAAGCTCTCTTGTCCTCCAAGCAGTGAGGTACCCAGCCGAATGTGAACCTCAGATTGGGAATGAACCCGGGTATTCTACCCCCTCCTCCGAACAAGTTTGATCATGTCCAAATTGACGCCTGAACCAGAATGAAAAGTAGAATACACAGTGTGTCAGGCCAATCAACTCAATGCCAGGTTACCAAGCGATGCTGTAGTTCATTTCAGTCAAATTAAGCTAGGGGCAACGCCAAGTAATGTTAGCAGCAGACCTGTTGCACATCCAGTGGCACCACCATCCTTTATTTAGGAAATCCACTAGCTGTTGGCAGAAAAAAGTATGCTCGGGTGTAGACGCGCCCTTGGGCTTCGCTTCTACAGTTCGGACTCCCTTTTGTTGTCGGTTCTTAATCTGAACCAAGAGTCCAAATCCGGCAAATCGTTTTTGAGAAAACAGATTTTTAGAAAGAAGTGCCAAACATGGACCGCTTTGCCAGATACAGAGTCGCCACCTAAATATTTTTTATGGGGGAATTTAGGAAACCTTGACTCGGTGCCAAAGGCCACGTGTCCGTCATCACCAAAGTTGCCTCGGCTCGAGAACTTGGGTACGATTGGGGAAGGTCAGCTATGAACACCTCCTCTCGCCCGATCAAAGATCGGCATCTACTAACCGTGATATTTTGTTTTGAAAACGTTATGCGTTCTTATTCCGGTTATTAGCCTAGAATTACTATGTTATGCGCACAGCAAACAAGTATAGACCAAATCGCCTAAATTGGAACAAAACATTTCATGTTTGTTTTGAAAATGGTTTGCTACTCGCAAGTAGGCTAAAATGAAAATTTTGCCACCCTCGAGTGGGCTTTGGAAAAGATGGCTTTGCCACTATCTAGTGGGCTTAAGACTCTCAGTCTTAATGCATTTATTCCAATTTAGGTAATTTGACCTCCATCCACAGGCATTCAAGCAATTATATCACATAAGCAGCTAGCCTCATGGTAATCATGCTATTATGGCAACATTCACACGCATGCGATATGCTAAAGCATAAAAGCTTACATAGTACTCCAAGCCAAAACAGAAACTAGTTAGTAATCAATGCATGATCCTAGTTCATGTTAAGTGGCTAATGCTTCGCAGGCAAAATGCAGCTATAATAGGCTCGGCTATCCTAACCATGGCATGTGAAATACTACAATTAACAAGCACTCATCTTGGAATTTGAAATTCATATGCAGTTAGCATGATGTGCCGAGCCCGGTGCATGGAAAATAAATGTATGGATGCACGCATGCATATCATAAGGTATGCTAATTTAAATATGTCCTAATACTAACCATCAAAGCAGGTAAGTAAAAGGGAGAAAGAAGTGGGGGTTGGAAGACATGCACACACGCACCCACACTTATTACAAATACGCCCTCACTCGGAGGGACCAAATAAATATTACAGTCCGAATAAATAATGCTAAATTAATTATTACAAAACTTCTAATTGATCAACAAAATAAATTCAGAAAGAAGGTGGCCTCAGCCCTGAATCGGAATGCGTGAATGATGCATGCGTCAGTCTGTTTTGTCCGGAAAACCCGTGCCATGCTACCGCTACCTCTGTTTTACACTGCCCTGCCTCTCCAAAGACTGCCAAAGTCCTGGGACATGTTCCTTGCACACTTTATAATACCATCGACTGGAGGAAATGCCCACCGGCCATAGAGAATTTCCATCGGCTCCTGATGAAGTTATCGGCCATTCACCAATGGCCGGTCGGCACTTAATGTTGCCGGTCGGCATAAACTTCCTACAGAAGACAGTTTTGACAGCAACAGAAGACAGGCAGTGCATGGCATAGAATTTCAAGCACATGTAAGCATGGCTACTCTCCCAATCATGTGACAGACTCAGGGGAGTGTGGCCCTTGATCCTTGGGCTATCAATTGTGCATTTGATGCGTGATAGCCTAAGGAGCCAAGGTTGCAATTCAATGTAAAAATGCATGCGACACACAAATGAGGACCAAGACCCTATCATATCAAAGTCAAGGGCCCCGGTGACCGAGAGTTGAGATATGTTTTGTCACTTTAAGTACAAACACCTCTCATCTCTCACACTTGGTTTGACACCCCAAACCAAGTAATGCAATGCATGTTATACAAACATGGTTCAAAGATGCAACATGAGATTAAGATGCAAGGCATGCGAGATGCAAGTGCTATGCAAACATGGACAATCTAAGCAATAGGATAAACATGCCACAACTCCTAATGAAGCAATCATGCAACAAACATGAGACAAGCATGCAATGATGGACTTAAACCGTAAAGGGGCAGACCTTAATCCACCCCAAAACAGTGGCCAAAAGTGCCCAAAATGATGGACAAACACTCATGCCAACATGCAAGCCAATGGGCCTAAAGCTAAGGCACAAAAGGGAGCACTTTACTTCCACTAACATGACCACTTATGGCATGAATTAGACAAGCAAAAACAGAATCCTAGCATGCAAAAATAGGCTCCAAAACACACTGATATGGCAGCTTAAGTGGCTCCAATGAGGTGCATGCACCAAGGCTCATTTCTAGACATAAAAGGGCACATCCTCAAAGCGTGAAAGGGGTCACATATGCAAGCATACAAACATGATTAATGGACTGAAATACGATCCTAAATGATGCCAAATCATGAGGACGGTCTAAGCTAAGCATGCCAGAGGCCAATATGCTCAAGGCTTACAAGCCAAAACACAAAGAGATGACACCAAACATGGCAAGCATGACTAAAATAGATGGCCAATAGACCTTAAACATGGTAAAGTAATGCCAATACATTCATGAAGTTAGGCTAATACATGCAAGAATCATGGCCTAAACACAAGATGCATTTCTATGCAAAATAGAGGGATGCAAAGCAAGTATATTAAACATGTAAAGGGGCACAAATCTGACCAAAAACAGAGATAGCATATGACCTATAGACACCCAAAGACCTCTGAAATAGGGCCAAAATCAGTCAAGCATGCATGGTACCCTTTAAGCCAAAAGGCAAGGAAATGAGGCAATGAAGGGAGAGGGGTGTCCCTCCCCTAAACAAGACTTCAAACCACATTCCTTACTACTGAAAAATCACTGGTTTTCAGTGGTGAGAAGACTAAAACACTCAAGCAAACAAAGCCTCACAAAGGAAGTACCAAAAAGGGCCAAATAAGGCCTAAGAGGGTGAGTTTGAACTCAAACCACAAAACACCCTTAATGAGAGTTCTTAAGCATGGAAATAAAACCCTTTTTTATGTTATACACAAAGTTCAAATCAGCATGCAAGATAGGTAAAAAACTAGTGCAAGATTGGGGGAAATAAAGTAAGAATCTCACCCTTGAAGAACACTTCAAGAACAGGTGCTCCAGCCACCCTCCAATGATCAAAATCAGTCCAAAACCTCAACAAACAACCCTCAATGTCCCTCAATCTCGGAGCAAGGTGTAATGGTGTGTGTATTAGTGCAAAAGTAAGGTTAAAATGCACTTTCAAGGCCTAGAAACACACACAAGGTATGAAAGAGAGGAAAATATAGAGAGAGAAGGTGTATATATCAGATGTATAGATATATATGCTTTGGTTTTTGGTTCAAAAGCTCCCACCCCTAACAATGGAGGAGGAGGGCTCTATATATAGACTAAGCAAATGGTTCTTGGCTTCTCCAAGAAGCCAAGTGAAAGGGGCAAAGGGTGCAAAGGAGTCTTGGCTTCTAGAGGAAGCTAAGACAGCTGGCCAAGCTTCTCCAAGAAGCTTGGCCAAGGGTTCATCCTTCTAGAAGGAACCAAAGGGGGTCAAGGGTGCAAAGGGTTCATCCCCGTGCATGGGGAGTGGTGATGGTGCATTCTAGCTGGCACAGCTGGCATGCACCATGCCTGAGGGGTGCAAAGGGTGCAAGTCGGCTGGCAGAAGAGGTCATCGGCCACAACAAAGTGCCGATCGGCAAAATATAGTGCCGACCGGCCATTGGTTTTAAGAAACCACTGCCGGTGGCACCCACAAACGGCCGGTGATGGGTGGGGGCAGCCGGTGGAGTGTGGGGATGGCCAACAAGCCATTCCCTGCCCTCCAGGGCAAAAACACAAGTGTTTGGTGCCAAAACCATACACGGAACAGCCGAGTTCGGAGATCCTAAGGCAAGGTACGTAACCAAGACCTCCGGGAATTCCAAACGAACACAAACGTGGATGATCACCGGGTGTTCAAATGGTGACATCCAAGTCTTGAGGACGGTCAAAAATGGGGTGTCTACAGTTGCCCCTCTTTGACAGAACTCGAAATTCATAACAATGACGGGAGTGAATGTCAAAGCCCAGAGACGACCCATTTTTGACAAGGCCGAAGACTTAGACAAACATGCAAGATGAACAGGGTATGCGCCCGAAGGCAGGGGCAAGATGCAAGGCAATGCACGAAGCCGAGCATAACCTAAGATCATGCAAAGAAAGTTGTAACGAAGCACACATGCAACAATTTTAAGCTAGCATACACCAAACTACACTACAATGCAGAAAGGATGTAAGAGAATTATGCGATTCTCAATACGTCTCACGCGGAGGATACAATACCTGTCTGGTTCGTCTGGTTCCACCAGTCGCGAATGAACCGTGCATACAATAGCGTGCCTACAAAGAAAACAACTTAACTGGTACGATTTGGTTAGCAACATGTGCTTTAATGCAATTGAAAATGCGTGACAACGCAAAGCAAATGAGAGGCATGACAATGCCATGAAGGCACAAACACATGTACATAAAGGATGCGGTCTACGCAAGCAATGAAATTGAACACGTGTAAGTGAAGTATACGGTCTGCACAATCAATGAAATTGAACATAAGTATGCGGTTTATGCGAGCAATGAAGTTGAACACAAGCATGCTGTCTACGCGAGCAAAACATGCGGTCTACGCAAACAAAACATGCGGTCTACGCAAGTAATGATATAACATGCGGTCTACGCAAACAAAACATGCGGTCTACGCAAGTAATGATATTAATTACAAACATGCGGTCTACGCAAGTAAAATATGCGGTCGACGCGAGCAAAACATGCGGTCTACGCAAGTAATGATATAACATGCGGTCTACGCAAACAAAACATGCGGTCTACGCAAGTAATGATATAACATGCGGTCCATGCAAACAAAACATGCGGTCTACGCAAGCAAAACATGCGGTCTACGCAAGTAGTGATATAACATGCGGTCTACGCAAACAAAACATGCGGTCTACGCAAGTAAAACATGCAGTCTACGCGAGTAATGATATTAATTACAAACATGCGGTCTACGCAAGTAAAACATGCGGTCTACGCGAGTAATGATATAACATGCGGTCTACGCAAACAAAACATGCGGTCTACGCAAGTAATGATATAACATGCGGTCTACGCAAACAAAACATGCGGTCTACGCAAGTAATGATATTAATTACAAACATGCGGTCTACGCAAGTAAAACATGCGGTCTACGCGAGTAATGATATAACATGCGGTCTACGCAAGTAATGATATTACATGCGGTCTACGCAAACAAAACATGCGGCCTACGCAAGCAAAACATGCGGTCTACGCAAGTAAAACATGCGGTCTACGCAAGTAATGTGTGTAAAAAGAAACTTGAACACATGCAAGTAAAGCACTGCAACACAATACAATTGAAGCATGTTGTGGAGCTCACAAGATGCAAAAGGATATGGGGAGGGATGTTCCTCGCACATACGGAGGGTTGCTCAAAAAGATACGGCCTGAGGTCAACTTGAAAGCCTACTAATGTTTTAAATGTGCGCTTTCTTGCGATATCTTGAATAATGAAGGTGCCAAATCATATAGTTGACCCTGAATAAGGGCGCAGGTGGTGCATCGACCTCAAGAAAAAGGAGGGGGGTTATTAGTAGTAATCCCGATACTCTGTTGCCCTGCTTTCCTTTTGTTTTACTTTCCTTTTTTACTGGTAGTTCAAGCACATTGTACTACGTCAGGCAGGCTTGTTTGTTTTTCAAAACTGCGTATTTTTGCAAAACACGAGATGGAGATGAAACTGCTATTTTGTTCAAAAGATGTTACATTTGCACGTTCCATGCATCGCATTGCAAGGCACCACATAACAATGTGAATGAAATCGAAATTCATTTGAAAATTAAGCACTTGCATCGTAATAATCAGGTAGCGAACCGACTTACAACTCGATAAACAAAACGAGAAAACTCGATAAGCTAACTAAGTGCGAGTACAACTTGATAAGCAACACGGAGACTTAAAGAGAGTGAAATACAACTCAATAAACAAATGTACAACAACTCGATAAGCAAATGGGCGCGGCCCCGCAAGAATTGATCACTGGGGGGCTTTGGAAATGGTGGGATTCCCCAACTTCTGAGCATAAACAACTCAGGGAACAAAGGGGAAGACCACCGGCCCTAGGGAAGAGCCACCGGCCATGAGGAATCTCTACCGGCCAAAAGTAATGGCCGGTTGGCCAGAAATGGAAGGAACCAGCAGAATGCTGACACCTGTCCTCCATTCAACCTTATCCCCTACAAAAGGCCCCAACTTCGTAGTTTTCCTCATTTCCACACTGATTTACTCCAAATGGAAGAATTTCTTGCCCAAAATCTCACAACTTGGATTAACAACTTGGATGGCTCGGAAAAGCTGAGTTTCCGAGGCTTCGGCATAAACGCACTATTCACTTTGGGTTGTACCTCGCTGGACTTTCCGTTTCTCCATGCCGCGGCAAGGTTTTGGAATCCGGTGACACATGTCTTTAGCTTTGGCAGGCAAGAGGTATGTCCCACCTTTGAGGATTTTCAAGTTTTAATGGAGTCTGAGCGCAATGAAGAGATCCTGCCCCAACCCCGTTTTGGCCATGCCCAAGCCTTAGGACAAATGTGTGGGTTCTCCGTACCTGATGCTCGATCTCTGATTTGTGACGGAATGCTGGATATTCCGAGTTTTGTTTGCCGTTTTTCTGAGACTGGTGACCGCGGCGACCGTCATTGGCAAGGTTTTCGGCAACACGCACTTTGTTTGTGTATGTTATCTCATTTCTTACTCGCCTCGGGTTCTGGAGGATCTAGCGTCCGATTGATTGAAGTTACCCAAGGTTTGAAGGAGGGTAAGAGTTGCATTGCCATGGCGTTGGCCGAAACGCTGATGGGTTTGGACGCTTTCTATCGTCAAGAGATAGCCAGATTTGCGAGGAGTCCACTATTACTGCAGGTAACGTTTCCCACCCAATCTCACATGTATATTGCTCACGTCACTCGGCCCTCAGGCTCGGTTTTTCTTACAAAACCCTTTTCTTACTTTTCTCTCATCGTACACCTCTCTATTCTTTATTCTCTCATTTTTCCTCCCTCCCCAGGTATGGTTGATGGATAAATTACAAGTTGTGGACTCTTGCCCGGCTTACTCAGCTCGCGGCTACTTCTTTAGGCAGCGCCTAGCCGACGCCCTTGATGAGGGTTGGTGGTTTGACTGGATGTGTAGCTTGTCTGCGGACCGCATTGCTTGGCGATGTCCTTGGCTTAATCTACCGACAATGAGCTACAGTATGACTTGTCAACCTGGGATTCAGCTGATTGGCTTGACTCACTGCGTCTTCTATTTTCCGTTCTGGATCCGACGTCAATTCGGCCATGACCAGACTTGTCCACCGGAAGAGATAGAATACCCGGCTGCATTCCCGATCCGAGGCGCACAGCTTGCCCGGTATGCTACAGCATGGAGAACTAGAGAGCTCCTGGCCCCCGCTCCCATTTTCAATTGCACTTTGTCTGATGAGTGTTGGGATTGGCTCAATGAAGAGGCACAGAATGGACCTAGATTGGCATCAGAGACTTCGACCAGCTCTGGGAGGGGGCGCAGGGGCATCTAACTTGACTATGCCCCGGGTTTATTGCTTTATTAGGACTTTCAAGTTTTCTTTATGATTGCAATAAAAAGCAACTTCAATTGTGTGCAAGAGCAGGAGAACTCTGTATTGAAATCAATGAAATTGAAGATTGTGGTACTAAAAATTTTCCGCTTTGGTCTAAAAATGGTCCTAGTTGTAAAAAGATTAATTTGAACAAGGTCAACTTTTATTAAAACTTTTCAAAACCATTTTCGATATGGATCAAAACTGAACATGCCTGAAATTTGTCACTGAGATACACAACCCCAGATCCCTACAACTGGGCAGTTGCCCCTAGTCTGCATAGCACTGCGGCACGGCACAGCAATGGAAAGTTGCCCCTAGTCTGAAAAGCACTACACCAGAGATCACGATGAATGCTGATGGACGAAGATGGCCGAGATGATCAAGACGGACAAAGTTGATTGGGGAAAATGTTTATGGCTGAGCTTCAGGATGAAGTTGCCTACGTATCCCAAAGATGGGAATCAACCCTTACGTAGTTCGGGGTTAAGGTACACTCGGGTATTTAACCTCTCCTTTTACGCTCTAACTTTTGCCAAGGCCGCCCTTTGCGGGTTTTCAACCTTGCGAGCTCAGTTTTTCTATTTTCTAATTTTCTGTGCTCTAACTTTTGCCTAGGTCGCCCTTTCGGGTTTTCGGCCTAGCGAGCCTCTCAAGGGTAATATTTCTTCAACTTGTCCATGTTGATCGGTTGTGAGAACTCCAGGCCATCTAGGTCCATTAGAACCACAGCTCCACCTGACCAGATAGCTTTGATGATGTAGGGACCAGTCCAATTGGGTCTGAACTTGCCCCTTGGGTCATGGATGGGAGCTCGGTTGTCTTTGAGCACCAAATCTCCTTCCTTCAAATTCCTGGACTTAACTTTCTTGTTGAAAGCCCGGGCAATTCTGCGCTGATAACCCTGAACATGGTACAATGCTTTCAGTCTTCTCTCATCGAAGAGCATGAGTTCCTCAAACCTGTTCTGCTGCCAATCTGCTTCGGCTATTTGACACTCAGCCAATACTCGCAAAGACGGAACCTCCATTTCGATGGGTAGGACGGCCTCCATCCCATAGACTAATGAATACGGAGTCGCCCCAGTAGAAGTTCTAATCGAAGTCCGGTAGCCCCACAGAGCAAATGGCAACTTATCTGGCCAATCTCGGTAGGTTTCCACCATTTTCTGCAGTATGTGTTTGATATTTTTGTTGGCGGCCTCAACCGCTCCATTGGTCTGCGGCCGGTATGTGGATGACTTATGAAAAGCCACATTGTATTTCTCCAACAAATCAATCACCTCCTTCTTGAAGTGGGAACCGTTGTCTGAAATAATCTCGTTTGGGACTCCGTAGCGACAGATGATGTTGTTTCTGATAAACTTTGCGACATGCGAAGCTTTCAACACTACATAAGATTGGGCCTCGACCCACTTTGTAAAGTAATCTATCGCTACCAAGATAAACTCATGCCCATTCGATCCCTTCGGAGTGACAGCCCCGATTACATCAATTCCCCAGACTGAGAATGGCCATGGCGAAGTCATGTTGTATAGCTTTGACGGCGGGATGTTCATGCGATTTGCATGGATCTGGCATTTGTGGCATCGTCGAACAAAGCCAATACAATCCTCCTCCATGGTGGACCAATAGTAACCCTGTCTGAGGATCTTCCGCGCTAACATGACTCCATTCATATGTGCACCACATTCTCCCCCATGGATGGCCTCCATCAGGCGCTTCGACTCCTCAGCTTCTACACACAGCTTATGCATCCCCAGATGACCTCTCTTGTACAGCTTACCCCCGCAGATGATGAACTGAACAGCCATTCTTCTGATGGCCCTTTTATCTTTGGCATTTGCCCCTGGTGGATACGTTTCTTTCTCCAAGAAATTCCAAATGTCGTAATACCAGGGGTTCTCATCCTGAACCTCATCTATGGCAGAAATTGACTCATATGCTGGCACAAACTTCAGGTCAATGATGACCGGACGCATCCGGACTCCGGACGGGATGTCTATCATAGAAGATAGAGTTGCTAATGAATCTGCGAACCTGTTGTTCTCTCTTACTAGATGAGTGAAGTTTAGCTTTTCAAACCGAGGAATTAACAAATCCAAGGTCTGGTGATAAATTATCATCTTCTCTTCTTTGACCTTCCAATCTCCTTTTGCTTGAGACACAACAAGGTTCGAGTCCCCAATGACGTCCAAACGCTTTGCCCCTAGTTCTAGAGCTGCTTCTAAGCCGGCGATACATGCCTCATATTCGCTTCATTGTTCGAGACTTTGAACCGGAGCTTGAATGCTAACGGGATACGGGAATTGTTGGGCGCTATCAGCAACACCCCTATCCCATATCCGTACTGGTTTGACGCTCCGTCAAAGTACATCGTCCAAGTTTCATCTTCGACGTACAAAATGGCTTCATCTGGGAATAGGTACTCAACTGCTTCATCCCCTTCAACCGGGTGGTCGGCAAGGAACTCTGCCACTGCTCTCCCTTTTACGAACTTGCGTGTCACATACTTTAAATCAAATTCGGAAAGCAAAAGTAGCCAACGAGCTAGCCTACCCGTAAGTGCCGATTTCTCGAAAAGATATTTGATAGGATCGAGTCGTGAAACCAACATTACAGAGTGAGCTAACAGGTAGTGCCGCAGCTTCCTGGTAGCCCATACCAAGGCCAAACAAGCCTTCTCCAATGGAGTATAGTGGGTCTCGTAACCCAACATCTTCTTACTCAGATAGTAGATGGCCTTTTCCACTTTGCCCTCTGACTCTTGTGCGAGCATACAACCCATTGTAGTTTCGGTTACTAACAGATACAATATCAACGGTCGCCCCGGCTCTGGCGGTGACAACACAGGTGGGTTCTGTAAATATTCTTTGATCTGTTCAAAAGCTGCTTGGCATCGGCCATCCCATTGGAATTTCGTTCCTTTCTTCAGGAGACCAAAAAGTGGTTCACAAGTCAAGGGTTAGTTTTGAGATAAACCGCCTTATGAATTGCACTTTACCCAGAAAGCCTCGCACCTCCTTTTCAGTCATTGGTGGTGGCATTTCTAAGATGGCCTTGATTTTGGAAGGGTCGACTTCGATGCCCCTTTGCGTAATCAGAAATCCTAGCATTTTTCCTACTGTAACACTGAATGTACACTTCTGAGGATTCAACCGCAGCCGAAACTCTCTGATCCTTTGGAAAAACTTTTGCAAGGCGGTGTAGTGACCCTCTCTTTCTTTGGATTTGACAATCATGTCATCCACGTACACCTCAACCTCTCTGTGGATCATATCGTGCAATATTGTGGTCGCTGCCCGTTGATAAGTAGCTCCAGCATTCTTCAACCCAAATGGCATTACTCTGTAGTAGTATGTACCCCACGGGGTGGTGAATGCAGTCTTCTCCCAGTCTTCGGGTGGCATTACTATCTGATTATAGCCTGAGAAGCCATCCATAAATGAAAGCAAAGCATGCCCCGCTGTGAAATCTATCAACTCATCAATGTGTGGCAAGGGAAAGTCGTCCTTCGGACTAGGCCCTGTTCAAATCCCTGAAATCTACACATACTCGAATTCTGTCATCCTTCTTTGGCACTGGAACGATGTTGGCCAGCCAAGTCGGGTATTCGGATACCAGCAGGAAGCCTGCGTCGAGTTGCTTGGTGACCTCTTCCTTGATCTTAATGGCCCAATCAGGGCGAATCCTCCTGAGTTTCTGTTTGACAGGTCGGGCCTCGGGATCGAGAGGGATCCGGTGCTGTACAATCTCAGGATCGATTCCAGGCATGTCTTCGTAGGACCACGTGAAAACATCTTTGAAATCTTTTAATAAAGCGACTAGGCGCTCGCGTTCCTCTAAAGACAACGTGGACCCGATCTAGACCAACCGCGGGTCCTTCTCAGTACCAACATTCACAGTAATGATTTCATTAACTAAAGGTTTGACAAATCTCTCCTGCTCTTGTTCAATTAAACGTTGTAAAACCGGAGGAATTTTGTCCTCGTCGTTTTCATCAAAATTTTGAAAGTCCTGATTTAAGCAATAAATCAAAGGCACAGAAAAGTACTCGGAAACCACATCCATATCATTCTCATTATGTACTTCCAAACCGTCTGATTCTTCTGTTACAACAGACTCAAAAGAGAAAGAAAAAGACGACCTGGACAGGACTGTGGCATCCGGGTTATCACCCCCAGGAATACCGGACTCAGGACTCAGTCGAGCTGGACCCTGATTCCGACTCAACAGATTCGGAGGAATCAGATTCCGGCTCACTACCTGACCCGGTGCTGCTCGACAAAAATCCTTCCTCGTACTGCCAGTGAGGGAGGGTGCGATGGATGCATCCAAAATAGCTGATGGTAGGCTCGCAGCCATTTCATTCCCGATCATGGACACCGAGGAGTTATTCCCCAAGCACAACTGGTCGATCGAAGGATCTAAAAGTAGACATGCTAGTGCTACCCCCATTCAAGTTCGCGTCCTCAGACTCCACTTTCCTGTTCTGTTCAACCTCAACTGTTAGGTCTGTCTGTTCTTCAGCAACATCATCCCCAGGTAACTGTAAGTCAAAGAAAATCTCGAACCCTGGTACGCGCTTCCTCTCTGCGTTTAACCACGGCTCCGGAAAACCACAAAATGGGAAGTCTTCCCCCTCCCGGACAAAGCGTCCGTTTAGGGTACCCTGAATCGGCCGGTGCATTAAGTTGAAAGGCCTCCCCATTTGTTTTGCTCTGGCCTCTCCCAGCCATCTCCTTTCCTTTCCTTGCCCAATCCTCCTTGGTGGGCAGATAACCCAAGCCAAAGGTATGGGGGTTGTGTGGCACTTCGGCCAATGCTGCAACGCCCTTGCGGCCGCTCTTTCCTAATCCCATCCCGGGGATATGTTGGAGCCTGTTCATGAGATACACTGCTTGGGCACTGACATAGATCCCCTCATTAGTAGCCATGATGTTCTGTACAACCTGAGCCTTAGCTAGGGTAAAACCTGATATGAACACATCCTCCATGCCATGCTCGATTTCTAGAACAGGCGTGGATACTTCCGGTGGCGGATGGATTGATGAATTCCTGAAAACAATGGCTATTCCCTTTCCATAGGGGTATTTCACCATTTGATGCAAAGTGGATGATACTGCCTTTACCTGATGCAGCCACGGCCACCCCAAAAGCAAGTTGAAAGTTGCAGGCACCTCCAAGACATGGAAATCTATCTCATGCTGTCCCGGCCCGACTTTAGTCTGAACTTTTACGGTTCCCATCACTTCTCTACTTGTATTGTCATACGCCCGGATGACTTGGGCTGTTGGTACAAAATCCGCGACTTTCAAGCCGATGGCATACGCTGTCCTTGCCAGGCAGACGTTGATGGCGGGATCCAGTATCAACAAGAACCATCGGTATCCATTTATCCCTACACTCCACAGAGATGTAGAGTGGCTTATTATGCTCTGCCCCCTCGGGTGGCAACTCCTTGTCGGAAAAAGTCAGCGTCGGGGCAGCTCCTCCCAGAAAGACTAATCCCACTAGCTGCTCTGGTGTGGTGTCTATCAAAAGCTTCGCTTTGTCCATGGCTGTCAAGACAGCCTGTCTATGCACCCGTGATGCCATGAGCAGTCCCCAGATGGAGATGTCTGCTTGTATCTTTTTTAACTGTTTGAGTACAGCCTCCTCCTCAAGTTGCTTCTCCTTTTGCTTTTCGGCCTCTCTATCCTTCCCAGAAGCCTCTGGCTAATCTAGGTGCGGGGGTTTGAAATACCGTCCACTCCGTGTCATATGATCGACTTCTCCAAGGTACCAGGTGTCATCGGGTTGGTTGTCCCCCCAATCTTCGCCTGTGTGGGCAAGACATAAATCCTCCTCCTCCCACCACATTCCATCAGCAGCTGACAAACATCTGTCCGGCTCTGGTATAACTGTTCTTGTACTCGTGGCACCTTCCATCCGTATGTTCGTAGCATTCTCAGTTCTTGTGCACACAGCAGTTTTGGTTCCCACATGGGCCTTTGCCTTCCTGATTCTCTCGGAATCTTTGAATCTTTCCTGGTCTGGGTGTGTCAATACAACCGACTGTTTCAATAATTCCCGTATTCGAAATGCTCCAATCCCGAGCGAAATTCTTGACACCGGCGCTCTCCGGCGATGCACTCTGTTCTTCGACCTTTCCGGCTGTTACTGACATTCTCGCCCCTGCTGGGCCCTGAAATTCTTCTACCACATCTGGTTGATTGTCTAACCAGTGGCCTCTGCTGACTCTTCATAATCATACCAGTTGACTACCGGGGTCCCCTGGGTCTTGATCACTGTAAAATCAGAAATTGGCAAGGTCCTCTTCCACAGCTATTAGATCATCTGTTCCCTGTCCCTAGACCATCTCCTTGGATTACACACAGTTCTCCTCCTGTTGGAAATTCCACATCCGGCGCATTCTGGCCTATTGATGAAATGTAGTCACCCGGACTATATGTTTTCTCAACACAACTTCCAGATTCCGCAGACTCTGGCCCAACAATCCTCTTCTCCTTTGGGACCTCCTCTCCCCTGTCTTCGACAGTCACCACGCTGGCTTAGGTTGGGTCATGGAGATGTCCATCATGCACAAGTCGGTGCAATCAGGAAGGAGAACCTCCGCTTAGGCAGGTGGGGAGGGTGTGATATAGATACTAGGATCGTAGGACACGACCCCAGTATGGATGAAATTGAGTCTTTTGGGTGGTGGAGCTTGGTTATATGCGGGGAGGGGATTTGTAGTAACATTGGGCTTCTCGGGCGGCAGAATCACCCCGTTATCGATGACATCTTGAATCTCATGACGTAATCGGAAGCACAGATCGGTGTCATGACCGTGCTGTTGGTGAAATGAACAATACTTGGCTGGATTATGGGTAGCGGGAAGTCTTTCTGGTAAGGGCCGCAGCTCTAGGGGCTTCAAGTGCCCTTTTCTGATTAGCACCCCCAGAGCTTTGGACAGGGGCATATAAAGTGGAGCAAAGGTTCTGGTGTTTTTGAGTGGGTACTTGGCTGTTGGTGGGTTGCTTCCGGACGCACCGGAGAATGGTGTGGCCGCCATATTTCTCGGAGGAGGGTTGGTGGTGACCATGCTCACTTCGGAGGCTCTTGTGGTTGTAGTGCCGCTCGGGCCTGCATTAGTATTGCGGTTGAAAGTTCTCCGGGGTTGCTCCCGGTCATTATCAATTAAGCCTTGCTTCAAGGCATCCTCAATCTGCACCCCCATTTCATGCAGGTTAGAAAAAGTAGGAAAGGGGAGCACAATCATCTTTTGCATCAACTTCGGCTGGAGATTACGCACAATCATCCGAATTTGATCTTTGTCTGTAGGCCTCAAGGTCATCATCGAAGCCTTGGCCCTCCATCTGGTTACAATTCTGAGAAACTCTCTTTAGGTTCCTGTCTTGTTGTCCTCGAGATCACGGGTTGTAATCTCGATTTGTGTATTGTATGAGTACTGCGCAATGAAGGCCTCAGCCATCTCGTCCCAATTTCTCTTGACATCATCTTCTAGTTTGGCATACCATATGGCTGCCACACCCGACAGGGTTCGGCCAAATAAAGACATCTTCTGTAGTCTACTGAGGCCCATCGGCCTTAGGATATCTGAAAACAGTCTCAAGTGCACCATGGGGTCCCCGGACCCATCAAATCGACCAATATGGGGCATTTTAAATCTGTCGGGCAGCGTTACAGCTGCGTCAGTGTAGCCATCTTCAATGTCGGGGATGGTCTTGGCTCCTTGGGATCTCTTAAATAGCTTTTCAAGCTTGTTCAACTTTAGAGCGGTGGGATCAGTCTCAAACTCAAAGGGAGAGTCTGGTAGGTTGGTGGGTGTCTTTGATAGTTGAGGTTGGATTTGGGGGAGCATCGGGGGGTGGAGGTGGTCCTGTGGGAAGTTCTGTATCATTCTGAGCATTGGCCGTCTCCCCGAGGTTTGGAACTCCTGGTGGGGGGAGGAACTTGTTGCGAAGCAGAGGCTTCGGCTTGCTGCTATAACCTTACAATTAACTCTGCTTGTTCATTCATAACCGTGGCCTGTTGCTTGGCAAACTCTGCCTGTCGGACAGCATCTTGCTGCATCATTTTCATGCTCTCTTGGAGTTGGCGCACCATCTCCTCTAAGCTAGCCATACTATTCTGCTCTTGTTGAATCACCGGTATATGTTTCCCTCTCTGTAGGTGAAGCAGGACCCTGATCTCTACTGAACTCAGGTGGGGTAGACAAGGCCCTCTGAACCGACTGCTGTACTGATGCCCTCTGCCTAGCTGTCCTCCGTCTAGTAACCGGGGGTAGCAGAGTGGTACACTGGTTGTCCGTCTACCAGATCCTCAGATCGATGGAGTCGACGACCTCTAGTCCAGAGTGCTTGGGGGAATATCTGCTGGGTCGGAAGCAATTGTGCTCAACTACCTAGCAAAAAAGATAAATAAAGTGTATAAACAGACAATTGGACAGCGTAACGGTGTAAAATAAACATACAACACATGGTTGGGTATCACAACACGTTGCCAATAAGCCGAACACACTGTCCCTCAAATACTGATCACTGTTCTTCGAATAACTGTCCCAAAGCTGATACCCTCAGATAGAACTGATTCCCCAAATACTGACGCCCGCAGGCCTGATACCCAGACTTGCAAACTGATACATGCATTCGCTGTAGACATACACTCTAAAAGCACATAGCATGTAAAAGAGAGCCAAAACACCCCTATGTTGGGGTAGGGTTTCCCTGTCCTATTTTGTCAGGAGCTAGGGTTTCACTACGCACGCAAGTGGTTTCAAACAACCTATATTGGGTAAGCAACCTGTCCTAGCAGAGCCCGCAACCGGTCAGCCTTATGGTCATGCTTGACAAGACAAGCCTCCGGCAAACCACTCAGGAAATAGCAGACGGCCAACACGGTGTCCTAGGCGCACCAATGCACATGTAATGCAAAGAGACACATAAATGAAATCAAAACAGGATATCACGAGTTCGAGTCAAGCTCTCTAAAGTCCCGAGCAGAGTCGCCAGAAACTGTAGACGCACCCTTGGGCTTCGCTTCTACAGTTCGGACTCCCTTTTGTTGGTCGGTTCTTAATCTGAACCAAAGAGTCCAACTCCGGCAAATCGTTTTTGAGAAAACAGATTTTTAGAAAGAAGTGCCAAACATGGACCACTTTGCCAGATACAAAGTCGCCACCTAAATATTTTTTATGGGGGGAATTTAGGAAACCCTGACTCGGTGCCAAAGGCCACGTGTTCGTCGTCACCAAAGTTGCCTCGGCTCGGGAACTTGGGTACGATTGGGGAAGGTCAGCTACGAGCACCCCCTCTCGCCCGATCAAAGATCGGCCTCTACTAACTGTGATATTTTGTTTTGAAAACGTTATGCGTTCTTATTCCGATTATTAGCCTAGAATTACTATGTTATGCGCACAGCAAACAAGTATAGACCAAATCGCCTAAATTGGAACAAAACATTTCATGTTGTTTTGAAAATGGTTTGCTACTCGCAAGTAGGCTAAAATGAAAATTTTGCCACCCTCGAGTGGGCTTTGGAAAAAGATGGCTTTGCCACTATCTAGTGGGCTTAAGACTCTCAGTTTTAATGCATTTATTCCAATTTAGGTAATTTGACCTCCATCCACAGGCATTCAAGCAATTATATCACATAAGCAGCTAGCCTCATGGTTAATCATGCTATTATGGCAACATTCACACGCATGCGATATGCTAAAGCATAAAAGCTTACCTAGTACTCCAAGCCAAAACAGAAAACTAGTTAGTAATCAATGCATGATCCTAGTTCATGTTAAGTGGCTAATGCTTCGCAGGCCAAAATGTAGCTATAATAGGCTCGGCTATCCTAAACATGGCATGTTGAAATACTGCAATTAACAAGCACTCATCTTGGAATTGAAATTCATATGCAGTTAGCATGATGTGCCGAGCCCGGTGCATGGAAAAACAAATGTATGGATGCACGCATGCATATCATAAGGTATGCTAATTTAAATATGTCCTAATACTAACCATCAAAGCAGGTAAGTAAAAGGGAGAAAGAAGTGGGGGTTGGAAGACATGCACACACGCACCCACACTTATTACAAATACGCCCTCACTCGGAGGGACCAAATAAATATTACAGTCCGAATAAATAATGCTAAATTAATTATTACAAAAATTCTAATTGATCAACAAAATAAATTCAGAAAGAAGGTGGCCTCAGCCCTGCCTCGGAATGCGTGAATGATGCATGCGTCAGTCTGTTTTGTCCGGAAAACCCGTGCCATGCTACCACTGCCTCTGTTTTACACTGCCCTGCCTCTCCAAAGACTGCCAAAGTCCTGGGACATGTTCCTTGCACACTTTATAATACCATCGACTGGAGGAAATGCCCACCGGCCATAGAGAATTTCCATCGGCTCCTGATGAAGTTATCGGCCATTCACCAATGGCCGGTCGCCACTTAATGTTGCCGGTCGGCATAAACTTCCTGCAGAAGACAGTTTTGATAGCAACATAAGACAGGCAGTGCATGGCATAGAATTTCAAGCACATGTAAGCATGGCTACTCTCCCAATCATGTGACAGACTCAGGGGAGTGTGGCCCTTGATCCTTGGGCTATCAATTGTGCATTTGATGTGTGATAGCCTAAGGAGCCAAGGTTGCAATTCAATGTAAAAATGCATGCGACACACAAATAAGGACCAAGACCCTATCATATCAAAGTCAAGGGCCCCGGTGACTGAGAGTTGAGATATGTTTTGTCACTTTAAGTACAAACACCTCTCATCTCTCACACTTGGTTTGACACCCCAAACCAAGTAATGCAATGCATGTTATGCAAACATGGTTCAAAGATGCAACATGAGATTAAGATGCAAGGCATGCGATATGCAAGTGCTATGCAAACATGGACAATCTAAGCAATAGGATCAACATGCTACAACTCCTAATGAAACAATCATGCAACAAACATGAGACAAGCATGCAATGATGGACTTAAACCGTAAAGGGGCAGACCTCAATCCACCCCAAAACAGTGGCTAAAAGTGCCCAAAATGATGGACAAACACTCATGCCAACATACAAGCCAATGGGCCTAAAGCTAAGGCACAAAAGGGAGCACTTTACTTCCACTAACATGACCACTTATGGCATGAATTAGACAAGCAAAAACAGAATCCTGGCATGCAAAAATAGGCTCCAAAACACACTGATATGGCAGCTTAAGTGGCTCCAATGAGGTGCATGCACCAGGGCTCATTTCTAGACATAAAAGGGCACATCCTCAAAGCGTGAAAGGGGTCACATATGCAAGCATACAAACATGATTAATGGACTGAAATACGATCCTAAATGATGCCAAATCATGAGGATGGTCTAAGCTAAGCATGCCAGAGGCCAATATGCTCAAGGCTTACAAGCCAAAACACAAAGAGATGACACCAAACATGGCAAGCATGACTAAAATAGATGGCCAACAGACCTTAAACATGGTAAAGTAATGCCAATACATTCATGAAGTTAGGCTAATACATGCAAGAATCATGGCCTAAACACAAGATGCATTTCTATGCAAAATAGAGGGATGCAAAGCAAGTATATTAAACATGTAAAGGGGCACAAATCCGACCAAAAACAGAGATAGCATATGACCTATAGACACCCAAAGACCTCTGAAATAGGGCCAAAATCAGTCAAGCATGCATGGTACCCTTTAAGCCAAAAGGCAAGGAAATGAGGCAATGAAGGGAGAGGGGTGTCCCTCCCCTAAACAAGACTTCAAACCACCTTCCTTACTACTGAAAAATCACTGGTTTTCAGTGGTGAGAAGACTAAAACACTCAAGCAAACAAAGCCTCACAAAGGAAGTGCCAAAAAGGGCCAAATAAGGCCTAAGAGGGTGAGTTTGAACTCAAACCACAAAACACCCTTAATGAGAGTTCTTAAGCATGGAAATACAAGCCTTTTTTATGTTATACAAAGAGTTCAAATCAGCATGCAAGATAGGTAAAAAAGTAGTGCAAGATTGGGGGAAATAAAGTAAGAATCTCACCCTTGAAGAACACTTCAAGAATAGGTGCTCCAGCCACCCTCCAATGATCAAAATCAATCCAAAACCTCAACAAACAACCCTCAATGTCCCTCAATCTCGGAGCAAGGTGTAATGGTGTGTGTATTAGTGCAAAAGTAAGGTTAAAATGCACTTTCAAGGCCTAGAAACACACACAAGGTATGAAAGAGGAGAAAATATAGAGAGAGAAGGTGTATATATCAGATGTATAGATATATATGCTCTGGTTTTTGGTTCAAAAGCTCCCACCCCTAACAATGGAGGAGGAGGGCTCTATATATAGACTAAGCAAATGGTTCTTGGCTTCTCCAAGAAGCCAAGTGAAAGGGGCAAAGGGTGCAAAGGAGTCTTGGCTTCTAGAGGAAGCTAAGACAGCTGGCCAAGCTTCTCCAAGAAACTTGGCCAAGGGTTCATCCTTCTAGAAGGAACCAAAGGGGGTCAAGGGTGCAAAGGGTTCATCCCCGTGCATGGGGAGTGGTGATGGTGCATTCCAGCTGGCACAGCTGGCATGCACCATGCCTGAGGGGTGCAAAGGGTGCAAGTCGGTTGGCAGAAGAGGTCATCGGCCACAACAAAGTGCCGATCGGCAAAATATAGTGTCGACCGGCCATTGGTTTTAAGAAACCACTGCCGGTGGCACCCACAAATGGCCAGTGATGGGTGGGGGCAGCCGGTGGAGTGTGGGGATGGCCAACAAGCCATTCCCTGCCCTCCAGGGCAAAAACACAAGTGTTTGGTGCCAAAACCATACACGGAACAGCCGAGTTCGGAGATCCTGAGGCAAGGTACGTAACCGAGACCTCCGGGAATTCCAAACGAACACAAACGTGGATGATCACCGGGTGTTCAAACGGTGACGTCCAAGTCTTGAGGACGGTCAAAAATGTGGTGTCTACATTGGACAGAGTATGCAGGGCAAGAGTCCACTACTTTCAGCTTGTCCATAATCTATATCTGGGGAGGGATGAAAGAAAAGAGAGATTAAAGAATAGAGAGGTGTATGTTGAGAGAAAAGTGAGAAAAAGGTGTAGACACCCCATTTTTGACCGTCCTCAAGACTTGGACGTCATCGTTTAAACACTCGATGATCACCCATGCTTGTGTTCGTTTTGAGTTCCCGAAGGTCCTGGCTGTGCGCCTTGCCTTAGAACCTCTTACCTTGTCTGTTTTGTGTTTGGTTGTGCAGCAAGAGCTTGTGGTTTTGTTCCTGAGGGAGGGGGGGTGGTTTGTTGGTCATCCCTACAACCCATCGGCCAAGCTTTGTGCTTGTTGGCCTTTCTTTCTTTCCATCGGCCATAAGTGTTGGCCGGTCAGCACTCTTTTTGGTCAATCGGCCATAATTTTTGGCCGAGGCCTTTTCTTTGCTTTTTGCAGACTTTATGCATGCCAGTTGTGCCAGCTGGTGAGCACAGACTGTCTCCTCCATACATATGTATGGAGGATTTGAGCCAAGCTTTAGCTTCTCCAAAAAGCTTTAGACTTGAATTCTTATAAGAAGGGAGCTCCTCCTCCCTTTCCAGAGGTTCTGGAAATTGGATATACAAGTGATGTATCTCTCTCTCTCTCTCTATATTCCTCCCTCTCTCTCTATATTGGCTTTTGTTTGTGCCTTAAAGTGGGTGTTCTTCATACATTTTGCCTAGAACCCCTTAGCCAAACCTCTTGACCTTGGAGCTGAGGTTCCACAGGACTTGTTTTAGCATCCTAAGGTTGGTTTTAGCACAGAAGGGCTGCTGGTTTTGTTGTTCTACAAGGGTGAGCCTCATATCCTCTTTTAAGCTTTGTTTTACTTGAGTACTTAGCCATATTTGCATGCTTCTTTTGGCTTAGCTTTAAACTGAAAATAGCTTTGATTCTAAGTGCTTAATATGTTTTCTTAAGGCATCTTTGCTATTGGGGGATGGTCTACCCCCTTTGTGCCTTATTTGGCCTTGTTTTGGGCCATCTCCTTTAGGTCATTATTTAGTATTTCTTTGGCCTCTTCACCACTGAATTCTAGAGGAATTTCAGTGGTGGAAATGAGGTTTTGAGGCCTCAAATAGGAGGGGGTTGTCCCCCCCTCCCCTTCTCTTGCATGCTTGTGTTGTTGGCTCACCAAGTTCGCATGTTTTTATACCTCTTTGTGGCTTCATTTCAGTATGTATTAGGCCTTGTTTTGCCATGATATAGCATTGTTTTGGACTAGTTTCGTTATCTCTTGAATGCCTCATACACTTGTAGTGTAATGCTACTTGTTAGCCTAACATGTTCCATACTTTTGATCATCATTCTAGCATGATTTTGGCCTAACTCAAAGAAGCTTTTACTCATATTTCAGCATGCTTAAGCTCTGTTTGAAGTGTTTTGGGTCGCGTATGCACTGTTTTGTATAGGCATGGTTCAATCTAGCTTACTAGCTTTGTGTATTAGGTCCACAAGCGTGCATTGCTTGGGCTATTTGCATGATCTAGCATCATTTTTACTATGATTTCAGTGCATATTCCATGGCCATACACTCACATGTGTCACCCTTTCAATGCCTTTGGAAGGTTGTTCTTTATGTCTTAAATATGAGCCTATGTGCATGCCTTTTTGCCTAAGCTTGTGGGCTATCGTATCAGTGCATTTTTGGTGTTATGTTGACATGCCATAACTCTGATTTTCGTTGGAATAGTCATCTCATGCTTGGTTTTGGTGGGTGTAGTGCAATCCTCCTCTTTGGCCCTATATGCCTCTCATTTTGTGCTCACCAAGCTAGCTTGTTTTTGGCCTCATTCCATGCATGCTTTGACCTTATTTTTTGACCTATCTTGGGACTGTTTCAAGTCACCTTCCCCCTTTGGGGCTTGCTTGTTGAGGCCATGGTGTAAGTCCTTTGGCTAGTTTTAAGCTTTCAACTTACTAGCATGCTTTGTTTGTCACATGTTTGTGATTTAGCCTCATTTGGAATGTGATTTCAGAGCCTACTTCACTGCCACATTCTCACATTTCGTGCTCCTTCAATGTGCTTAAGAGTTGCATCTTTATGCCTTAGTTCTTGAGCCAATTAGCATGCATGCTTGTCTTGCCTTTTCATGCTTTTCATACCATCATTTCAGCACCATTGGCCACTGATTTTAGGCTTGATTGAGGTCTGTCCATTTTCAGTTTAAGTCCATTTAGCATTTTGTTGCATGTTGTTGCATGCTTGGTACATTGCATGTTGTTGCATGCTAGTTACATTGCATGTTGTTGCATGCTAGTCGCATTGCATGACATTGTTGCATGCTTGTTCCATTGTATTGTTGTTGCATGCCTGAGTTTCATCGCATTTGGCATGCTTATATTGCGTCACATAGCCCTTGCAATTGCACGTTGTTGCATGTTCATGTTGTTTGCATTTTGCATGATTGCATTATGCTTGCATATTCGTGGCATTGCATTGTGTTTGGTTTGGACGTCAATCCAAACATGAGGAACGAGGCGCGTGTCATACTTGAAGTGATGAAACGCACCTCATTCCTTAGGTCACCGACGCCTTTGATCATGCATGATAAGGTGGCAGTTCATTGAGTCATATATGGTATTCGTGTGCATTCACTGCCATTGATTTATGCAACTCGGCCACTTTGGCCATCATGCATTGAGATGCGTGATTGATGGCTCGAGAGCCGAGCACTACACTCCTTTGAGCTTTAAACATGATAAGGGGCGTGGTTGCACGCACATTTTCTTGTAAATACACTGCCATGCCTCTGTTAGTACTCTGTTGTAGCAAAAGAGAGATTCTGCAGGAAGCCTTGGCCAATCAACCACTTATTCTGCCGATCGGCTATCAAATTTGGCCAATGGCCATTAAATTTGGCCGATGACATCTCAGTACGTCTATGAGGTGGATCAGAAACACTTTGGAGGTTGGCACAGTTTTCAGAGGTCTAAAATAATGCAAACAGAGGCATCACGAGGCACGGCAGCGGATTTTCGGGAGGACGCGACCGAGCATGCATCATTCATCACTTCGAGGCAGGACGGTGGTAGCCTGTTTTAGTTCCTTACTCATTTGGTTTTGTAACTTAATTAATTTGTTTAAGTAGTTAAGAGTTTTGTAATAATTAATTAGCTAGGATAGTTAGTTAACTAGTTGGTTTGTATTATTTATTCGGACCCTCCGTCGAGAGGGCGAATTTTGTAATAAGTGTGCGTGTGTGTGATGCATGTCTCCCAATCCCCATTTCTTTCTCCCCTTTTATTTACCAGCTTTCGATGGTTAGTTTTAGGGCATGTTTCAATTAGCATACTTATGGTCGCATGTTTGCATCATTCATCTGTCTTGCATGCACCGGGCTCGGCGCATCATACTAGCTGCATTGTATTTCTATACACTTTCTTGAATACATGTTTCGAAGCATGTTATCAAGTTGCATTCACATGACATCTTAGAATAGCCGAGCCTATCTTTAGCTGCATTTTTGCATGTGTTGCATTAGGCATCCCAGCATAGTTAGGATTCATGCATGATTTCTAATTAGCTTCTTTCTTTGGCTCGGACTATACTGTAAGTGTTTACGTTTTAGCATCCTTGCATGCGTGTAAGTGTTGCCATGTTTAGCATGCTTGTCATGAGGCTATGTGCTTAACTGCTATAACTGCTTAAATGTCTATGGGTGAAGGTTGGATTGCTTGAATTGGAACAATTCATCAAAATGTGTGTTTTTTTAAGCCCACATGAGAGTGGCAAAATCATGTTTTCTAAAGCCCACTCGACGGTGGCAAAATCCACGACTTAGCCTACTTGCGAGTTGCACCTCTAAACCGTTTTCAAACAAACAAACATGAGACGTATTGTTCCAATTTGAGTGATTTAGTCTATATTTGTATGCTGTGCACATCACATAGTAAGGTTAGCTAATAAACCGGAATAAGAACACATGTTTTTTCAAAAACAAGATATCATGTTAGTAAAGGCCGGTCTTTGATCAGGCGAGCGGGGGGTGCTCATTTCATGACCTTCCCCCCTCGTTCCCAAGTTCCCGAGCCGAGGCAACTTTGGTGATGACGGACACGTGGCCTTAGGCACGAGTCAGGGTTTTCTAAATTCCCCCAAAATAAAATATTTAGGTGGCGACTCTGTATCTGGCAAAGCAGTCCATGTTTGGCATTTTTTTTATAAAAATCAGTTTTCCAAAACGATTTGCCAGATTTGGACTCTTTGGTGATTTATCGGTCTTGCATTGCACTTTGCGAGATTAGATTCAGAACCGTGACATTGAGTCCGAACTGTAGTAGCTCAAGAACAACGATCTCACGCCCTCGCTAGCGGAGCGGAGTGCCGGGCGGTCTACAGTTTCTGGCGACTCTGCTGGGGATTTAGAAAACTTGACTCGAACTCATGATATCTTGTTTTGTCTACACTTATGTGTTTCTTTACATTGCATTTGCATTGGTGCGCCTAGGACACCGTGTTTGCCATTTGCTATTCCTGAATGGTTTGCCTGAGGCTGTGTGCCATAAGGTAGATCGGTTACGGGCTGTGCCACGATGGGAACACAAACCCCGGTTGTTACCGGGACACCCTTTTTGACTATTCGACCTAGTGCATATCGGAATCCATAGTGACTATTCCAAACTAGGACAGGTTGCTTACCCAATTGTAGGTTGTTCGAAATCGCTGTGTGCGTAGTGAAACCCTAGTTCTTGACGAAACTAGGACAGGGAAACCCTGCCCCTCCATAGGGGTGTTTTGGCTCTCACTTGCTTGCTATGTGCTTTTAGAGTGTGTCTCTACAGGAAATGCATGTATCAGTTTGCAAGTTTGGGTATCAGGCCCGCAGGCATCAGTATTTGGGGAATCAGTTTACCTGAGGGTATCAGATCTGGGGCAGTGATTTGGGAGCAGTGATCAGTCTTTGAGAACAGTGTATTCAGCTTACAAGTGCAGACTGTGTGTTGTCATGTCAACTATGTGTTGTCTTTATTTAAGCTGTTATGCTGTCTGTTTTTCTGGCTGTTTGTTTCCTTATTTATGCTTTATTTATCTTTTTGCTAGGTAGTTTAGCACAATTGCTTCCAACCAGGCAGATATCTCCCAAGCACTCTGGACCAGAGGTCGCAGACTTCATCGATCCGAGGATCTGATAGATAGACAACCAGTGTTCCACTCTTTACCCCCGGTTATTAGACGGAGGTCAGTAAGGCGCAGTGTATCGGTACAGCGGTTGCTAGATCAGTGGTCCTTTCTGCCAGTGAGTAGTCAGACTGAGGTTTCTAAGTCTACCACAAAAACAGATATACCGGTTATCCAACTAGATCAGCACAATATGGTAGGTATGGAAGAGATGATGCGTCAGCTTCAAGAGACTATGCAAGCCATGTAGCGGGATGCCACATGCCAGGTAGAAGTGGCTACACGTCAAGCAGAAGTAGTGGCCCAACAGCCAAGCTACAGCAGCAAGCCGGAGCATCTGCTTCACACCCACCTCCACCCCCACCTAGAGTTCTAACTCTCGGGAAGACCGCAAATGTCCAGGAAGATACGGACATCCCAACGGGGCCAGTCCCGCCACCAGTTCTACTGCAAATTTCAAAGTCACTGGCCTTCTCAACGGATACACCTTTTGAATCTGAGACGGACCCAACCGCTCTGAAAATGAGTAAGCTTGAGAAGCTGTTCAAACGAGTCCAGGGGGTCAGTTCCATTCCAGACATAGAGGATGGATATACCGACTCTACCGTGACTTTGCCAGACCGGTTTAAGATGCCGCACATAGACTGCTTTGACGGGTCTGGAGATCCTATGGTACACTTGCTACTGTTCTTGGACATCCTAAGGCCGATGGGCCTCTCCAGATTGCAGAAGCTTTCCCTGTTTGGCCGGACCCTATCGGGTGTAGCGGCTATTTGGTATGCAAAGTTGGAAGATTCTGTTAAGAGAAGCTGGGAGGAGATGGTCGAGGCCTTTGTAGCTCAATACTCCAATAACACGCAGATCGAGATTACAACTCGTGATCTTGAGACAACTAGACAGGAGCCAAAAGAGAGCTTCTCCGACTTGGTAACCCGATGGAGGGCCAAGGCTTCAATGATGACCATCAGGCCGGTCGACAAGGATCAGATTCGGATGGTTGTGCGCAACCTCCAACCCAAACTCGTGCAAAAGATGATCGTCCTACCCCTTCCTACCTTTGCAAATTTACATGAGATCGAGGTGTAGATTGAGGACGCCATGAAGCAGGGCCTCATTGATCACGAGAGAGAGCAGCCCAAGAGGGCATTTACCCGCAGTACGAATGCAGGCATTAGTAATGCTGCAGCTGCTAGAATTTCATATGTGGGCATGGTCACCACCACCACCACTCCAAGAACCCTTACTGCTACACCATTCACCGATGCGTCCGGAAGTAGTTTACAAACAGCCAAATATCCACCCCGAGGCCAAAGAACCTTTACCCCGATGTATATGTCTCTGTCCAAGGCTCTGGGGGTTTTGATCAGGAAAGGGCATTTGAAGCCCCTGGAGCCGCGGCCATTACTAGAAAAACTTTCCGCTTCCCAAAACAAGCTAAATACTATGCCTTTCACCAACAGCATGGTCACGACACCGACCAGTGCTATAGACTGTGTCATAAGATCCAGGATCTTATTGACAATAGGGTGATCGTGCCTCCGGAGAAACCGAATGTCACCACCAACCATCTCCCACCATACAACCAAGCTCCACCTCTCAAACGCATCAATCTAATCCAAACCTCGGCCACTCTATATGACCCGAGCATATATATCCCCCCTTCTCACCTACCCAAGCCGGAGGTGTTCATTCCTGACAGCACTGACTTGTGCGTATTGGACATCTCCCAAACCCAGCCTGAAATAGTGGTGGCGACTATCGAAGATAGAATTGTGTCTATTGTGGATGCAGATAGGAATGATGGTACAGAGTCTGAGGGGTCTGCGAGCTTCATGTACAACCCGAGTGGTTATATCACACCAGAAGATCAACCTAAGCCAATGGTGGAATTGCCAGTAGGGGCAGAAATTTGTGTAGTTCGAGAGGATGGACCTAATCAGGGGCTAGATGACCTAGCGGATCTGGAGGAGGACATTGCGAATCTGCAGTTCTTTGAAGAGTAGGACTCAGGGGACGTGACTGTCAATTGGTTCGACTTGGATGGGTTAGCAGAAACTACTGGGTGGCTCAGCAACGAGCCAGATGTTATTGAGCAGCCTTAGCCAGAACAGGGTCTGTCAGGGACGGGGACATCAACAGTGACCGAAAGGGCCGGGAATTAGTTTGCACTGCCGGAGAGCACCGGTGTAAAGAATTTTGCTCAGAATACGGGTAGTTTGAGTACGGAAGAGACTGAACAGCAGGCTACACTGAGGCAGTTTGAGCAGAAAAAGATTAGAGATCTGGAAAGGGCTAGAAAGGCCAAAGCCCCTGTGGGGATGGAATGTGCTGCGCGCACCGAATGTGCTGTGAGCACAAGAACAGTTGCAACGGAACCGGACAGGTGTCTGTCAGTTGCCGATGGTATGTGGTGGAAAGATGACGACCTATGTCTTGCCCACACCGACGAAGATTGGGGACAAAACCAACCGGATGATGCCTGGTATGTGGGGGAGGTGGACCACATGACTAGGAGTGTGCGGTATTTCAAGCCCCCGCACTTAGATCAACCAGAGGCATCCGGAAAGGACAAAGAGGCAGAAAAGCAGAAAGAAAAACTGCTCGAAGAGGAGGCTATGCTGAAACAGCTTAAGAAAATACAAGTAGACATCTCCATCTGGGGACTGCTTATGGCCTCAAGAGTTCATCGACAAGCTGTCCTTTCTGCAACGGACAAGGCCAAACTTTCAATTGACACCACGCCTGAGCAGCTGGTAGGATTGGGGTTTTCCCGGGAGGAACTTCCCCAACGTTGACCTTCACTGACAAGGAGCTGCCGCCTGAGTGCGCAAACCATAACAAACCTCTCTACATCTCTGTTGAGTGTAGAGAAAAATGGATACCGGTGGTTCTTGTCGACACAGGATCTACTATCAACGTGTGCTCGTCGAGGACAGCATATGCAATCGGGTTGAAGCCCGCGGATTTTGTGCCAACTGCCAAGGTGATAAGGGCATATGACAATACCAGCAGAGAGGTGATGGGGATTGTGTAGATTCGAACTCAGGTTGGTCCAGGACAACAGGATATTGACTTTTATGTCTTGGACGTTCCCGTAACCTTTAATCTACTCCTAGGGCGGCCGTGGCTGCACCAGGTGAAGGCGGTCTCTTCCACCCTACATCAAATGTTGAAGTACCCCCACCAGAAAGGGGTGGCTATAGTTTTTGGGAATTTGTCAATACATCCGCCGCCAGAGGTTTCTACACCAGTTCTGGATATCGAGCATGGTGCAGAGGATGTGTTCTTATCAGGATTTACCTTAGCCGAGGCCCAGGTCGTACAGAGCATCTTAGCTGTTGATGAAGGGTTGTATGTCAGTGCACAATCAGTGTACCTCATGAACAAGCTCTAGCACATCCCCAGGATGGGATTAGGGAAAAGTGGCCGGAAAGGCATCGCAGTATCGGCCGAAGTGCCGCACAACCCGCATACCTTTGGCTTAGGCTATCTGCCTACCAAAGCGGACTGGGTGAGGAAAGGCAAAGAGATGGCCGAAAGAGCTAGAGCCAAGAAGACCGGGAAGCATTATGAGTTGATGCATCGGCCTATCCAGGGTACCCTGAACGGACGCTTTGTCCGGGAGGGAGAAGACTTTCCATTCTGCGGCTTCCCCGAGCCACGGCTAAATGCAGAGAGGAGGCGCCTACCGGGATTTGAGATCTTCTTCGACTTGCAGTTGTCCGGGGATGATGTTGCATAAGAGTAGACAGACCCACCAAAGCAGTGTAAAGAAGAGGATTCTGAGAGCACTGAGATTGAAATGGGGGTAGCGCTGGCTTGCCTACTCTCAGATCCTCCGATCGTACAAGAGTGCTTGGGGGATAACTTCTCGGTGTCCATGATCAGGAATGAAACGGCTGTAGGCCCATCTTCAAACATTCTGGATGCATCCATCGCACCCTCCCTCATCGAGCATTACGAGGAGGGCTTCTTATCAAACAGCACTGGGTCAGGTAGTGAGCCAGAATCTGATTCCACCGAGTCTAGTGAGTCGGAATCAGGTTCCAGCTCGTCTGAGTCTGAGTCCGGTATTCCTGGGGGTGACAACCCGGATGCCACAGTCTTATCTAGGTCGTCTTTTTCTTTTTTCTTTGAGTCTGTTGTAACAGAGGAATCAGGCGATTTGGAGGTGTTTAATGAGAATGGAATGGCTGTGGCTTCTGAGCACTTTTATGTGCGCTTAATTTATTGCATTAATCGAGACTTTCAAAATTTTGATGAAAACGACGAGGAAGAACTTCCTCCGATTTTACAACGTTTGATTGATCAAGCGCAGGAGAGGTTTGTTAAACCCTTGGTTGATGAAATCACCCAAATTAATGTTGGTACTGAGAAGGACCCGCGGTTAGTCCAGATCGGGTCCACGTTGTCTTCGGAGGAGTACGAGCGCTTAGTCGCTTTGTTAAAAGATTTTAAAGATCTTTTCGCGTAGTCCTACAAAGACATGCCTGGAATCGATCCTGAGATTGTACAGCACCGGATCCCTCTTGACCCAGAGGCTCGACCTGTTAAGCAGAAGCTCCGAAGGATCCGCCAGGACTGGGCTCTCAAGATCAAAGAAGAGGTCACCAAGCAAATTAACGCAGGATTCCTGCTGGTATCTGAATACCCAACTTGGTTGGCTAATATAGTTCCGGTGCCGAAGAAGGATGGCAGAATTCGGGTATGTGTGGACTTCAGGGATTTGAACAAAGCCAGTCCAAAGGACGACTTTCCTCTGCCGCATGTTGACGAATTAGTGGACTTCACTACTGGGCATGCGTTGCTCTCATTTATGGATGGGTTTTCAAGCTATAATTAGATATTGATGGCACCCGAAGACCGGGAAAAGACTGCTTTTATCACCCCGTGGGGGACCTATTATTATAGGGTGATGTCGTTTGGGCTAAAGAACACTAGAACTACATATCAACGGGCTGCGACCACAATATTGCACGACATGATCCATAAAGAGGTCGAGGTGTACGTGGACGACACGATTGTCAAGTCCAAGGAAAGAGAGGGCCACTACACCGCCTTACAGAAATTCTTTCAACGGATCAGAGAGTATCGGTTGGGGCTGAATCCTCAGAAGTGTACGTTTGGTGTTACAGCAGGGAAAATGCTGGGGTTCTTGATCACACAGAGAGGTATCGAGGTCGATCCTTCCAAAATCAAGGCCATCTTAGAAATGCCACCACCAAGGACTGAAAAGGAGGTGCGAGGCTTTCTAGGTAAAGTGCAATTCATAAGACAGTTTATTGCCAAATTAACCTTGACTTGTGAACCACTCTTTGGTCTCCTGAAGAAAGGAAAGAAGTTCCAATGGGACGGCCGATGCCAAGCTGCTTTCGAACAGATTAAGCAATATTTACAGAACCCACCTGTGTTGTCACCGCTTGAGCCGGGAAAACCGTTGATTTTGTATCTTTTAGTGACTGGAACTACAATGGGCTGCATACTCGCGCAAGATTCTGAGGACAAAGTGGAGAGGGCTATCTACTACCTGAGCAAGAAAATGCTGGATTGCGAGACCCACTACACTCCGCTGGAGAAGGCTTGTTTGGCCTTGGTATGGGCTACCAGGAAGCTACGGCACTACCTATTATCTCGCTCTATCATACTGGTTTCAAGATTAGATCCCATCAAATATCTCTTCGAGAAACCAGCACTTACAGGTAGGCTAGCTCATTGGTTGCTTCTGCTTTCTGGATTCTATCTGAAGTATATAACGCGCAAGTCAGTGAAAGGGAGAGCGGTAGCAGAGTTCCTAGCCAATCACCCAGTGGAAGGGGATGAAGCAGTCGAGTATCTGTTCTTAGACGAGGCCATTCTGCATGTCGGAGAAGAGACTTGGACGATATACTTTGACGGAGCGTCAAACCAATACGGGTATGGGATAGGGGTGTTGCTGATGGCACTTGACAATTCCCTCATACCTTTAGCATTCAAACTCCGGTTCAAAGCATCGAACAATGAAGCAGAGTATGAGGCATGTATTGCTGGTTTAGAAGCCGCCCTGGAACTAGGGGCAAAACGGTTGGATGTCATCGGGGACTCGAACCTTATTGTATCTCAAGTTAAAGGAGATTGGAAAGTTAAAGAAGAAAAGATGAGAATCTACCACCAGACCTTGGACGTGCTGATTTCTCGGTTTGAGAAACTAAACTTCGCTCATCTGTTAAGAGAGAACAACAGGTTCGCGGATTTATTAACAACTCTATCTTCTATGATAGACATCCCTTTCGGGGTCCAGATGCGTCCGATCATCATCGAACAGAAATTTGTGCCGGCCTATGAGCTGATTGCTGCCATAGATGAGGTGCAAGATGAGAATCCCTGGTATTACGATGTCTGGAACTTCTTGGAAAAAGAGGCGTATCCACCAGGGGCAAATGCCAAAGATAAGAGGGCAATTTGAAGAATGGCTGCTCAGTTCATCATCTGCGGGGGTAAACTGTACAAAAGAGGTCATCTCGAGATGCATAAGCTATGTGTTGATGTCGAAGAATCGAAGCGCCTGATGAAGCCCATCCATGGAGGAGAGTGTGGAGTGCACATGAACGAGGTGATGCTAGCCCAGAAGATCCTTAGACAGGGTTATTACTGGTCCACCATGGAGGAGGATTGTATTGGCTTTGTCCGGTGATGCCACAAATGTCAGATCCATGCAAATCGCATGAACATTCCGCCTTCACAGCTGTACAACATGACTTCGCCATGGCCGTTTTCAGTCTGGGAGATTGATGTGATCAGGGCTGTCACTCCGAAGGGGTCCAATGGGCATGAGTTCATTTTGGTCGCGTTAGACTATTTTACGAAGTGGGTTGAGGCCCAATCTTATGCGGTGTTGAAGGCATCGCATGTTGCTAAGTTCATCAAGAACAACATCATCTGTCGCTATGGGGTCTCGAACGAGATTATTTCAGATAATGGTTCCCACTTCAAAAAGGAAGTGATCGACTTGTTGGACAAGTACAACGTGGCTTTTCATAAGTGATCTACATATCGGCCGCAGACCAATGGAGCAGTTGAGGCCGCCAACAAGAACATCAAGCACATTCTGCAGAAGATGGTGGAAACCTACCGGGACTGGCAAGATAAGCTGCCATTTGCTCTGTGGGGCTACCGGACTTCAATTCGAACTTCTACTAGGGCAACTCCGTATTCCTTGGTTTATGGGATGGAGGCTGTTCTGCCTATCAAAGTTGAGGTTCCGTCATTGCGAGTATTGGCTGAGTGTCAGATCGCTGAGGTAGGTTGGCAACAAAGCAGGTTCGAAGAACTCATGCTCTTTGATGAAAGGAAGCTGAAAGCATTGTACCATGTTCAGGGTTATCAATGAAGAATCGCCAGGGCTTTCAACAAGAGGGTTAAGTCCAGGAATTTGAAAGACGGGGATTTGGTGCTCAAAGAAAACCAAGCTCCCATCCACGACCCTAGGGGCAAGTTCAAACCTAATTGGACTGGTCCTTACATCATCAAGTCTATCTGGTCGGGTGGAGCCGTCGTTCTGATGGACCTAGATGGCCTAGAGTTCTCACAACCAATCAACATGGACAAGTTGAAAAAATACTTTCCCTGAGTGGCTCACTAGGCCGAAAATCAAAACTACGTAAGACTTGATTCCCATGTTTGGGATACGTAGGCAACTTCATTCTGAAGTCCAACCATAAACACTTCCAAATCTATTATGTCCATGTAATGGTTTTGATCATCTTTGTTTTCTCTGTATCCGAGAGTTCGGTCGTGATCGTCACTTTGAAGACTGAGTACAGTGTGCCGCGGCGCTATTCAGACAAGGGGCAACTTTCCGTTGCCGTCAGTTGCCATTCAAACAAGTCACAACTTTCCGTTGCAATACAATGTGCTGCGATCAAACAAGGGGCAGCTTTTCGTTGCCGTGCAGTGCCATTTAGACAAGGGGCAATTTTTTCATTGTTATGGATCTGAGGTTGCGCATCTCAAGAGTAGGTTCCGTGCTCGTTGAGCAGTGGCCATTTGCAAAAATAGTTTTTGAGAATTTTTACTGAAGTTCACTAATTCTCTCGAAAATTATTCTATTTTTCCAAAATCGAACCATTTCTTGGACCCAAAAAAGGAAAAATTTCAGTGCTCATAGCCTGACTTGCATGATTTCAAATCAGAAAATTGAACAAGTATGTTAATCTAACTCTCATGTTGGTCATAATTGTTTTCGTAGAAAGCCAAAACAAAAAACGGTCAAAATGATGAATTAAGGGCACGGTTAAGTCAGGTGTTCTGTCTTTTCCCCATTATCAACATACTTGCCAAGAAGGGCACTCTACCTGCCAGGAAAAGGGCACAATTGAAGCCAACAGCAAAATACCGAAAGCTATCTCATCCTTTGAGCAACGAGGTATCAAGCCAAGTGTGAAGCACGAACTGGAATGGATCTGGATATTCCACTCCCTTATCTGGACAGACCTAATCATGTCCAAACTCCCCAGCAGAACATCATTAACCGATGTCAGCTACAGATTTGCTACACACCCAGTTGTAGCGCAACCCCTCTGTGGAAGGAACTCACTAGCTGTGCACAGAAGAATGAAAATCTGGTAGAATACCAGCGGCAAGAGCCTGCAACTTCCTGTTTATCCATCAACCACCCAGGGGAGGGATAAAAAAAAAAGAAAAAAAAAAAAAGAAGAGAGATTGAAGAATAGAGAGATGTGCGTTGAGAGAAAAAGTGAGAAAAGGGCTTTTTCAGAAAACTAGAGCCTCAGGGCCGAGTGATGTGAGAATCACAAATGAGAAAGGGTGGGAAACATACCCAGAGAAACAGGCTCCCTGTGCGCGTCTGAGTGTTGTGTCTGTTGTTTTGTTTTGTCTCATTTCTTGTTTTGAGTCGTTTCGAGTGTTTCTCAATGTGTTTAGGTTGTTTACCTTTTGTTTTCTGTTGTTGAGTCTTTTTTGCTGTGGTCAGTCGTAGACTCAATACCCGGTCCAGAACTCATTTCTCGATTTCAAAAATAAATCGTTTTATACTTAGAGTGCTATGCCATTCTCCACATTTGTGCAAAACAAGATTTGTTCTTTCATAAAACTGCAGGGTTCAACCCAAGTTATGTGAGAACAGTAAAAACAGGACCTATCTGAAGCTACATGGGTTCTGGGCTGCGAAGCAAAAGAAAAGAGGGAAAACTTGGAGCATCTGAGTTTTTTTCGGCTTCCGCAAGTTCCCTCTTTGCACCCCTTGTGTTCAAAATGAACGGAATATTGTATTATAGGCTGTGTGTTCAAAATGAGCAGTGTTTAGAATGGGCTGTGTGTCCAGAATGGGTTGTGTGTATAGAATGAACTGTGTGTTCAGAATTCGCTGTGTGCAGAATAAACTGAGTATTGTGTTATGGGCTGTGTGTTCAGAGAAACAGAGTACTGTGTTACGGGCTGTGTGTTCAGAATGAGCAGTGTACTGTATGGGCTGTGTGTTCAACATGAACAGAATACTGGGTTGACCGTTTCAATGCCAGAATGGCAATCAGGAGTGCTCTCCTGGAGTACCAATCCCTGCCAGAGGCGTCTTGGCTATGTTTGCGATGAGTTTCTAGGAGATCAATTGCGATGGTAAAAACTAGAGTTCAAATGGTTGTTGCCTAGAACACAAAGGTTTGGAATTTCTGAGACTAAAGTCTGGTTTGAATACCCAGGGCTGTATCCCCGGCTTGAAATCTGTATGGAAGCCCCATAGGTTGAGGTAGCGAGTATGCGCCTCGGTTCTGGATACTGAATCAACCTAGTTTGTCACCCCGTTAGAGAATAGGGAAAGTTGTGAGCATGATCAGGAGGAAAAGTAGCATCTGCGGTTTCCCCAGCAGACGTTGCTCCTTGTCAGAATTTCAGGACCTTTGTGCTGTGAGTTGAAGGTAAGTGTTCGAAGAACACAAGGGGAGATCTCCGTCAGAGTAGAGCGGTTCACCGCCACTCACCTCATGGGGTGCTTTCTAAAGCGCTGCTTTGTCTGTTTATTGCATTCATGTAGTATCAGCATTGTATTGCATTCTCTCTATTGAGTTTCTTTCTCATTTATGTACCGTATTGTATGTACGGTTCATTCAGAGAAGTTCCGGTTCAGTTTGACTAATACCTTTCTCCTCTCGCGTTTGACACGCGTTTGGATGACTGCGCTTTCTTGCACAGTTCTTTCTTCTCTTGCGTGTGATACGTTGAGAGGTTTACCTTTCTTCTCTTGCGTATGATACGTTGAGAAGTTTTCCCTTTCCTCTCTTGCGTGTGATACGCTTAAAAGTTTTCCCTTTCCTCTCTTGCGTGTGATACGCTGAGAGATTTTCTCTTCCCTTCTAAAACACCGGGATATGTCCCTATGTTTCTCCCTCTTCGGTTTAGATCATTTGGAATATGTTCCAATGATTATACCTTTCTGAAACACCGAGATACGTCCCTATGTTTCTCCCTCTTCGGTTTAGAGCATTTGGAATACGTTCCAGTGCTTGTACCACTCTTTTCCCTCTCTCGCGTGTGCTACGTTGAGAGATTTCCCATTCTTTACACGATTTCAGCGTGTTTGGAATTTATCTCAGGGCGCGTGATGCGCGGGCCTGGGCAGGTTTTATCTCAGGTTGTGTTTTGAACACGCCTAAGCGGGTTGTTTTCGGACCTCCTCTCACGATTTCAGCGTGTTTGGAATTTATCTCAGGACGCGTGATGCGCGGGCCTAGGCGGGTTTTATCTCAGGTTGTGTTTTGAACACGCCTGGGCGGCTTGTTTTCCGACCTCCTCTCACGATTTCTGCGTGGTTTGAGTGTCCCGTTCCTTACACGATTTCAGCGTGTTTGGAATTTGTCCCAGATTGCGTTGTGTACGCACCTGATTGTTTGTTTTTCCTCCTCTCATGATTCCAGCATGGTTGGAGTATGTCATCCTTTTGCATCTACTGTATTATTTTGCATCGCGCTATTTTGCGCACATCATATGCACCTGTTAGTGCATTGTATTTCATTCGCGCTATTTTGCGCATTGCGCTATTTTGCGCATATCATATGCACTTGTTAGTGCATTGCATTGTATTCGCGCTATTTTGCGCATCGTGCTATTTTGCGCACATCATATGCACCTGTTAGTGCATTGCATTGTATTTCATCGCACTATTTTGCGCATCGTGCTATTTTGCGCACATCATATGCACCTGTTAGTGCATTGCATTGCATTTCATCGCGCTATTTTGCGCACATCATATGCACCTGTTAGTGCATTGCATTTCATTCGCGCTATTTTGCGCACCTCATGTGCACCTGTTAGTGCGTTGCATTTCATTCGCGCTATTTTGCGCACATCATATGCACCTGTTAGTGCATTGCATTGCATTCGCGCTATTTTGCGCACCTCATATGCACCTATTAGTGCATTGCATTGCATTCGCGCTATTTTGCTCACATCATATACACCTGTTAGTGCATTGCATTGCATTGCATTTCATCGCGCTATTTTGCGCACCTCATATGCACCTGTTAGTGCATTGCATTGCATTCGTGCTATTTTGCGCATCGCGCTATTTTGCCCACATCATATGCACCTGTTAGTGCATTGCACTTCATTCGCACTATTTTGCGCACCTCATTTGCACCTGTTAGTGCATTGCATTTCATTCACGCTATTTTGTGCATCGCGCTATCTTGTGCACCTTACCTGCACTCGTTAGTGCATTGTGTTGTTTTCACCGCATTGTTATGCGTCACACTTAGGTTGCATTGTCTTGCATCCCTTCTGCATTGTTATGCGTCACACTTAGGTTGCATTGTCTTGCACCCTTCTGCCTGCATTGTCATGTAGTTTTAAATTGCATTGTTATGCATGTTTCTAACAATATTGTACCTGTTAAGTTTCTTTCTTTTGCAGGCACGATATTGTATGTATGGTTCATTTGAAGCTGGTGAGACTAGACGAACCGGACGGTATTGCATTCTCCGCGTGGGACGTAGCGAGAATTGTATAATTCTCTTACATCCTTTCTGCATGTAATGTAGTTAGATTTGTGATCGCCTGCTTAAAACTGTTGCATGTTTTGCTTTGTTATAGTTTTCTTTGCTTGATCATAAGTTATGCTCGGCATCGTGCATGTCCTTTGAATTTTGCCCCTGCCTACAGGCGCATATCTTCGTTGTCTTGTACGCTTGTCTAAGTCTTCGGCTTCGTCAAAAATGGGTCATCTCTAGGCTTTGACATTCACTCCCATCATCTTATGACTTTCGAGTTCTGTCAAAGAGGGGCAACTGTAGACACCCCATTTTTGACCGTCCTCAAGACTTGGACGTTATCGTTTGAACACTCGATGATCATCTATGCTCGTGTTCATTTTGAGTTCTTGGAGGTCTTGGCCACGCGCCTTGCCTCAAGATCTCTCAACTTGTCTGTTTTGTGCTTGGTTGTGGACCAAGGACTTGTGTTTTTGCTTTTGAGGGAAGAGGGCGGCTTGTTGGCCATCCCCTCAACCCATCGGCCAAGGCATGAAGCCATTGGCCTTGTTTTCTTGCCATCGGCCAAAAGCGTTGGCCAATCGGCACTTTTTTTGGTCAGTCGGCCCTTGTGTTGGTTGATCGGCCATATTTTCTGGTTGAGCCCTATTCATCTGCTTTATGCAGATATTTTATGCCAGCTGTCATAGCTGGCATGCACAATTCACCCCCTCCATACACGTGTATGGAGGGATTTGCACCTTTGCTTAGCTTCTCCAAGAAGCCTTGGAATTGAATTCCTATAAGAGGGGAGCTCCTCCTCCCTTCTCAGGGGTTCAGAAAAATCACCTTTGAAGGATAGATATAGCCTTGTATCTATCTTGCCTTGTTTCTCCATTCTTGTGCTTCAAAAGTGTAGTATTGTCTTAGTTTAACACACAAACACCTAGCAATACACCTTCCTTTTGTTGCTGAGGTACTAGGGAGTTGGTTTTGGTGTTCTTGGGTGGGTTTGAACTCAGAAAAGCTGCTGGAGCCTTGTTCTTGAAGAGGTTCTACAAGGGTGAGCAACTAACCTTTAGATACCCCATTCTTGCTTAAGCTTTTAGACCTATTTTCTTATTGTTTTAAGCTTAACTCTTAACTGATAAAAGTTCTATTTTTTAGTGCTTAAGACCTTTGTTTAGGTCACTTTTTGGTTTGGGGTTGTTTACCCCCTCTTAGGCCTTGTTTGGCCTTGTTCTTGTGCTTTATTTTTAAGATTTGGGATCACCTTGTTTAGGCCTTCCCACCACTGAAATCCAGAGGGATTTCAATGGTGGGGATGGTGTTTTAAGGTCCCAAAAAGGGGAGGGTCATCCCCTCTCCTTATGTCTTCAAAACTTGCCTTGAATGCCTTATGTGTGAGCATGTTTGTTGGGCTTGTTTTAGATTGTATATTAGCATGTATTTGTGTTTGTTTTGCTGAGGCTTACCACTATTTTTGCTTGGTTTTGTCACTCCTTGCATGCCTAATACACTTGTAGTGTAAATCACACAAACTAGTCTTATGTGCTTCATGTTTGAGCATGTCTTTCTAGCTTATGTTGACTCCATTTCAGTGGGTTTTTGGTGTTGTTTTAGCAGGCCATAACTCTGTTTTGGGTGGGTTTAGTTGGCTCTTACATGCTTCATGTACTTGTCTTGCAATCCTCTTATTTGCCTTAACATGCTTTGTGCTTTAAGCCATGTTTTTAACATGATTTTGGCTTAACTTTAAGAAGCTTTTAGCCATGTTGTAGCATGCTTAAGCTCTTATTTTGGTTGTTTTGATCATATATGCCATGCTTTGTATAGCCCTAAGGCATCCTAGCTTGTTAGCTTCAAGTGTCCAAGTCACTAACATGCATTACTTGGCTCATTTCAGTGATTTGGCATCACTTGTTATGTTATTTCAGTCCATATAGTATGGTCATATACTTGCACTTATCACTTCTTTAATGCTTTAAAGAGTTGATGTTTTATGCCTCATGAATGGGTCATTGTGTATGCCATCATGTTTAGGTCTTTTGGATGCCATCTAAGTGGGTTTTTGGGCTTACTTTGACATGCCATAACTCTGATTTTATTGGTTTAAGTCATGCCATGTTTGGCTTTGATTGGTGTAGTGTAACACCATTTTTATAGCCTTGCATGCCTCATGCTTTTGGCCCTTTATTCTAGCTTATTTTGGCTTTGGTCCTTGCATGTTTTAGGCTCATTTTGACATGGTCTAGGACTGTTTTCAATTATACTTGCCATTTGCTTCATGTTTTGCATAGCTTTGGTTTGAACTCCTTGGCTAGCCTTAAGTTTTAGGCTTTCTTGTATGCCTTGCTTGGCTTGTTTGTGTGATTTGGCATCATTCCTAGCATCATTTCAGAGCTTGTAGTATTGTCATACTTGCATGCTTTGTCCTTTTTTAAGTGTTCTTGAAAGTTGCCCTCCTATGCTTAGGTGTTGGACCATTTACATGTGCATGTTTGCTTTGCATTTTCATGCTTCCGATTCATAACTTTGGCCACTGATTTGGGCATGTTTAAGAGCTGTCCATTTTAGTTTAAGTCCATCTTTGCATGTTGTTGCATGCTTGTCTTGCATGTTGTTGCATGCTTGCTTCATTTTGCATGTTGTTGCATGCTATGCATGTTTGTATATTTAGGTTGTATGCCTATTGCATGTTAGTTGCATTGCATAATCTTGTTGCATGCTTGAGTTGCTTGCATGCTTGCTTGCATGCTTAGGTTGCATAGCATTGTGTGTGCATTCCCTTGCCTCTTGATCAAGCATGATAGAGGTTGGGGCCCCTAATGTGTTTTTGTGCATTTCATTTGATATTGAATTGCACACTTGGCTCCTTTGGCCATCATGCATTGAAATGCGTGATTAGTGGCCCGAGGGTCGAGAACTACACACCTTTGAGTCTTAAACATGATAAGGGGTGTAGTTGTGCGGACATTGTCTTGTAAATGTATTGCCATGCTCTGTTTGTCCCCTGCTGCAACAACAGGAGCTTTTCACAAGAAGAGATGGTCGATTGACCATGTTCAGTGCCGATCGGCAACAAACATTTGGCCGAGAGCCCTATTTTTGGTCGATGACCAGTTTACCTTGGCCGATGGCCTCATCTTTTGGCCAGTGGCCTTACAGCATGCCCACAAGGTGGTTCAGAAGTGTCACAGAAGTTGGCACAATTTTCAAAGGTACAGAGCAGTGCAAACAGAGGCAACATGAAGCATGGTGATGGATTTCCGAGCGAAGCCGTCCGAGCATCCATTCATCCCTCGTCTCGAGGCCATTTCAGTGTTTTAATAACTTAGAATAGTTATTTATTTCGATTTGGTTGTGTAATTAATTAATTAGCTTGTTAGTTAGTTAATTAGATGATTTGTATTATTCTTTTGGTCCCTCCGTCGAGAGGGCACAATTATGTAATAAGCGTGCGTGTGTGTGATGCATGTCTTCTAACCCCCACTTCTTTCTCCCTTTTACTTACCTGCTTTCAGTGGTTAGTTCTAGGGCATATTTCAATTAGCATCTTTGTGCTATGCATGTTTGCACCATTCATCTGTATTGCATGCACCGGGCTCGGCGCATCATACTAACTGCATTGTATTTCAATTCCAAGTTGAATACATGTATCGAATTGTCGCATCTCATATGCCATCTTAGATTAGCCGAGCCTATTCTAATTACATCTTGCATGTGTTGCATTAGCCGTTGTTGACATAAACTAGGATAATGCATTGATTACTAACTAGTTCTTTGTTTTGGCTTGGACTACACTGTAAGTGTTTACGCTTTAGCATACTACATGTGTATATGTTGCCACGACAGCATGCTTGCCATGAGGCTAATTGCTTACGTGATATAATTGCCTGAATGCCTGTGGGTGAAGGTTGGATTGCCTGAATTGGAACAATTCATCAAATCCGCATTTTAGCCTACTTGCGAGTAGCAAACTTCAAATCATTTTCCAAACAAACAGATATGCGATACTTTGTTCCGAATTAGGCGATCTAGTCTATACTTGTGTGTTGTGCGCATCGCATAATAATTCTAGCTAATTAACCGGAATAAGAACGCATGTGTTTTCAAAAACAAGATATCATGCTTAGTACAGGCCGATCTTTGATCGGGTGAGCAGAGGTGCTCATAGATAACCTTCCCCAATCGTACCCAAGTTCCCGAGCTGAGGCAACTTTGGTGATGACGGACACGTGGCCTTAGGCAACGAGTCAGGGTTTCCTAAATTCTCCCAAAACAAAATATTTAGGTGGCGACTCTGTATCTGGCAAAGCAGTCCATGTTTGGCACTTCTTTCTTAAAAATCAGTTTTCCAAAACGATTTGCCGGATTTGGACTCTTTGGTGATTTATCAATCTCACATCGCACATTGTGAGATCAGATTAAGAATCGTGACATTTGAGTCCGAACTGTAGCATGAAGCCCCCGGGCGCGTCTACAATTACCTGCAGCAGTAGTGGACTCCCCGCGAATCTAGTCGTCTCTCGACGATGGAAAGCATCCAAGCCCATCAGTGTCTCAGCTAGTGACATGGCAATGCAACTCTTGCCTTCTCTTAAGCCTTGGGCAACCTCAATCAAACGGACGCTAGACCCTCCGGAGCCTGAAGCAAGTAAGAAATGAGATAACATGCACAAGCAAAGAGCATGTCACCGAAAACCTTGCCAGTAATGATCGCCATGGTCGCCGACATCAGAAAACCGATGAATCAAGCTGGGGATGTCCAATTCCCCGTCGTGGATCAAAGACCGAGTGTCGTGCATAGTGAGCCCACACATCCGTCCTAAGGCTTGGATGTGGCTGAAGTGGAATTGTGGCAAGATTTCTTTGTCGCGCTCAGACTCCACCAAAGCTTGGAAGTCTTCGAAAATGGGGCACATCTCTTGTCCGCCAAAGCTAAAAACGTGTGTAATCGGATTCCAATACCTTGCCGCGGCATGAAGGAATGGAAAATGCAGCGGGGTGTGGCTCAATGTGAATAGTGCATTTATTCCGAAGCCTCAGAAATTCATCTTTTCCGAGCCATCCAAGTTTGGCAATCCAATTTGTGAGATTTTGGACAAGAAAATCCTCCATTTGGTGCAAAAATAGAGTTGAAGTGGAGAAACTACGAAGATGGGGGCTTTTGTAGAAGATAAGGTGTTGAGTGGAAGACAGGTGGCAGCATTCTGGAGGTTCTTGCCATTTTTGGCCGATCGGCCAAAAAGAGTGCCGACCGACCATCCTTTCGGCCGATCGGCTAGTTTTTGTGGCCGATGGTCATTTCTTGTGGCCGATGACCTCCCATCTTGGCCAATGGCCTCTCCTTTCTCCTCTGAAGCTGTCTATGTGTTAGAGGAGTTGGGAACTTGTGACTTGTTCCACTTTGAGTGCCTTTCGGTGACGATTTTGCGAAGTCACGCTCGTGTTACTTCGATTTGTTTATCAAGTTGCTGCATTTGATTATCGAGTTGTATTTTGTGTTGGTTGTTAAGTTCTTGTCTTGCTTATCGAGTTGTATTTACGTTTAGTTAGTATGTCAAATCCTGTTTTGCTTATCGAGTTGTTTTGATCTTTCAATTGTCAGTTGGTTCACTACCTAATTAAGGCGATGCAATTCGAGTGTGCAATTTTCAAATAAATCTCAATCTCATTTACATGCTGTGTGATGTAATGCGATGCGACGTGATGCTTAGAATGTACAAATGCAACACTTTTTCAATCAAAAAAATGGTCGTTTTCATTCCATCATCATTTCTTTTGCAAAAAGAGTACAAAGTTTTAAGGAAAATAAAATCTGCCTGATGCAGTACAATGTGCAAAAACTACTAATAAAAAGGAAAATAAAGCAAAAAGAAGAAGAACATCTGAATAAACATCTGGATCGGCGCCAGTCGCCTCGAGCGCAGGAGTCTGTCCTCATCCTCTTCCTGGACGAAGGTCCAGGATCACCGCCGTCACTTCCGCTGTCTGAGCCATCTCTAGCCTCATCCTGAGATGACTCTGCCTCCTCGTCAGACTCATCATCATCTGGTGTAGGCTCCCGTGAACTACTCTCGGTACGAGTGCACCTATGTCTGCCTCGGCTGTGTATCGTCATCCCCCGTCCCACTCCCCCTGCTGCTCTGGGGGGGTACTGAAGGTCCTGCTGAGGCACCCCCTGTGCCCGTATCTGGAATGGGACCTGAAAAGAACAATTTGGCAAATGCATCAGTCATGCTATGCGAAGTTGAGTATGGTATCAAATACAGTGTATGATTGCAGTGTATGAATGCCGTGAGCAGTATGTGAGATACGGTGTGTCAGTGCCGTGAGTGGTATGTGAGTGCGGTGTATCAAGTGCCGTATTGATAATGTGATGTATCAGATCATGTATGGAACAGATTATGCAGAGTTTTGGGACTGAGGTTGAAGGAATTTACTGGGATACCATAAATGCTCAGCAGGTCTATGCTCCTCTATAGCATCCCCATCACCGAGGCCGTCAGCTCCAGAGACTGTCCAGTGTACTCTATCGAAGCCTGCAAAGTGTTGAAGTGATTAGTATTCTACGAGATATCAACTGAAATGAAATGATTGTACAGAATGAAAAGTATAGCGCGTACCGGGGTCGAGCCGCGAACTCCAACAAGCTCATGATCAGCTGAAAGAGAAGCGATGGGTATTTGATAAGTCTCCCCACCCTATCCTCTGCATGTCATGGTGGTGGGAAACTCTGGCCACTCAGCTCTCCGTCCCTTCCGGGACCCACTCATGTCGTGGGCCTGAGTCGCCCTCGGTGCTCCCGCTCCTCTCATTGGCGCTGCAGGCCTCTCCCTCTCAACTCAGCGAGCACCGGTCAGAGGCCGCATGAGATAAGTCTGGATGAACACGGTGTAGTCGCCCTCATCTCGGAAGAAGTTAGCATCCCAACCGATCGTTAAATCCATCATCTCTTGTAGGGTGTACCTCTCGGTGGCCCTCGTACGGGCCGGAGGTGGCCTCAGGACTATCTGCTCAGGCAAACCAAGGGTCTGACATAGGAAGCGCTCTCCAAAATACCATGCCCGGCAGACTGGACCCTCCAGCAAGACTCGAAATCGAGCAGTCTCCCGAGCACCCGTGTACTAGTCTCTCACTGCCTCCGGTAACGCAGCCCAGGGCTGCTACGTGATCTACAAATGACAGGATATACAGTTTGTTATCTACTGTTGAAAGTACAATGTAAAAAAAAAGCTTAAATAAACTGTAATGTTTGAAATACCTCTACTGCGGTAATGGTATCAAAGTATCTGCAGAAGAACAGGAAAGACTCCCACGATCTCCACTCGCACCTCACATCGTATCGATGAGAGTATGGGACAGCGAGGGGCATCTCCACCTCTGGCTCTAGAGCAAGCCTCGGAAAGTAGGCATACACCCACAACTACAGAGGGTAACAGGGTAAGAATGAGTATGCTTATCAGTAAGGTAGTATGCAAATAAAGCAGAAACCAGAGGATGGTGTGCAGTGTATTGTGCAGCGTGTGCAGTGTACAGCCAGTGTAAAGCAGATTGCATGTGTGTAGTGTACAGCCAATGTAAAGCAGATTGCGTGTATGCAGTGTGTGTGGTGTACAAATAGTGTAAAGCAGAACTGTAAAGCAGAAAGGGAAGCTGTACCTCCCAGGCTCGCCAGTAGCCTCCGAGCAGATGCCCGCTGCGGCGGGATGAAGAGCTCATGTATCCGTAAAGCGTGGCCAAGCCTGCGCCGCCCCAGTCGGAGCGCCGGATCCGCGTCACGTCTACCAACGCGCTCAACAAATAGAGGGCAACAGTGTTTGCCCGGTCAGCGAATAAGGTGGTGCCCAGCAAGAACATAATGAATCCTCAGGCATACCGCTCCACCTCCTCGCGGGTCGTTGACATCTGTATCCGAAACTGGTCCTTGAACCAAGAATACCTCACGAACCTTGGCAGGGAGAGAGGTGGCCGAACGCCAAGCAAGAAGATCTGGGCAGCGTCCCACTTGCCCATATCGGTGTCGAAGGGAATCGGATCACCCCCAACTCTAATGCCAGTGAGCATGGAGAAGTCAAAGGGAGTCGTCGTCATCTCCCCTGCTGTGGAAAGGTGGAAGGAATCGGTGGTGTCCCACCACCTCTCCACCAGCGAGCCAAGAAGGGGCCTACTCGTAGTGAGGCGCGAGAGTCCTATACAGAAAATGCCGATGCTGGCCTCGTCAACAATCTGGCGAACCTCGTCGGGCAGCTCCATGTACCAACCTCGGGCAATGGTGTTCCCATACCCCCGGAGGCATAGGAATCTCCCTGTGTTTAAGACAAACAGATACGAAGCAGTGTCAGAAATACAGTGTTTAAGTATGCTCAGAATTGATAAAAATGCAGTGTGTGTGCATGTGTTCGAGTTTACACAGATATCATGTATGATTGTGCTCAGGGTGAACTAAGCATGTGATGTATCAGTGTGTTTGAGTTATTCAGTTAAAGAACAAAATTGGCTATTCAAGATATCTGATTTACATTGCAGAAAATAAAAGAGGGGAAGAGTATACCTCAGCAGCGCTGTGAGAAAGGTGCGACTCCGGTTCGCGTAACAGGAGCTCCAATGGCGCACCTCGCGCGTAGCTCCTGAACTGGCGGATGCTATCGGGAGGCAGTATGTGTATCGCAGGCCAGTATGTCGCCGGGTCGAATGGTCGGACACTGAGCGGCAAGAGCTCGACCTCAGGATCTGTATCCATCTCTGAGGGAGTCCCACCCCGTGGAATATCGTTCGCCATCTCGAGAAGAGTGCAAAAATGGCCGAGGGTATGAAAAGTGAGTAGAAATGCAAAAAATCAACCAAAAGTCAACCGCGAGGGGAGAAAAATGGGAGAAAAGGTTGGAGTGTGGGAAAAGGCACGAAGACGGAGGATGACTCGGGGGAAACAAACCCCAAATAGTGGAAATCGAGAATGTGGTACCGAAATCGCGTTTCGTTCGGTTCAAAATGTTTGGAATGAAGAGGGTTTCGCAAATCAAAAGTTGCGGGACGCTTGAAAACAGGAGAAAAGCACGGATCGAAGAGAAGAGAATGCCCTAGAGAGAGAGGGAAATGATTTTCAGCTAAGGAGAAGTGAGGAAATAGGGTTTGGAACCCTATATTTAAAGACCCGAAGCAAATGGACAAAATTGCCCCGAATCTGCCACTTTTGGCCGATCGGCCAAATTGTTAGCCGATCGGCTAAATTGTTGGCCGATAATCTCTTTTGATGGCCGATGGATGGCCGATGGCTTCCCCTTGTGGTCGATGCACCTCCAATGCCCTTGTTTGGGGCAGTTCTATTGATTGGTGCCCTCATCTCTCAAGAAAGTGCAAGAAAATATACTTTTGAAGCCTAAACGGCCTCCGTGGTGACCTCGAACTGTGTCTTCCGTATGCAGCACTCGATATGTGCGAGCTGTATCCTTTCTTTCGTATCCTTTTGTATATTGCAAGATTCGGAAATTGCTTTGAATATGTTGCATTACAACGTTTTGCCATGTTTGCAAGGTGCATATTTGTTTTACGACTTTTCACTCTTACATCGAGCATGCCTCATCTCGTTTTGAAGTTGCATCTCAACATTGCGAATAACATGCCTTTGCCATGCTTACGTTGAACATGTGCCTCTCTTTGTTGTTGCATTGTTATGCACACACGATATGCGTTGTTGCGCACGTTTTGTTGGCATTGTCATGCACATTTTCTTTGCATTGTTATGCACACACTCTATGTGTTGTTGCGCATATTTTGTTGGCATTGTCATGCACATTTTCTTTGCATTGTTATGCACACACTAGATGCGTTGTCGTGCACGTTTTGTTGGCATTGTCATTCACATTTTCTTTGCAATGTTATGCACACACTATATGCGTTGTCACGCACGTTTTTATTTGCATTGTCATACACATCTCTCTCGCGTTGTTATCCACACACTATATGCGTTGTCGCACACGTTTTGTTTGCATTGTCATGCACCCCTCCATCCGCGTTGTTGCGCACACTTGGCTTGCGTTGTCACGCATGACTCTCTTGCATTGTTATGCACTTTGCTTGCGTTGTTACGCATGCTTTTCCTTGCATTGTTATGCACATTGCCTGCGTTGTTATGCATGCTTTTCCTTGCATTGTTGTGCACATTGCTTGCGTTGTTACGCATGTTTTTCCTTGCATTGTTGTGCACATTGCCTGCATTGTTGCGCATGCTTTTCCTTGCATTGTTATGCACATTGCCTGCGTTGTTATGCATGCTTTTCCTTGCATTGTTGTGCACATTGCTTGCGTTGTTACGCATGTTTTTCCTTGCATTGTCGTGCACGTTGCTTGCGTTGTTACGCATGTTTTTCCTTGCATTGTTGTGCACATTGCTTGCGTTGTTGCGCATGCTTTTCCTTGCATTGTTATGCACATTGCCTGCTTTGTTACGCATGCTTTTCCTTGCATTGTTGTGCACATTGGTTGCGTTGTTACGCATGCTTTTCCTTGCATTGTTATGCACATTGCCTGCGTTGTCATGCATGCTTTTCCTTGCATTCACATTGCTTGCGTTGTCACACATGCTTTACTTGCATTGTTATGCACCCCTTGCTTACGTTGTCGTGCATGTTTTACTTGCATTGTTATGGTCGTTCTAGTTGCATTGTCTTGCATCTTTTCACTTGCATTGCTATGCACCTTCTCACTTGCATTGTATATGCATGCGTTTATCTCATATTGAAATAATATCTTGATCTAACGATTGAACATGTGTTTCTACTATATTGTTCCTGTTGAATTTCTTTCTTTTTGTAGGCACGATATTGTATGTACGGTTCATTCAAGAGAGCTCCCAGTTCAGTTTGACTGCTACCCTTCTCCACTCGCGTTTGGCATGCGTTTGGACGTATCTCTCTTCTCTTGCGTTTGGCGCACGTTTGGATGACTGCACTTTCTTGCACAGTCCTTTTCTCTCCTGCGTGTGATACGCTGAGAGATGTTGTGTTTGAGACCCCGGGTGTCCTCGGTAGCCACTTTTAGTCTTCTCCACGTGAGATGCAGTGAGAATTGCATAATTTTCTTGCAGCCTTTCTGTCGGAATTTGTAGGACTACTATTTCTTATTCGCTTGCTTAAAATGTTGTATTTGTTTTGCGTAAATGCTTCATTACCGCTCTCTTTGCATGATCATAGGTTATGTTCGGCATTGTGCATGTCATTTGCATCTTGCCCTTGCCTGTGGGCACATCTCTTTGTTATCTTGTATGTTTGTCTAAGTCTTCGGCCTTGTCAAAAATGGGTCGTCTCTGGGCTTTGACAGTCACTCCCGTCATCTTATGACTTTTGAGTTCTGTCAAAGAGGGGCAACTGTAGACACCCCATTTTTGACCGTCCTGAAGACTTGGGTGTCATCGTTTGAACACTCGATGATCACCCATGCTCGTGTTCATTTTGAGTTCACGAAGGTCCCGGCTGCGCGCCTTGCCTTAGAACCTCTCAACTTGTCTGTTTTGTGCTTGGTTGTGCACCAAGAGCTTGTGGTTTTGTTCCTGAGGGAAGGGGGGGTGGTTTGTTGGTCATCCCTACAACCTATCGGCCAAGCTTTGTGCTTGTTGGCCTTTCTTTCTTTCCATCGGCCATAAGTGTTGGCCGGTCGGCACCTTTTTTTGGCCGGTCGGCACTCTTTTTGGTCGATCGGCCATAATTTTTGGCCGAGGCCTTTTCTTTGCTTTTTACAGACTTTGTGCATGCCAGCTGTGCCAGCTGGTGAGCACAGACTGTCTCCTCCATACACGTGTATGGAGGGATTTGAGCCAAGCTTTAGCTTCTCCAAGAAGCTTTAGACTTGAATTCCTATAAGAAGGGAGCTCATCCTCCCTTTCCAGAGGTTCTGGAAATTGGATATACAAGTGATATATCTCTCTCTCTATATATATATATATTCCTCCCTCTCTCTATATTGGCCTTTGTTTGTGCCTTAAAGTGGGTGTTCTTCATACATTTTGCCTAGAACCTCTTAGCCAAACCTCTTGACCTTGGAACTGAGGTTCCATAGGACTTGTTTTAGCATCCTAAGGTTAGTTTTGGCACAGAAGGGCTGCTGGTTTTGTTGTTCTACAAGGGTGAGCCTCATATCCTCTTTTAAGCTTTGTTTTGCTTGAGTACTTAGCCATATTTGCATGCTTCTTTTGGCTTAGCTTTAAACTAAAAATAGCTTTGACTCTAAGTGCTTAATATGTTTGCTTAAGGCCTCTTTGGTGTTGGGGGATGGTCTACCCCCTTTGTGCCTTATTTGGCCTTGTTTTGGGCCATCTTCTTTAGGCCATTGTTTAGTCTTTGTTTGGCCTCTTCACCACTGAATTCCAGAGGAATTTCAGTGGTGGAAATGAGGTTTTGAGGCCTCAAATAGGAGGGGGTTGTCCCCCCTCCCCTTCTCTTGCATGCTTGTGTTGTTGGCTCACCAAGTTCGCATGTTTTTACACCTCTTTGTGGCTTCATTTCAGTATGTATTAGGCCTTGTTTTGCCATGATATAGCACTGTTTTGGACTGGTTTGGTTATCTCTTGAATGCCTCATACACTTGTAGTGTAATGCTACTTGTTAGCCTAACATGTTCCATACTTTTGATCATCATTCTAGCATGATTTTGGCCTAACTCAAAGAAACTTTTACTCATATTTCAGCATGCTTAAGCTCTGTTTGAAGTGTTTTGGGTCGTGTATGCACTGTTTTGTATAGCCATGGTTCAATCTAGCTTACTAGCTTTGTGTATTAGGTCCACTAGCGTGCATTGCTTGGGCTGTTTGCATGATCTAGCATCATTTCTACTATGATTTCAGTGCATATTCCATGGCCATACACTCACATGTGTCACTCTTTCAATGCCTTTGGAAGGTTGTTCTTTATGTCTTAAATATGAGCCTATGTGCATGCCTTTTTGCCTAAGCTTGTGGGCTGCCGTATCAGTGCATTTTTGGTGTTATGTTGACATGCCATAACTCTGATTTTCGTTGGAATAGTCATCTCATGCTTGGTTTTGGTGGGTGTAATGCAATCCTCCTCTTTGGCCTTGTATGCCTCTCATTTTGTGCTCACCATGCTAGCTTGTTTTTGGCCTCATTGCATGCATGCTTTGGCCTTATTTTGACCTGTCTTGGGATTGTTTTAAGTCACCTTCCCCCTTTGGGGCTTGCTTGTTGAGGCCATGGCGTAAGTCCTTTGGCTAGTTTTAAGCTTTCAACTTACTAGCATGCTTTGTTTGTCACATGTATGTGATCTAGCATCATTTGGAATGTGATTTCAGAGCCTACTTCACTGCCATATTCTCACATTTCGTGCTCCTTCAATGTGCTTAAGAGTTGCATCTTTATGCCTTAGTTCTTGAGCCAATTAGCATGCATGCTTGTCTTGCCTTTTCATGCTTTTCATACCATTATTTCAGCACCATTGGCCACTGATTTTAGGCTTGACTGAGGTCTGTCCATTTTCAGTTTAAGTCCATTTAGCATTTTGTTGCATGTTGTTGCATGCTTGGTACATTGCATGTTGTTGCATGCTAGTTACATTGCATGTTGTTGCATGCTAGTTGCATAGCATGACATTGTTGCATGCCTGTTCCATTGTATTGTTTTTGCATGCTTGAGTTGCATCGTATTTGGCATGCTTATATTGCGTCACATAGCCCTTGCAATTGCACGTTGTCGCATGTTCATGTTGTTTGCATTTTGCATGATTGCATTATGCTTGCATATTCATGGCATTGCATTGTGTTTGGTTTAGATGTCAATCCAAACACGAGGAACGAGGCACGTTTCATACTTGAAGTGATGAAACGCACCTCATTCCTTAGGTCACCGATGCCTTTGATGATGCATGATAAGGTGGCGGTTCATTGAGTCATATGTGGTATTCATGTGCATTCACTGCCATTAATTTGTGCAACTCGGCCTCTTTGGCCATCATGCATTGAGATGCGTGATTGATGGCTCGAGAGCTGAGCACTAAACTCCTTTGAGCTTTAAACATGATAAGGGGTGTGGTTGCACGCACATTTTCTTATAAATACATTGCCATGCCTCTGTTAGTACTCTGTTGCAGCAAAAGAGAGATTCTGCAGGAAGCCTTGGCCGATCGACCACTTATTCTGCCGATCGGCTATCAAATTTGGCCAATGGCCATTAAATCTAGCCGATGGCCATTCCTCCTAGTCGATGACATCTCAGTACGTCTATGAGGTGGATCAGAAACACTTTGGAGGTTGGCACAGTTTTTAGAGGTCTAAAACAGTGCAAACAGAGGCATCACAAGGCACGGCAGCGGATTTCTGGGAGGACGCGACCGAGCATGCATCATTCATCACTTCGAGGCAGGACGGTGGTAGCCTGTTTTAGTTCCTTACTCATTTGGTTTTGTAACTTAATTAATTTTTTTAATTAGTTAAGAGTTTTGTAATAATTAATTAGCTAGGATAGTTAGTTAATTAGTTGGTTTGAATTATTTATTCGGACCCTCCGTCGAGAGGGGCGAATTTTGTAATAAGTGTGCGTGTGTGTGATGCATGTCTCCCAATCCCCATTTCTTTCTCCCCTTTTATTTACCAGCTTTCGATGGTTAGTTTTAGGGCATTTCAATTAGCATACTTATGGTCGCATGTTTGCATCATTCATCTGTCTTGCATGCACCGGGCTCAGCGCATCATACTAGCTGCATTGTATTTCTACACTTTCTTGAATACGTGTTTTGAAGCATGTTATCAAGTTGCATTCACATGACATCTTAGAATAGCCGAGCCTATCTTTAGCTGCATTTTTGCATGTGTTGCATTAGGCATCCCAACATAGTTAGGATTCATGCATGATTTCTAATTAGCTTCTTTCTTTGTCTCAGAGTACACTGTAATTGTTTACGCTTTAGCATCCTTGCATGCGTGTAAGTGTTACCATGTTTAGCATGCTTGTCATGAGGCTATGTGCTTAACTGCTATAACTGCTTGAATGCCTGTGGGTGAAGGTTGGATTGCTTGAATTGGAACAAATCATCAAAATGTGTGTTTTTTTAAGCCCACTTGAGAGTGGAAAAATCATGTTTTCTAAAGCCCACTCGAGGGTGGCAAAATCCACGACTTGGCCTACTTGCGAGTAGCACCTCTAAATCGTTTTCAAACAAACAAACATGAGACGTTTTATTCCAATTTGAGTGATTTAGTCTATACTTGTATGCTGTGCGCATCACATAGTAAGGTTAGCTAATAAACCAGAATAAGAACACATGTGTTTTCAAAAACAAGATATCATGTTAGTAAAGGCCGATCTTTGATCGAGCGAGCGAGGGGTGCTCATTTCATGACCTTCCCCCCTCGTACCCAAGTTCTCGAGCCGAGGCAACTTTGGTGATGACAGACACGTGGCCTTAGGCACGAGTTAGGGTTTCCTAAATTCCCCCAAAATAAAATATTTAGGTGGCAACTCTGTATCTGGTAAAGCAGTCCATGTTAGGCACTTCTTTATAAGAATCAATTTTCCAAAACGATTTGTCGGATTTGGACTCTTTGGTGATTTATCGGTCTTGCATTGCACTTTGCGAGATTAGATTTAGAACCATGACATTGAGTCCGAACTGTAGTAGCTTAAGAACAACGATCTCGCGCCCTCGCGCGCGGAGCGGAGTTCCGGACGGTCTACAAAAGGACGTTGAGAGAAAAACAAAGCATGAGTGTCGAGAGATGTGAGAAACACATATGAGGTGGGGGGAAACATTACCTGAAGGAGTAATGGACTTCCCGCGAATTTGCTTGTCTCTCGCCGATGAAAGGTGTCGAAGCCCATCAAAGTTTCGACTAATGCAAAACCAATACAACTCTTGCCCTCTTTCAAACCTTGGGCTACTTCGACTAACCGAATGTTAGAACCGTCGAAACTAGGGGCAAGGAGGAAATGTGCTAGCATACACAAACAAAGGGCGTGTTGCTGAAAACCCCGCCAAAGAAGATCGCCTCGATCACCGACGTCAGAAAATCGGTGAATCAAGCTAGGAATGTCCAGCTTTCCATTGTGAACTAAGGATCGGGCCTTGTGTGGAGTAAGCCCGCACTTCCGTCTCAAAGCTTGGATGTGACCAAAATGGGGCTGAGGCAAGATTTCTCATCGTGCCAAGACTCCATTAGCACTTGAAATTCTTCGATTGTCGGGCATAGCTCTTGTCCCTCGAAGCTAAAGACGTGTGTAATTAGATTCCAACATCTAACTGCGGCATGTAGGAATGAAAAACAAAGTGGAGTACGACTTAGCAGGAATAGTGCATTAATGTTGAAATCCAAGAAATTCAGCTTTTCCGAGCCATCTAAAGTTGCAATCCAATTTGAGAGTTTTTCGGCAAAGAATGACTCCAATTGTGAAGAATTTGCAGCTGAAATGAAGAAATCACAAAGCTCAACCTTTTGTAGAAGATAAGGCACTGAGTGGAAGCCAGGTGGCAGCAATCTGGAGGTTCTCCACATTTATGGCCGACAGGCCACCTTGGTAGCCGACCGGCCACCACTGGTGGCCGACAGCCTTCTTTTCTGTCCTGTTGTCCACCTGTGTACTAAGAATACTTAGAGCATGTGTTTTGTTCTGTCCTTTATGGATTTTATGGTCTAGTCTTGAGTTCTTTTAGTTTTAGCAAGTTTGTTGAGTTGAATTTGAATTGTTTTGTTTATCGAGTTGTTTTGTTGTTTATCGAGTTGTTGCTATTTTGATTATCGAGTTGTATGTTGTGTTTCAAGTGTTGGTTGGTTCATTACCCAATTAAGACTGTTGTGGCATTACAACTGTTTGGTTTTCATTATCAAATTCAATTTCATTTTCATGCAATGCGGTGCTCATGATGCAAAATACAACACTTTTTCAAATGAAAGCTGGTTTTCATTCCGATCATGGTTGTTTTTACAAAAGTGCAGTACAAGTTTTTAAAGCAAATAAAACCTGTCTGAGGCTATACAATGTGCTAACACTACTAATAAAAGAAACTAAGCAAAAATACTGAAAATCAGCGCCAGCCATCTCAAGCTCGAGAGGCCCTCTTCGTTCTCTTCTTAGGCGGGGACTCAAAGCTATCTCCATCTGCACCGCTGTCTGAACCAGATCCCGAACGAAACCGAAATCAGCGCTGCTCTCTGCCTCAGAACCCGGCTCACCATCACCCCCACTCTCAGATCCCGAGTCGCTGTTGTAGACACCCCATTTTTGACCGTCCTCAAGACTTGGACGTCACCGTTGGAACACTCGGTGATTATCCATGCTTGTGTTCGTTTGGAGTTCCCGGAGTTCTCGGCTCGCGCGCCTTGCCTCAGGACCTCCGAACTCGACCGTTTTGTGTTTGGTTTTGCACCAAACACTTGTGTTTTGCCTTGGAAGGGCAGGGAATGCTTTGTGAGGCATCACCACACACCACCGGCACTGGCTAGAGGCCACCGGCTGGCTGGTGTTGCCACCGGCACTCTTTTGTGCCGGTTGGCACTTGTTTTGGCAAAATGACCATTTTGCCCTCCCGACCACTTTACAGCTGTTTTATGAGATATTTTTAGGCAGCTATTTTTAGGCAGCTGTTTAGCAAAAGTGATGGGGGTGAGCCCGGTTTAGAATCTTGCGCAAGTAAGTTGTGAACCCTAACATGGCATGGGAAGGTATTTCGGCTCTTATCGGTGTAGGCAATATAAGGTTGGTGGTGCGGGTGTCACAACATAGACCGTTCCCTTGGGGCAGACCGTGATGTCACGACTCGGGTATGTAACCTTGGTGCGTGGGCATCATTGGTAGTTACAGTAAGTAACATTTGAATATTTGACCAGGGGGGAGTCAGAATTGCCCTTGGCCATTGCTTAGCGGTTGAGTGGAAATAGTGCTCCACAGGGAGTTACTTAAATTTATCTGATAAACTAAATCTATGAAAATTTTTAAAAAAATAAAAATAAATAAATAAAATAAAATAAAGAAAGGTGGGCATATTCCTCATGATGAAATACTGCTTCCGTTTTTTTATTTTTATCTATTGTTATTATTTCAACTGATAACATTCCTTTATGCTTACTAAATGTTACTTGCTATTCTGTTACTACACATTATTAATAAATTGTGAGCATTATTATCAGGGTGGGTACTTTCGGGTTGTAATATCTTATTGAGCTCGTCGTTCATCAGCATTCCCGTTGCCCTGGCATTTTATGCCAGGTACCGAAGAAACCGAAGAGAAACACCAAGGCCTTGCAAGGCGACGCTCAGCCTTGGTCAGCTTGAAGAGTGCCCAAGTTCCATGAACCATTTTCTAAAATTTCTAGTTTCTCTCTAGTTTTCTTTTATATTTGTGTCATTTCTGTTATGTACTAAGACTAAGTTGTGATGTAAGAACTTTAAATTCTGGGTTGTTAACTAATGGATGTTAGTAACGTTGGTAGCAATATTAATTTTAAGTTTCTAAATCTTATTATGATGTCCTTCAATTTTGGGGCGTCACAAGTATGGTGTGCAAAATGAGTATATGCAGAAGTCAGTACAGTGTATGAATGCAGTATGGAAGTGCAGTGTTTCAGATGCAGTGTATTAGTGTAGTGTAGTGAGGAGTTTTTAGTTGAAATGTCAGTTTCAGTATGTCAGTAGAAATTTGATGACTGGAATGTAAGAAAACTGAAGAAATGACTTGAATGTCGTGGAAGCCGAACAGTGCCTCCCTCCAAAAATATCATACTCTCAAATGAAGCTAGTAACTCGAGCAGATCCGTGGTGTATCCTGGGGGTGCCTACAAATGTATTAGGAATGATCAGTGTCCAGAGGAACAAATATCAGAAAGAGATTGGAAAACTAAAAAATGTGGTACATACCGGGAGTGCATCAAGAGCTCTGACATATCTATGCCCCGCTGCAGCAAGCTAAATCAGAATCTGGTATGCCTCCCCGGTATACCGCCAACATGTGAGTGCAGTAGGCAGCTCCGACCAGCAGATCATTTGTCCCGCTTGGGTAGCCCCTATACCATGCGCCCTGGTTGCCCTAGGCACTCTAGCTCTCTCTCGTATCTAGAGCCCTCACCCTCTCACCTCCACGAATACTGGTCAAATGAGGCATAAGGTGTGTCTGGATGAACTGTCGTAATAGTCCCCCTCCCTGCGAAAGTAGTCGGCCCTCTAAGCCCTCTGTGAACTGAATCATCTCCTGTAAGGTGAGTCTCTTTATAGCTCTCATAGATGGCAGGGGCGGCATGGAACTACCGGCCCAGGCAAGAGCCCATGGTCTGGCGCAAGAACTGCTCGCCTAGAAACTAGGCTCGGCAAATCGGGCCCTCGAACAAAAGCCTAAAATGGAAGGCTCCCCTAGCTCCAGCGAACTGGTCCCCTGACTGCGATTGGCATTGTTGCCCAGGGCTGCCAAGTGATTTGTAAATAGAGAATGCATAGATTGTTAGTGGCCATTAGATATCAAAGTATGAATCAGAGCCCAAGTAGAATGAAAATAACTGTGAATTTTGAGTTACCTCTGTTGCGGTCCACGGTGTCGAAGTACCGATGGAAGAACGGAAAGGGTCTCCCTGGTCCTCCGCAATAATCTGCCATCGTACCGATGAGAGTACGGCACAACGGGGGGCATCTCCACCTCCAGCTCTGGAGCGAGAGTCGAGAAATATTGTGTACACCCAAAGCTGTAAGGGAAGAGGCAATAGTGAGTATACAATGTATAGTGTAGGGAAAGTACAAGCGCAGATGCAAAAAGCAGATGTGTGCAAAAGGTGTATACAGTGCACAAAGAGTACAGATACAGAGGATCTAAAGTGTACGGTGCAGAAAAGTGCATTATATGGGTGTAAACAATACAGCATGAACAGATGTAGAAAGTGCAAAGTAAAAAGCACATGTGTTGAACAGATATAAAGCAAGAAACGCTGAACAGAAAGTGTAAAGTGCAAAGAGGAAACTGAGATGTGTACCTCCCAGGCTCGCCAGGAGCCTCCAACTCTGTCTCCACTCTTGCGGGATGTTGAGCTCATATAGCCATACAATGTGGCTAGGCCAGCACCGCCCCAATTGTAGAGTCCGACCTGAGATAAAATCTACCAAGGCGCTCAGAAGATACAATCCTACAGTGTTCGCCCCGTTCGCGAACAAGGTGGTGCCGAAGAGGAACATCAAGAAGCCTCGGGCGTAATGCTTGGTCTCCTCTGAAGTCTCTGGCTCGGTCTCCCAGAACTGCTCCACGAACCAACTGTATCGTACCATCCCCAGTTGGAAGTACGGTGGGCGTGCCCCTAACAAGTAAATCCAGACGGCCTCCCACTAGCCCATGTCCATATCATAAGGAATCGAGTGACCCCCTACTCCTATGTCGGTGAGCATGAGAAGGTCATAAGGAGGCATCATCACATCTCCCGGAGGTAGAGAAATGGAAAGAGTTGGTGGTATCCCACCACCTCTCTACCAATTCTCCTAGGAGGGGACGACTTACGACAACCCGAGTCAAGCCAGAACAAAAGAGGCCGAAGCCAGCCCCATCGATGATGTCTCGAACTCCAACTGGGGAGGCTCGTCATACAAATCTCTGGCGATCGTAGCGCCATAGCCTCTGAAGGCACAAGACTCGCCCTATGGTAAAAGGAGACAGTGTATGAAATGTATCAGATAAGGGTAGTGCGTGAAATGCAACTAGATGAAAGAAATGCATCAGATGAAGATAGTGTATGAAATGTATCAGATAAGGGTAGGTACATGAAATACAACCGATAAAAGGAATGCACCAGATGAAAACAGTGCATGGTTAGATAAAGACAGGGGTATAGGATGCAGTCGGGTGGATCTAAATACAAAGCAGTGCAAGAAATGCAGTAAAATAGGGTACAATTGGATAAAGCAGTAATGATAGCATAGTTGAATAAAAAGGAGTGCAAGAAATTCAAATAAAGAAAGACCGAATATCTGAAAACAGTGTTCTTACCTCAATGGCAATGGCCGATAAGTGAGACTCCCGGCTCCCTCAACAAAAGGTCCTCCGGCGCACCGCGGGCGAACTCGGGTGAAGCATCTGATGCCTCCGGAAGCAGGCTGTATGTGTGTCTGTGGATGATATCATGCCGCATCGAAAGGTCAAACCCTCGGTGGTTGGGCCTCCGGCTCGGCCCTCAAGCTCAAACTCTACCTCTAAGTCAGCTTCAAGGTCAACTATCGGCTCCTCTACCATTGGCACAGGTGGAACTATTGGGGGAACCTCTGGAGGAGCCCCGTCGTGAGGAATCTTGTCCGCCATCTGGAAATAGGTGCGAAATGGGTGAAAAGTGAAGAAAAATGAAGAAGAAGGGTAAATTTTAAAAAAGTCAAACCCTACGAGAGAGAAAGTTGAGGAAAAGTTAAAGTCGGGAAAAGTGCAAAAAACTCGAGAGAAACTCGAGGGGAATGAACCTAGAATGGTGGAAATGAGGAAAGAAACTCCGAAATCGGATTTCAATCCGTTCAAAGTGAAGGAAATCAAAGGGGATTTAGCGAATCAACTTCGCGTGGGGCATTGGAAAACGCATATAAAGCTCGGATCTAGAAAGGGAAAGTGTCTAGGGAGAGAGAAGGAGGATTTTCAACTTTAGAGGAGTAAAGAAATGAAGTACGGGTGAGTCTATATAAAGACCCGTGGTGAAAAGACCAAATTGGCCCCGATCTGCCATCGGTGGCCGACAATGCTTAGGGGTGGCCAACAAGTGGCTGACACCCTTCCCTTGCGGCTGTCTAGCGCCCAGTGCTCCTCCATTGAGTTTTGATGTTGTTTTGTATCCTTATTTCTCAAGGAATGCATGGAAAGTTCACCTTTAAGTTCAGATTGCCTCTATGGAAGCTCCAAACCATGTCTTCAGTGCATGATGTTCATTGCTAGTCAACATGAACGAGGTGTATCCTTTTAAAAAACTCGTCTGAGAGGTAAATCGGAAATTGCTACTCAATTTGTTGTTGTTGAGAATGTGCTTTCATCCTTGCATAGAATATACATTGTGTGCATGCATAGAACGCACATTTCGCACATATGGTTTTACATTAGAATATGCACTTCTCCCTTCATGCATAGAACATGCTTCCAATCTATCTTGCATAGAACATGTTGTTAATACATTTGCATAGAACATGCCTTAACATTATTGCAATTGTGCATAGAACATGCACCCATAATATGTTGTACTTGTTGAGTTTTTTTTCTTACGCAGGTACGATATTATATGTATGGTTCATTCAGTGAAGCCAACACAGTCAAACGGTATTGTATGTACGGTTCATTCAACGAAATTCCGGGTAAAGTCATTCGTGCCCTTCGAATCGCTTCCTTCCTCCCTCTCCTCGAGCGTGAGACATGTTAGGATTACTCCTTTTGGCTAAAAACATTTGGGTGGTCTGGTCCTGTTTACACCACTCCTTTTGGTTAAAAACATTTGCCTGCATCCCGGTGTTTACACCACTCCTTTTGGTCAAAAAACATTTGGGTGCGTCTCAGTGTTTTCACCACTCCTTTTGGTTAAAAACCATTTGGGTGCATCCCGGTGTTTTACACCGCTCCTTTTGGTTGAAAACATTTGGGTGCGTCCCGGTGTTTACACTGCTCCATTTGGTTAAAAACATTTGCGTGCATCTCGGTGTTTACACTGCTCCTTTTAGTTAAAAACATTTGGGTGCATCCCGGTGTTTACACCGCTTCTTTTGGTTAAAAACATTTGGGTGCGTCCAGTGTTCACACCACTCCTTTTGGTTAAAAACATTTAGGTGCGTCCCGATGTTTACACCACTCCTTTGGGTTAAAAACATTTAGGTGCATCCTAGTGTTCACACCATTCCTTTTGGTTAAAAACATTTGGGTGCATCTGATGTTTACACCGCTCCTTTTAGTTAAAAACATTTGGATGCGTCCCAGTGTTTACACCACTCCTTTTGGTAAAAAACATTTGGGTTGTGTCCTAGTGTTTACACCACTCCTTTTGGTTAAAAACATTTGGGTGCATCCCGGTGTTCACACCTCCCTTCGGTTAAAAACATTCGGGTGCATCCCGGTGTTTACGCCACCCTTTCTCCTCGCATGTGAGACGTGTTGGATTGTTTGTTTTTGGTTAAACACATTCGGGTGTGTCCCAGTGTTTACACACACCTTTTCCTCTTTACGTGTGCAACATTTTAGGATTTCGGTTTGAGACCTCGGGTGCGCCTGATGGTCGTTCTTCGCCTTTCCTGCGCGTCGCGTAGTTCAGTTTGCATAATTTTCTTATATCCTTTCTGCATGAAATGTGGTTTGGTTCGTAATTCCACGTGTGGCGTGTTTACTCACTTACTTTTGTGTTTTGAGGTTGATATACCCTTGTTTCGGTTTGTTTGGATGTGGCATTTTTATTGCATAGCATTTGCATCTAAATGTTTCATTACAGCCTCATTGCATGATCATAAGTTATGTTCCTGCATCGTGCATATCATTTGCATCTTGCCCTAGAACTACGCTGGTTTGATTCCTTGCAAAGGGATACGTAGGCAGCCTGAGGGCGCAACCATTTTTGTCTTGCTTGTTTGTTTTTCCAAGTCTTCGGCCTTGTCAAAATGGGTCGCTCTGGGCTTTGACATTCACTTCCATCACTTTATGACTTCCGAGTTCTGTCAAAAAAGGGCACTATATAGACACCCCCATTTTTTACCGTCCTCAAGACTTAGACGTCATCACTTGTGCATATGATGATTGTGATTGCATGTGTTCATTTTGAGTGCCCGAAGTCCTCGGCGGAATGCCCTGTCTTTGAGCCCTTAAATCTTACCTTTTCTATGCCTTGTTTTGGATCAAAACTTGGTTTTCTGAACCTTTTGGTGACCTGTCAGCCACCACCATAGGCTATTAGCCATGGCTCATGGTTGTCGGCCATTGGTGTGGCCGGTAGGCCACCAGTGTCTTTTTTCCAGATATTTGTTGACAGCTGTGATAGCTGTTAGCACACTGAGCTGCATCTCCTTACACGTGTATGGTAGGATGTTTCTAAGCTCAAGGCTTGTCTTTCTATATATAGGGGTTCCCTCCCCCCCCCCCCCCAATTTTTGAGGGTTAGAAATTTTGGAACAAAAAAATCTCTCTCTCTCTCTAGATTTCTCTCTCTCTCTTACAATTTTGTGCTTAGTTGCTTTTTTTCTATACACTTTTACATACACTACCTTAATCAAAGTTGCTTTTCCTTGGGACTTGTTTTGAGCTCTAGCAAGTGGTTTTAGCTTGGTTTGGTGCCTAAACTTGAGCTTTTTTCAAAGGTATAACTCTTGCCTTGTTTACTTTGTTTCATTATACTTTCTTTGCCATCTTTTTCAATTGTTTTGAGGCTGATTTTGAACTGTAAAAAGCTCTATTTTTATGGTTTAAAAGTGTTGGTTTGAGGCCATTTTCAATTAAAGGGTAGTTCACCCTTCTTACTTCTTAGCTTGTCAAGCTTTTGTACCTTTATTCATAACTTTCAAACCAACTTTTTTGGGCCTTTTAACCACTGAATTTCAGAGGTTTTTCAGTGGAAAAAAACTTATTTTGAAATCCAAATTTGGAAAGGTTAGCCTCCCCTCCTTGTGTCATGTTTGCATGCTTAGTTAGCTTCACATGTTAGCATATTTTTTTAGCTTAACTTAGCTCAAGCCCAGCATGTTTTAGTCTTTGAAATAACCTATTTTAGCTCTGTTTTGGGCTGGTTGGTTTATTTGAGTCTTGTTTTGCATAGTTGTAGTGTAAATCCTTTCACTCGCTTGGTGTTTTAAGGCTTTAACCATCATTGGTTTGAGTTGATTGCATGTTTTAGTACTTTTTCTCAGATAATTTTAGCACTTATAATCTCTACAATCTCCGTCATTTCTTTACCTTTTCATTTGCTTTGAAGGTCGTTTCAACCTTATGGTTGTTTAAGCTTGAGATAGAGGCTCATGCTTAATGGTTTAATCCTCCTTCGAGGGTTCATTACCAATGGCATGAAGCTTCTCTCATGCCTTAAACTATCCCTTGGTTGACGCTTCTTTTATCCGAGAAGACACTCACCAATGGACTAATTGATTAATGAATGGTTTGGTAACTAAAATGTGTAAACAAAATTGGCAAGTAAAAGAGGCAAGATAAGCATCTTGTGTGTTGCATTGCATGTGTTCAAATCGGCTGTTAATTTGAACACAAGGAAAATGGGACATTTCATACTCAAAAGTGATGAAATGTGCCACTTTCCTAGGTCTCCATTGTCCTTGATCATGCATGATAGAGTGATGGTCATTTTGGTCTCATTTTGCATTTATTGAACTTACACAATTGGTTTCACAAGCCATCATGCAATGAAATTTCTTGATTGATGGTTTGTGAACCGAATTTTGTCCCTCCTTCGATTTCCCCTTAAAATGAGAGGCAAAGTGTGCAAATAACCCTTGAGAAATACACTATTTTGCTTTGTTTTGCTCTCTATTGCAGCAAAGAAGTTCAGGACATCAGTGGCCGACAACCACCACTAGTAGTCGACCGGCCACCAGTGGTAGCCGACTGGCCCCCTGTCGGCCACCAATGAAATTTGCACAGTGTGTTGGTAAGATGGAACAAAGGTGTTTTGGAAGTGGTAGAATTTTTAGTGATCAAATGTGCAAACAGAGGCTTACAGCAGCAAAACAGCGACTTTTCAGGTGGAAACCAAGCACGTGCATGAGCCTCCATTGCATTTCAAGCCTATTTAACGTTTAAATATCTAGCTTAAATATGTGTTGTAATTAAGTGTTGTAAATAATTAGTTAGTTTAACTAGTTATTCAATTTCGTTTTGTAATTAGTTAACTAAAATAGTTAATTAATTCAGTTTGTAATAATTAGTTAGCTAGTATAGCTAGTTAATTAGATTCTAGTTTTGTAATAATTAGTTAGTTTAATTAGCATAGCTAGTTAGCTCTTATTCATTCGGACCCTCCTTTGCGAGGGCGTAATGTTGTAATTAATGTACATGCGTGTGTGTATGTCTTCCAACCCCCACGTCTTTCTCCCTTTTATTTACTCACTTTTAATGGTTAGATTAGGGACATATTTCAAATTAGCATATCGCATGCTTGCATCCATTCATTCATATTGCACGCACCGAGGCTTGATGCATCATTCAAATTGCATTGTCATTTCAATATCTTCTTTGAATACGTGTTTAATCGTATGTTGTTCAAATTGCTTTATATGTCATGCTTAGTAGCTGAGCTTATTAATTGCATATTGCTTGTGTTGCATTACACATCTTACATAGTTAAGAATCATGCATATTTTTCTAACTCATGTTTTCCAAGCTTGGAGTACTAGGTGAATTTTTATGCTTTAGCATACTTGCGTGAGTGTGAATGTTGCCATGATTAGCATGCTTGCCGTGAGGCTATGTGCTTATTTGCTAAATTGAATGAATGCCTGTGGATGAAGGCTTGTTGTTTGAATTGGAATGATTCAACAAATGTGTGTTTTAAGCCTACTTTGTTGAGTGGCAAATCATGTTTTATGCCCACTATGTTTGGTGGCAAATCCACAAACTTTTAAGCCCACTTAAGGTGGCAAATTCAAACCATTTTTGCAAAACAAACATGAGTTGAATTATTCCGAATTAAGCAAACTAGTCTATACTTGCTTGTGGGCATCACATGGTAATGCTAGTTTAATAACCGGAATAAGAACGCATAATGTTTATAAAATATCATATCATGATTAGTAGAGGCCGATCTTTGATCGGGCGAGCGAGGGTGCTCAATTCATGACATTTCCCTCTTGTACCCAAGTTCCCAAGCCGAGGCAACTTTGGTGATGATGAACACGTGGCCTTCGGCACGAGTCAGGGTTTCCTAAATTTCCTTGAAGCAAAAAATATTTAGGTGGCGACTCTGTATCTGGAAAAGGAGCCCAATTTTGGCACTAGTTGATTCAAAATCAATTTTCCAAAATGATTTGTCAGATTTGGACTCTTTGGTGTTTATCAGTTTCACATTGCACTTGTGAGATTAGATTCAGAACCACAAGAGTCCGAACTGTAGGGCTTTCTTTGCAAAACTTCCGAAAGGGGGCGCAAAAAAGCTGAACTGCAGTCTGCAAAACTACCGGGACTTGTTATTCTTTACTCGAGCGAAGCTTCTTGCACTTGAGCGGTATTGCACTCGAGCGGCCCTTTTTGCACTTGAGCGTTGGCCTTCTGTCTGCAAAACTATTGGGAGTGTGTATTCTACGCTCGAATGTCACTTACTGCACTCGAGCAGTGACGCCTCTTTCATTGTGTCTTGATGCTCAAACGTCACTTCCTGCACTCGAGCAGTAATTATTTTTGTGTCTATACACTCGAGCGTCACTTCTCGCGCTCGAGTGGACTGCGCGTATATCAGTCCATAAAAATCACTTTTTACATCACTTTTTCATATCTCTCTCTCTCTCTCTCTCTAAACTTTCTAAAAATCCTAAGTTGAGACCCTCTCTCTCTAAAACTCACATTCTCTCTTTTAAAATACTTGGATCCATTGATTTCTCTACCTTACTTCCTTTGAGAAAAAGGTAGAGATCACTTAGAGCTTCATTTTCATCCAAATAGAATTGGGTTTCGGCTTCATCCGAGTTTTATCCGTGCTTGTCTCATCTTCTAGCTTTAAGGTAGGGATTCTCTACACTCTTTTAAGATTTTTTTACTTAGCTTTATAAAACAATCTTGTGATTTTGGAGGATTTTAAACATACCTAGGGTTTTGGTTTAAAATCAAAAGAGGGGTTTTCAAATGGATGTATTGAAAATGGTTGTGGGATTGAATATGAGGTTGAGTTGTGATAAAATTAATGATTTTGATACTTGAAGTGAATTTTGGAAGAAAAGGGGTTTTGCCCTAAATGGTTCAAATGTTTATTTTGTATAAATAAATGAAATTGATGTTGGAAATGTGAAATTGGATGGATATTGTTATGGATGGTGGAGTTAGATATGTATTACCACTCACACCTTGAAATTTGAAAAGTTTATCTGTATTGGAGATTTTATATCTGTTTAGAAAAATCTGTTTTGGGCTATCGATGGAGGATAACTATGATTGTTGTAGAAATTGCATGAGGATTAGGTGAATTGAAACTAATTTCTCATTCAAGTGCATTGAACATTGTTGCTCATTTAATACATTGCAAATGTATATGATTTTGAGCAAAATGAGTGAACGTAGGAAAGAGATGTGTTTCACCAAATCAAGTTGGTATGTGTGTCTAGTGTGGAAGTCTTGAAAAACGCACATATACATGGGTGCTGATTCCCGTGGTCGAAATATCCGTAAAATGGCAATAGTAGCGCTTGTATAGGCTACGTTTACATGGGTGTCGTTTGACGGTTTCCCGCAGACGAAATATCCGTGAAAGTTATACCGGTTTGAGATTTTCCCCTTGTTTTCTATTGTAAAGGACATGATTTGAGAATTGTGATATAAACTGAGTATGGCATGGTTTTTGGGAAAGAAATGTAGAACTTTTTGACATGGGCATTGCATATACATTTCACCCTTATATCTTTATTAAGATTCATATATATTGTGTTGGATTACATTTACCATCAAAAGTGTTATTGAGAACATTAAACCAATTACATCCTCATGACTTGTCCATATTTAGTTTCTACTCCATCAACAAGCTATTCATTAACACAACTTTGATTATATCCTTAGCGTTTAGTTTGACAGTGCCCTCCTGGGTCACAACACAAAGAAACGAAACGTTCATTTTCTAAATTATTCTCAACATTTACCCTGTGAATTTCAACCATCACCCAATAATTTCCATCACCTATCTGGTGACATCACAGCACCTTTACCGTACACATTTGTAATAACAACGAACATAAACAATCCAGTACATCCGAGGAGTAATAAAACATATACAACTTCCCAAAAATTGGGAGTTCTTACTCATTACAAATATCAGCACACATAATCATTAATACACATTAACACAAGTGCGCTCACCATGTTTTACATTCAAACACTTCAATTCCATTAAGGTAATTTCACAAATTCACATCAACAACATATATGCACAAACAATCTCCATGCTTGCTAGTACCACATAAAGTACTATTTGACCGTACCATTATTCATCTGAACCATAACAATTCCCAAATTGACTAAGTGTCAATTCACTTCAAATAGCATTCATTTAAAATTGGTCGCAAATTGAACCAAAACAGACCAAACTAACCCAAATCAATCCTTAAATCCCATCAAAGGGAGCAGCTAGAAGGGTTCATCTCCTCTACGCGACTTAATCTAATTCACTAATTTTCTACTCTCATAATTCAAACATTGACATACTAACCGACACCAATTGTCCATATCTGGGGTTTAGCACACACCCCTTCACATCTCACAATTCATACTCATCGTTACCACTTTTCATTCACATGCGGACTAGACCAAGAAATTTACGATGTTTCACCCTCCGCCTAGGGAATTTCCATCAACTTGAGACAAGCCTCATCCAAGTCTCGCCATTACATATAGGATACTCCACACTCACAAAACATTTCCAAGACACTTCTAAAACTTTCTACTCTACTTATACCTAAGCATTCCAAAGTGACTATTTGTCACCCAAACTCCAATATCAACCAATTCTATTAACCATTCAATAAAACTTAAATTTTGACACTCAAACATCCACAAGTTTCCCTAAATCCAATACTCTGAGATGGAGCTCCACACACCATTCCCCATACTTCTAGAATTTCACTATACTCCTCAAACACACGTTGCACTTGTACCATTCCCGACAATCCTATCACTCTTGTGCCGATATGGCAACACCAATTTTGAATCACACTAAACAATCATCACCCGTACAACACCCACTACAAAGATTACAACCCACATTCCTCCTCAAGCACCACTTCTAGCATTTAACTATCAAGTTTGCTTCATACTCATGAACTCTATACAAGCCTAAATCATATCACTCAATACTTAAATACCACGAACCCTTTTTTCTTTTTCTTTTTTCACTCTCATCATTATGAAACTCAATTCTCACATTCCCTTTCCAAACCTTTCACCATATTCTACATAACTCAAACTAACCTCACATCATCTTAAGATTTCGCCTTATCTCAATTATACTCCCTTACAGCTCTTATTATCTCCATAACATCTAACATCAATCGACCAAACTCTAACCCTTTCCTGAGAACTTACTCTTCCTGCCAGAACGAAGAAACCAACCCAAAATGTAATCACACAACACATAAACAAATTTTAAGCAACAAACCACACAATCGAGTCAAGTCTACAAGGATGACCACTTGTCCCGAAACTCCCACTGGAAACCACGTTGATTAGACGCGTTTCCAATGAGATCTCAAAGCAAGTTAGCTAGTTACAAGCACTATCCATGAAGCTCAACCCATGCTCACACAATGCAACACATAATGTCATACATCTCCTACTTCTACATGAAAACATCCTCACCAAGCAAAGCCAACCCATTGTGGTAAAAACTACTTTCCATGAGCTTCAGGTTTTCAAACCCGGTTAGCTCTGATACCAAGTTGTCACGCCCTAATTTTTAATTACTCAGAAATATTACCAAAAGCCTTTAATTTAGGACTTTTTCTTTTCTTTTCTTTTCTTTTTTAAATATCTATTACCCTTGAGTAATAGAAACATAATAATACATGTTCTCTCTCGCAATGAATACAACAATAAAAATAATACATGCCAACTTCCACTGTGGAGCTACAAATACAAATAAATAATTACAAATGTCAATGTATAGAATTTATCCCTTTCACATCTATGATGAAATTACACATAAAAGATACATGAACTTCTTAACTCTCCAACTAATAAATCCGAATTCTCCTCCTATAAAAAAAATGAAACAACAAGGGATGAGCAGTAATGCCTAGTAGGAATCTCATAGTTCTAAAATAATAACCATCCTATAGATAGAAATGATCATGCATGCAGGGGGATACCATATCGTAAGGTGACATTTGTAATTTCAAAATATCGTACGTAGAGTACCTTTTTCTCAAAATTTATTTGAACATTTAAGGAAAACCTTTAGCCATAAAAATTATCCTTATCATCAGAAAAACCATAATTCCTTTTTTTTTTTTTTGGAAAACAAATATGTTTAAGGAACAACATCATTTTAAATTTATTAACCCAATTCCAAAATATTCCTCATTTAATTTCCATTTTAACATTCCTCTTTTTATTTCCATTTTCCTTTTTACTAATTACATTTATTATAACTCCATAACTTCAAAGTTCAAGTTTCCTTAATACTCAAATACAACCCTCATACACTCCATTCCCACATGTCTATCCATTATTGCTATAACTCCTTAACGTAGAAATCCAAATCTCCTTTATATTCAATAACAATTCTCCTACACCCAACTCCTACTTGTCTAACAAATACATCACATCCACATTTGCATTGTCAATTATAATTCAACGTATTACAAGGATAATAGACCCTTTTAATTCAATTTCTCTATTATTTACAAACAAAACTCATAATCTTCACATAATAGTTACATACAACCTGGTGAGTTCATTATCACTAATCCCTTATCTTGTTACTATTTCATTATCTATTCTTTTCAAATAATTTCTATATACATTCCCCCTTCCGTACCAAGGTACACATCAAATTGTAATTTCATAAGTTCATCACAAGTCACACATGTTATCACCAACTCAACACATTTCTCAACATATTCCACCTTTTGCCGACTTGATACAGCGGGACAACGGGCACCCAATTCATAACACTTTCCACCTTTTGCCAGCTATTATATAGCGGGAAGTGAACTCCCAAAAAATCATTTTCTCAAAAATCATATTTTTCCAAAAACCATATTTTTCCACATTTACCGACTGTCATACAGTAGGACGTGGACCCCTAAAAACATTTTCAACTTTAAAACCATCCCCACATTTGCCGACTCTTATATGGCAGGGAGTGGGCACCCAAAACATTTTCAAAACCATCCGTTTTTTCACTTTTGCCGGCTACAATACGACAGGACTTTGTGGACACCCAAAAACATTTTCCCACATTCGTCCAACGATAAGCCTAGACAAGGAAATTGCGCACCTTGAATTCAAAACCACCACCACATTTGCCGACTATTATACTGCGAGATGTGGGCACCCAACAACATTTTTCGACTCCCTGCGTAGGTACCAACCACAACACAACTCCACACAACACAACTCAACCAAACTCAACGCAACATAACCCAGCTTAACACAACATAACCTAACTCAACTCAACATAACTCAACTCAACTTAACAAAATTTAACATAACTCAATGCAATTCAACATAACACAATAAAATTCTTAAATATTCACTTCATCATTTTATCACAAATCTCATATCATCCATACCATTAACAATTCATTTACCCAAGTTTGGTTTCATATTATGACATAGTTTAAAAGATCAACAATAAGGGTTCAATCGCAACTTTTACATAAATTTCCAAACACTTCCAAAATTCAATTAAACTTATAGATGTGCAATTTAACACCTCAATTTCATGATTCTACTTTCACTTTAAGCGAAACCCTCAACCATCTTCATGAGCCAAACTAGGATTTTTAAGAGAAATTAAAGCCTTTCCCAAAAACACTTTTTATTCTAACTCTTCTATTACTTATCCTCCGAAATTCATAACCCAAAATCATAACCCAACACTTTAAACCCTAAACCCCCAAGTCCCATGATTTGTCACAATATGCTTAAAAATGTAAATTTTGTATTTATATAAAGAAAATACCATAAATCTATCTATAAACAAGAGTAATGAAAAAGAACTAGAAACCCCTACCTCTTGAAGCAAAAAGATTGACAACCCAAAAATCACCGGCGACAAAACCATGAAACTCTTGGATCAAAAGGAAGCCCTTGACGAGATCTACAATCTTTGTTAAAGGACCAAGGTGAAAAAATCACTCTAGGTGATTAGATCTAAAGATCTAAGTTAAAAAGTTTGAGTTGAGAGAGAGAGAAGAGAAACTCACGATGTAGAAAGAGAAAAGAGGAGGAAAAGTGAAATGAATAAGTGTTTGGAGCCTATTTATAATAGCAAGGTAATAATAGAACAATAGCCCCAAAGTCAAATGAAAAGAACAAGTCAAAAACCCCTAAAAAGTAGGGCCCAAACCGACTCAAAAATATGAAAATTACACATAGGGGTCAACCCTTCAGATAGAGGTGTCGACCCTTCAGGAAGAAAGTTGAGACACTAATGTGTGCAGAGGACAAGGCATTGATACCTCCCAGACTGGTGTCGACACTAAATTTCAGCATGCAAACCCCAGATTCTACAATAGACAAGGGTCGACACCTCCCAGACTGGTGTCGACCCCAAAGGCCAACAAGAAAATGCAAGTGTCGACACCACCAAGGGCTGGTGTCGACACTAAATTTCAGCAGCGATCTAGAAACACAACAATGAGATGGTGTCGACACCTCCAAGGCTGGTGCTAACCCCAGCACAAATTTTTCAAGTTTCCAAAGAACTTTTCAATGTAAACAAGCGAGAACAAACAATCCCAACAAGATGAAATCAAATTGTACTCCTCCAAAACCAAAATACAAGAACTCCAAAGACTCCCAAAATGAAAATAAATAAATTAAATACACTCTCCAATAGTTTAAAGGATACAAGTGTTACAAACTAAGTCTTATGTAATGGAAGGATATTATACTCTGATTTAGATTGTTATTTACTTATCATCGTGGATGGTTTATTATAATTATTTCGAGGCATTACACCTTCGGTCAATGATACAATCAGGTAAGTATTAACCTCGATATTGTAGGTTGAAATCGATATTCATCTTCATCATTCAATACATTGTTTCTCAAATTAAAAATAAAAAATAAAAAAAGATGCTTCTTTTAAAACAAATGTGGTCTAAATTTTTATCCACACAATTTTCAATCTATTACTATTCGATCAGTTCTATTGAAATTAATCTGAGGAATAGGCTTGCTACAATTTCAGAGAGAGAGAGAGAGAGAGAGAGAGAGAGAGAGAGAGAGAACGGACCAAGAATTTTGAGCTTTATTAGTTTTGGAAGACCAGATCAAGATAATTTGAGACTTCAACTAATAATTTCAAATGAGGCTTTTTATAATTGTTTAAATACTTTCATTTTAGTTTAAAATTTCTTTTTCTGACCTTTTAAGATAAAATATTTATATATATATATGTTAAATATAATTTCTTAAATATATCCAAGAGTCTAATTGACATTTAGGAATAATTTGGGTGGTAAAATGAAATTTCAATGTTAGGTCAACAAGTTCCATTTGATTCTAGGCAGCAACTGACAGTAGATGTGAAATTAATCCAAAATCAAATAGTTTAAATGTAAAATTGATATGATTAAAAGAACAATGAAGGGAAAAATAAAATGGAGCATTGACTCATAAATCCTAAAATCAAAACTTATAAACCAACTAGTCCCACAATTATTTTAATGAACACGCAAGTCGTTGTTTATTTAAATTGACACATTTACCACTCTTTTTGTGATAGGGTCAATTTGAAGATTCTCTCCTTATTTTTAGTTATTTATGTTTTAAAAAAGTACACTAAAATTTTTTTTGTAATCGTAACAAATTAAATCATAATTTTTTAATTGTTCAATTTAAATTATAAATTAATACTAAAATAATATCAATTCTATCTATATGTATGGAAAAGAGATATTTTAGATAATTTAATCATTTTTTCCCCTTCAATACTATTAATTATCATTCTTCCTCTATCCCAACTTACTACCACCGTTCCATCCTTTTTTCCTATCTACCATTACTCCTCCCTTTCCAACACCACTACCACTGTCCAACATCATCAACAAAAACTGATTAAATTGTCTAAATTATTCTTGCTCTATTAGCTATAACCAATGTATTGTTAGAATTGATATTATTTTAAAAGTAGATGGTTTAAATTGAAACAATTAAAAAAATAATAATTAAGGTTTGACTTGTTATCCAGATAAAAGTCTGGAGTAGTTCATTTTTGTAATTTTTCCTAAATTTTTAATTCCATTGTCAGATAAGAAACAAAAATTAAATGCGGGAAAAATTCTGGACTATATGTTTTTTAGTTTATTATTTGTTAGTATATTATTTGTTTAACTTGGTATTAGAATTTGGATTACTTTAATATTGCTATGGAAAAAAATTTTAAAAAAAAATTTTAAAAAAAAAAAAAACCAAAAACAAATCAAAACAAAACGAAACAAAAAAGTGGAGATTTTTAGTATTAGGAATATTATGCGTTTCTAAATTATTTTTCGCCTCTACTCAATGGTCAAAAATAATTATGTCTAACATTCTATTATTTGACCTAACAATCATACTACTGACCAATACACAACGCAATTCTTTATTTCCTTCTTTCAAAACAACGCAATTCTTTATTTCCTTCTTTTAAAACTTTATTCTTTCAGGATTTTAAATAATTAAAGTAAGCCCATATTATGCACCAAATGAAAAAGCAATTTTTAAAACAATATGGTTTTTGTCCTTCTTAGTGCACTTAATTCATCTTAATTACTATCATCTTTTAATTCATCTATCTTCACATCTCATATTATTGGTCACTTTTTTATACCATTTATTTTTCAAATGAGTGTGCACACAACTTTAAATCTCGAGAAAATAATTAATAAGTCAAATTTTGCTTTTAAAATTATTAATGAGCCCTATCAAGTTTTAATATGAGCAATTAAATCCTATTTATGATAAAAGGTTTCTAAAACATTCATTACTCCACAATAACGTGTCTTATTCCAATTGTACCCTTCTTATTTAATATGAACAACAATTTTATAAATATTTTTAACGTAATTAAAATGTAAAATTTTAATTGTAAAAATTATTAATCTTATACTTATAAAAAATCATTTAATTTGAACAATTAAAAATAATTTAATTATAAAATTTGTAATAAATTAAAATTATTTATGAAATTTTTTTGTTCATATTTTAATGCAAAAGATAAAATGAAAATAAAATATACTATTATGAAAAACTGAATTTTTTTACGTACAACAATTTATAAAAAATTAAAAAAAAAGATTTATTTGTTGATATTAAAATTTGATATAACTCAATAATAATTTTCAAAACCAAATATAACTTTTTGATAATTTTTTCATTGTAATTTATGATTTTTTTAATACAATATCATAATTTTTACAATTAAAAAATATTATTTTACTTAGATTAAGAATATCTTCATATTAAATATGGGGTAAAATTGACATAATATCCACCATAATGGAGCAATGAACTTTTTAGAAATATATCATTAAAAATAGGACTAAATTATTCGTATTGAAACTTAATAGAACTTGATAATCTTAAAAGCAAAATTGATTTTATTGATTATTTTCCCTTCAAACTTTTGACATTATTTCAAGATTTTTGGTTATCTCAAAGGTTCATCATATCCAACTCTGCACTTGCAACCATAGTTTTGACAGATACACAGCCTAAATAACTACTATTACCACTCAATAGAGTGTTAGCCCTTGTAGAACAAGCTCAACGAGCAGTTTCTACCAAAAAGAATAGGAAGACCCAAATTGATTAATAGTACACAACTTTGGAATATCCAAATTGATTCTATGTGAGTGTTTTTCCGATCACACTGCCCGTTTAGTAATCAGCTAGAGAGCACCGGCAGAATAGATGACACCTGGCTAACCTGCAACAGAAAGAGAAGATTCCGACGGTGGTTCGTCCACCTGGGGGCACTCCGAAGATCAAGTCAGTATATCTCTCAAAGATGATCAAGTGCTAAATTCACTGCTCAAAGCATAAATTGCATACCTTAGACCCACGGGGATGTCTCTCTTTTTATAGTTTACTCAATCCTAGTCCCACTAGAAGCCTGACTTCTATGGACTCCCATTCAGTGCTTACTTTGGACTCTACAAGAGATAAGGATAGATTCCTTAAGAATACTATCCTTATCCATCTTGAAGTCTTTCTTCATTTTAGGATTCTTGTCCCTTATCCGCTTATCTCAGATTCCGACATCTTCGGAGATAACCTCGGCAACACCGAGATCACCTCAGCACAATGACCAGGACACGTGGCACCTCGGCTGACACGTCGGCATCACCTTGCCACATGTTGGTACTCAGAAAAGATATCCCCACAACTGCCCCTTAGGTTCTATTACCTCGGCATTCTGAGGTGATGGAACCTACATTGGTACCTCTTTCCAGTACATCGGTTTAAACCACTTTAGCCGAGATCATTGTTTAAGGCCGAAATGCCTCCATGAAGACTTAGGACTCCAAGAGTTCTTTCTAACATATGAGCTGTCACGCATTACTCAGAAGACTGTTCATCCACGTGTTTCATCTTTATGGGATCGTGCCTGTGACGCGCCCGTAAGCCGTCTTGCGTCTGCGTGCTCCGTCTGATGCATTCGTTGCTCAAGGCGCATTAATTCATTTTCGTCGCCGTTTCAAGTTTTAACAAAACTTTTTCCCTCTTTTTTCATTTCTTTACTTTTCGTTCGATATCCTTGCTTTTTCTCTCTCTTGCTTCTTTCTCTCAAATCCGCCATTGCTTCAGCTTCGAGCTCTGCTACTGCCTGCATCCCTTTATTCTAGTGAAGTTCTCGTCGCTCTGCTACTTCTGTAACCATCACCTGACTTCGGCGATTCTCTCACCTGCTTCACGTTTTCTGGTAAGCCATTGTTCTTCTTGTTTTCAATTCCTTGATGCTCTCCATTATTCGTTGCTATTACTGCTTTGTTCAATACTTGATTTTGCACATCATCTATCTGAATACATTTATTTAATGGTTTTGCTCTTGCCCATGTTTTGAATGTGAACTGTTCACCTCTTTCTTGTATTTTCCCACTGTTATTGACCTTGTACCCCTTGTACTTTCTATGCTTTCGATAGCCCACCGTTTTCTTGATTTTGAAACTCGTTCTTGTTTTCTGTTTTTTTGTGTCTTTTCCAGATTTGTGCTCTCAATCTTTGTTTCCATAGACTTTAGGTTTTGGATTTGTCTGTAGAACCCAGAACTTAGGAAAAAACTGAAACCCGTATTTACCTAAGTGTTTGCCGAGGTCCCAACAACCCTTTCAAAACTTCTTCTAAAACCCAACTTTTTTGATTAAGCCGATATCATGGGTATGTGGAAACATAGGGTAAACACCCCATCCAAACTAGAATACTTTAGACAGGAGTTTGAAATCCCAGCCGATGTCCATCTGAGGTTGGCTGGGGATGATGACTCCATCATGCCTACTGACAACTCCATGCCTTTCCCTGTAGTTGCTTTTATTGAGTGTGGACTTCGGCTTCCACTAAACATCATTTTTCGCGAAATTCTCCATTATTACAAGTTGAACCCCATGCAACTTGCTATCAATTCTTACCGAGTAATCAATGGTATCATAGCCTTAGCTAAACAGGAAAACGCTAGGATCACCTTAGCCGATATTCAATACTGTTATACCATGTGCGCCCTTAATTTGAAAGAAAAAAGCTACATTTATTACCTTAAGCCGAGGTCCACAGAGTTCAAAATCGTAGCCGACCTCCCAGACTCCAATAAGGGGGCTGGAGATGATTACTTCATTACCTCAGGAAATTGGGAGTTCGCTCCAGACGAGGACCACCATCTCTACCCTCTTCCTCGATCAATTTTAGAGGGCAAGGGTAAGAGCCCAGCGTTAATACTTGGTTGTTTCTTTTCAAGTCCTTAATACTTTACCTGTTTCTAATGTCTGTTTTCCCCTATAGCTCTCCGTCAGCCACCAAAGGACTTTCGCCAATCCTTCATTCCCAGCAAGGATTTGAAGAAACTCTTAGACTTGCCAGTCCATAAACGGAAGGCGCCTCTGCTTCTTAATTTCATTCCAACATACAAATCAGCTCTTCCTGACGTTCCCAGGAGAAAAAAGAAGAAGAGCTTATCTCCTCCCTCTGCCACAACTCAACAAACTACGTCCACATCTCGGACAGATCAAGGATCAACTTCTGATCCAGCAGAACAGCCGTCTACTTCGGCTCAATACCTGATCCCACCATCTCAACGCAAACGTCGTCGATGACTTGTTCTTGCAGCCGAGATGGGCCGCGCGAAACCAGTTGCAAAAGATCTCTTAGCCAATATTCCAACTGATGTTGATGCTCAGCCAACACAAACCCTGCCTCCACCGAAGCCAAAAAGAGTTAAGAAGGCTCAACCAAAGGCCAAAGTGACTCAGGTTGAGACTGAAGACACTTTGCCAATTTCCAAGCTGGCTACAAGTGAAAAGACTGCCTCTGTCCCTACGAAGAGGTCTGCTGAAACACTTCCTTCTGAATCTACCAAGTCCAAGAGTTTGAGGTCATCTGCAACGACCTCGGGGTCTAAGAAGCCGGATGCCCCCTGGGCCCCCGAGATTACCTTAGAAGATAAGCCTGTTATGGCTAGTGATAGCGCCGACGATATCAATGTCGGCGTTGCTCTTAGTACTGCTCTGCTCCTGCCAGGCGATCTGGAGTACGAGAACTACGCCCTGATGCTCCAACATTCTGTTCAGGTAAGTTTCGTTGCTTGGTACTTTTTCTTCATTTCATACTTAGAATATTTTCTGATACTTCTGTTTTCTTTCAGGCCATCCAGCATGCCCATTCTTTCTCAATGCAATCTTTTGAGAATTGTGAGAAGCTCGCCGAGAAGAAGAGGGAGGTCTCTACACTTCAGAAAACCAACAAAAACTTGCAATCAAAAATGAAAATGCTGAAGGATCAGGCCGAGGTCGCCATCAAGGAGAAGGACGAAGCCGAGGAAAAGGTTGGTGCCGCTGAGGCAATAAACAAAGTTCTTCAGGCCCAGCTGAAAGAGGCCGAGGACAAGGTGGCCCAGGCCCAAAAGGAGCTCCAAGATGCCTTGGCCACCAAAGAGGCCGAAATCAAAGATGCCGAGGAGAAGGCATGTGCTCAGGGCATGGCCGATGTCACAGAGGCCTATGAGCAACAAGTGAAGCAGGTATGCAACAGGGGTTTCTCCCTTAGTTGGATGTCCCTTCTGAAGAAGCTCAATGTCCCCGAGGACTCGCTTCTTCGGAGTGCCGACGCTATTCCTCTTCCATTCCCTCCGCCGCCGCCACCTCCTACTCAATCTGATGATGATTCTGAATCTGAGGATGAAGATGAGGATGAGGCCTTAGTGAGGAAATCCAAGGAGGCAGCTGGGGCCAAGTCCTCTCTTCAAAATGAGCAAGTCCTTGACTTGACTCAAGATGAGGAGGTTGAGGAGGTTCCCAAGGAAACTACCCTTGAGCAGGTATCATCCGACCTTCCTCCAGCCAACAAAAGTATTAATGAGACGCTTGCCCAAATCGATGCCGAGCTCACTGCGGAGAAGGCGGCCGAGGTGGCTTCTCAACAGTCTTCGGAGGTCCAGACTCATCCTGTTGCTAATGCTGAGGAATTTTAGCTTTGATGTTTTTTCTTCTCTTGTCTTTTGTACTTTTGTACTTTTTTGTTTTTCAAACAATGTAAGCTCTGCATATGGCCGATGTGCCTCTTTGTTCTTGAAATCTCGACTTTCTTTCTCGTTATTGTTTTTGTATGATTCTATACTTAGAACATTCTGTATGTCTTTAATATACTCTTCCTTTTTTGTGCAACTTTCTCGGGGTGACTTACCTCGGTAACAATGATCTTGGTTTAACTTCAACTTGTAAATTGCTACAAATTTCAACAAGTGTTAAACAATGATCTTGGTTTAATTTCAACTTGTAAACTACTACAAATTTCAACAAGTGTTAAACATAACATCGGTTTAACTTCAACTTGTAAATTGCTACAAATTTCAACAAGTGTTAAACATAACATCGGTTTAACTTCAACTTGTAAATTGCTACAAATTTCAACAAGTGTTAAATATCTCTGTCTTCTCTATGCCCCCTAATGTGAACCTGAGTTCCACTTGGGTTCTCATTATTCATGTCTTCCAGAAACCACATTATGCATCTTTATCAGTCATAAGTGTTGAAGAATTCTGCTAAGATTTTATTAATGTCGTTGATAAAAAATAAAAAAGAAAACAAGTAACATCTAATGACAGAAAAATTTCAAATTACAAGTGTTCCAGGGTCTTGGCAATGCTTTGCCCCATTATCTTCAAGCCGAAATGCCCCATTTCCCAATACCGAAGTGATTCTGTAGGGTCCTTCCCAGTTTGGGCCAAGCTTGCCCTCCCTGGGATCCTTCTTATTGCCGACGATTTTTCTCAGGACTAGGTCGCCGACTTGAAATTCCCTTGGATTAACCTTCTTGTTATAAGCTCTGGTATGCTGCAAGCTGTATTGCAGCTTTCTCTCTTCTTTCTTCTAGAAGATCCAGATCTTGGGCTAAGAGTACATCATTAGTCCCGTTCTCAACTCCCTGGGTTCTGATCCCTGAGATGTCGACCTCCAATGGGATGACTGCTTCTGTGTCATAAGCCATGGCAATGGGGGATTCCCCTGTTGATCTTCTCGGCGTAGTCTGATATGCCCAGAGTACATTGGGCAATTCGTCTACCCACTTTCCTTTTGCTGCCTGCAGCCTCTTCTTTATCCTATCCAGAATTACTTTGTTGGATGCTTCTGCTTGTCCATTACTTTGTGGAAAGCTTGGGGTTGAAAAGTAGTTCTTGATCTTGAACTTGAACTTTGCACAGAAGTTTTTGATCAGCTTACTGTCAAATTGAGTTCCATTGTCTGCAACAATTGCTCTTGGAATCCCAAATCTGGTGATGATGTTTCTCCATAAGAAGTTCTTGACATCCACATCTCGGATCTTGGAAAGAGGTTCTGCTTCTATCCACTTTGTGAAGTAATCTGTTGCTACCAACAGGTACTTCCTTTGCCCAGTTGCTTAGGGCAATTGCCCAACGAGATCCACGCCCCATTGGGCAAATGGCCAAGGACTGGATACAGGGTTTAGGTCAGCAGCTGGCTGGTGTATCAAAGGTGCAAACCTTTGGCATTGTTTACACTTCTTCACGTAGGCTTCTGCATCTTTTTGCATGTAGGGTCACCAATACCCCTGGGTAATGGCCCAGTGAGCTAGTGATCTGCCCCCAGTGTGGCTTCCACAAATTCCTTCGTGAATTTCATATAAAAAATCTTCAACCTGCAGAGGGTGTACGCACCTTAAAAGGGGTCCAGTGAAGGACCTTCTGTAGAGATGTCCTTCTACAGTCAGACTAAATCTTGCCGACTTTAGTCTGATCTTGTGTGCCTCCTTTCGGTCATCTGGCAGCTTTCCTTCTTTTAGGAATGCAACAATTGCGTCCATCCAGCTTGGTCCCATGTCTCCGCACATTGCTTCACGCTCTGTGGTTACTGGTTCAATGCTCGGGCCCGACAAGTATTCAATCATTATTGTCCTTGCTTTTCCTGGTTGTATTGCACTAGCTAGGTTAGCCAATGCATCGGCATGGTTGTTATCATCTCGGCTGACTTGAAGCAGCCTGCAGTTCTGGAATAAGGCTGCCAGCCTGATGACCTCCTTTGCGTAGGCCGACATTCTTTCATCTCGGGCTGCAAACTTGCCCGTTGTTTGGTTAACTATCAATTGTGAGTTACAAAAAACTATTACCTCATCTGCTTGTACTGTTGCTACCAGCTTCAGTCCTGCAATCAATGCTTCATATTCTGCCTCATTGTTTGAGGCCTTGAACCCCAGTCGAATGGACTGTTCCAATATTTCTCCATCTAGAGATATCAGTACTACTCCTGCCCCCGCTCCTTGTCGGTTTGAACTCCCATCAACGAACAGTTGAAAGGAGTTGCCAATGTAAATGCTGCAGGGTCTGAGTTTCTCTTCTTTCCTTTGTTCTCTTGTCTTTGGCTGGGCTTCGTCTTGCTTGTTTGGACATTGTTTATCTTGGCTCAACGGAGCCCGATGTTCGATGGACTCTGGCGTGAACTCGGCCACGAAGTCGGCCAAAACCTGGCCTTTGATTGCAGTTCTGGGCTTGTATTCCAAATCATACTAGCCTAGGGCAACTGCCCATCTGGCTATTCTTCCTGTTAAGTCTCCCTGCTGCAATAGGGACTTCAATGGATGTTCTGTCAGTACCACAATTTTATGGGCCTGGAAGTAATGGTTCAACTTCTTTGAAGCCATTACTAAGGCCAGTACCAATTTTTCTAAGGGTAGATACCTCGTTTCTGCGTCGGCTAGGGTTTTGCTTACATAGTAAATAGCCCTTTGCTCCTCTTTTTCTTCTCGAATTAACACTGCACTTATTGTATGTTTTGAAACTGCCAAGTACAGGAACAGCTCCTCCCCGAGTTCAGGATTCAAAAGAACTGGAGCTATGGTCAGGTACTTCTTCAGATCGGCTAATGCTTCTTCGCACTCCTCTGTCCAAAGAAAGTCTGTGGCTTTCTTTACTAACTTGAAGAAAGGTTTGCATTTGTCAAAGCTTCTGCTTATGAACCTGTTCAGGGCTGCGGCCCTTCCAGTTAGCATCTGTACCTGTTTTGCCGACGTCGGGCTCTTCAACTCTAAAATGGCCTTGATCTGATCTGGGCTGGCCTCAATGCCCCTCCTTGTCACCAGGTATCCTAAAAACTTACCAGATCCAACTCCAAATGTCACGCCCCTAACCCGCCCCTAGAAGTTTGGGCATGAGCACTTCAGAAATGGACACTTAACCCGTTATATATAACATATGGGGCCGGAGTGGAAGCATAAATTTTATATAATAACATACAAGAAAAGAGCTACATCCATTGAGCGACTACTATCATGCCAGGATCACAAACAAACAGATAATAATAGTTACATACACATTTACAACCCCGCCCGTGATTGGGCGTATAACAAAAAAAAAAACAAACATTAGAATTTACAACATATTATGGACAACCAGAATATAAGCCAAAACTTCACAAAACAGGTAGGCTTCACCCAAATGCTTGGACTTATAAAGGCTAATAAAGGGAGACGAGCATTAAGAGTTGTGGCTGACCTCCAAACGCAGGACCTACGGAATCAGACAAAATACAGAGTGAGATAGCCTCAGTGAATAATAGTACGTGAATAATTCAATGTTCAACTTGAATTATAATGCAAATCAAAGCGTATAGAATATAAAAGACAGGTAGTTAATCTGATTCTGTACTAATGTCAAAACGGTCTTGTTGGTTCACAAATTCACAGATTGGCCCTTGGCCTGGTGGGTTCACATATTCACAATTAGCCTTTGGTTTTATAGATTCATAACCGAGATTTATAACTTCACAACTTGGCCCTTGGCCTTTTGAATTCATAGTTTCACACGTTGGCTCTCGGCCTCATGGATTCATATTTTCACAAGTTGGCCATCGGCCTCATAAGTTCACAAATTCATAAGTTGGCCCTCGGCCTCATAAGTTCTCAATTTCACAGGTCGGCCCTTGGTCTCATAAGTTCACAATTCATAAGTCATAATTTCACAAGCTGGCCCTCGGCCTCATAGATTCATATTTCACAAATGGCTCTCGGCCTCATAACTTTCACATCGGCTATAAGCTCAGTTTACATATATATATATATATATATGGACTCAAGAGGTGGCTCGTACGGATTCTAGAGGTGGCTCCCACCAAAGTGTAGCACTTAGCTCCGTACAGCACTTTGCTCCATATCAGAAATATATAATGGCCTCTGGCCTAATAGTTCATACAGAAGTACATAGTTCCTTCTAATTATTCACATGAGTTAACATAGTTACATTGCGTTCAACAGAGTGCTAATAGCAACTATTAACAGCTTGGACTTCATAATGCATTCACATGAATTAATGCCACTAGTTCATGGATAACAGAATGTTATTACATATTAAACGAGTCCAGAGATACGTAGATACCGTAGTCTCGTAATGCACTTACATTCCACTTTTTCGTCATGAATCCATATAACTGACTTACAGATAACAGTGTGTTAGTATCCATTATTAACAATAAACAAAACGTAATACCCGGTAATGCTCTTAGATTTTCTCATGGTTTCTCATAAGGTGACATGATTATCCCACAATAATAGAACAACACTATTAACGATAGACAGAAGGTAAATGCTCCATTACATTAATAAGAGTGGAGCCATTCACATCATAACGTGAGTCACATAATCGTGTTATTGACATTCAATTCTTTCTCCAGATTGAGTCATTTAGAGGTTCATCTAATAATTAACATAATTTCACAATGTTTATTAACGTACAAAACAACCCGTAGTCTTATCCAATTATTCGTTTTGATGATCCACTGTAGGTAGATATCTGTATCATGTCAGTGTGTGCCAAATCCTTCAATGTTTACATAAGTTCACACTATTTCTCATTCCACATACATGTTAACTTAATTGACCACGGAGAACAGAATGTTAATAAGAATCATTATTAACGGTAAATAATCTTATTAACGGTAAATAATGTTCATTAGAGTACTATTACTCACAGTGCTACAACGGAGTGCTTAGCCCTCCTGAAGTGTGCCCTGTACACATATATAACTTAGTCATTAGTTCTTTTTCTTTCCTTCATTATTCTTCACAAGCCTACCATTATCCATCGATTATACCACAATTTCCTCCATCTCAATATATCTATATATAGAAATAGAAGATTACCATTCTTATAAACATAGTATGGAATTTATAATCAATCACTTTGATTTCAAGATAGGAAGGAATTGTATGAACATCTTCCACATTTTTCCAAAAATAATCATGCTCTTGATTTTAATAACTAAGCAAGCCCACAAGTACTTAGCAAAATAATTTGGGAGTAACCCATTTTGGAAAACTCCACATTTTAGGTCACAAAATCAAAATCAACATAGTCAATACCATCCTACATAAGCACCACAATTCAACATAAATAACATGAATCAACTCAACATCATTAAATAATTCAACATAATGCAAGAGGAATCCTTAAATCCCATTTCCACATTCCAAAACCAAGTTCATATCATTCATACCATTAATAGATTATTTCCCCAATTTTCCCTTCACATTATAGCATGAATTCCAATGTTCATATCAAAGTTCATTCGCAAATTTTAAACATAATTTTCAAACATTTCCAAATTCTAATTAAACTTGAACACATATAATTCAATATCTCAATTTCATTATTCTACTTCCAATTTGGGCCAAATCATTGGTTATCTTCATTAATTAACCTAGGGTTTCAAGAAAAACCTAGGAATTTCAAAAAAAATCCAAATTCCTTAACCCATTATTTTTTTGTTCCAATTTCCTCATTGATTACAAGTCTAAAGTTCATAATCCATCACCTTAACCCAGCAATTACATCTCCAACATTATAAACCCAAAATCCCCCAATCTCAAGTTGGACATAATATGTTCAAAACTTTAGATTTTGTATTTATATACTCAAAATACCATAAATCCAAACTCAAAATACCATAAATCCATACTCAAAATACCATAAATCCATCCATGAATGCAATATTGAAAGGGAATAAGGTCTCCTACCTCAAGATTCGAGCAAGAAAAGCAAGCTTTGAGAAGAATCCTCCACAAATTCGAACTTCAATCGGTTGAAAATGTTGCCCTTTTCTTGTTTTCCATCCTTGATGCAAGATCTATGGTGGATTTGTTGAGAAAAGTGAAGGAAATCAAGGTTTTGGGAGCTAGGGTTTCGAACATGGAAGAGGGGAGAAGAAGAGAGGAAAAGAAAATGCAAGAAATGAGCTCAAAATCACGTTTTTGAGCTGCTGCCCCGCACATCGCCGCACGTGCGCCGCATTTCCCGCACGTGCGGTTCTGCTTCCAGCACAGATATGAAAACTTCAAACATGCGTAACTCTCTCATCCGGACTCCGTTTTAGGTCATTCTTGGTCCAAATTGAAGCCCCGAAAATAATCTTTCCAATGGTTCTAACCTCACATCCAAATTCAAAGTGTGGAAAAAGAAAAGGGCAAAAGAGTGACGGCTGATCGTAGGCGAATTATTCAAATTAAAGTTTTTGGTCTAATCTTACTTTACCATCACACCACTACCTCAATCAATACCCCAAAATAGATAAAAACATTCTCAATTCCAATGGATATAGTTGAATTAAAACACATTAACCCCTAATTAAATAAGGATGACTTTTGGGGTCATTACATTCTCCCCACCTTAAGAAGTTTGGTCCTCCAAACTTGATTCACCTTGCCACAAGTCTAACTTCGTCCAAGACATATAACATTGCTCAATCATTTGGCCATTCACAATCCTATACAGTCAACTCCGATGGAATTTGCTCCCAAAATCACAAGTAATTCATCTCTACTAACTACTTGGTAACCCAATTGATAATAATACTTATTAACATCAAAACATCGTCTTATTATTCATAACCTTGTACATTTTAATTTATTACTCCACAAATCATATCTTTCACATAATATAACAACTTAAGGGTATTTAGAAATGAATTCATTTCGAGTATTTGTTTACATGCGACTCATACGCTATCAAACATAATTCAAACTTTTTAGTTCACAAATAACCCCCATAATCATAATTCCTCAAAGGTTAAGGAAACATTCACGACATAATCATATTTCAAAGGTATATGTTTCTTACAACAATTAGACCCAAACCCATAATAGCAATTAAATTCTAAATCAACGACTTCGTGGCTCTTGCTCATTATCTGAATTAGACTTATCAGTTCAAATCCAATCTCTAACAAACTCATACTTAAAATCCATACTGGCTTAGAAGATCTTAAAGTTAACACCATGTCATCAAGCACATAATACATTTATCATAAAGTTATTATATTCTTGTTCCATAGTTAGTAAAATGTTCCTATCATGGACAAAAACGTTTTCTAAAAATACGTAATACACAAAGTTCTTCCAACCCTTCATAATTACATACAATACGTTGTTCGGAGGTATTACTCAGAAACTTATCAGACTTTTCAAAGATATCAGATGATGGAATAATTCCCAATAGCATTAAACTTATTTAAACTTTGGCAAAAAAGCAAAAAACAGGGGGCTTATTGTAGACACTTAAATTTTTACGTGTCTTTATAATCGTCTGATTAATCAAGGCAAATAAATTTTCTTTATTGGTCAAAATTAAGATGGTCAAAATTTTCAAATGGATATGGGTCCTACTAAAATTATGGATCTCAACCCATTTTAAATTATGGGTCATGCCAAAAGAAAAGTGAACTTATTTTGACAGTTGGATCAACCCAAATGTGTGGGACCCATGAAAAAATTTTATCAAAATTTTAGTGGAATAATTCAAATTTAAATTAAATTTGAATGCAAATCATGTCCATAAAATAAAAAATAAATTGCTTATTTCTTGGAAATTAGAGCTAATTTTGGAGTTTTCAAAATTAACCCTCCCCTCCTAAGCCTATAAATAGAGGCTCTTATTCAGGGAAAGGAGAGGGGATAGGGACACATTTTTTGGCTAATGGTCTTGCAAGCTTCTAAGTAATCCCGAGACTGCCAAATTCTCTTCCTAAAATTCTCTCTAAAGTTCCTCAAACTTAAAAGAAATGATTATCAAGCACTCCAAACTTGTGCCAATCCTTTCAAGTTATAAATATAAATTTGGTCTCTCTTTTCAAATAGATCATTTTAAGACTCGTTCGAGATCAAGCCGTTCAAGCCCTCGATCAAGACTTTCTTCTCCAAGTTTCTCAATTTGAAGACTTGAAGAAATTCATCAACTTGTCTAGTTCAACAACAAGCTTTTACAGCCGTTGAATTACGTCCATTCCGGAGATCGAATCAGAGGATCCACTCTTTTGTAATAGAGCAAACTACAGAGGATTGTACCCATTTATTATAATCAATAAAATTAATTATTTGTGCATTTATTTCGCGTCTTAATTACAAGATACAAAAATTTGTGTTTACAAATTTTGGCACGCCTAGTGGGACCTCTCTACCTCTCATCTCTTTCTCCTAAACGTCTTCCTAAAATCTTGTTTGATCAAGCATAATGGCTTCAAAGAAAGTTCAAATTGCTCCGATCAATAAGAACGCCAACAAGAATGCCGCTGTCACGACCAACAACAACAGCACTTCTACGGGTCCAATCACCCGTAGCAAGACCAAGGCTACCATTGCTCTCGCCACTCACGGGATCATGCCGACCACCAATGCAACAAAGCAAGCACAAGGGAAGTCTCACAAATCTATCACGGTATCCACGTCTGGGGCTAAGCAAAAGGAATTGAAGGAATGGAAGAAGTCCACTTCTATTTCAAAGGACTCTCTGTCAAAAGGTTTCTCCTTACACCCAACACCCGTAGCTTCTGATGCAAACTCAAGTACAAACTCACACTCAGGATCATCTCCTATTAGTCCTCAACGTTCAATTTCATCGAATCACTCAGATTTGTCATGTTCAGTGGCTATGCAAGTCATGACTACTAGCACTACTTCGGTGGAGGAACAATTAGCAACAATGGCTCGTGCTATTGAAAACCTCACCAAGACTGTTGAAGAGAAAGATCTCCAAATCGCTTCGCTAATGAACAAGTTAGAAGCATAAAATGTTGGCAAAACAAGTCAAGACAATTCCTATCAACCTGGCTTTACATCGCAAGCCACAGTTGTTGAAAAGATGGACCTCGCATCAAACTCCAAACAAGTCATTGGTAATGAGACTCACCATACATCTATTGCAAAGCCAGCAGCTGGTCCAAGTGTTTAACCAGTTTATGTTGTTTCATTGTCTGTCCAACAACTCCAAGACATGATAGCAAACACAATCAGAGCCCAGTACGGTGGCGTCCCTCAAAGCACTCTCACGTACTCTAAGCCTTACACAAGGCGGATGGATAGTCTCAAAATGCCAATTGGTTATCAACCTCTCAAGTTTGTGCAGTTTGATGGAAAAGGTAATCCAAAGTAACATGTCGCCCATTTCGTTGAAACATGCAACAGTGCTGGGACAGAAAGAAATTTCCTTGTCAAGCAGTTTGCTCGATCCCGCAAAGGAAATGCTTTCAGTTGGTATACTGACTTGGAACCTGAGTCAATCGATAGTTGGGAACAATTGGAACGAGAATTCTTAAATCGATTTGATAGCACCCGCCGAACTGTGAGTATGGTGGAGTTAACTAACACTAGGCAGTGGAAAAATGAGTTTGTGGTGGATTACATCAACCGTTGGCGCGTTCTAAGCCTGGACTGTAAGGATCATCTCCTTGAGGTCTCTGCTATTGAAATGTGCATGCAAGGCATGCACCGGGGACTTCTCTACATTTAAGGAATTGGCTACATGCGCTCATGACATGGAGATCAGCATAGCCAACCATGGTGGAAAGAACCCTCCTACTCTCGAGCAATAAAAATATATGGATGACAAGAAAGAAGATAAGTCTTTTGGTCACTTAGTTAAGAAGTCAATGGTCATCATAATGTCTCCGGACAAGGCATCTTACAAAGATAAGAAGAAGGATGTCAAGAAAGAAGATCATTCCCAAATGAAAGAACTGCTAAGTCTTAAGGAGCGACAAGAAAAGAAATACCCTTTCCCAGACTCTGATGTGCCTAATATGTTGGAAGATCTACTTCAGAAAAAGGTCATCAAATTACCAGAATGCAAGCGTCCAAAAGAAATGGATCGCATCAACGACCTAAAGTATTGTCACTACCATCGGATTGTTAGTCATCCCATTGAGAAGTGCTTTGTGTTAAAAGAGCTAATACTGGATTTAGCAAAAAAGAACAAAATCTAACTAGAATTAGAAGAAGTCGCACAATCCAACCATACAACCGTTATTGTTGGGTCCCAAAGTTCAACAACTTCAAACTCTAAGGTAGAAATACTTCAATCCTTAACTGTGGTACTGGGGGCAATCTCCAAAACCATTCAGTTTGGATCATTTGAACCTGTCACAATACAAGTCCCATGTCAAGATCTACATGTTCGCGCTAGCATTGAAGAAGATCCAATTGCAAAAAGTGATGAGGAATGGATTTTCGTGGCACCAAATAAGTCAAGAAAAGATAAATCTAATACTCAGTCTCCTCAAATAAAGAAGGAGAATTCTCATTGGCAACCCAAATGGAATATGGGAAAAAGAAAGGACAAGGGAATGCTTCAAGTAAACAAGGTGCATGAACAAAGTTTGCCTGCACCAATCATCCTATTTGACTTCTTTCCCAAATGGTACTTTAACGATGACTTGGTTGAGACAGTATACATGGTTTCAGCTGATGAAGAGATAGAGAGCAACCAAAGTCAAAATCCCATCTCTCAAGTTTCAGTCTTTAATCGTATTGAACCTCCTCTATCTCGTACGACAATTTTCAACAGGTTGAGCATTGGTAACCAAGAAGATGAAAAAACAACCTCTCCACAACGAAGGTCAGTCTTTTCTCAATTGGAGAACAAAAACACAAAGTCTAAAACAAAAGACCAGAAAACAAAGGCCAAGAAAGTCAAAACCATTTCATCCGAAAAAAATCAAGGGATGCAAAGTCTAATTCCTTATCGAATGAAGCGTGTGACAACAATTGAAGTTAGTCATGCGGGCCATCTCAAAGCCAAACGACGCACCATTGTGTTAACTAGACAAGGCGAAGACCAAGTGAAAGATAACAAGGATGAAAGTGAACACGTTATCTCCTAAACGCAACAAAAGTTCAAGCCACTCCTTGAGATAAGTTTAAACTGGCTCACAAATCAAGACACTCCTTGACATGAGTTTAAACTGTCTCACAAATCAAGACACTCCTTGACACGAGTCTAAATTGTCTCAAAAAAATAAAGACACTCCTTGATACGAGTCTAAACTATCTCTCAAACTCTAAACTCCTTGACATGAGTCTAAACTACCTTAGAAAGAAAAAAAAAGAAAAGAAAAAAAAATTGAACTACGTTTTGACTTGATCCTTTGTAGGGTACGTAGGCAGCCTGGGGTTGTCCTCTAAGTTCAGTCAACAACAACAACAAAAAAATGTCCTTTGACCAGTACTTCTATGCTACTCCTCTTGGGGAGATGTATGCTAAAGTATGTTGTATGAATGCATTGTGCCAAGCTACATCAATTAGAAGTTGCAAACATATAATTAAATAAATGATAGTGAGTGTGTGAATGACATGCTCATGGTGAAAAATTAATCTAACAACTTATAGTCGAATGGGTGGTGGTGGAAGTGTCTACTTCACTAGCCCAATATCCAAGCGGCTAGCTCGATAGGCGCATTCCCCCATATAAGTCAAACTAATCACCTATGGTCGAATGGGTGGTGGTAGAAGTGTTTACTTCACTAGCCCAATATCTAGGCGGCTAGCTCGATAGGTGCATTCCCCCACTTAAGTCAAACTAATCACCTATGGTCGAATGGGTGGTGATGGAAGTGTCTACTTCACTAGCCCAATATCCAAGCAGCTAGCTCAACAGGCACATTCCCCCACATAAGTCAAACTAATCACCTATGGTCGAATGGGTGGCGATGGAAGTGTCTACTTCACTAGCCCAATATCCAAGCGGCTAGCTCGATAGGTGCATTCCCCCACATAAATCAAACTAATCACCTATGGTCGAATGGGTTGTGATGGAAGTGTCTACTTCACTAGCCCAATATCCAAGTGACTAGCTTGACATGCACATTCCCCTACATAAGTCAAACTAATCACCTATGGTCGAATGGGTGGTGGTGGAAGTGTCTATTTCACTAGCCCAATATCCAAGCAGCTAGCTTGATAGGCGCATTCCCCTCACATAAGTCAAACTAATCACCTATGGTCGAATAGGTAGTGGTGGAAATGTCTACTTCACTAGCCTAATATCCAAGCGGCTAGCTCGACAGGCGCATTCCCCTACATAAGTCAAACTAATCACCTATGGTCGAATGGGTGGTTATGGAAGTGTCTACTTCACTAGCCTAATATCTAGGAGGCTAGCTCGATAGGCGCATTCCCCCACATATGTCAAACTAATCACCTATGGTCGAATCGGTGATGGTGAAATGTCTACTTCACTAGCCCAATATCTAGGTGGCTAGCTCAATAGGCGCATCCCCCACATAAGTTAAAATAACGAATTATGGTAAAAGGGTAGTGGAGTATATTACTCAATTATTCTTACAAAATCGTTATTTTGTAGGCAATAATAAAATACAATTTCCAAAGGAGGCTAAAAAAAAACGGATTGAACTCTACACGAGTTCCACGCAATAGACATATATAAAAATATGTATAGGTATAGGCCACTACACATGTTTGTGCAGCCCAAAAAAAAAAAAACTGTCAAAGACATTCAAAGCATATGGTATTGATAGTGACATCATCCACACTATTATTCAAGACATGTGTTTGAGTGTCTACAGATTGTTGTTCATTCTCACAAGCAATTAGTGTTATATACATATGTACATAATGAATGTTATATAGACATATATATATAAAACCTTACCTTAAAAGGCACAAGTAGCAATGCACACTCTCCTGCTGCTGTGCTTGTATACAATGAGGTGTTGAAATTTGATTTTATCAAACAAGGCAGAAAGTCAAACAGCAGCATATGAATGCAATCCTTTATATAATATGGCATTGAATTGTGCTTGTATTATGCATAGGTTGTGCAAACCCTAGCATCCTCCTTATTATTATTTCCATACGAAGGGGGGAACAAAAAAAAAAAAAAAAAGTTACCAAAGCTGCTCAGTGCTCCCGCCAAAAAATTTTAAAAAAAAAATAAAAAAACCCCTCAAAGCATGGCCAATCTACTTCAAACCTTGCCTTTGATGCTAGCAAGCAAGCATTAAACCAGAATTTTGAAGTGGGGGCAATTTGTAGGCACTTAAATTTTTACGTGTCTTGATCACCATCTAATTAATCAAGGAAAATAAATTTTCTTGATTAGTCAAAATTAAGATGGTCAAAATTTTCAAATGGATGTGGGTTCTACTAAAATTATGGATCTCAACCCATTTTAAATTATGGGTCATGCCAAAAGAAAAGTGAACCTATTTTGACAATTGGATCAACCCAAATGTGTGGGGCCCAAGAAAATATCTTATCAAAATTTTAGTAGAATAATTCAAATTTAAATCAAATTTAAATTAAATTTGAATACAAATCATGTCCATAAAATAAGAAATAAATTGCTTAATTCTTGGAAATTAGAGCTAACTTTGGAGTTTCCAAAATTAACCCTCCCCTCCTAGGCCTATAAATAGAGGCTCTCATTAGGGGAAAGGAGAGGGGATAGGGACACATTTTTTGGCTAATGGTCTCGCAAGCTTCTAAGCAATCTCGAGACTCTGCCAAATTCTCTTCCTAAAATTCTCTCTAAAGTTCCTCAAACTTAAAAGAAAGGATTATCAAGCACTCCAAACTTGTGCCAATCCTTTCAAGTTACAAATATAAATTTGGTCTCTCTTTTCAAAGAGGTCATTACAAGACTCGTTCGAGATCAAGCCATTCAAGCCCTCGATCAAGACTTTCTTCTCCAAGTTTCTCCATTCGAAGACTTGAAGAAATTCATTAACTTGTCTAGTTCAACAACAAGCTTTTTTCGGAGATCGAATCAGAGGATCCACTCCTTTGTAATAGAGCAAACTACAGAGGATTATACCAATTTATTATAATCAATAAAATTAATTATTTGTGCATTTATTTCGCGTCTTAATTGCAGGATACGAAAATTTGTGCTTACACTCATATCTTTTGAACACCATCAACAGCAACAACAACAACAACCACAAAGGAAGGAAAATAATAACAACAATATGAATAACATGTTCAACTGATGGTTAATGTTCACAGTGTTGATTCTTCACTTCGGAGTAGGGTTTCAAATGATCGACAATGGTGATTCCGGCGAAAACGAAGCAGGAAATGGGGATTTGGACGAAGAACGGCGTAGGGACGATGAATACTGCAATGAGACGACAAAAGAGAATATAGGGGATTGACGACTAGGATTTAGGGGTTTAGAAGATTGAGAGATTTTCTGCATGATATTCGTAGAAGAGAGAGAGAGAGAGAGAGAGAGAGAGAGAGACTATTATTGATTCAAATATATGAAACACGCATATTGGCTTGAGGGGTTTTTGGTCTTTGTACAGTGAATAGGACCTAATGAAATACTCTAAAATGTTTTGGGTTGTATGGAATAGAACTTTTAGAAAGGACATTTACTAAAAAAGCTCACAAAAACAATTATAGAACAATTTTCATTTATTTTTTCCCATTTATTTTCAATGTAAAATTCTATGATCTACTATAAATCTTTTAAAATTGTGTAAATTTCTTTTCTACATCAAACCGATAAAACCGATAAAACTAACCCATAGCATACAGCCTATATCGGTTTCTCAATCATAAAAACCGAAAGAATCAGTTCAGTGCTAAATATACTCTTAACATTGACCAAACCGAACCGTTTACACCCCTTAGCCCACAAAATACAACTCTTGATGCATGAAATGAATGTACCAATCTTTATTAAATTCCATTCTAAGGCATTAATCTGTTTGGTTTTGATTTCCAAAATTCACTTTTAAGAAAATTCTACTTTTTTGTTTTTCATATTTTTTGTTTTCACTAATTTTTTTTTTAATATTTTAAGTATTTATTTAAATTTTTAGACACACCTGACATAAATTTACTTAAAAAGTATCATATTTGTGAAAAAAAAAATTTAAATTCACTAAATACCAAAAATATTATAATAATAATAATAATAATTCAATACATTCTTCATATTTTTGTGTATTTATTAATTTTTAAAATATTTTTTCAAATTTTTTTTACTATTTAGATACATCTAAGCAAGGTGCCTCTAAAAAAGTAAAAAAAAAAAAATTCTTAAAATTTTAAAAATATTCACTAAAAACACAAAAAACAAAAAAGCTCAATTTTTAGGAAATTAAAACCAAACACACTGAATGGTTTCTCAAGTCAAATAAATAAATTAATAGAAATATTAGAGTCTGAAAAATTTACTTAAAAAGTTGTAGAAACAATATAAAATATATGATATAAATTCAAATCTAATGTGACGTGAGTAACATCTCGAATAAATTTGGGTTACACAATTCAATTTGTGAAGAATTATTTTGAATAATTTTTTCAGGTTTCATAACACTACTGTAAATCAATTATAAGAGATACCAGATTCTCTACCTCCCTTTCCTCTATTCTTTATCCCAAACCACATCTCTAACACACAATCAGTTAGAGAAACTCGTAGTATGGTAGAAATGTATAATGGTACATGGGAATAGAATGGTACATGGGAAAATGGGGTGTATAATAGGCAAATAAGGATTTGCTACAAAGGAATGCTACGTAGTCAAAAAATATATATTCTAAAATCTTCACACAATTTTGAAATTATGGTGTAGATTTAAATTTTGTGTGATGTAAACACACTTAGAACAAATTTGAATGACACATTACAAATTCCCAACAATTTTTTTTTTTTTTTTAAAGTATTTTACAGGCAATCCCTCCCTTGAAAAGTGAGAACATCATCCTTTATCATTTGAGCAATTTTCAGGAACAAATTGCCAAACATTTGCATTGATATCATATACAAACCTAGTACCCCTTTGATGAAATGCACCTAATATGGTTTGCTTCCCAAGTATCAACACTATGCAGGTATCCCTTGTCTGAGGATCAAAATTATACACATATCTTGGAACAAAATCAGCCCCTTGAAAATGGAAAGTGATTCCCAAAAAATCAAGAAATTTTGGTTTGGAAGCGTAGCAAAGTTTCAATTTATACCTCCTCCCATCAACCCTGTCGAGCTTTCCAACGTAATAATCTACAAATACTCGAATCACTTTAGCATAAGCTTTTCGAGTAATAATAGTGTACAGAGCTCTAAAGTCTACCATGAAACTGCCATTTCTCAACAAAAATGAACCCTAACGAAGTCTTAGGCGTCACGAGCCAACACTGATATCTATCAAGTTTAAGTAGTAATGGAAAAGGTCTAGATGTTTTAATGGGGTTGTCTGAACATTTGGTCCTCGCAGAACAAAGTCCTTACCTAACCTTAAGTAGTTCCATCATGTAAACAATAAGAGAAACATCCATTAACTTTTTTGCACAATTGGGATATTAGGGAAACTAGCATTTAGCTCAATCCAAGTTCCCCAGAAATGGGGTTGTCTTTGATTTGATCAAAGTGAAAGCCTCGATTTTCATTAGAACATCCAATAATCATGTAAGGAAAGAACTTGTAGGTTTGGTTCTCGAGTGGCATTCAAAGTATCTCAAAGGACACAATCCCTCGAGTTGTTGCACCCGTAGGAGGGTAGTTGATCTTGTAAACACATTGCCCATTGACACATTTGTATAGCTTACGACACACACAATTCATGCAAGGAAGCTTTGCCTAGGTTGTAGAGATTCTCGAGTGATAAATTTTTGGTTTTTGGTTAAACTGTAACGACCCCAAAAATGCAAATCATGATTACATTTAATTAATTATGCGTTAAATTTTAATTGTAAATGAAAAATATGATTAATTTGTATGTATCTATCTGATTCGGAAATTATCTATTGAGATTCCTATCTAGAACATAAAATTTATGGCCTAAATGACGTCAAACACTGAAATTGGCCACATGAATAAGCTAATTGGAATTTTTAGAGCCATTTGATGAGTTCAATTAACAATTGATTCCGTATGATTAATTAAGTTGTGTTTAATTGGTCTAATGTTCTAATTATTGTAATAAGCCACTCTAACTATATATATGGAGCCTTAAGCTCATTCTTGAGCTCATTCTCTTCATTCCTTAGTGTAAAGATCTAAGAGAGACAATTTAGAGAGAGAGTAAGCTCACTTTTAGAGAGAGGAAGTGTGTAATTGAAGAAGAACCTCAAAGATTTGCTTGAATTCATCAAGATTGTGCAAGAATCTAGCTAATTGAAGACTCTAGGTGAGAATTTAACCCATAATTCTTGAAGATTATGTGATTTAGAGTTGAAATCATGAATTATATGAGATCATTTGCTTGTATTTAGTTAAAGAATGCCAAGTAGATGAATATCTTGCAATGCATGAATGATTTTGTCATGATTCTTTGCTTTTGATCATGAATATGTTGTCTAAGTTGAGTTTTGGAACCATTTTATACATGCATTCAAGAATTGAGTTGTTTTGAAGTTAATCTCCACGATTTGAAAGTCAAGAAAAAGAATTTGGAAAAGATTTCTACATACATGCATAAATATGAAAAGTTTTTCCACGTTGAGTTTGGTTTTGAGCATCTAAATTGCTATTGTAAGTTATTTGGCACATGCATGTTTTAATCATCATGTTTTACCATTTAAATTCATGTTTTGAAAAGGAATTTCTTACATGCAAGAGCTTTTGAGCTCAATTTTGAAAAATTCAAGAGGTTTTGAGCAAATGATTTGTGAATGATCTTGTATTTGAGTTTTCTAAAATGTTTTTATGATTATCAAAGTGTTTCCATGAGTTTGGAATGGTCATGCAAGCTTTTAAAATGTTAAAATGCATTTTTGGAACTCAAATTTGATATTTTGAAACCTAGAAAATTCACAGATGGCTCGAGCAATCAAGTGGTGGCTCGAGCCAACATTACGAGCTCCCATTACTTTTGCAGTCTACAAAAGTTGGCTCTAGTGACCAAAAGTTGGCTCAAGCGAACGATGGCTCTAGCCATCATCTCATTTTTAGCATGTTTTCAAAAGATGTTTTAAGTTCATATCTTCGTTCCCATTTCTTTTCGGGCATTCTTAGGCCTGAATTATGAGTCATTAAAGATTAATAAGCTAAGAAACAACAGAAGTAATTGAATTAGAAAATATATAAGACGAATCTAAGTATGTGGTTCATGTGTACAAGTTATGTGAAATGGATTGAATAAGAAATCAATGTAAGGAAAGCTAAGCCATAAATGGCCATATGAATGAGTAATAATGAGATATGTTTCGTGCTATGTACATTTGTGTTTGTAGGTCAAGACTCGAGGACCGACCAATTGTTTCTAGAAGTGTAACAACCCCGACTTGTGATTAGTTACTAATCCATGATTAAGAGTACCTAACCAGTAATTAAGAAGAAATTCTGGATTAATTACGTGTGTATTGCATTATTTGTCTTTATATCGGTTTGTTGTAGGAATATATGTTTGTATTTCTGTTTTGTTCTGCAAATTGAAGGCCTTATCGACATCTGATCATGAAATTGACTTGGTTTATGTGTTATTAGGAATTTTTGGGAATTTATGGTAAGTTCAATTGCAATCCGATTTGGAATGAAATAATTAGAATAAATAATGTCTGGTTGATTAGCTTAAGCTAAGCTTAATTAAGACTCATTAATCAAGCCTATATAAGGCTTCTATAGATGCCTCAACTTATCTTTTTTCTTCATTTCTTGATACCAACCGTGAGGAGAGAGGGAAGAAGAGAGATTTGAGCTCAAACAAGGGAATTGGAAGAAATTTGAGGGGAATTAGTTTGGAGAACAAAAGATTTGGTCTCTTAGATTTCAATCTGTTTCTGTTATGAACTATGATTTATGAACATGATTATGAATCTATTTTTGTTAACTACTGAATTATGTTTTCTGTAACTGTTATGGACAACATTTATTAAAGCCCTTTACTCTGTTATTATTCACTGGACTCCAGCTCACTGTATTATTTATATATGTAGGTGATCAGATGCGTGACCAGGTTCAATAATGATTACCTGGACTTCTGTTTTGTCGACCAACCTTTGTGCCTCCCAAGGAGGTTCCGAAAATAAGTCAAGTGGTCATGTTTTGTGAACTATGCTCAAGATTTTATTTTCTTTTTGTGTATCTCAAACAAGTTTCTATTTACCTGTATATTGGGCTAAGTCCCATTTTGGTTTTATCTGTATAAGTGGGTGACATAAGACTACTATAATTATGACGTCACGTGTATGTATATAAAGTTCGAAATTTCTATCACATATATGTCTACACAGCTCAATGGACTATGTATGTTTTATATATTTGTTTCCGCTAGCCCCTTAATTATATGTTATTCTATACAAAGGCTTTTGGTAATCTAAGGATTACTGGCCGGCTACGACGCTAAACCCATAGGGGCAGGTTTGGATTGTGACAAGAAGCCCACTATAAGTAACGTTATTGTAAAGATATGTTTGTACAAATTATGTTTCAAATGTTATATGATAAGTTATGATTTTTGAAAAATTATTTTGTTTTCCGTGACCGAATGTCCTATTTTCGAATCTATTGTGGCATCCATAGAAAGTCCTAAGTCATGGGAGACGGCATGTTAATGTGGGTCCATGACATACACATGATTACGAGATCTCGCTAGCCACTTGACCAAGTGGTGTTATGCTGATTATCAGTGACCGAGACCGATTACTCTAGTCGGAAGACGATATGTTATGTTCTGTTGGATGTACCATCATTATATTCATATATGAGAATGATTATGTTATGATTCGTCTTATGATTATGAGATGTTCGGAATTCGTTCACTAACCTCTTTACATTAATATTATTTACTGGGCTTTAGCTCACTATTTATATATATATATATAGGTGAGCGAGTGCAAAATCAAATCTTATGACACCTATCTGGATCTTTGTTTTGTTAGCCAACTTATGCGCCTCCCGTGGAGGTTCCTGAAGTGTGAAGTGATCAAGTTTTGTGAACAAGATACAAGTTTATTTTCTCTGTTTGTTGGACAAGTTTTTGTATACTTTGTAAATAGGGTTAAGTCCCATTTTGGTTTATCTGTATATAAAGATGACATAAGATTGATGTGATGATGAAGTATATAATATTTGTATATAAAGTTTAAATTTGCTCTGTCCCATATACGTCTGCACAACTCAATGGATGTTGTATATTTTTATTTTGCTTCCGCTAGCCCCTAATATTTTGAATCTGATTAAGAGGCCTTCGGTAATCTTAGGATTACTGGCCGGTCATGATGCTAAACCTATACAGGTGGGTTTGGGTCATGACAAAAACCGTATTTGCAAGGCTCACATTGTGTCCACACAAGGCCAAAACTAGTGTCCACAAGTAAGGTTACATTGATGCTTGGATGTCCAATACGTATGGTAGTCAGATAAAAGGAGTCTAGATGATTAATTGGTAATTGGAGGTTGTTGGGGTTCATTGTTTTATTGTCATGAATTGAAATCGATGCCAAATGGTTTGGCCTCGATTTAGAGAATTTAACCAACAATTTAGTCAATTTGGTTCTTGCCAAATGAGACTTTAGTCTTTACGAGCTGAGTAAGGTTTCCAATGTAGAAAGGAGATTATGGGTGGTCTTTTGCGATGAGTTTTAAGTTAAATCCTATAGGTTTTGAAGTGGTGAAATGGAGTTGGAAAAGGATGGTTATAGGCAAAAGAAGAGAGTGGGTGTATGAAAAGCTATAACTATGGCCATTTTCTATTGGTGAAAAGTGTTTGAATAGAAGTGAACACATACTTATAGAATAGTGAAGGAAGAAGCATAGATGATACAATTAACTAGCTCTTTCTAGATTGGTAACATATAATAAATGAAGATTGCATGTTTGAGTTTTGTATAGGGTGATAAGATCAACCTTTAATCCTATCTTTTTGTTTAATGTTAGAATTTTAATTTTCTTTTTAAAAAAGAGAGATGCAAAATCTTTTGCATCAATCTATAGAGATTTGGTCTCTTTACAAGTGCAAAATATCATTGAACAAGTAATGTTTGCTTTTAAGGTATAGCTTAGTGATAGAAATGTTAATTGTTATCACATTTATTTTATAAAGTTGTTATATATCATATTAAAAAAAGAATATTTAGTTTATCACCTCTAAAAATTACTCCTAATGATGTGTCAACAAGTGTTAAATTTTAATTTATCAAACATTCTATCATTTGGGATCTAACCTCAATGTAACATCATTAGAAGCGGTAAATTATGTTTAAAAAAAATAATGAGACTTATCATAAAAAGTGAATAATTCAATATTGCAGTAATATTTAGCAATTTCTATGAACGGAGTATTCTAAATCGTGTGGTCTTAATTATTATAGATGAAATTTGATCACTCAATTGTCAGAATTTATGTATCTCATTAGGTGATTGTAGGTTCAACTCCTCATTTTTCAAAAAAAAAAAAAAGAAAAAAAGTTTGGCTTGTCTCTAGTTAAAAGTTAAACTAGATCATACAGTTGAGATCTCTAACTGGTAAAAGTCATTAAACAAAAGATTATTACCGGTCAAAGTTTATGAAAATATGGCCTAATTGAATTTTTTCAAAAACTCTTGCTGATAAGAGTTTTCCGTTTAATGACTTTTATCGATCAAAGACCTCAACTGTCTAGTCCTGTTGAAATTTTAACTAGAGACAAAGCATTCTCTTTCAAAAAAACAAATGCAAGATGAAAGTAATCTTTAGTAAACAAAAGCAAAACATAAACACAAGATGAAAGTAATCTTTAGTTACTTTATATGGAAAATTTCAATTATACCTTTTAAAATATCACTCAAAAATCAATTCAACTCTCATTATTTTAACAATATCAAGTGTACATTTAAATTATAGGTATGCACAACACTCTTTTTCTCAGTACCCACTACCTTTTTAATTTTTTTTATTACATTTTTGTCCCTCAACCAAATTACACTTTTGGACAATGCTAATTTCTCATTACATACGTACACCCTACTATCATTCACCTCTCATAGTAGCCATTGTCGCACATCCAACTCCAGCGTCAACCCCTCAACGCCACCTTTATTGCCTCTTCGCATCTTTCCCGACGCCACCTTCTCTCTCTCAGCCACCCTCATGCCTTCCTACCTTCATCATTCTTCTCTATTCTTGAAACCCTAGATCTCTTTCTCTCTCTTATACGTCCGCGCAACTATGGATTACAATTCTCTCTCTTGTTGCGATTTGGGAGTCACGATTGATAGGGTTATGGCGATGGTGCGTCGCGATAGTGGAAGGCTACAGGGGTAGTGGGTTACTGTAGACACCCCATTTTTGACCGACATTAAGACTCAAACGTCATCGATTGAGCGCTCAGTGATGGTGCATGTTGTACTCGTTTAGAGGTTTCAGAGTTTTGGCTGAGAGCCTTGCCTCCGGGCCTCTGAACTCTTTGTGCCTCGGCTCGGTTTGTGGACCGAATCTTGTTTTCTCTTCCCGGAGGGAGGGAGTGGTCTTGTAGAGCATCTCTTTGTGGTCATAGACCACTTTTTGTGGTCGTAGGCTACTTTTCCTGTTTGGAGACTAGTTTCCGATTTTTGGAGCCTTTGGTCGCGCGCCTTGTCTCGGGACCGCTTAACGTTCTCCGTTTGGCGTGATTTTTGAACCATACCTTGTTGCCTCTGCCTAGAGGAACACTATGGTCCGGGAGACCGCTTTTGTGGTTGTATACCACTTTTGATGCTCGTAGACTAGTTTTCGAGGCTTTGGGCTGCGTGTTTTGTCTCTCGATTTCTCGTCTTGCATCCGTTTTGGTTTGTTTTTGGTACAAACCTTCTTTTCCTTGTTTGGAAGGTAGTTCAAGGGTGGGAGACCAGTATTTCTTCTGGCCAACCACTTTTCCTTTTGCCAGCCAGTTTTCTGGTCAGACAACTGGCTTTCTTAGTCTTTGGGGCATCTTTTCTAGTCAGCCACCACACCACTGCATTGTTTTCATGCCATGGGCTTCTCCCACCTATGGCCGACTAGTTTTTGTCTCTGTGGACCACTTGAAGTGGTCGGCCGACCACTTTAAGTAGCAGGCTGACCACTTCAAGTGGTCGGCTGCTTTTTGACACCTTTTTGGAGATATTTTCCTCCAGCTAGCTGGAGGACTTTACAGCCATCCTCCTTACACATGTATGGAGGGATTGGGTTGTTGCTTAGCTTCTCCTAGAAGCTTTGCCTTTCCTCTTCTATAAGAGGGAAGTTCCTCCTCCCTCTTCTAGGTTCAGAAAAACCAGCTAAGAAGGATAAATATAGCATTGTTTCTATATTGCCTTGTTTCTCCATTTTTGTGCATCAAAAGTGTAGATTTGTCTTAGTTTAACACACAAACACACACTCAAACACCATCCTTGGGTAGCTGAGGTGCTAAGGAGTTGTTTTTGGTGTTCTTGGACTGATTTAAGCTTGGAGAACTTGCTGAAGTTGCAGTAGTAAAGAAGGTCTTCAAGGGTGAGCTTTTGACCTTTAAATACCCCTTTCTTGCTTAAGCTTTTAAGCCTATTTGCATGCTGTTTTGAGCTTAACTTATAACTGAAAAAAGTTCCATTTTTAAGTGCTTAAAATAGTTGTTTTAGGTCACTTTTTCATTTGGGGTGGTTTACCCCCTCTTAGGCCTTGTTAGGCCTTATTTTGAGCCATCGCTTTAGGCTCTTGTTGAACCCTTTGCATGACCTTTCTACCACTGAAATCCAAAGCATTTTCAGTGGTGGAAAGGTGGTCTTGGTGTCCTAAATAGGAGAAGGTCATCCCCTCTCCTTTGTGTCTTGATTACTAGCTTTGAATGCCTCATGTTTGAGCACTTTTGTTAAGCTTTTTTTGGCCATATGTTAGCTTGTATTTGTGGTTATTTTGCTGAGGCATACCATTTTTTTTGCTTATTTTGGTCACCCCATGCATGGTCAATACACTTGTAGTGTAAATCACACAAACTAGCTTTGTATGCTTCATGAAGTAGCATGTCATTCTAGCTTGTTTTCTTTCCATTTCAGCATGTTTTTGGTGATTTTTTAGCATGCCATGACTCTTTTTTGGGTGGGTTTGTTGGCCCCTTGCATGCTCCATACACTTGTAGTGTAATGCCATGAAATAGCCTAACATGCATCATGCCTTGACATGTTATTTTAGCATGCTTTTGGCTTAGCTTAAAGAAGATTTTGTTCATGTTTTATCATGTTTAAGGTCTGATTTTAGTTGTATTGGTCATCCATGACTTGCTTTGTATAGCTTTGGTTCAATCTAGCTTGTAAGCTTTGTATATTGAATCCTCTAGCATGCATTACTTGGCTTATTTCAGTGATTTGGCATCACTTGTTATGTGATTTCAGTCCATGTTTCATGGCCATAGACTTGCATCTTTCACTATTTCAATGCGTTGGAGGATTTGCCCCTTTATGCCTTAACATGAACCATTGCGTATGCCTTCATGCCATAGCTTGCGAGCCATCATTTCAGTGGTTATTTGGGGTTATTATGCCATGATATAACTCTGATTTTTGTTGCTTAAGTCATACCATGCTTGGTCTTAATAGGTGTAGTGTAAATCACTTTATTTGCCTTGCATTCACCATGCTTCATGCCCTTTATGCTAACATATTTTGGCCTACTTCCATGCATGTTTTAGACTCATTTTAACATGTACTAGGATTGTTTTGGGTTGCCTTAATCACATGCTTCATGTTTTGTATACTTGTAGTACAAATGCTTTTGCTTGCCTCAAGCTTTGAGCACCGTAGCATGCTTCATTTGTGTTGTGTACATGATTTGGCATCACTTAACATAACATTTCAGAGCATATAGGCTTGCCATGTTCCTACCTCAATCATGCTTTAAGTGCCTTTGAGTGTTATGCATTGTCGCCTAGTTTATGCCTTAGCTTGTATGCTTGCATGCCTAGGCCTTTGAGCCCTCATCTCAGCATGTTTAGGTCCTTATCTTGACCCACTTGAGCTCTGTCCATGCTCAGTTCATGCATTTTTGCCTTGTATTGCATGCCTCCTTTGTAGTCCTATTTACTAGCTTCATACTTTAAGGACCCTAGCATGCCATACTTGTATTGTTTGAATGATTTGGCATCATTTCTTACCTCATTTCAGTGCATTTGGTGTTGTTACACTTCCATGCTTTTCACTCTTTAAGTGTTCTTGAGAGTTGCACTTTAGTGCCTCAATTGGTGAGCTAATTGGCATACATGTTTGTATGTGTTTTCGGTGCCTTTATTTTAGCATTATGGCCTCTGTTTTGGTATGGCTGAGGTCTATTCATTTCGGTTTAAGTCCATTGAGTATGTGATTTGCATGTTGTTGTATGCTTGTCGCATTGCATATTGTTGCCCTTGTTGCATTGCATTGTGCATGCATACATTACATTGTGTTAAGAACCTCATGATTGTCTTGCATTGAGTATGCCATCTAGTTCTTAGCATTTAGCATTGTGTATGCCATGTCATACCTTGCATTGTGTATGCTAGGTTGCTAGTTGCATTGAGTATGCCATGTAGTCGCATGTTCGCATGCTAGGGTTGCATTACATTGCATTGAGCATGCCATATTATGTGTTGCATCGTGTTTGGAATAGGTGTTAGTCCAAACACGGGAAACGAGGGACGTTTCATACTTCAAGTGATGAAACGTGCCTCAATTCCCGATCGCCGACGCTCTTGATCACACATGATAGAGTTTTCGGCTTTATGTATTTACTTGTGCATTTATTTCCATATTGAATTGTGCAACTTCGCCTCTCGGCCATCATGCATGGAAATGCCCGATTGGTGGCCCGAGGGTCGAGAACCACACCCCTTTGAGTTCATCACATGATAGGGACGGTGGTTGTGCACATATATCTTGCAAATACATTGCCATGCCCTTTCTTGCTCTCTGTTGTAGAAAACTGGGATTCAACAGCAACAACTGGCCGGCCAGCCAGAAAAGTAGCTGGGCGACCACTTTTCTGGTTTTTCAACAACCAAAAGTGGTTGGCAGGTGTCTGGAGAGGCCAAAAGTGGTCGGCCACCCTCTCATAGGATTCCCCAGGTGGAGTTTCATCCTTCTGGAGCTTGGTGCAAGTTTCTGAAGACAAATGAAAACAGAGGCAAATCGGGGCATCGCATTGGATTTCCGAACGAGGCGTCCGGGCTTGCATGCATTCCTCTCCCTCTGAGGCTCCTGATTTATTGCTTTCCTTAGCTGCCATGCTTAGCTAGCTAGCTTTTGCTTTGGTTTGTACCTTTAATAGTTAATGCGTTAGCTATTTCAATTCGTTTTGTAATAATTAGTTAACTAGGGTTAGTTAATTAATTTGTTGTGTAATAATTAGTTTAATTAGCTTAGATTAGCTAGTTAGCTTCTTATTCGGTCTCTCCCTCGAGAGGGCCAAGTGTTGTAATAAGCGTGCGTGTGTGTGATGCATGTCTTCCAACCTCCATTTCTTTCTCCCTTTTACTTAATTGCTTATGATGGTTAGTTTTAGGGCATGTTTTATTTAGCATACCTTATGCTTGCATGCGTGCATCCATTCATTTGTATTGCATGCACCAGTCTCGGCGCATCATACTAACTGCATTGTATTTCAATTCCAATTTGAATACATGTATCAAGTTACATTTTATATGCCATTCTAGAATAGCCGAGCCTATTTTTGTTCCATTTTCGCATGTGTTGCATTAGCCATCTTAACATGAACTAGGATCATGCATGATTTCTAACTAGTTCTTTGTTTTGGCTCGGAGTACACTGTGAGTGTTTATGCTTTAGCATACTGCATGTGTGTTAATGTTGCCATGAAAGCAAGCTTGCCATGAGGCTAACTGCTTAAGTGATTAACTGTTTGAATGCCTGTGGGTGAAGGTTGGATTACTTGAATTGAAATAATTCATCGAAATCCGCATTTTAGCCTACTTGCGAGTAGCAAACTTCAAACCATTTTTCAAACAAACGGATATGCAATGTTTTGTTCCAAATTAGGCGATCTAGTCTATACTTGTTTGTTGTGCGCATAACGTAGTAAGATTAGCTAATTAACTGGAATAAGAACACATGTGTTTTCAAAAACAAAATACCATGCTTAGTACAGGCTGATCTTTGATCGGGCGAGCGGGGGTGCTCATTAAATGACCTTCCCCAATCGTACCCAAGTTCCCGAGCCGAGACAACTTTGGTGATGACAGACACGTTGCCTTAGGCACGAGTCAGGGTTTCCTAAATTCCCCCCAAAATAAAATATTTAGGTGGCGACTCTGTATCTGGCAAAGCAGTCCATGTTTGACACTTCTTTATAAAAATCAATTTTTCAAAACGATTTGCCGAATTTGGACTCTTTGGTGATTTATCGGTCTCACATTGCACATTGTGAGATTAGATTCAGAACCGTGACATCGAGTTCGAACTGTAGTATGCTAGAGAACAAAACGAGATTTTCACGGGGGTTCTCTTGGCGGTCTATAGTCACGGGGTTAAAACCTGTAATTCTAAGTGAGAATGCAAGTCGTGGTGGCTGGGGTTGGTGAGGGTGACCGGAGCTAAAGAATAATGGAAGAACGAAAAAGAAAGAGAAAAAAGAAGCGGATGAAAGAGGCTGCAACGAAATGGGAAGAAAAAGCGATGACTGGAGAAGAAGGGAGGCAGGTGTGTTGAGATAAAATAAAATATTCAAACTAGTATGAGGTGTGAGTTGAGCAAATAGTGTGTACTGAGAAAATGATAATATATAAATAGAATTTCCTTTAAATTATTTGATTTTGGATTAATTTTAATCTATCACCAGCTAGGGGTGGGCGCTGGTTAGTTGCGGCCACGGAACCTCCAATTCACCATCCGTCTGCGAGATTGGTGGATTGGAGAAAATCAATCCACATCTATTCGCCAATCCGACGGATGTGGATTGAGCAGATTGGCAAATAGATGCGAATCGGTTTGATGGTTTAAAATTTTATATATTTTCCACATAATTCAACTTGTACACTCCCTTAAAAAAATAAAATAAAATATTACAGTCAATAACTTAAAAAAAGTATTACAATCACCGCATGTCTCATCCAAAGAAAGAAAGTTTGAAATTTTAAAATATTACAATCAATACATGTCCTATCCACATATTACAATCACAACATATTTTATCCACATAAAGTATTACAATCTGTGATTCTTAAAATATAAAAACAATTTAAACCACCAAAACCATGAACAAAACAGTAGTAGAGATTATATGTCTCTGTATTGTTACGTCTATACCTGTTTTTGAAAACAAAAACCAACCAGCATATATCATTTTATTTATTTATTATTTTTAGAGTTAGATTTAAAAACCAAAAAATATAGATAAATAATTCATTTATTTTTTTCAATTCAAAAAATATATTCAAGTTGAAAACTCTTTTTCGACAGAATATATTCAACATAATATTTAATCTCTTTTTCAATCGAAAACACAAACAGAATATATAAATAAATTGAAAACACAAAGTCTTACAAATTACTAGGGGTGCTCGCGGTTTGGCGGTTCGGTTGTGGCTAAAGGAATCTCAAATTCGCCATCCGTTCAAAATTACATGGATTGAAAAAAATCATTCCGCAACCGTCCGTTCGTCATCACGCATCCGTCCAAAATGCGATAGATCGGTTCAGTTCGATCAATTTAAGTGAATCGATATATCCGCTACTCGCCTCTACCATCAGCCATCATTTATAATCAAACAGATTTTGTAATCTCATTTTACTCTCTAAAATATCATTGGGAATCATGAATATTTTTAAAAAAATAATTAAATATCTAATAAAGAAAATATTAATTAAAAAAAAATGTGATAACTTTTCCCTAACGACGACAACGCGGACGGTGTAACAGTCTGCGAGAGTTCTCTCGCGAAGAGCTCAGTTCAAAAGAATTCAAACCCTAACCCTAGTCTGGACAGCAAGGTCTCTCTCTCTCTCTCTCTCTCTCTGTGTATATTATGTATGTATGTATGTTTGAAGCCATCGGCAATTTCCTCTGCACACAGTGAAATAGACTCATTTCTAAGGCAAATGTAAGAAAAGAAAACCTCTTCTCAGGGGGCTTCCAATTTATTCGTAATTCTGGATTTCTGTCTTTGTTTGATTCATCTTCTGTTGTTCAGTAATGTGTTTAGATAAACTGTTTTTTTTTAGTGGTTTATTTTATACTCTTGTCTATTGGGATTGATTTGGACAATTCATATATACCCTTTTTGCTTATGTATCTCAACAACATGTCTATGCAATAAATTTAGAAATTTTAAATTTTTTATTTTTTTTTTTGGATTAAAAGGAATTTCCATTAAACTTGAATAAAATTATAAATCAGTGTCGGAGCAATGATCTTGCAATGCTTTTCACTGCAGCTTGATATATCAGTGAAGGTCCAACGGCCTTAGATTTATTTTTAGACTACAAATTTCAAAACTACAACATTTTTGGGGTGAATATTCGGGTAGCACAGGGTTAAAAGCATTGCAAACATGAGTATGGCAAAGGATCCTAATCTGGGTATAAGACCCCTCTAGCATCATCATAGGGTTTGGTTATTAATAAATATTGGAATAGAAGAAATTTTTTGAAACTCTTCCTCCTACTAATCTCCTAAATTGGCAATAATATTGGCACACTTGATTGCCTCCCTATAGACACAGCTAATTTAGGGATAAGATTATTGAGTTGATGACAAATGTATGGTTGATATTATAGGGATTGATTGACAAATGCATAGTTGGTGCTATAGGGATTGGCGACTTATGATCTCTTGCACCATTTTTAATTATAAAACGAGCAAATCTTTAGTTATTCGCATGATCAATTTGCTCTTTGTTATGAGTTCTATAAAATTTCCTTCACATACCTCATGGTTAATGACTTTTACATCCCTGTTTTTAGGCAGTGATTGCAAAAGAAAACAAAAAAAAATGGATGATAATGTGTTGTCACCTTCTTCCAAAAAACAAAAGCTTTCGGAAGAACATAATATTGGCGAGGGCATTGATATGATGAGCAGCTTGCCGGAAAATGTTCTCCATCACATCCTCTCATTCCTCACAACCAAAGAGGCCATACAAACATCCATATTATCAAGAAGATGGCAATATTTATGGACCTCTATTTCCAACATTGATTTGAATGATATGTCTTCTTGGTCTAACAGAAAGAAAGATAAGGGCAAGAAGAAAGATCGTTATCCAATGTGTAGGAGTTCCTTCTTGGATTTCGTGGAAAGAGTTCTCCTTCTTCATGATGCTTCAGATATTAAAAGACTTCGTCTTAGGTTCACTGTGGTTGTAAATTCATCACGTCTTAATTCATGGACCTCTGCTGCTGCAAGGCATAATGTTGAAGAGCTTGATCTGTCCCTACCTGTGCAAACCCGCTTTGTCTTGCCTTGTTGCCTTTTTACTTGTGATTCCCTAGTTGTATTGAAGTTATTTATGGACTGTCCTTTCAAGCCACCTATTTTCATTCACTTCCCAAACCTCAAGACCTTGCATCTTTCTGCAGTTACATTTTCAGATGACAATTCCACACAACAACTTTTCTCTAGTTGTCCAGTGCTTCAAGAGTTGGAATTATTGTATTGTGGATGGAAGAATTTAAAGACTATCACCATTTCTATTCCCACACTGAAGAGACTGGCTATTGAAAATGAACCATTGCGGGACGATGCACTCAGTTGTGTGACCAAAATTTATGCTGCAAATCTCATCTCGCTAAAATGCACAACTAACCAGAAAGTTGACTTCCATCTATGTAACCTATCTTCGGTAGTTGAAGCACATATTGACCTTCTATATAGATTTTCAATGCAGCAAGAAGTTGCCTCTTGTGCAATCAACTTGGTTACTGGGATTTGCAATGTTGAAACTTTAACAATATCAAACAATACCTTGGTATGTTAGCTTCTATTGTTTTCAACACTAATTAGCTTCTCTTGTTTGTGCCCCTTTGCAGTACTAATTAGTTTGTATTTTCTGGTGCCAAGTCTCTCATGTGTGTTGAAAATGTCTTGGATCATCTTCCTACATTTTACAATATGAGCTGTTTGGAGCTGAATGAAGAATTTCCTGGTCGTTTAAACGGAGCTTTGATGGTCTTACTTGAAAAATCACCAAAGCTAGAGTTTCTTGATTTTGACATGGTACATCTCTGAACACCCATGATTTGGTCTATTTCTCTCTGATCACTTCACTTCTGATTTGGTATATATCTTTGATATCCAAAGGCAGTTGCTAAATTGATTTCACTGAATTTTTGTAAATTGGCACTTTTCATATAGGGCTTCGAGCCAAATGCTAGTTTCGATGAGGTTGATTTGACGTTGGAAAGAGTACCTTCATGTTTCACGTCTTGCCTCAAAACGATTAGCATCACAGGTTTTAAAGGGACGCCGGCAGAGTTTCATATGCTAAGATTTTTGTTGAAGAATGCAACCGTTTTGGAGGAGATGCTGATATACTGCTCAGGTAATTTGCCAACAGATCCAGAGGAGCTTAGCTATCACATACAGATGCTTCCTAGAGGCTCAGAAAACTGTGTAACGAAGTTGCTTTGATACTTTTGTGAGACTTCCTAGGAAACTCTCAATGTTTTACCAAAGATTGTTTCATGGTTGAGAATTGGGTAATAGATAACTTTTAATAAAGAGACTCCCAATGAACATGTTTTCTTTTTGTTTTGCTGTGGTAGATGTCTGAACAATCCATAATTCAGTTATCTTGTTGCTTGCAGAGAATATTTAGCATTCAAATATCTGATTGAATGTGATATTTTAACAAATTCCTAATTTTAGTTCCTTTCCAGAGCTAAAGGCGAAGATCGAACAAAACCAACTACCGGTAAAGGCATAGCTCTTTTGACTAATTTCCTGACTATCTAATTTTGTTACCTTGAAGTTAAACCATTACCAAACCTGACAAGAAGTTTTGCGACGTGTTTTGTCACTTGAACTGCATCTTCTGATTGTGTGGACTCATGGATAAGCCCCTTCTAAAAGGAATCATTATACAGAACTATTATACAGATGTGGAAGTTTCACTTCCAATCAAAACACCCACTATTGTTCTTATTATTTCACAAGTGTCATTGATGTATCATTCTGATTTTTTTTGGGATAAATTACAAATATGTCTCCCGAAGTTTGCTTAAAATAAAGATTAGCCCCTATAGTTTGAAAATTATAAATGTTCCCTTATTAAAAAATTTTATTTAACAGAATTAATTGAAAAATAAAATTCATAATTACTCTCCTATACAATAATAAAATTACTTAAATTATTAATTAAAACATATTTTTAACATCATTAAAAATTATTAATTGACTTAATGATTTATTAATAAAAGGGGTAATTTGTTATGAAATTAGAAACCTTAGGGGGTGGAATGTAATTTTCAAAATCAAAGGAGCGATTTATATTTTAATAAAACCTCAAGGGATTTATTTGTAATTTATTTATTAAGGATTGTATGTTTGCAAATCAATTTTCCTTCTGCAAGTGTGTAGAGGCTATGTTTGAGATAATCTTTTTTGGCTATTTTAGTCAGACAAAATAAATTAAAAAGTCAATAAGATAAAATGTCACATTCAAACTATAATCATTTCATTTTTTCTCTCACAAAAATAAAAAGTCATAAAAATTTCATCCCAAATAATACTTTGTAACCTCAAATTAAAATAATTAAAAAATTAAAAAGCCAATCCACAGTCCAAACCAAGCCGGAGTGTCTTTCACAGCAGGCGCTGCATTACAAGCACGACTCCCTGTGGCAGTAGCGTAGAGGAGCAAAATACAAGGCTAAGAATGATATAATGGTTAATGTAATATTTTTTTTTATTTTAATTTAAGATAATTAAAATTTTATATTTTTATTTCATAATGATTAGATATGTAATCAAAATTTTTCATTATATATATGGAATTGAGAGGATCACAATCACACACACACACACATATATATATATATATAGATAAATTACATTGACACTGCCTGAGATTTCTATTTAATAAAATCCCCTCATCACGTTTAAAAAATTATACTTATTCTCCTGTCAGATTAAAATGACATATTTGTCATTTAGCCTTTATACATATAAAATAATAAAATGACATTGAGATTTATTCATGTGATTCAAGAGAAATAGTAATCATCTTTTTTTGTTTAAATCACGCAAAAAATTGAGTTGTTTTTTTCATATTTTTTATTTTTATTGAATTTTTTAAATATTTTTTTTAAAAAAAATTATTTTTATTTTTTAGATACACTTAATCTAGATATATTTAAAAAAATAATATTTTGTATTTTTTTTAAATTCACCAAATACAAAAAAAAAAAAAAAAAATTAAAAAAATTAAAAAAACACAAAAATTCAGTTGGTAATACTGTAATAAATGTAGGTAAATATATGAGAAAGAAAAATGATGGTGGAAATAAAAATAAAAAATTCTACTCATATATAAAAAATAATACAAAAAAATTATAAAAATGTTCTGATAGTGATGTTGTAAATATAAATCATATTTATAGGTGTTTTGTTTTAAAGTGAAAGGTCGCCATCAAACTATATTATTATGTTTGAAAATTTTATATAAAATTCATGTTCGTATATCATCACTCAACAAGAATATGTTCAGGTAGAATTTAATGATGGAAAATTGCAGAATATAGTCATTATGATAAGAAGAAGAAATGGTAGGAAAAAAGGACAAAATAGTCATTTAGAAAATTTTAGGGTATGATATCAGCAATCCAAAGAGGGAAAATTCCATTTTCACACACTTAATTATCTTAATGCACATCTTCCCTCAATATACATTTTTTATTAATTTGATTATTAATTAATTTTCTCAATTCATACATTAAAAGTTACAATTATGCCTTTCACTAATAATCGTTGTACACACACCACTTAACCCTTCTTTCCACACACTTGTCAAGTGACTCTACTTATAGATTTATAGACCCATTGTAGACCACTTAACCCTTCTTTCCACACATTTGTCGAGTGACTCTACTTATAGATTTATAGACCCATTGTAGACCCATATGAAGACTATTTAAGACCACAGTGTAAAGTGAAATAAAGTAAAGACAAAATCCTCCATTGAAGACTCTATTGAACCTTCATTGAAAACACTATTGAAATCCCTCTAAAATATTGTTGAAGATGAGGAATCTTTCCATTTTGTTATTGCATTTACTATTTCTAGATCTTTGTGCACTCCATTGCCATAAAACCCTAGGTTTTTTTTTTTTATAATATTTTTCGGTTTGGGAATTTTAGCATTGATTTTTCAAAATTATACATTTAATTCGAAACTTAACTTTTGAATAAAAGTGATTAGTTCGGCAAATTTGTTTCCAAAAAATTTTAAAAAAACTTTCGGCAATTAATGTCCGAATATAATGAAATAATTTGGCAGTTGATGTCCAAATATAATGTAATAATTTGGTATTGGTTGTCCGACTAAAAACCACAAAAGGAAAAAAGAAAAGAAAAGATTTGCATAAAAAAATAACATTTTCATCACTAATAGAGTATAAACCTAGGTGTATAGAAATATAATTTCTCTCCAAAGAGTAATTTGTAATGAAATTACAAACCTCAAAGAGGATAATATAATTTTTCAAACGTGAAAAAATATTTATATTAAATAGAAATCTCAGGATGTCAGTGTAATTTACCCTATATATATATATATATATATAATTAAAGAGAATAGAAATGAGTGAAGTTGTGAATATAAAAATAAATAAATTAATAAGTACTATATATGTTTGTGTATATATATATCTATACACTTATATATAAGAGGGAGTTAGTATTTGCTACAGTACAATATGACTATTATTTTTCTTTTCACTTTTGCCCCTATTTTGTGTGCTGTGTTTTTTTCTTTTTTCTTTTTTCTATTTTCTTTATTATTTGCTTGGAATATTTCATAAATTTTATATTTTGTTTATAATTTTTGTCTCATTTGATAACACTATCAAATTTTTTTAAAAAAAATTCGCTAATTGTGTTTGATTGCAATTTTAGATTATAATTTATTGTATTTTTTCAACTAGTTTGAAAAATAAAAAAATGATATATTTTTAAGTTGTAAAATATAATTTTTGAAACTTATTTGAGACTTAATTTATATGGACAAAATAACTCCGTGTAATCAAATAAGTTAAATTTTTTTTTTTTAAACAAAATATAAAAAGTTATATCAAATAAATTTGCAATTTATTTTAATTTTTTGAAACTAATAATCTAAAACGTTATAAACATAAAAACTCAGTTACTGGTGATACCAAATTGAGTCATTATTTATCAATACTCTATTTGTAATAAATATGAGTAAGAACCTATGAAATCACTAAAACTGTGACATATGAAATGATAATAAAGTATTGTACATAATTTGTCATATTAATATTTATTGTTATTCAATGATAACAAATAATATCCAAATATTTTTTTTTGTGCTGATTTTACAAATACTTATAGTAAAGTTTTAAATTTTTTACTTCTTATGATAAGGTTATTTTTAAGTGAGTGTTGGATAGGACAATACCACATGTTGCTTAAGTAAATAAGAATTTTATAGAAGTGTTTAGAGATTAAAAATGTCAAATATTATTACTTAGACAATCACCTAAAAAATAATATATTTGTTGAAGATACTTTTATGTCACTTCAAATTATTTTTTCTTTTTATCCAATTAATAGTAAACAAATAATTCAATTTTTTTTAGGGCATCCTAATCAAACATAATGCAATAATCTCCAATTCTTATTTGAAAGTAATGATATACAAATAGAATTGGAAAAATTATAATAAAATAAAATAAATAAAACCTAGAGTTTGAACTTTTTTTTTTTTTTTGAACCTAGAGTTTAAACCTTATAAACTCCAATTCTTGTTTGAACCTAGAATTTGAATTTTATAACAAAATAAATTATGAATTTTTAATTTTACCAATTTAAATCATAAACTTTTGATTTGCTTTCAATCTAAACTATTTGTCTATTTTTGTTAAGTAAAATAAATGAATATATATATATATATTTTAGTCATCAAATTCGACAGAAATTATATTTTAGATATTTGCTATATACTTTCATTGAGTTTAATGACTAAATATAATTTTTTTCATCCGTTTTATTTAACAAAAATAGATAAATAGTTTAGTTTGAAAACAAATCAAAGATTAGAATTTAAATTGATAAAATTAAAAATTTAGAATTTATTTTGTTACATGATTCAAAACCTAGGATGATGATGATGATGATTATTATTATTATTATTATTTTGTAATTTTTGCAATAGAATTTTATACAAATTTATATATAGAATAGTATAACTTCTTCTGGTTGCTTCATTTTAAATCAAAATACAATCTATCATTGTTTTCATAATTTTAAAAATGTCATTGACACTTCATTATTAATATTTTTTTTCCCTATATAAATTTTTTATTGTAGACGTGAAATTTAAATTTACGACAAAAATTATTATATTTGTGAAACATAAATTTATTACAATAGTATCTCGTGCCTTGCATGGGCATTTTTTTCTAATATATTATAAAGGGATTAGACAATAAATAAATTTTTATGGGTGTTAAATTGAAAGGCCTTCTATGAATAAAAAAAGAATGAAAGAAAGAAAGTAAAGGACATATATGAAATTTCAGGAGCAAACTGAAAAATATAATAAAAAATTATGGTTCAAATAATAATTTCAAAAAGGGTTAATTACATCAAGTTACCTCAAGTTTGGGAAAAATAAAATAATTAGTTATATAATTTTGACATAATTATATTGAATTTTTTTGAGATTTTAATTTGCATAACACCTAACCTATTTCTCATCAAGAGTTTGTTAGCTATATGAATAAAAAAAATTATATTGTTATTTATTTTACACGAAATGTATATTGGACGTTATATATTTTTGTATTTTTACACAATTTGCATTAATTCTACTCACTTTAATCTTATTAAGACAATGTTCAATCCATACTAAAATTTTTCATCAAATTTAAATTGATGAGAATTTGGTAAAAATAGTGTTCTAACCATTACACCAAGTTGGTATCAAATGAAGGGAGTACTACTTTTTTCATCAAATTAAGGAGCGTTTAACCTTATATCAAATTTTGTAAGTGGCCATTAGTGTACGATTAGATTGGGAAAAATTTGAAGAAAATTTACACTAGGCTGAACGACTGCCCGAACATCCTTCCATTCGTCTTTTTGGTCGACTAGTTATTTGATGAAAATTAAAAATTTAGCGTTAAAACGATTGGTATCAGTTGAAACTTTTAACCCAAATCTGTATTCAAATTTGATAAAAAAAAAATAAAAATAAAATAAACGTCATAGATGCTCTAAAATCAAAGTTAGTGTAAATTATATTAAATTTATTATATTTTCTCTAAATGTCAAGAAAAGTCTGTATAAGTTAGTTTTAGTTTGAGCAAAATTTCACTTTGATATTTAGAGTTTCAATTTGAACCTTATATTTTTAATTTTATTTCAAATAGACCCTCTATCATGCAAAATTAGATAGATCAAAGTTGAATTCAACGAAAAAAAAAAAAAAAAAAAAACTACAAAGCCTACATCGCAATTTTTTTTCATTAAAAATGTTAAACAACACATAATGAAGAGATTACATTATAACAAAATTAAAAGTACTATAGTGAAACTTCTCCCAAACTACAATGACAATTGTGTAATTAACGCATAAGTTCCAAAAGATAAACCCTTGATCCTCCAAGTTCTCGCCCCTCCTCTCTCTAAGCTTCAATGGCTCCCTCTTCTACCTCCCTCTCACCATATTGAACTCCAAACCACCCACACCTAACCAACCATACCCACTCGCAGATTACACACAAATGGTTTTTCTCAGAACCCTCCGTTCTCGCCATTTCCACACACTCCTAAACCCCCAAAACCCTCCCCCTTCCCAATACTTCAAAAACCCTCCAACCCAATTCTTCCACAGACCCATTTCACTTTTCGTACAATTCAAATCCGAATCGAGCAGCAATCAGCAGACAAAGAAGCCCTTGCACATTTTGTTCAAGGAAGCCGTTGGATTATCTGAAAAATCGAAACCATTGAAGCCCAGAATGAACCCGAAACCAATGAATTGAAGAAGAGATTGAGAAAATTGGAGGAAGAAATGAAGAGGTTGAAAGAGAATAGTAGTGAGAAAGTAAAAGTAGAGAATTTGAAGAAAAAGAAGATTGAGAATGATGAGTCTAGTTCTAAGAGCTTGTACGCTTTGTTTTCGAATAAAGGAGGTGATAGTGAGAAATCTAGGGTTGTGCAGTCTTTGAGGATGGAGGATCAAATGGTGTACAAAGAGCTTTCCCTCGAATTGGCTTTATTTGTGAAGCATTTGTACAAAGAAGGCTACTTTGTTAATGCTAATTTCTTGCCTAATAAAAAGTTTGATATTACTTGTTTCGAGAACAGTTATGGCTGTGATTTTATTAGGTATGCCGCGGAGAAGTTTGGCAACGATAACCAAGAAATTGTAAAGTAAGAACAATTCTTTGCCATCACTTTTTTCTTTATATCTATAGTTGTTGTATGTTGCCCATTACATTAATGTAATGGTTTATCTACGTTTGTTTGAATGGTGATTATTGTTTTCTAGCATTAAGCTTTGAAATATTAATGTGAACAATTAAAAATAGGGCTGAAAACAAGCCAAGTAGTAGTATTAGGTTGTTTTAAATTTGGTTTAATAATCATACGCGCTTAAACTTATGTTCAAGTTTGGTTTGTCAACATAAGGAGCTGATCTCGAACGGGATTTTAACGAGCCAAACACGAGTTGAGCTCAAGTAGCTTGGATTTTTATAGTATATATAAGCTTATCGAACCAAGTAATAGGTTATTCAAGATTGGCTTGAAAACTTAACAAGCTTAAAATTGTGTTCAAGTTTGGCTTGTTTACATAATAAGTCGATCTCGAACAAACTTTTAATGAGCCAAACACCAGTTGAACTCGAGTAGCTTGGTTCATTTAACAGCCCTAAAAATAATGTTGGTTTTAAACCTTGACTTTATAAACATATATGTGAAAGAACCTTTTATGGGCTGATGTGTGGTCTGATTAATTTTGTTTGAAGATAGAAGTGGGGATTTTGTTTGAAAATAGTTGTTCAAAATAAATTCCACGAAGTTGATTCGTTGTGTCCCTTTATGTAGAAGTCTTAGTCTGGGTGATCATGACATGCTTTACTAAAGAAGATATGTTAGATTCTGTTTTTGGATATGAATGTGATGCAACAACCTATGTTCTATAAATAGTTCTGGCTTTTTCTTTGGAGAATGAAATATCAGTAAATCTAGCTTAAATAGATAGTTAAATCTCCATTCACTCACAAGGAATTGACGATGAACAATAGTCAATAAAACAGAGAACATGCTGAAAATTTCTAAGACATGCAATAAACTTAATTCTAATGTTTTTAAAATGTCACAATTTACTTCAAGCAACATAACAATTGACATGTAACAACCGCAAAATTAAAGAGAAGAAAAATTGCCATAACTCGAAGCAACACTAAATCTAAAATTATAGTTGAAATTATTCAGGCTTCTATTGCAAAATCATACAATAAGGGTGGAACATAGTGATTGGATGTAAACAATAGTAAACACGATTAGAGAGATGGAACAAGAATGATTAGACAACAAGATTGTAAATGGGAAAACAATGATCAAGGGATAGAATGGAAGGGGGTGAGCAATGTAGAGGAAGTCGCAAACTCACCAAGATGTATAACAAGAGAAGATGGAAAAGAACAAGAGAACAGAGAGAAAGAGAAAAGGAAAAAGGAGTAAGAGGGAGAATAGCTGCAGCTCTTGATTGCGACACAAGGCTTAGTTTGGTTTGTTTTGGTTTGGAAATTAATCCTAGTAGGGAGAGATGCTATAGTCATTTATTTGGCTCTAGAGTAGCTAAGGGAAGTAGGTTGTCTGGCATTATTGTTGAATGTGGTTCACAAGGAAAGCTTCTCAGATTCCATGAGTTGGTGGCATATGTTAAAAGACATTTTCTCTTCTGGTGTTTTCTTCACAATATTTTAATTGGTGACTGCCATTTACTTAATTTTTGGCTCAAAATGAAGGGCTTCCACATTAATGGTCTTATCTATATTCTTTACAAGTTTCTAAGGAAAACGTGTAGCACAATGTACAAAAAACTTGTGACATGGAAGTGTGAGTGATTGACATCTCTGCATAGTTTGAGGCATTAAATAGTAACCTGCACCTGCAATACTTCATTTCCGTATCGAAACAGAATTAGGCTTGCTAGGGCATGTGCTGATGGAATTTGGTGTAATTGATAAGGTGGATAAATGGCAAGTGAAGTAAATGAGCACCAGCCGTGTAAGAGAATCCGGTGCCCAAGGGCCATAGTGAAAGCTAAAACTGAGATGCATTGGTGGTCGTACAAGGAATAACATGCAGCAGTGATGGTGAGAAGGAACGTTGACACTGATGAAATGTCTAAAATAGAAAATGAAAATCATTGAAATATACGTCTGACTTTACTGTTTCAGAAAACCTAGATAACAGACAGGCACAGTTCAGCATGCATGTGTATGTATCTGAGTGGGTGAACGAGGGTGCGTGTTTGCTAGTCATGATGATGGTTCCACTTCCATTTTTTGTTCTGTATTGTTTCCTTGTTTCCATCTGTTAGCTCCTTCAAGTCTTATGAAGTCAGCCAGTGACTTGAAAAAGGTGGCCCTCTTTGGATGTCCTTCGCTCGGAAGGAAAAATGTTTTTTCTGCTAAAATCTTGCGCAATTTTTTCAGAATTCAAGAAGACACCGTAAGTCAATTGTCTCATTGAAAAATTTCACCTCTCTAATCTTTCTGGTCTCATCTACATATACTTATTGATTTATTTTGAAAGAGACATTATTTTTATTTTTATTCTTTTTTCATTGTTACATGCTCACATTAAGGTATGCAGTTAATGCGTCTTGAAATCATCATGCAAGTTTGTGAATCAGAGTGTATGGAAAGGCAATAACAACAATTTGAATTTGGCTGTTGTAATGAGGGTTATAATCACTACAGGAAAAACGGGATATGGTGGCGTTTTTTTAACGACATTTTTTCAAACGTCACTTTTATTAATATTTAACGGCGTTTTATAAACACCACATATTCTTTTAAACAAAACGATACCGTTTTATAATAGGAGGCGTTTTTAAACGCCTCCAAATCCGTTAGCCTCACATGTCTCCTCTCTCCCTTTTTGTTGAAACCCTTATTTTGAATCTGAGATGTTATACGCACACATCTCTCTCTCTCTCTCTCTCAACCCTCTCATTCTTAGAGCCCATTTTGAAGCTGTGAATGATTGTTAAAGCCTTTTGTAAACCCTTATTTTGAATCCTCACTCCTTCAAATCTCGCCTCTCTCTTGCTCACCCCCATTTGCTTCTAAACTCTTGAGAGCGATTTTGATTTAGAGCAATTTTCTTTGAGATTTAGATTTATACAGATTCAACTTGAGATTCAGAGCGATTTCGATTTCATCTCAGAGCGATTTCGATTTTGAAGATCTCTCTCTCGATTTGGCCAGTAATCATAGTTCTAGGAGAGCAGAAGAGCAGGGACTGGGAGATTGCGAAGAGAGAGGCTGTGCTTGATTTCTCAGAGATTCATCTTTGAGATTTAGAGATTCAGATCGGTCTCAGAGATTTCATCTCAGAGTGATTTTGATTTTGAAGTTCTCTCTCTCGATTTCGAGGGTCCACCGCGACCACTATCTTCACTGCCACCACCATCTGCACCAACTAGGTATTGATTTCTGTCTCTCTCTCTCTCAAGCTCTTCCTTCCCGTCTCTCTCGATCAAGGTTGTCAAGATCGCGATCCGGATTGTAGGATTGTACGATCCTACGACCCAATATACACCATTCGATCCGACTCGTACATCAGATCGACCCCAGATCAGGATCGTGGTGGGATCGTCGGGATTGTTAGGATCGCATCTGGATCGCGACTCCATGCGATCCAGATTTGAAGGATTTTTTGGGCAACTTAAAAGCAAAATCGGGAGCTAAAATGAGAGAAGCAGAGAAGCAAAGCAATAGAGAAGCTTCACCTACTGCGATTAGGGCAAACGAAGAAGCCTGACCTGGGGAAAGAGAGATTCAACATCAAACGAAGAAGCCTGACCTGCTGCTGCGACTCCAGGTACGCTGTTTCCTCTTCTTCTTCTTCTTCTTCTTCTTCTTCTTCTCCCTCTCTCTTCTTCGCTGCTGCTGCGACTCCAGGTCTACTGCTCTTTTTTTTTTCTTTGAAGACTGTTCTTCTTTCTTCGCTGCTCAGCAGCTCTTCTTTCTTCATTGATCTTTTCTTCTTTCTTCACTGAATCACCTCTTCGGTGATTTTATTTATTTATTTATTTTTGTTTCTGTAAATTATATTATATATATATATTTCTGTATGTTTCTCTTATATATAAATTATATTATATATATATATATATTTGCTCTGTAAGATTGTAAATAACCTTTTGCTTGCGGCAATTGAGATTAATTGCTAAATGAGGTAGCTTCTGTCAGTCTGTTTAACAAGAAATGGTAATGCAATGTATGAGACATAAAAGGTAGTCTTCCACATGCCGACATGCTTGGCTAAGTAAAAACTGTCTCAAGAAACATTCATTTGAGTAAGCATTCAAAATATACATTTTCTTGGCTCTGATTCTCTTATTTTTGCTCTGTTTCTCTTTTTTCTTTTCTTTTTTTCTTCTTCAATTTTCCTTCTTCTTCTTTGCTGCTTGCAATGCTATAAATTATAATGCTACTGCTGTTTTCATTAGCTCCTGGGAATGGAAATTAAATCATTGTAAGATTCATTTTACTTAATCTTGTTAAACACCATTGGTTCTTTGATTGGAAAGGCAAAATAGGATTGCTTATCAAAAAAACATGAACTGCCTTGTGCCTTTTTACAATTTGCCAAATGATGGATTGTTTAAAGCCTTTTTACAATTTGCAATTTTTACATGGGCTTGGAATTTCTTTTAATGTTTACAATTTGCAAATACAAGAATGTCAGCCTCTGGTTCAGGAAGAGGGAGGAAGAGGAAAAATGTTGCTAGTCACAAATCTGATCCTGGTTGGGAACACGACATTGAAGTGGATGCTGCAAGCAAAAAGGTAAAATGCAAATACTGTAATGTTACTCGTTCTGGAGGAATATATAGATTAAAACACCATTTGGCATGCACTCATCAAATTGTTGAACCATGTCCGCAAGTTCCAGAAGATGTTAGGGAAAAATTTATGAGTCTTTTGAGAACTCAAATGTTGGAGTCTCAAAATAAGAAAAAGAGAATGCTTGATACTGGTGATGATGATTCTGATGAAGAAATGGAATTATTACATGCCGGTGGCCATGAAAACAAACAAAAACATTATGGGCGTATGGATAAATTTGTGGTGAATAAGTCTCGGCATCAAAATAAAAAAACTATCAATCAATTATTTAAGAAAGAAGAGAGAGATGATGTTTGTCAGACAATTGCCCGGTTTTTTAACACTAGTGCAATTCCTTTTAATTGTGTCAACAACCCTATATTTCCACTTATGGTTAAGAAAATTGGAGATTATGGAAAAGGCCTTGTGCCACCATCTTACCATGAAATTAGGGTGACATTTTTAAAAAAAGAAGTGCAAGAGACATTGCAATTACTTGATGAGTTCAAGGAACAATGGAAGAAGACCGGGTGTACAATTATATCCGATGGATGGTCGGATAGAAAGAGAAGATCAATTTGTAATTTTCTTGTCAATAGCCCTAATGGAACTATCTTTCTATCGTCATTGGATACATCCGAGATTTCAAAAACCAGTGAAAAGGTTTTTGAGATGTTGGATGAGATTGTTGAGAAAGTTGGCGTGGAGCATGTTGTGCAAGTGGTGACCGATAATGCTTCTAATTATAAGTTGGCGGGAGAAATGTTAATGGATAAGAGGAAGAGCTTGTTTTGGACACCTTGTGCCGCTCATTGCATAGATTTGATGTTAGAGGATTTTGAGAAGCAAATCCAACTTCATCGAGTTACAATTAAAAAAGGAAAAGGAATTGTGGCATACATTTATTCAAGAACAAATCTTATTCATTGGATGAAGGAGTTCACAAAAGGTATTGAATTTATTAGGCCCACGGTAACACGATTTGCCACATCTTACTTGACCTTGAGGCGCCTTCATGAGCAAAAGGGTGCATTGTTCTCTTTGTTTACATCATCCAAGTGGAGGAATAGTCGATTTGCAAGGTCTGAAAATGGCAAAAAAATTGAAGATATTGTTTTAGATAATCGTATTTTTTAGAAGGGCGTTTCTATGTGCTTGAAGGCTGCGGTACCTCTCATTAAAGTACTTAGATTGGTGGATTCGGATGAGCATCCGGCGATGGGATTCATTTATGAGGCAATGGATCATGCGAAAGAGGAAATTCAAAGCAATTTCAATAATGTTTTCACATGGTAAACTTTTATTTAGTTAAACTTATTTACTTTACTATTATATTTCTCTAAACTTTTTATTTGTTCATTAATACTCTTTATTTAATGGTGTTAGCTATGATCCTATATGGACCATCATTGATAGAAGATGGGAATCCTAACTCCATCACCCATTGCATGCTGCAGCATACTTCTTGAACCCTCAGTTTCATTACAGTCCTAATTTTCAGCCCGATGCGGAGGTTAAAATTGGGCTGTACAAATGTCTTGAAAGAATGGTTCCTAATGTTAATGAGAGGGTGGAGATAGATTTGCAAATTGATGCATTCAAGAGTGCAAGAGGGCTCTTTGGCATACAAAATGCAATCATGACTAGGAAAAAGAAATCTCCAAGTGTTTTTTTATTTTTACTATAAGTTGATTTGTATCATTTTTAATATCTTATTATTTGTTTTCATTTCATCAATTTTAAATTTATTACTAAACTTTCATGTTGCTGATTGGTGGGACTCTTTTGGTGATGAATGTCCTGAGTTGAAGAAGTTTGCAATTAGGATATTAAGTTTAACATGCAGTTCATCGGGGTGTGAGCGAAATTGGAGTGCTTTTGAGATGGTACATTCAAAGCGGAGGAATCGTTTGCACCAAAAGAGAATGAATGACTTGGTGTTTGTCATGTACAATTTGAAATTGAGACAACGACACATGAATAGACAAGCAATTGTGAATCCATTATGTTTGGATGATATCCCATCAGATGATGAATGGATAACAAAGAGAGAGACTCCGACTCTTCCAAGAGAAGGAAATTGGTTGAGTGTGCTTGATAGGAATGCTCGACATGGATGTGATTCGGATGAAGACGAAGTGGAGGCCCTTGCAAGGAATTTGGAAGAAGCTTGTAAGTTTTTCTACACATCTTTTAGTTTTAATTAGAAATTATAACTTTAATTTTACTTTTAATTTTTTTGTTTACTCCAACTTAGGTCGTGATCATATTGGTAGAGAACATGATGAAGTTCATGAAGTAAGTGATGATGATGCTATGGATCAAAACATGGATGCTCGAAGGGATTTTGATCATGACTTTGAAGATGCTACTATTGGTGAAGACATTGAGGACTTGGATGGCACCGGGGGTGGTGATGATGATGATGATGAGGATGATGATGATGTGGCAATGATTAATGCTGATTGTGGTAATAATGATAATAATTTCGGTGACAATGATGACTTATTGTAGTTTTTATTTGTTCTTCCTTTATTTAAGAGTTTGTTTTGTTTTCATTAAGAAACAATGACAATGGTGTGCAAGTGTTGGTATTTGGTTTTATTATGTTTTTGACTTCTTTTTTTGAAAAAAAATGTTTGAATGCTGCATTGAATTGCTATATTTATTTTTTTGGGGCTTATTCTATATATATTTTGATAGTATTATTTAGTCATATAAAAATTATTATTGCACTTTTTTATCATTTTAGGAGGATCTTACGATCTTCGATCCGATCCTACGATCCGATCCGACGGACCCCCCAAAACGATCCTGTGTAGGATCCCGATCTTAACAACCTTGCTCTCGATTTGGTTATTGAAATTGTAAGCAAGAAACTACAACTTTAATCAGGATTTGAACTTGTTATGATTTTTTATTTTATTTTATGACTATTTTTGGGTGAGTTCTCTGTAAAGATGAGCTTTAGGCTTTTCTTCTTTCCATTTAGTTAATTTGTTGTTACATGTTTTAACTTAGACATGCAGTCATTCAGAAGTTGTCTGATCTATTGCTTATTTGTGTTGTGTTGTGTGTGTGTGTGTATATATGTATAGAAAGGATCTAGCTACTTTTTCTAAGTAATCTTGTTCTAGCCATCAATTTCTGAGGATAAAATTAGTTTTCACTGTTTTGTGCCTCATGTTGCCAATCTATATCACTGTTTTGTTGCCATAAAGTGGATTTGCAGGGGAAAAGTGGAAAGTTGAAACCATTATGTGGTGCACATAACTTAAATCAGTTTATAGAATCAAGGAATTATGTGTTGTTACCATTATTTGTTTCTGGTCAATATGTTTTTAGTTTTATTCTTGAACATTTACATCTAGACGCGGTTGGAACACAAATATATGCTATTGCAGCTGCACGTATTGCTCAAAAGTAATTTCAAAATGGTAAATTAATCGAAGCTTTGAGCTATAATTCTGTGCATCTTAAGGTCTTAAATCTATTTATTTGTTTTTTCTTAGTTATTATTTATTTTTTCCTATTTGGTGTACATGGGAAACTTACTGATTTGACTGATGTTGCAGAAAGTTATTTGCTGGCCTTGTGTGAAAGTGACCGGAAGGAGGAGCTTTTACTACTACTACAGATCATTGACATAAAGATTATTTCTCTAGGTCATCTACCAAATATTTTCAGATCCTTGGGGAGGCTTTTATTGGAGTCTTTTGTGAAGAAATTTATTTTGGAATTAAAAAGCTGTGGTATGTATGTCCATGATTCTTTCATTTTTATGATTTATAAATATAGCAAAGATCGAGTGCTCATTTTCTCTTGAGCTTCATATTTTATGCTTACTGTAATTTGGTTATCTTGTCAGGTGCAGATATTGGGGCAGAAAATACCTCAAACTTCATCTATAATTATGCAATTAGCATGCCAAATTTAGCAGTGAGGAGTCTCTCATGAATGGTGCTGGTAATGTTCTTGAGGCCTCAATTTTATGAGGCACTTCTGCTCTAGAAGCAGCTTGCTCCTTCCATTTTTAAGTATACAAGTCACCTGTATTTCGTGTAGTGTAAGGAAAATAAAATCTAGACAACTTTCTCAACCAAAGAATTAAAATTGGGCTGTTCTCAACATATTTAAGAGTAGGACAGGACTTGGCGCAGCAGTATGGTTGCACTATTGTGACTTGGGCATTATGGGTTATGGTTCCTTCATGATGACAGAGTAACTATTTTGCCAATTGCTCTGTTAGCTTTCATGATATGATAATTAGAGTTTGCTGTTATATTCTTACCCTAATTACCATTAAACGTAATGTTACATTTTCTTTTAGAATATAGTATATTGTAATATGCATCAGATTGTCATATTCTATATTTTTTCTCAACTAGACAATGCTCCAAATATTTAGGGCTGGTTTGGCTTATCCTAAATAAGTCAAAAAGTCAAAAAGTTACTCCAAAATCCAAAAAGATATCACTATTCACCAAAAAAAAATTAAAAAATTAATTTTTCTACAAAAAGTACAATTTGAATTGATGCTTGTGCAGCGGCTGTTGGCAAAAATGAAATGATTCGGTGTGATTTTTACACACTGTTGCTCAGTCCGTGGAGGCCATCACGGGTCCCATTTTGATAATCTAAACCATGCAATATATAGAACTCGTTAAATATTATATGTCTGTAAAAAATCACATTGATCGGATATCGATAACTATATGATCAAATCAGTTATGTACAACAAATGGATGGTGTTATAATTAATTATTGAAAAAAACAAATCCGATCAGATAGCTATCGATATCCGATCAACGTGATTTTTTATAGACTTATAGTACTCGACGATTTATACATATTGAACGGTTCAGATTATCAAAATGGGACCCGTGATTACCCCCACAGGCCGAACAAAACCATCCAGTATAATGCCCGAGAAGTAGTCAATAATCTCCTATCCACCCTCTCTGCCGTGCTGCTCCCCACCGTACGCCTATACCATTACTTTATTCCCCTATATAATTATTTATACAATTTTTTAATATACATTTTTCCATAAAAAGTCAAAAAGTTAACCCAAACCTTCATATTTTTTTCTTAACTTTTTTAGTCCAAAAAGGCAAAAAGTGCACTTTTTTAGGACACCCCAAACCAACCCTTAGTTGTGGCCCCCTACTGAACAATGTTCCCATCCATTTTTGTTCATTATCCTTTGCTATTCTATATTTTTTTCGCTGTTGTTGATTGTGTGCCTTTCTTCTCCACCCTCACCCTCACCCTCACCCTCACCCTCACCCTCACCCTCGGATGAGATTATTGAATTTGCATATAAAAAAATGGCTGAGATGACATTATGATGACATCTTAACTTTGCCTATAAAAAAATAGCTGACATATGATGAGATCATAACTTTTATGGCCTTGATAGGGAGTGCTGACAGCATTATTTGTGCAATTTGAGGAGCTGTCAGCAGTTTTTTTTATGTGGTGTTTGGATTACCTGAACTAAAAAGAAGGTTTTGTGTTTGACCATGTAAAATATAGTTTTTTTTAATATTATATATTTTATAAAATTTAAAAGCATACTCAGCCAAAGGGATTTGTTTGGGCACAAATGAAACTGCTGCCTATAGGTAAATGTTACAGTTACTGTTCTCTGTAGACTAGGTAAAATTGAAGAGAGCCTATTGAAGAAAGTTTAAAAGAGAAACACAAACTAGGTTCCATATTTCTTTAATTGGCCAGGTGAGCCGCCTTCTTTTACTTCTTCTCAGTTTTACCAAATCAAACCAATTGCTTCTCTCTGTGTGTATGTTTGGAAAGCATTGTGCTAATGTCTGACAGTTCAAAAACACCCCCATACTAAAACCAAAATTAGGGTTAAATGCATTGTTCATCACCAAAATATACAATTGGTTTTTATTTGGGTTTATGATATGTCAATTTGGAATAAAAAACTTATCCAATTTGTTTTTGAATGATTATACCACCGATTTCATCTAAATTTGTCATACCCATTATGAAATTTGTATATAAAAGGTGTGAAGGATCACTTCACTTTCATACACAAATTAAATGATAGTTGGTAAGATTTTAGCTAATCATATGAGATGTAATTGTGTTGTAACCACATTCTGTTATCTCTTTTGCAGTGTTTTGCTTGCTATTACCTCAGCAGCCAGTTTGAGCTCCCCTTTTTGAAAACTACAGTAAGCTGCAAAGACTTAGACGCGCGCGCGCGCGAGAGAGAGAGAGAGAGAGAGAGAGAAGGGAAGGATGGAAGGGAAATGTGTATAGTGGTGTTTATATGGCAAACTCACCCACTCTAACCATTCCTTTTGTTGCTCAACAGAGACAAATATCACAATCAGTGAGTTTTTACTTTTGATTGATTAATAAACTGCCTGAATTGTTTTACCAAATACGGCTATTTCTTTGTAATTTGCAAGGCCTACGAAGCCTTTGGCATGGTGGGAAGTGGAAGGCGGTGGTTGTGAGATGCTGGGTGGAAGAGATGGGCTTGCCGGAGGGACATGGTTGGCTTCCATCACAGACAGAAGGATTGCTTTCCTTACTAATGTTCAGGAAGTCCAGTCAATCCTTCCAGCAAAGAGCAGAGGTCACCTACCCGTTTGCTTCTTGGAGGTTACCTTTTGACATTCACACTCACATACAATGTTTTTGTTCTATTGTTCCAATGGATCATTTCACCATAAAAATTAGATTGTATTGTAGCCATTTTTCTTATAGTTCTGTATGATCACACAAACTCAAATGTTAACCACAAATGTCTTTTGTTTGCACAACTAGTGGAAATTTGTCATGGGGGATTTGCTACTCTTCTTAAAAATTGAGCAAGTTTGATTTTCATTGTCTTAACGCCAATTTTGATGCTTAACATGGTCTTCGTGCATTTTTCATTATTTTAGGTAAAAGAACACAGTAATTACCTTTAGATTTGCTCTTCGCTTTATTTATTACTGAGTATGTACTTTTGGTATTATAAAACTGGTCCAGACCACAATATATCTGTGGTTTAGGTGGTTGATCTGCTTTTATTGGTGTGATTGGGAATTATTTACCTGCTGTTGTGGTCTTATTAGATAATTTCTATTGGAAGCTTCCTGTAATTGTTATTGTTTATGTGGTTGCAGAGCAAGAAACATCCTAATGAGTTTGCAGAGGAACTTGTGAAGGATGCTGATCAGTATTAATGGGTTTAACCTGATAATAGCCGATTTGTTCTAAGACCATGAAGAAGATAAAGTTTCAGTTATAGAAGTTTCGCCTGGTATTCATGTCTTATCAAATGCAAGCCTGGACTCACCTTGGCCTAAGGTAAGAATGCACACTGTACTTGTTGATCTATTTAATTAATTGCTGTGGCATGCACAATAGAGTTGGTGTTCTGCTAACTAGTGAGTACAGAATAGGAAGCTAAATGTTTGAAAGCTGATGTGTATGAACTCTATGTAAAGTCCTACTGGGTGATGGATATATGTGTGTGTCATTTGCTAACTATGTGGACAGCTGTATTAGCTGTTGTTTGTATTTGGCTAATACATATTAGTCTCTAGCATTGGTTATTTCCCCCAGTTGGCTCATAGTATGGCATTACGGTGTTCAATTCCAAACTTCGAAAGCAACACCGAGAATATAATATTGTGATGAATTTGTAGTGTGGATATTTTGATTGCATAAGCATGTGGCCTATAAATGGATTTGAATGTCATGGCTTCATTCAGACTCATTTTGGGTGAGTGGTAAAGATCTCAAATTCAAATGGGTTAGTGATTAGCAGTTATCTAGATTAAGTCCATACTCACCAAAAAGAAACAAACAAGAAAGATGGTGTTTCATACTTACCCAAATTAAGAAGAGAGAAAAAAAAAAGAAAAGAAAGAGAAGATGATGTTCATGATCCTAGAAAGGATGGACTATGACCTTCACCAAACTTTGATGCAGAATAACGCCATCTCCTATAGAAGCAGGTAATGAGTTCAATGAGTGTATATGGAAAATAAATAATAAAAAACAAATAAATCAGGAGGGAAAGCTAGATAAGACAACTGGCCTTTCTGCTGTAGTTCAGACTTGATGTGATGTGAGTTTCAAAGGAATTGATGTTGGATTGGAGGATGAGGTGCGGTGGGAGCCACTCAAACTTGGGATATTGCAAAGATTTCCTATTCTAGATCAGATGTTATAGGATGACTTGGACTGGATATTTTATTTCTTTATCAGTTTATTTCCTATTTTTAGTACTGTTATTTTGCAGTTGAATATTGAGTTGGCACATCCCTTTCCACTTAAATCAATTCATATTTGTACTGTTTCTCTGGCCACATTGGGAATAAACACATAAGCATGGTTATTGACCTATACATGCTCATTACTTTTTCTCTGGCCACATTAGGAATAAATACATGGGCATTACTATTGGCCTAAACATGCTCTAAATATCTCTATATTCTCAAGTAGCCCAACCAAATCATTGGCTTATTAGCTGTTGTCTTATTTTTCATTTCTTATAAACTTGTTCACTTGCATGGTATTTGACAGGATTAGAAGTATTGGCCTCTTATGCCATCATATGGATATGGAAGAGAGTGCCCTGGGTCTCGTTATGGGAGTCTCATCCATGGTCAAAATCTCAAGGATGTTGTCATAACAGGCCAATTGTTGATCTAATCTTCACTTTTTGGTGATATATCCTTTACAATGTTCTTAGAATTGAAAAACCTAGTTTGGTAGGTGGAATTAAGGAGTGGTAGACTGGTTATAACATGGCTAAAGCTTAAAGAACTGAATGATGTATCAAAACATAAACCCGCATACGGGAGAGAATCACAATCTTATTTTGACATGCATTCAAGATCACGTTAACTGTTGATTGCTACAAACTAGAACACATTGTCCTGGTCTCGATGGGGCATTCCAAGGCATGGCCTTTGTTGAACTACGACTTGATATGAATGCAATATGGTTACTAAAAGAAGTGGGGTTCATTTTGAACATGCAATATGGTTACTAAAAGAAGTTTTTTAAAATTCTTTCTCTTGATTCCTTGTTTGGCTAATGTGAATAAGATTCATATACCATTAGCTAACATCTTGACAGCTCTTGATTCTTTGGCAAATCTGGATATATTTTGCTGGTTTAGACTCTTTAAGGAAGAAGGGAGGCATTTCTTTTTTCTTTTTTATTTTTTTGACATTTCTGATGAAATTTTAGATATTATTTGGGGTAAGTTGATTTAATGTGAATGTGCTACCAAAGGGTAGTAATTATTAAATCAGTTTTCTTTTCGTTTTCCATCGCGGATTGATGATTGTTTTCTTTATGAAATTTTCTTTTGTTGAGAATTATTCTTTGTAGCTTATATTTCCATTTAACTGTTATAATGTTAAATTGTTGTCTAGTTTTTCTTGTCTCTCTCTCTCTCTCTCTCCCCAAATTGTATACATGTTTTTAAGTTCAGGAAACAGCAGAGATAAATGGAAAAAGTGCATTGAAGACAAAGATGGAGAGGCTGGATTACAAGTCAACAAAATTCAGCTTCAGACCTATTTGCTTTTGCCTAATGTAATTGCAAAGACGCATGACACTGCATAGAGGGGCATCCTATTTTGGTGAACTAAGTTGATATGGTAGGAAAAGGATTTGTGTGTGAATGTGGTTATTGTGAATGGGAATATGAATATCAAGTTGGCTCAATTGTCAAGATTCCTATTTTGGTGAACTCAGATTCCTATTTTGGCCCAAATAGAGGGGCATCCTATTTTGGTGAACTCAGATTCCATTCTTTTTGCAGTGCTCAAAACACTGTGACTAATATGATTAAAATAATATTAAGAATGTTCTTTTTTTTTTTTTTTTTGTACAATGATTGTGGACTATCATTTGATAAGATTTTACTATTTGAATTGGAGTTATTATTTTATATTAGTGCTATTCAGTTCTATTATAGGTATTTGTTTTAGTTCAATCACATAAAATTAGCACAATTTTAAAAAAAAAAACTTGATGTCACAGCGTTTCTTAAAACGCCACCTAAACCTTAAATCTAACGGTCAAATTTTTCAAAAAAAAATCTAACGGCGTTTTAAAAACGTTGCTAATTATCAATGACGTCACAACACCGTTAGGTAAGACATTTGGCGGCGTTTTATAACGACGTTTTTCGAACGTCATAAAGCTATAGCAACGGCCGCATTGTCGGCGTTTGGCACTAAATGTCACAAAAAAAATTAGCGACGTTTTCAGTACCTATAAACGCCGCTAAAAGTGATTTTTTCAGCAGTGAATTTTGTACGACATGGAATCTGTTCCTCCACAGTTGGTAGTGCCTGACGAGATAAAGGCTTCTGTTAGTGTATTGCTGAAGGAGGTTCTGAACCTAAGCCAAACTCACGCATAAAGCTTTTTGACGATTCCATATATGCAGTGGTCTTTCAGGTGCTTCAAATCTGGATTATTGTTCAGACTACTTTGTTCCTTGATAGGTTTGTTGGTTTATAGGCTAGTAGACTGATTTGCTTTCATTCTCACAGTACTATCAGTATTCTGATCCACAAATCTGGGAGATGAAGTATCATGATCAAATGTCCACATTGTTAATAACTCATGCTGAGAACGATGCGAAAGATTGTTGTGAGTTACAGTACATCTATGAATGATATTCGGGGGGGTTGGTCATTTTGCTTGCCAAAAATATGTGAAAAGGGGCTTCTCTGTTGGATTGTGGAAGTGTCATCTTGGATTGGCTGGTTAGTGAACTTCATAAATGCTTTAGTTTTTTATGTCTTATGAAAAAAAAATTGGCATTCAACAATTGAGTAGAGCTTTTGAGGTGTATATGTCAACTTATTTCTTTATTATATATGAATGGCCATTTTATCCATTTTAAATGTGTAGTGTTGTCAATGCATACAATAAAATCTGAAGTATTGGGTACTAAAGTTAAATTTCATGATTGAATATCAGAATTGGTTTCTCTTTTTACCCCTCTTTTTTCTTTTTGAATCCCTAATGACATTATTCTAGCTTGTTCATCCCTGAAGTATTGGGTAAATAAATACTAAGAAAATAATGGTTCGTATATACAATGTAGTTGGGTCCCTCATTTTGATGATTTTGGTTCTGGTCTTTCATCTTATTGGGTGATTATGTCCAAAATGATGTAAATTAAAATGCAATGTAGCTATGATGTACTTTTAAAAATGTGTGATAGTGAAATTTACCCTGATGCAATTGATGCTAATTTTGTCTCCCTAGGTTATTGAGAAGAATCAAAAAGAAAAAAACTTCACGATTAGATTGTTAAGTTGTTAAATTTTTAAGGGGAAAATCTTACCGTGGTCTTGTAAATTAGTTCATTAATTCTAATTATATCAATTTTGTTCTTTAATTTTTCATATTGTATCAATTTACTATATTTAATAATGTCCCTTAACAATTGGACTGAAATCAAAGGTAAAGTGGTCACTTTGAAAGGGAATTAATTGTTTCAAATTAGACATCAACCTTTTGATCAACCCAAGGGGAGTAAATACCTTTTGATTTCAATCTAATTCCTTAAAATATTATCAATTGAACTAAATTAATATAATATAAAAATTTTAAAGATAAAATCAATAAAATTAAAATTATGATTAAATTGACAAGAAACAAACTATAAGGTCACAAGTGGATACTTGAATTCTGCTCACTATGAGCAAGTGATGGAGATCTTGCACACGGCATTCTAGTGGCAAACACAGGATTATTTACACAGATTCCTTAAATTATTGAAAAGTATCATTTTGACTTCTTAAATTATAAAAATATATAAATAGATTTCTTAAACTATTAAGAAGTATCATTTTGTACTCTAAATTATAAAAACGTACAAATGTCTTTAAATTATAAAAACATATAAATTGGACCGTTAACAAAAGGGATCAAAGTGAAATATGTCAATTTTAGAGGGGCAAATTGATACTTCTCAATAGTTTAGGCAATTCATTTATACGCTTTTATAATTTAGGAAATTAAAATGACACTTTCCAATAATTTAGAGGGTCTCCATGTAAATAACTTGCCAAAAATATGCAGGGCAAACCAGAGAGAAAGAGCTAAGAGGTTGGAGCAATTTCCAAGTTTGCATGCTGGTCAAGCAATCACCACAAGATGAATGCACATGGGTCTGTTTATGTTTTCCTTTGCAACAACACTTACATTTCAGAAAAATTATCAATATATATTTGTGGACCATATTTTGAATATAATTTACATCACTAACTTTAAATTTACAACATACATTTTATTTTCGGGGTATTTTTTAGGGTAAATAACATTTCCTGCGCTTTGTGCAAGGCCTTTCAAATTATATTTACCTAAAACTGATTTTTGCATCAAAAACCTATACTAATTTTTTTAAAAAAATATTTGTTACTAGAAAATTTTGTATTTTTTTCTTTTCATCTCTATGTAGATCCGCTCAACAGACACTGTACATGTAGATCTACCATTCCATTATTTTCTGAATATAATAGGTCTTATTGTGTGTGTGCATGCGCGCAACATTTGTTGTGTGAATCTGTAAAATATGAGAAAAATAGTAAAATCTATCCAGTGATATAAAACAACCCTCTTTTAATTTTGTTGCCCAGTGATACAAATATTTTGGAAAAATCCTATTTAGATTTTTCACATAGTTGAAAAACTTTGCCTTTGAAAACGCTAGCTAACACACAAATCAAATAGAACAAAGCTACTACTATCCATGAGCCCTATATTTTTAGGCTTGTCATTGCACATATCCTTCATCTTTCATTGTTTTCATCAATTGCTTCCAAAACTTACAAGGTACCCAAGCATTATGAGTACCTGGGTTGCCCTGCAAATCACATGAACCACAAATGCACAGAGAGAGAGAGAGCCCAAATTGTTACACCTTTCGTGCAGGTCAAAACTTATCCGACAATCAAAGCTTACCCAATAAGGAATTTTAATACCTTAGGATAGTTATAGTTATAGCCACCAACTTGGTTATCCAGTAGTAAGTTACTTCATTGACCTTACGGCACTGAACTAGGTAGAAATACCTAGGACGCAAGACAATTATCTTGAAGGAAAACACATCAAAATAGCCCCATAGCTTTGTGAGACGGGGTGGTCCACTCAAAGCGGGTCGTGCTGACTAGGTCTTCGCAACTATTTACCAAGAACACAGTGCTCCACAAAGTTGAGAGAGAGAGAGAGAGAGAGAGAGAGTGTGTGTGTCCCCCAGTAAATGATTCACATACAAATCAGTTGAAAATCACCATTTCAATATATATATATATAAACGTTTCTTCCCAGCAATGACTTTTCTATAGTTTGGCACGTAAATTATGTACAATCAGGTAAGTTTCCATCACAGGCAACTCAGTACATATACTTTGGAACTCACCTCTTCTTTTGAGACTAATGCTGTGTTGGAACAATCTTCTGTGTAAATAAAATAAACTGAAATAATCTAAACAAAATAAAATAAAACTTACAGAATTTATTTTGTTGAACCAAATAAATAATTAAAGACCAAGTCGAGTGTGTGACACTCTGTCCTTAAGACAGATTCGCCCCGCTACGGTGCTTACGGTTGAGTGGCGTCTATCTCCCAGGATATAATGATCTTAACCAATTTGTAGTAGCACTCCAAAACAAATTATTCTGCGAACCAAACCTGTGTTCTAACTCTCTGAATATTTATTCTAAACTAAAATGAAGAATAATGCACAAAAGAAAAGTTGGACAACACAAAGAAACTTAACAGACTGTTTTTTCCGAATCAGAAATTGGGTACCAAGACTGCTGGAATTGATGGGTATATATAGGTACAAAACTTAAGACCCGAACAGGTTCCAATTTTGAAGTGAAAAGGTGCATCAATATGTTTGAACAGGAAAACCAACTTTTTAAAGTTAGTTTGACCGTTGCACATGGAATTGATTTCCTTCCAAACAATTTGAAAAGTAAACCGTAGTGGACCAAGTCAAACCTGTAGCAACTTTATTTATTTAAATTATTGAAATATATATATATATTAAACTATTTAAATAGTTTAATAAATAAAGGAAGAGGTATAAGCTTTAGGAAACCATTTAGGAACTCAAAATTTGATTTTAGAATTAAATTAAATTCCCACAATTACAAACTTTAGGAAACCACTTAGGAACCCAAAAATTTGAATTTTAGAATTAAATTAAATTCCCACAATAATTTTTTGTTGAAAAACTTCAAATTAATTGTATCTAAAAAATTAATATTAGACCAAAAAACGACGTCAACTTCCCATTTACTCATAAATGGTTTTGACGTTCCGTCTTCACCGTGTGACTTGTCACGCGGCAAGGAACACTTTACCTCTTCGGACCCACCCCAAACAACGTTTGGGGCCCACTTAAAATTGGGCTAAAAAATATGCCTATATTAAACCATTTTTCCAACAATCCCCCACATGAATGGAATTTGATGGAGAGAAAATGCAACAACATGATCTAATTACAGAGATTATAGAAATTGGAAATATTCTGCAAATGATAGGTAGCTTTTGGCTTTGAACCTTCCCTTGTGAGACACTATCGGATTTACTAGCTAACCAGTGAACAGGATGTCTTGAACTGTTCAACCGTTTGTGTAAACCAAGACAATAGAACTCACACAGTATATCCCCAAACACAGCTTAGTTCTCACTATTGTGTTCATTTTGGCCTTGAATAACTTGGTCTTTCATGAGTGCTCTAAAGACTTGTAGCCCTTCACAAATCTTATAGAACCAGCCCAGTTCACACCCACATAGGTGATTTTTATGAAGAATATCCTACCATACTCCACTAGGGTTACCTAGATATAAGAATCATTAAAATTTTACTTAACCTCAAACGCTGTAGACATCACTATTTCATCAAAGAAATGGGTAGGAGTAAGACTTCCCAGTGATCCTTCTGAGTCATTCACAACTCGGTTGTCCCTTTGAACCTAGATCTTGGGATCTCCAGTCAACTAGGTTGGGTTGCCATTGTGGTAACTCTTATTTAATAGGCTTTAGTCCCATTTCCCTCGATGAATTCTCAACTAACTCTCTTGCTAACCTTTTGGTTAGTGGATCCACTATGTAGTCTTTAGACTTAACATATTCTATAGAAATAATTCCATTAGAGGGTAGTTGTCTCACGGTATTATGTCAACGACGAATGTGTCGTGACTTACCGTTATATATATGACTCTGTGCTTTACCAATTGCTGATTGACTATCACAATGTATGCATATAGCAGGCATCGATTTTGGCCAAATTGGAATATCTTCAAGGAAGTGGCGAAGCCATTCTGCCTCTTCCCCTGCTTTGTCTAAGGCTATGAATTCTGATTCCATAGTAGACCTAGCAATGCAAGTTTGTTTGGAAGATTTCCAAGATATAGCCGCCCCACCAAGAGTAAAGACATACCCACTAGTGGACTTTGAGTCTCTTGTATCCGATATCCAATTTGCATCACAGTATCATTCAAGTACTGTTGGATATCTAGTATAATTAAGCCCAATGTTACGAGTAAATCGGAGATATCGAAGAACCCTTATAATTGCTTTCCAGTGTTCTACTCCCGGATTACTCGTATATCTACTTAATTTACTTACTGCATAAGCTATATCTGGGCGAGTGTAGTTCATCAAGTACATTAGCTTCCAATAATTTGGGCATACTCTAATTGAGAAATAGTTTCCTGTACATTTTTAAAAAAATGCAAATTAACATCTACAGGTGTTCTAGCAAGATGATCATCATCTTTGCTGAATTTGTCAAGTATTTTCTCAATGTAATAAGATTGTGACAAAGCATAAACTTCTGATGTTTTGGTAATTTTCATACCAAGAATTACATCAGCAATGTCCATGTCCTTCATGTCAAAATGTTTATTCAACATTTTCTTGGTAGTTTTAATCATGTCATTATTACTACCAATGATGAGCATATCATCTATATAAAGACATACAATGACATAACCTTTATCTGTGTTTTTAATATAAGCACATTTGTCACACTCATTAATTTTAAATCCATTTGACATTATTGCCTTGTCAAATTTCTCATGCCATTGCTTTGGTGCTTGTTTTAAACCATATAATGATTTAACCAATTTACACACTTTTTTTTCTTTTCTTTTCCTGGAACAGAAAAACCTTCTGGTTGTTCCATGTAAATTTCTTCATTTAACTCACCATTTAAGAAAGCGGTTTTCACATCCATTTGATGAATTTCTAGATTGTATAGAGATGCAATGGCAATTAGCATTCTAATGGATGTTATTCTAGTAACCGGTGAGTATGTGTCAAAGTAATCAAGACCTTCTTTTTGTCTAAAACCTTTGACGACAAGTCTTGCCTTGTATTTGTCAATTGATCTATCCGCTTTCAATTTTCTTTTGAAAATCCACTTGTACCCAAGAGGTTTACAACCTGGTGGCAAGTCCACTAATTCCCAAGTGTGATTTTGCAAGATGAATTCAACTTCACTGTTGACAACTTCTTTTCATAAATGAGCTTCAGGATTGGACATAGCCTCTTTAAAAGTTAAAGGCTCATTTTCTAACACATATGTTAGAAAATTTGGACCAAAAGATTTTGAGGTTCTAGCACGTTTACTACGCCTAAGTTCCTCTTCCTCATTTTGATTTAACTCTTGCTCTTGATCATGTTCTTGATCATTACTAGTAATAGCATCAAATGATCTCTTATTATTACTAGTTTCTTGTCCAGTCTTATTAGGAAATACACGTTCAAAGAAAGATGCATTTCGAGATTCAATAATAGTATTTACATACATTTCAGAATGTTCTGATTTATGAATCAAAAACCGATATGCACTACTATTCTTGGCATAACCAATGAAAATGCAATCAATGGTCTTAGGACCTATCTTAGTCTTTTTAGGACTAGGAATAGCCACTTTAGCCAAACACCCCCACACTTTTAAGTATTTGTAGGATGGTACTCTTCCATGCCACAATTCATAAGGTGTTTGATTTATTTTCTTTCGGGGTACTTTATTTAAAATATAATTAGCAGAAAGTATTGCTTCCCCCCACAAGTTCTGAGGTAATCCAGAACTGATTCACATGGCATTCATCATTTCTTTTAAAGTCCTATTTTTCCTTTCAGCAATTCCATTCTGTTGAGGTGAGTAAGGAGCGGTGGTTTGATGAATTATTCCATGTTCTTTACAAAATTCACCAAAAGGTGATTCATATTCACCACCTCTATCACTTCTAAGTTTCTTCATTTTCTTACCAAGTTGATTTTTAACTTCATTCTTGTATTGAATAAAAGTTTCCAATGCTTCATCCTTGGTTCGAATTAAATAAACATAACTATATCTAGTATAGTCATCTATAAAAGTGATAACATACTTTTTCCCACCTCTAGTTTAAATTGATTTAAAATTACAAATGTCACTATGAATTAATTCAAGTGGTTCTGTACTTCTTTCAATTGAATGAAAAGGAGTTTTAGATAATTTTGCCTCAACACAAATTTCACATTTATGATTTGAATCAATGTCAAATTTAGGTAAACATTCCATATTAATTAATCTACGAAAAGATCCATAATTAACATGTCCTAGTCTACCATGTCATAAATTTGAAGACTCAAGCAAGTAAGAAGAAGATGTATTATTATTAATAACTGAGGGTACAACGGTCATTACATTTAACTTGGAAAGGCCATCAGACATGTAACATTTTCCTACATACATCCCATTCTTAGTAAGTACAAATTTATCACTCTCAAATACTAGCCTAAACCCATTCTTACTCAATAGAGATCCGGAAACAAGATTCTTGCGAATGTCCGGTACATGCAGCACATTATTGAGAGTGAGTTCCTTTCCAGATGTCATCTTAAGTACAATCTTTCCTTGTCCTTCAATTTTGGAAGTTGAGGAGTTGCCCATAAAAAGTTGTTCACCATTGTCCACTGTAGAATAAGATGTGAACATCTTTTTGTCGGCACAAATATGGCGAGTAGCACCAGTGTCCACCCACCATTCTTTAGGATTTCCGACAAGATTTGCCTCGGAAACAACTGCAGAAAGATTGATGTCTTCGACACCATTGGAAATATTGTCCACTTCGGTCATATGGGCTTGAGCAAGCTTCTTGCTTGTTCTTCTTTTGCTTTTGCCTTTGCTACGGCAATCTTTGGCCCGATGTCCTTCTTTGTCACAGATGTAACATTTGCCATTAAATTTGTATTTTTTATTATCCCCCCCCTTTAGAGCCTTGTGATGAACTTTCTCCAGAAGACTTTCGTTTCTTGGTTTTTGAAGCATGTTCCACCACATTTGCCTTAGACTCCATAGGATGCTTACCAGCCCGCTTTTCAGAATTGCGATTGTCCTCCTCAATCCTCAAATGCACAATTAATTCGTCCGTAGAAATTTCTTTGCGCTTGTGTTTGAGGTAGTTCTTGAATTCCTTCCAGCCTTTTGGTAATTTTTCAATTAAGGCTGCAACTTGGAAGGATTCACTGAGAGACATGCCTTCTGCGTGAATGTCATGCAGAATGAGTTGGAAATCTTGAGCTTGGCTGATCACAGTTTTTGAATCAATCATTACAAAATCCAGGAATCTGTCAACCACAAATTTCTTTGAGCCGGTATCTTCCGTTTTGTACTTTTTCTCCAAAGACTCCCAAAGTTCCTTTATTGTCTTGATAGGACTGTAGACATTGTATAATGTGTTGTCAAGTCCGTTCAAGATGTAGTTCCGGCAAAGGAAATCGGCATGTTTCCAAGTATCAACCGCAGCAACCACTTGCCGGTCGGTTTCATCCTCTTTCAGGATAGGAGCATCTTCACGAAGGAAACGAGCCAGGTTCAGAGTTGTAAGATAGAACAACATTTTTTGTTGCCATCTTTTAAAGTCAGTTCTTGAGAATTTCTCTGGCTTTTCACCGTGATTTACCGGTACTGTTACAACAGGAGAGGGGGTTGGCGTCATTGCAGCCACCACAGTAGTACTTGTTTGGGTATTAGTTTCAGTAGCCATCAATTCTAATTTATAAAACAAAATTATAATTAGAATTTACACTACACAGAAAATTAAACCAAATTCACAGAATTAAATTCTGTAAAAATAAAAAAAACAAGAATATAACTTTTATTTTTCAATTAATTTGAAAATAAAATAAAATTTTATTTAAACAAATTAATTCCACACAGAAAATTAAATTCTATAAAATAAAAGAAATAAAAACTATAACTTTTATTTTTCAATTAATTTGGAAATAAAATAAAATTTTATTTAAGCAAAATAATTTCACACAAAAAATTAAATTCTGTAAAATAAAAGAAATATGAATATAACTTTTATTTTTCAATTAATTTGGAAATAAAATAAAAATTTTATTTGACCAAATTAATTCCACACAAGAAATTAAATTCTGTAAAATAAAAGAAATAAGAATATAACTTTTATTTTTCAATTAATTTGGAAATAAAATAAAATTTTATTTAACCAAATTAATTCCACACAGAAAATAAATTTCTGTAACACTTCAATAATTAAAATACTACAATAGAATTTTAAGTAATGAAAACTCAAAAAATAATTTCTAAAACCCAAAATTAATTTCTGAAAAAATTCTACAAAAATATATTCTGAATTGTTAATGACACCAGTATCGTACTACTAGTTGTCAAAGAAAAGAGACAGTATATTACTACTATCTGTCAAATAGCATATAATCACTATTTATTTTTCCAACAAGAATATTATTTTGTAAATCCACAGAAAATAATTTTCTTAAAAGAAGAAAGATAAAAGGAAATAAATGAAAAATTCTGTAAACAGAATAATTCGAATCTGTCTTAAGATTGTTGGAACAATCTTCTGTGTAAATAAAATAAACTGAAATAATCCAAACAAAATAAAATAAAACTTACAGAATTTATTTTGTTGAACCAAATAAATAATTAAAGACCAAGTCGAGTGTGTGACACTCTGTCCTTAAGACAGATTCGCCCCACTACAGTGCTTACGGTTGAGTGGCGTCTATCTCCCAGGATATAATGATCTTAACCAATTTGTAGTAGCACTTCAAAACAAATTGTTCGGCAAACCAAACCTGTGTTCTAACTCTCTGAATATTTATTCTGAACTAAAATGAAGAATAATGTGCAAAAGAAAAGTTGGACAGCACAAAGAAACTTAACAGATTGTTTTTTCCGAATCAGAAATTGGGTACAAAGACTGCTAGAATTGATGGGTATATATAGGCACAAAACTTCAGACCCGAACAGGTTCCAATTTTGAAGTGAAAAGGTGCATCAATATGTTTGAACAGGAAAACCAACTTTTCAAAGTTAGTTTGACCGTTGCACATGAAATTGATTTCCTTCCAAACAATTTGAAAAGTAAACCGTAGTGGACCAAGCTAAACCTGTAGCAACTTTATTTATTTAAACTATTGAAATATATATATATTAAACTATTTAAATAGTTTAATAAATAAAGGAAGAGGTACAAACTTTAGGAAACCACTTAGGAACCCAAAATTTAATTTTAGAATTAAATTAAGGAAAATGAGTTGGACCCCCTCAAGGAGGCACCCTCTTTGACCCCCTCTCTCTCTGATTGATCAGTTTTTCTTTTTTCTTTTTCTTTTTTTCCTTCTCCTCTAATCACCACCCGCCACGTGTGTGTGGGGGTAGTGGGGGTGGTAATTGGAGGGGGTCTCAATCACTTCCCTTAAATTAAATTCCCACAATTACAAACTTTAGGAAACCAATTAGGAACCCAAAAATTTGAATTATAGAATTAAATTAAATTCTCACAATATTTTTTTTTATTGAAAAACTTCAAATTAATTGTATCTAAAAAATTAATGTTAGACCCAAAAACGACGTCCACTTCCCATTCACTCATAAATGGTTTTGATGTTCCGTCTTCACCGTGTGACTTGTCATGCGGCAAGGAACACTTTACCTCTTCGGACCCACCCCAAACAACGTTTGGGGCCCACTTAAAATTAGGCTAAAAAATATGCCTATATTAAACCATTTTTCCAACATGCTGTACAACCCAACCACTCGTGTAACCGATTGTTTCTCCATAATGAACAAAGAATAGATAGAAATTCACCATAAATGGAAAAGGTTGACATAGAATCTACAGTTGATCGATCACCTTTCAAGTTTTTGGTACAAATCTGACGGTGCATGATAGAGAATGGCAGTCGCAGGAGGCCGAGGCAACAATCCAAGAAGAATATCCGATGCCCTGATGCAGGGACGGATATAGGATTATGAGTTTGGGGGGGCCAAAGTACGTTTAACCTTTAACCAATAAAATTTGAAGTTCCATACCAATTTCTACTAACATGAAAAAAAATCAATAATGTTACGATAAAATATTGAACTATATATTCCTTGTCAACATAGTTGACTACAAAAAGATGATCATACAATTGAGAATATTTTTTTGCCCATATTAACTTACAAAAAGTAGTAACTATTTCTACATGCATTTATTTACTAAAATTAGGTATCTTCAATTGAGCTCGACGCTCTTTCATAATATCAAAAGCATGAATGATAGAGTCTATATCAAACCCTCGAGCAATGTCTTTTTCAATGTACGTAATCAAGTAACTAGCCAGAAAACCATCTTCCATCCTATTACGCAATTTAGACTTAACAAGTTTCATAGCTGAAAATGCACATTCTGATGTAACAGTTCAAACAGGTAAAGTCAACACAAAACGGATCAATCTATCAATAAGAGGATAACTTGTTGACTTTTTTGTTTTTGCCAACATAACTCAAAAATGGTTGACAGCTTCTGAAACTCGGGAAATATGAAAATATCAAGCTTATAGTTTTTCAACTGATATTTCAAATGCAATTTTTCTTGCTCAGTGAAATCCATGGGATAAAATTTATTTTCAAGATTGCAAATATCCTCAATTTTGAATGATCTATAACCATCCCTAGGATCCAAAGTTGAGCTAAGAACAAGCAATTCAATTACATCTTCCTTAAACCTATTGTTTAATTCTTGTAACTGAGAATCAACTGTAATTTGGGGGGCTACTCTATACAATTTTGAAATTATCTAAAAATAATTTGGTGGTGCGAACTCCTATAATTTTAAATTATTTTAAAATTTCTACTATAATATATGATATTTTTCAAATTTTTGGGGGTGCGGCTGCCCCCCTAGCCCCCCCTCCTAGATCCATCCTTGCCCTGATGGATGGATTACCGTAGAATTTGGAATTTTTTTGGGTGCTGGTGGTGACAACACTCCCTTCAAGCGAGCATCCAACAAATGCACCTGGAAAAGCAAATATAAGCAATTTCATCATATCATCCACCCTATTCTCCTATTTAGTCATGTTATATGATATAGAAAAGAACTAGTGGACAAAACTTTCTGAAAGAAGGAAATATGATATGCACACAAGTCATAGTCAAAGTTAACCTTAAAACCTGCCATAGAAATGCAAACATGACTAAAGACTGGTGTTTTCCCATTCGAAGACTCCCTAACGAGTGCTGAACTTACAGCATGATCGGATATAGCTAAGTATACGTACAATTTTTCTCTAATTTCAGGGCTTGTGAGCAAGGATGGTTTGGCCAAGTAGGCTTTCAATTCTTGTAACACGAGATTGCACTCTGGAGTTCACTCAAACCGAGATTTCTTTTTTATCAATCGGAAGAACAGTTGGCATCGGTCTAATGATCGGCTGATGAATCTATTGAGTGTCATTGCCATTCCTGTAAGCGTCTGGATTCCTTTTACGGATGTGGGAGGAGTTAAATTGAGCAGCGCTTGAATTTGATCGGGGTTGGCTTCTATTCCTCGGTGAGTAACAATGTATCCGAGGAACTTCCTAGACCCAACCCCAAAGGCGCGTTTTGCCGTATTGAGTTTCATTTTGTATTTTCGAAGTACCTCAAATGTTTCCTAGAGATCATCTAGATGATTCTTGGCCTCCCTTGACTTGATCACCATATCCTCAATGTAAACTTCAAGATTTCAATCGATCTGTTTACTAAACATTTTCATAACCAGCCGTTGATACATAGCCTCTGTATTTTTCAACCCGAATGGCATTACCTTGTAGTAGAACAGTCTAATAGGGGTAATGAAGGACGTTTTCTCCTGGTCCTCTGAGTGCATAGCTATCTTATGATATCCCCTTTATGTCTAGGAAACTCATCATCTCGTGCCCGGATGTCACATCTACTAGCTGGTCAATTTTGGGTTTGGGAAATTGTCATTGGGGCATGCCATATTCAGATCGGTGAAATCCACACAAACTCTCCACTTCCCAACAGTGTTAGACAACCACTCCGGGTATTGGACTTCGTGAATGGCACCTGCTTCGAGCAGTTTCGCAACTTCTTCTTTTATGGCTTCTACGTGTTGTGGTGCCAATCTTCTACTTTTCTGTATCACCGGTTGTGAGCCTGGATTCACGTTGAGCTTATGGCACATCACTCTTGGATTGATTCCTTCCATTTCATATGGGGTCCATACGAAAACATCTTTGTAGCGAAGTAAAAAGTCAACCAATTGCCTTTTTTCTTCTGAGGTGAGACTCTTTCCTACGAGGAAAAATCTTTCCTTATCTGCAGGGTCAATTTGTATTTTTTCGAGTTCTTATACACTTTTGTCACTAGGTTGGGAGTTAATCTCCTCTTCTTCTGATTCACATCTTGAACTTCTTGTACTCTTGGCCTTGTAATTGATACTACCATGCACCGTTTTGCTATTGTATGATCTCTTTTTATTGTCCTTATGATGTCTCCTTCTGGGAAGCGTATGACTTGGTGAAAAGTGGATGGGACGGCCCCCATTTGATGTAGCCATGCCCTTTCCATTATGGTGTTATATGGGGATTGCACATTAACTACTTGGAATTCGACTTGCTAGACTTTTGCTTCGGCTTTTGTAGGTAAAAAAAAAAAAATTTCCAAGGGAAAAACTAGACTTGAATTGAAACCGTCGAATAGTGAATCAACTGCCAGTAGGGCTTCTTGAAGAGCCCATAGTACATAATTTCTACTGAACTCCCTTGATCTATCAATATTTTCTTAACAGTGAATTCCCTAATCTACAGGGCTATCACTAGAACATCATTGTGGGGATGATGAACCCATGTCAGGTCTTTGTTGGAGAATACGATCCTCAATTTGGAAGAACACATTTTTTTAGTGGAGACTCTTGATAAAGCCATTACTTCCTTGTGAGGTACCGACATCCTTATTTCTTCCTTTTTTCGACTTGCCTGCATTTTCACAAGAACTAAATATATCATGTTGATAGTCGCCGTTGGTTGCGTGTCACCACCTTTGTCCCTTCCTTTCTCTTTCTGATCAGAGAAGGAATTGATATAAGATTGTAGGTGCCCACTTTGTGCCAATTCTTCTAGAAACTGTTTTAGTGCCTTGCAATCTTCCGTAAGATGTCCGTAATCCTTGTGGTAAAAACACCGCAACCTATGATTTTGAAGAGATAGATCACCGATCATCTTGGGAGGCCAAGAGAAGTAGGGCTCATTTTGGATTTTTGCCATCAAACGGTATATTGGCTCGGTAAAAGTGGTGACAATTGCTTGGAAAGCCTTCTTCCTAATTTTTGGTTGTTCAACGATGGCGTTTGATTCCTCTCTCTTGATATCGGAAGACTTCTCGTCCTTTCTTAGAACCCTTGGTAGGAGCCGGGCAAATTTCGGTTCTTCGACCTCTCGGATGTCATCTTTGATCTTGTAGTGCTGTTCTACTCGCCTCATTAAACTACCCATATTGGTGGGCAGCTTCTTTGTTAAGGATCTGTCGAAGCTTATGTCACGCCCAAGATTTCACGAGGTCCGACCCACGTGAATAAACCACCCAACGATAAACAACAAATACTACACTCATACAGATGTATATGATATAGTCACACAATACATGTGTTTATCCGATTTCATACATTCTTAGATACAACATCTAAGTCGAATAGATGTTATGTAATTAAAACATACACAGATATGATAAATTAAATTGAACTCCCAGAGGATTACATTATATACAAAGGGTGTAACCCTTACAAGAATGTCACACAACCAATAAATAACATAAATGGCCCATGGCCTGCAAATAAAAGAACCACCCTACACAGTTCTGAACACAACTTCAATGTCTCAATCCATATCCACATAAGCACACCTGAAAAATTTTTTTAGCCGCGTAGGGTGAGCATAAAGCCCAGTAGAGAATATTTTAGAAACTAAACATGTTCCATTAGCATAAATGATCATGATGCAATACATACATACAATATGCCTAAATATATTTTCAAATCCATTTGACTTCTCAATAAAATCATTTCTTTCCAATTACCAAAACCTTACGTTTAATCAAAACATTTTCCGAGATCAAAATATCTGTTTGACATAAATCCCTTTCCAAAAGCCAATCTAGGTATCTCAATACCAACCAGCAAATACATTGCTAAATCAAATGTGAATACAACGCTAAACAAAAGCAAATACATTGCTAAAACCATTTCCAAAACATCCCGTTCCAAAACCAAAATGATAATAAATCAAATGGGTAAATGTCCAGGGCTAGTGTTCATACGAGTAACTATACAAGTCACAAGATCATTTTTACCGGTATTACTTGGAAGGCTCGACACCTACTGTGCGGGTTTTAGGTCTTACACCATGGAAACTGTAGTGAAGTGGTTTTGGAAATACTCTTCTGATCTTGGGAGACGCTAGCTGATCCTCTTTAAGTCACCTGAAAAGAAATAAACATTCCAGTCGGGGGTGCCGGAATTAGCACTCCGACGGGCAAGTTAGTCTCTACACTCAAGTTTACTTGTATTCTAGATTAAGTACAATAGTTCTCACATACCTTTCTCTGATGGGTGATCCTGTATTTATAGTATTTTCTTTGAGTCTTTGTGCTGGGGCCATCCTTGTTCCGTCACATGTACCTCTACTCGGCATCTGTTCTACTAGCTGGGATACTGGTTATTTTATTCAGCTCCTTGATTGGCTAGGGTATATGCCGAATAGAGGTTGCATGTCAGACCGGACATCCTCATCCGTCCCTACGGGTCTAATAATTAATCCGGTTCCCACAATTGCCCCCTAAACACCCTACTAGCATCAGTTAGTCGGCGTGTTTGGCTTTTAGCTTGGGAAGTCAAAAATTCGGCGACTAACCCTCTTCCCAATGCGTGTCAGAATGTGCATACGCTTCTTAGTCATTATAACGCTTTCCCGCCCCTTCGTACACTGCTTCCATTTAATATGATTTGAAATTGTCTCTTCGAGTGTATGTCCTGAATGTTCAAGAGATATCTTGCTCGCCCTCTAGTGCAACTCTATCTCTTCGCGGCTTCTACAACTCCTTGTTTCTCGCTTCTCCCTTTATCTCCTGTAAGTTTTCTTCTCCTTCATGTTTGATCTTGCTTCCTTATTTGCTTTTAACTTTCCATAATCCTTGGGTTTGGCTTAAAAAGAATGGCAAAACATCTGAAAGAGCTCCTTTTGGTGGATCGAATCTTCAATTTTCGACGCCATTTCTCCATCCCTGATGACGTCTATCTGTCACGTTTGGCAGACAACATCACTGATATGCAGAGGGAAGATGAGAGCACAATCATCTTTCCTCTTCTGTCAATTGCTGAGGGCGGAGTCCACTTCCCTCTTCACCCGCTTTTAAGGGCCGTTCTTAGATACTAGGGTCTAATCCTTTCCCAGCCCAACGTCAATTTCTTTCGCATCATAATGGGGATCGTAGAACTAAATCGTCGTCTTAGGACCAATTTAGGTATTCCTGCCATTCGGCATTGTTACGCTGTAGCCAAATCTACTGGCCGGCTAGGGCGCTACTTTCTTAGAGCTAAGGATACTGATCATCACTTAGTGACTATGCTAGCCAGCTCTAGCAAGCGTGTTGACGACGTGATGGTCGTTGTCCGCAGTAACTGGGAGTTCGGCGAGGGTGAAGATCGCCTAGACCCAGTGCCGAAAAAAAAAAAGCGAACCAGGTGGCCGATTAGATCACTTTGCTTTTCATATTTGCATGTATATGTATTCGGCATTATGCTCATCTTATCGTTCTGTTTGTGCAGGCAGCGATTTGAAGAGAGTGTTGGTTTCAGACGACGACGTCGTGCTCAGAGAAATCAAAACCGCACTATGATTCGTCGGTCGTCCAAACCTTCAAAAACAAGGGAGGGCAGCCCACATTCTCCTGCAGTACGAGCAGACTTACATAACGTTCTTGGCGGCAGACAACATTCTGATCGCGCGGGGCGACAATCAACTTGCTGCCCTCATCTTCCCCAGCTTCAAAAACTTGAGGCAGATCGGTTTAGAGTCATCTGATTCTGAACACGCGGAAGAACAAGTGGCCGAACCAATCACCGAGGGTTTGGACCGGTTGGTCGCGGAAGTTGACGGAAGCAATTAATTCGGCCTTTGAGGAACCCAGATTGAACTCTTCTGCCCCTTCGTCTACATCAGGTCGAGTGGACGCCTTCGAAGATATTTTTTCGAACTTGGGAGACCTTCCCGGCGATTACTCTGAAAATATGGCTTGGGAAAATCTTACGCAGATGGCACGGAAGAGGAACGCTGAACACATGGCCGCCCGAAAAAAGGCCGAGGCCATCTGTTCCAGACTTGTCCCGACTGAATCTGTTCAACCTACCATTCTATAACATATTGTTGTAGAGGAATTGGCTTAGGTTGTCGTCGTCGAGACAGAAAAGGCTGTTGAGCGCCTGATTACAGAAGAGCGACAGATTTCAGAGGATCGAGGTGAAAAAAGAAGCGCCGAGGACAAGGACAGCTTCGATGAGGGCCCTGTTGATAAGCGGCCACGCTTAGAGGAGTCGGTTCTGGTTGCTCATTTCATCATTGAACCAAAGATAAAAAACGTGCCGATCTCCTCTGAAACGTCGGCTTTGAAAGATCCAGCTGTGGCATTGAGCTTGGCCACTACGGTCTCCTTGTCGGCTGACAAGGTGACCTTTCGTGCCTAGCCAGACTTGGCAACGGTAGCATTAGCTACTCAGTCGGCCCTTCTGGTATGTGTTTATCCTTGGAATGTGATGATCTTTTGGTTTGCATTCGATGTTTCTCGGAATGTGACGATCCTTTGTTTTGCCGACAGTTGGAAGGATCGCCGAATTAGGCCGACGCCAGCGTGACGCTGTTGAAAGGATTGGCTATTTGCAATCGGAAGTCGATGGCCAAAGGAGCAGGACGGGGTTTGAGGCAATGAAAGCCGCAATGGAAAGTGCACGAGCGGAGGCTGAGGAGGAAAGGGCCAGGACTGCTGATCAACTCAGGTCTGATACCGAGGAGAGGGCAAACGCGAGCGAGGAATCGCTCAAGTTAGCCAAGGAGGCGCTTGCGAAACTGGAGCCGAGTTGGAAGGGTTGAAGCTAGACAAGGAAAAAGCTGAATCTGAGGCTTCCGCGGCATTCGAGGCTGGGAAGAGCGCCGCTTTTAATGACTACATAGAGGAAGTCCCCAAATTTGAGAATCGGGGATTCAGACATGGCTGGCTCAAAGCCCTTGCTGCTGCTGGAGTTACATTGGACATGCCAATTCCATACAAGCAAGTGGACATTGAGCCACTTGAGTCTGATCCTGAGACTTGATTTGGGTGACACTCTAGTTTTGTTAGGCTTTACTCAATTTCAATGTATGTTTTTTGTTTAGTTGACTCTCATCTTTTTTGGATTTTTATATGTAAAATGTCCGCTGATAGTGCCCAATTTATGAATGAAAATTTTATATGCTCTCAAATTATTTCTCGTATTGTTTGCTATATGAGTATATAGTTAGGAGAATTAGCAGTTAGAACAAAATGTCAAGCTTACGTGAGACGGCAGATTTAATCAGCCGATTAAAATTAAGGATCTGATTTAATCATAAAGAAAATGAATTTGTGATTACTTTTCAGATAAATCGATTCGTGGAACGGCTGGGGCACTCAAGCCATCTAGATTGATGAATCTGTCCTTGGCCCAGCTGGTTCATGAACGTAGAACGCCGAATAACACGTTACTTATGAATCTTGCACTGGGGAATCGATTCGTGGAACGGCTGGGGCACTCAAGCCGTCTAGATTGATGAATCTGCCCTTGCCCCAGCTGGTTCATGAACGTAGAACGCCGAATAACAGTGGTTGATGGGGCGATTGGGGCATGACTCATTCGGCGCCGGGCTGTTGATGCTTCAATATTAATGAGATTGCCTCGCAGGTGCTGCCCTCGTAGGGAATAAATGGGCGCGTACTTCGTGAACGAGGGTCCTATTTATGTGCTCAGTCAGCAACTCAGTCCAACTCTTTGAGGAAGATTAAACGAGTGCGAATGTCAAATAAGCTTTTCTTTAACAGCAGAGGTGAAGCGAAGATGCTAGCTGAGCTGGGTGGTGCCATGAGTCGAAGCGTTGAACCTTCACGCACAGGCAGTAGGACTTCGAGGGATTGAGAGAGACACCAATCTCCTCGTCGTCAAAGTAGGTCACCCATGAGGGGCAAACAGCCACAGCATAAGTCTCCTCAACCCCGTCCTGAAAGGGAATCTGATGTGACTCCTCGCCCATTGAGTTTCGCGGTCTTCGTGGGTAATAGACCAATGACAGAGGCAGATTCAATCATTCGAGATCCAAATGTGGCAGTCGAGTTTGCTCGACATATTTTTCCATCCGAAGTTCAGCAGTCGATGGTAGGTCGGCCGGACTTCGAAGTGTTTCGTGAAGGCGTTCACGGGGGGGTAAGGGGACTGTACACGGCTTATGAGATCGACATGTGTCTCCGCGCCACTCGTCGCGACATAGAACAGAGAGATGAACGCATTCGGAAGTTAGAAGCTCGCGCTGAGAAGGCCGAGCGTGAGCTAAGCAAAATCAATTCTGCTGGGCCCCAATCAACCAGCCACCCCAACCCAGTTGTCGAAGAGAGGGGTACTCAAAGGCTAATTAGTCATGCGATGGCCGATCGTAATACGGCTAGCATGTTCGCGATTGAGACTGCGAGAGCCGCGGCCTATGAAAAAGGCTTCCATGACGGCCGTTTGGTCAGAATTCAGAAGACCAAAGAGAAACTCGCCGAAGAAGTTTGCCGATGTGAGAATCGTGGCTTTAAGCACGGTTGGATCAAGGCATCTCAAGCCGCAGAAGCTCTTCGAGCGTCGGGCATTGATTCGGCGTTGCCACTCTACCAACGTAATCATTTTCCATTTTCCGCTTTTGAAGTCGAGAAGAGTGAGGATGAGGGCGACGCCGTACAAAAATACTATGTAATTATGTAATTGTTGCCTGATTGAATAAAACGTCCTATTTTAAATGTTTCATTGTAATTTGGATTCGGTACACACGTGTCTGTATGTGTTTCTTTGTATAAACATTGGCCGGCTTGAGTCAAGTAGGCATTTAATTCCGAACGGTTATATGCCGGCTTGTCATGAGCATTCTTTGTTAAATATATATTTGGCATATGTGTCACACACGGTCAATGCGCCGATGAGGCTACGAATTCGGAGGCTTTTATCGGCCAAAAGGCGTCATGCGTCGATTATCGGAGGCTTGATTGGCCCAGAGGTGTCATGCACCAGGGGCTCCGAATTCGGAGACTGTCAGCCCATCTATAATTGTCGTTTATATAATTAGGCCATTTTAACTCCAAAAAGCCAAAAATAATTACATGGAGTAGCTGTGGACAATATCGATCGGCGTCCGTCTTTTGGAATTCAGTGTTTAATGAAATCGCCTCGGGGTCGCTGCTAGGATTAGAAATAAATCGCCTTGGACTTTTCGCTGCAAGGATTTAAAACAATTTTGTTGCGTGGGGTTAGATAAGTGTGAATGTCAAATGGAGTTTTCTTCAACAGCAGAGGAGAAGCTCGAACTTTGGCTGAGCTTGATACTGCAATGAATTGCAGCAGAGAACCCACCCGTGCGAGAGGTAGGGCGTTCAAGGAACGGGAAAAACGTCAGCCTCCAAGTCGTTGAAACAGATCACCCCGAAGGGAGAAACAACAACGGGGAAGTTCTCCGCAACCGCGACCGAGAAATGAGGTTGACGTAGCGCCGCGACCGTTAAGGTTTACTGTTTTCGTGGGAATACCTTTCTTGTCCTGGATCTTGGCCTTGACGTTGTCTATGATGTCAAAGCTCTCCACCTCGAGGGTGATTGTCTCGCCGGTGTGAACATCATGGATTCAAGCGCGGTCAGATCAAAGCATTTCAAGCTGCGGACGCTCTCCGAGCAGCGGGTGTTGATTCGGCACTACCGTTGTACCAACGCGACCACTTCCCCTTTTTCAGCTTCGAAGTTGAGAAGGGTGAAGACGAAGGCGATGCCGTATGAAAATAGATACTGTAATGCTTGAACGGGGATTGCGTTTCTGTAATTACTGTCTAATCGAATAAAATGTTTTATTTAAAAAGTTTATGTCTCATTCTGAATTTTTATATGCTTAATTAAGCATCTTGTTTCGAATGTTGGCACGTTTTGTTTTGTTCATGCGGTTGTGACGGCTCAACTTACATGTTGGCACGTTTTTATATGCTTAAACTTCTCCAGGGCATTCCGAATTTGGAATCTTACTCGGCCCTAGAGCGTCGCCCGGAGGGACACTATTTGGTCAGCCGAATTTGGAGGCTTTATCGGCCAAAGACATCATGTGCCGAGGGGGCTCCGAATCCGGAGGCTTTTTGGCCAATCGTGATATCCACGAAGGGCGTTTTGAATCCGGAGGCTTTTTCGGCCCAAAGACGTCATGCGCCGATGGGGCTCCGAATTCGGAGGCTTTTTCGCCAATCGTGATATCCATGAAGCGCGCTACGAATCCGGAGGTTTTTTCGGCCCAATCGTGATATCCACGAAGGGCGCTCCGAATCCGGAGGCTTTTTTGGCCCAAAGACGTCATGCGCCGATGGGGCTCCGAATCCGGAGGCTTTTTGGCCAATCGTGATATCCATGAAGGGCGCTCCGAATCCGGAGGATTTTTTGGCCCAAAGACGTCATGCGCCGATGGGGCTCCGAATACAAAGGCTTTTTGGCCAATCGTGATATCCACGAAGGGCGCTCCGAATCCGGAGGATTTTTTGTCCCAAATACGTCATGCACCGATGGGGCTCTGAATCTGGAGGCTTTTTGGCCAATCGTGATATCCACGAAGGGCGCTCCGAATCCGGAGGCTTTTTTGGCCCAAAGACGTCATGTGCCGATAGGGCTCCGAATCCGGAGGCTTTTTGGCCCAAAGACGTCATGCGCCGATGGGCTATGAATCCGGAGGCTTTTTGGCCAATTGTGATATCCACGAAGGGCGCTCTGAATCCGGAGGCTTTTTTGGCCTAAAGACGTTATGCGCCGATGGGGCTCCGAATCCGGAGGCTTTTTGGCCAATCATGATATCCACGAAGGGCGCTCCGAATCCGTAGGCTTTTTTCGGCCCAAAGACGTCATGCGCTGATGGGGCTCTGAATTCGGAGGCTTTTTGGCCAATCGTAATATCCACGAAGGGCGCTCCAAATCCGGAGGCTTTTTCGGCCCAAAGACGTCATGCGCCGATGGGGCTCCGAATCCGGAGGCTTTTTGGCCAATCGTGACATCCACGAAGGGCGCTCCGAATCCAAAGGCTTTTTCGGCCCAAACACTTTTTAACTGGATTCCGCAGTGGGTGGGATTACAACTTTTCAACAAGAATCCTTGCATTACAAAAGTGGAATGTGTACATGGCGAATCATTTAGAACTAGGATCATTCCCTACAAATCGGGTTTAATGACAGAATTTTCGCAGGTGCGTCGAGTTCCAGGGCCGTGGCACACTCCCTCCTGACATATTTCTGAGCCGATGTGGAATCTATCCGATAATGGCCGTCTCAGTTAGGACCTAATATCCCGTCAACCGGTCTCCTGTCATTCGGAAATACCTTCAGGATCAACTCTCCCGGTGTGTAGCGGCGTAGCTGAACGCGTTGATTATACGACTCGGCAAGCTGCTACTGGTATCGCCTAGGGCTTCCGTGGCTTTTCGCTAGGGAGCCGTCCGACATTGTTGAGGCTGTTTCAATAAGGCACTTCAGTGGAGTTGACTTGTGACTCGGTTGGTGTCTTTCCAGAAAGGAGATAACATGCTTGTGCGGATTGCTGGGAACCACGGATTTGCTTGATGCCGCATTTGGTCGGGAAGCGTAGCAGCTGATGATAGGTGCTTGGTATGGCCTGAATAGTATGCAACCAAGTTCGCCCCATGATAAGATTATACGGCGAAGGAAGCTTGACGACTAAAAATTCCACATCCACTGTTTGGGTTGTGATTTTTCCCAACGGGTACTCTGGATTTGTGTTGAAGCCGAATAATGGATGAGGAGCCGAAGATAGGTCTGATTCGTTGAAGCCGAGTTTGATGAAGGTCTCGTAATACATGACCTCCGAAGTGCTTCCCTCGTTTATGAGGACGTGTTCAACGGTAAATCAGTTTACGTGTAGCTTAATGATCAATGGATCAATATGGGGGAGTGTTATGCCGATAAGATCGGAATCGTCAAAGACAATACTCGGAGCTTCGTGAGGCCATTTCGTTGGTGTGCGTTGCTTCTGGGGGGCTGACTGAATTGCGTATTTGGTAAGAGGCGTTGGAAGGCCGTATATCATATGAATGACGCCGAGCGGAGGTGAATCCTGCTGAAGGGCATCTGTTTTGATTGCGCTCTTTCGGACATGTTGTTGGAGCCGACCATCCTGCACCAATTCCTCAAGGTGGTCTTTCAAAGCATAGCAACTGTCCGTATCATGGCCGTGATCTTTGTGATATTCGCACCGCTTGTCCAGCCTTCTCGTGTCCGGAGGTCCCACCATTTTGGACGGCCACTTGAAGAATGGAAGATGTTGAACTTTGGACATGACTGAGCTAATTGGTTCGGACAACTCCGTGTATTTTTTGTCGGCGCGCTTTGTGCGTCTACTGTCAACTTGCAGTTGTTCATTTGTTCGGTGGGAGCATTGATCGTTTGATCGGCGGGAGTCTCGTCTCTTATCTCGTTTAGCCCGCTGCCGAGGCTCAGGGCTCTGAGGTGGTACGGAACTTATTGGCTGAGCCATTTCAGTAGGGTCGTTTTGTTGGCCATTTGTCCAGCTTTAATCCGCAAGGCGTCGTCTTCCACTTTGCAGTATTCCTCAACTTTCTTCATCAACGCCCAGACTGTTTTGGGGGGTCTTCTAGTCAGAGAACTGCGGAGGGCACTGTCTGGGTGTAATCCCATTTTGAAGGCGGTGATGGCCATAGAGTCGTTGCAGGCGTCATCAACAAGATTAAAGCACTCCCAATAGCGTGCCGAATACGCCCTTAGTGTTTTTCTTGGCTGGATCTGCATTGCCCAGAGAGAGTCGGCCTGTTTCGGTTGGACCTCGTTGGTGATGAATCTGGCCCTGAAGGATTTCTGTAATTGATGGAAGCTTTTGATAGAAGCCGGCTCCAGTTTATAGTACCACCTGACAGCTAAAGGTCCCAAACTGCTGGGAAATATTCGGCACATGAGGGCCTCGTCGTCTGCATGCAATGTCATGGCTTGCTTGTAGTGACGGATGTGATCAGTGGGGTCTGATTTTCCATCATAGAGAGTGAATGACCAAGCTTTAAACTTTTTGGGCAGGATCGCCCTTGCGATTCGTCGCACAAAGGGATCATGCTGGTCCTCATTATCTGAACTGTTTCTCCTACGCTTATGCCTTATGCGTGGGCCCTCTTCAGAGGAGCTGGAAGTTTCAGGTCGTCCCTTCTTTGTGGGCTCCGGGGATAATGAGTCGGAGTCGCTATCAGTGTCTTGTTGCCAGGCTCGAGGTCGTCGACCACCTGCTTTCAGAGGTCGTTCCGGATCTTGGCGCACGGCTTGTTTGGACTTTGCCACCTCCAAGGCCAAATCTTGACGGAGACGCTCGTTCTCAGTGTTCATGTTCTCCAACCTCTGCTCGTTTTACTTTGCCTGCTCCATGATCGCTTGCATTGCCTCATGCTCTGGAGTCGAAGGTGAGGCGAAGTTCAAAGCGCGTCTTGCTAGGATAATCTCCGGTCCATGCATGTTTGTCGGAGTGAAGTCGTCTATTTGCGTGGTTTCATTAGTGACTATTAGAGGGTCCTCCGTCACGCCCGCCATGGGTATGCTTGAGTATTCCCACAGACGGCGCTAATTGTGGTGAAGTGGTTTTGGAAATACTCTTCTGATCTTGGGAGACGCTAGTTGATCCTCTTCAAGTCACCTGAAAAGGAATAAACACTCCGATCGGGGGTGTCGGAATTAGCACTCCGACGGGCAAGTTAGTCTCTACACTCAAGTTTACTTGTATTCTAGATTAAGTACAATAGTTCTCACATACCTTTCTCTGATGGGTGATTCCGTACTTATAGTATTTTCTTTGGGCCTTTGTGCTGGGCCCATCCTTGTTCCATCACATGTACCTCTACTCGGCATCTGTTCTATTAGCTGGGATACTGGTTATTTTATTCGGCTCCTTGATTGGCTACGGTATATGCCGAATAGAGGTTGCATGTCGGACTGGACATCCTCATCCGTCCCTATGGGTCTAATAATTAATCTGGCACCCACATAAACACATGCCAACTTAATTCTGCTTTAATAACCCCTATCTAGCTTCACCATTTTATTTACCCTTATAGTAGCACAGTGCATGTGATCCAAAATAATGTTTTTCCAAAACAATGCAAATGTTCCAAAACATAATACGAGAATTTCCAAACCTCTTTCCAAGACATGCGGTTTCAATTTCCAAAATCCATTATATGCTCCATGATATGAATGATTTCAAATTGCCTAATCCATATGCAATTTCTAACATACGGCAATGCTATCCTCCACCGATAGCCAAAACAGTTATCTTTAATACAATAATTAAAAGATAACAATACATATATTTTTTCAAAAGAGTAATAACACCTATTGTTTCAAAATCCAACAACCATCCCCTTTCTATTTCTTCCCAACCAAACCATTTACCAAAAATCAATCCAACTCCAAAAACAATATCATTTAGGGTTTTTCTACAAATTGGGTTTTTCAACTTTTAGAAATCCATATGCAATTTGTATATTGAAAATAACCATAGTAGCCTAACTATAGCCCAAAACCCCCTAAATTTCACAAAACCCTCAAGCCTAAAATAACATTTCAAAATCAACCAAGAGACTACCGAATATAAATAACAAAATACGCCACAAATACACTACCGAACTCATATTGAGCTAAAGAAATAGACCCCACCCCTTGAAGCAAAGAGGAGACAAGTCCGAAAACCGTCGACGATGAAAAGACGATCCGCTCAGATTAAAAGGAAGCCCTCTCTGAGCTCTACGTTTTTAATCAAAGGGACACTAGTGTAGAAATCAACGGATCAAGGTATAAACAAGGTTTAGAGATGGTTTCTAGAGAGAGAGAGAGTAGATCTAAGATTTTAGAATATTTAGAGAAAGAGAGATGAAAAAGTGACTCTAAAAGTGACTTTTACGAATTGATATATGTGCAAACCGCTCGAGTGCAAGAAGTGTCACTCGATCGACCAGACACAATAAGTGGGACCGCTTTGGCTAACACCGCTCGAGCTCAAGAATGACCGCTCAAGCGAAGAATGCCAACTCCTAGTATCTCTACAGGCTTGCAAAAGTACTGAGAGTTCTCAAAGATTGCTCAAGCGCAAGAAGCATCGCTCGAGCGAAGAGGCAAAATTCTGGGCAACAATAGTTTTGAAAAACAAGTTATTAACCTGTTCCAAATGCAACCGAGACACTCTAATAACCAAACTCAATGAGGAATAAGGATAAGACATGAACAACCATATAAAACAATGAAACCCGGATCCAGAATATCAACGGGTCGGGTCTAAACCAGAATCGCTATAACCTCCCTTCCTTAAGGAATTTGGTCCTTAAAATTGAAGAAACGCCAAAACCAAAAAGGCCACCTAATCTATAAAAAAAACACAATGCTAACCCAAGCTTAGATCCATTTGGGGATACGTTCCCGGATTTTGGTCCAACACCTCGGGGCCCTAAAGACACCCGAAAACCAAAATTCTAAGAACAGGCACGGATGCCTCTTCGACCCACATAACGTGTAATGCTCTATGAGACAAGAAACAACAACTACCACAACAACAACCACAACAACAACCACCAGGACTCAAAGACGTGAACTGCGTCCGAAACACCTATAACACCTAAAATTACCACTGACTACTCAAACCTCAAACACTCAAACACAGAGAATAAGAAAACTCCTCGCATACAAAGCTTCTAGTCAACTGTCTCGTAACTCGAGACATAAATAAAACACAACCAATCAACAATGTTATGGCCTATCAATGCCCAACAATTCTCAGTCTTCGCAAAAATAGACATACAACATGTAACTAGTAACTCAGGCTAGATCAAAACACTACTTCCAAATACAAGATATAAGATACCCCATTTAGGTTAAAGAAAATTCCTTATTTTCCCCATTTATTTCAAAACACTCTGCTTTCCCAAAAGGTGTTCAAACCCGTATCGTCAAGATCCAAATGCATTTTTCAACCGTCCACAACAAAACCCAGAGATTTCCAAACTGTTTTTCCGAAAACCACAAGTGTTACTCATAACACTAAAATCAGTTTCATTTTAATTTTTTTTTATTTTTTATTTTTTTGATTTGTTGGATTCAGCTTTGTATTAAACCAAAAACTTACATTTCAAACCCAAAATTGTTTTAGTTCAAGAAAAGTACCCAAGGCCACAACACTAAAAGGAAAAGTTTTGTTTTTCTCAAAATCATTCATTAGCATTCCTTCAGTGAATCACAACATAGTCACCCAACAAAACCCATTACACTCACGGTGATGCCACAATACCAAAACCAAATTTCCACGATAAGAATCCCTAAAAATTTCCAAAATGCCAACACGCAATAACACAAAAGAAATAAATTTCACACCCACCAATCACATAATGATGCAAAAGCGCAGTAAAACTGTAACCCCAAGCTGGTTACCACAAACTTGAAACAACTTCTCAACCGTCCATACGGGACTTACATGCCACACCATGACACCGTTCAATTACATAGCCCTCAATTCCAACCTATTCCCGAGGTGACTATATGTCAACCAACCCAAACACCAACCAATCAACTATCTAATACCACTATCCTGCACCATTCTCCAAACACTGACATACCACTTAAGTTCACCTAACTTAACATCAATACCAACATCTTGCCCAACCTCATCAACCCCGAAATAGAGTTCCATACACAACCTCACATGCTCGTTGAATCACTCCGGATTCCTCATAGTTAACCCATAATACTCTAATTCTCAACCCATTCGTCATGCGTATGCCTATGTGGTATGCACATTATCACTTCACATTTGAGTCCAAATTGGACTTCTCAAGTTAAAACACAACACACCCCCCCTGAAGTCAACGCACACACCAACACTTCACACCACACACACAAGGACCGATAAGGTCAAAACAACTCTAACAGAGCGCACCAATCACTCCACACAATCTTACTACTTCACCATAAGTTCCACTCTCTAAACCAAACAACAAACACCCACACTAAAGTGACCTAGCACTATTGGATCTTAAACTACTCAAGCCGAACATTAACCACACTATTACCTCACCAAGGCACTCTCCCGAGACCATCCCATGACCAATCCCCTTCCACACATCATCTAACAATAACACACAAACCATATACTATTACACACCACACAAGCGAAATCCCATTACTTATTGCACAATATCTCACCCTTAACCCAATGGGTTATCTCAGCACTAATCCCTCATTCTACCAATATACTCACAATCTCGACCGAGTTCACAACAACGAAATTCACATATTTATTCTCTTGCACCAAGCTAACTCGCAAAAGCCTACCATGCTACAACACCACCGTTACCACGTAACAACCCAAACTGAACAATAAACAAACACAACATTTCTATCCATCAGTGACCAATAAGGTCAACTCTGTAATCCACATTCTATCCCATCACCCTGTATATGAGTACAACCAAAATACTAAGTCCCCTGGTCAAACTACCAGTTGCTAATTGATTGAGGTCGAATTGTACAACACTGAGGCCGATAACTAGAATCTCTTAACCTTACTTGCCTGTCAAATTATATATTTTATGCATGTTTAATGTCAATCAGGTTGGATACAGTAGGAGCATAAAATGATAAAAAATACAGAAGTTTGGATGAAAAAAATGCTTCCCGCACGTGTAGAGGACCATTCCCTCACGTGTGGCCCATCCAACCATAGCCAAATAGAGCCTAAGAAATTGCACGTGTGGAGGCCCATTGCCGCATGTGTGGAACCTACGCCGCACGTGTAGTGGAAATTCCCGCACGTGCTACTGTACCTCAAGAAACGTGCCTGATGTTTTGAATTTGAAAAAAAAGACAAAAGAGGCATAAAGAGAGGAAAGAAAGGTTGGATAAGGGTTCTGATTATTTTCAAAGAAAGGAGGGGCTAGGCTTTGGAGAGAAAGGAAATTGAAGCTTGAAGCTTGAAGAATGTCTCACATGGTGGCTTCTTCTCCCTCTATCTCTTCCCACTCCTATATGAGTGGCTAAGCTCCTGTTTCTAGGATTTTGATGAAACCCTAACCAAGTAAATAGGATTTTCTTTTTTCTTTTTGATTATGTAAAGGTTTGAATAAATTGTATGGTGTTTAAGAAGTTTTAAATATATTTTCAGTGTTCTCTTTAAGTATTCTTCTCTCTATGATTGTTGAATGTTTTCCATGGTTTTTTATTCTTTCATATTCAAGATATGAGACGAGCCATACTACGAGGTGTAGACACCCCATTTTTGACCGTTCTCAAGACTTGGACGTCATCGTTTGAACACTCGATGATCATCCATGTTTGTGTTCGTCTTGAGTTCTCGGAGGAGGGTTTTCGGCCGCGTGCCTTGCCTCAACACCTCTCGACTTGTTTGTTTTGTGTTTGGTTTTGCACCAAACACTTGTTGTTTTGCTTTTGAGGGTGGAAAATAGCTTGTTGGCCATCCCCACACCTCACCGGCCATGGCTTGAGGCCACCGGCCCTGTTTTCTTGCTACCGGCCAAAGGTGTTGGCCGGTCGGCATTGTGTTTGGTCGGCCGGCCACAGATTTTGGTCAATCGGCCACTTTTTCTGGCCGAGACCTTTTCTTGGGGAGGTTTGAACCTTGGTTTTAGCTTCTTGAGGAAGCTTGAACCTTTTGAACCTAGGTTTTAGCTTCTTGAGGAAGCTTGAACCTTTTCAACTTTTGTTCTAGCTTCTCCAAGAAGCTTGAACCCTTTGCCTAGCTTCTCCAAGAAGCTTGGCCCCTTTGCTCCAAGCTTCTAAGAGAAGCTTGACCCTTTCTTAGCTTCTTGAGGAAGCTTGGCTCCTTTGCTCTAGCTTCCTCAAGAAGCTTGGCCCTTTTGCTCCAAGCTTCTAAGAGAAGCTTGGCCCCTTTGCTCAAGCTTCTAAGAGAAGCTTGCACCTTTGTTCCTCTATAAAAGAAGAGCTCCTCTTCCATTGCAAGGGTTCCAAAAATTTTGCTAAGGCAAAAACCATACATATCTCACTACTTTGAGCTCCAAAGTCCATAGTTCTTGGCCCCTTTGCACACCAACTCTTAGCCTAACACCTCCATCATCAACCTAAGGATCTTGGAAGCCATTTTTAGAGGCTAAGGGACTGGTTTTCTGGACCAAGAAGCTGCTGTCCCCTTTTGGCTACAAGGGTAACACACTTTACCCTCTTTTGGACTTTATTTTGCTTCATATTTTAGCCTTACTTGTAGGCATTTTCGAGCTTTGTCATAAACTAAAAAAAGTCTTATTTTGAGCTCCTTTTGAATTTTGTTTAAGAACACTTTTGTGTTTGGGGTTGTTTACCCCCTCTTAGGCCTTGTTTGGCCTCATTTTTGTGCCTTTTTTTGTGAACTTCGGGACCACCTTTTATTGGCCTTCCCACCACTGAAATCCAGAGGGATTTCAGTGGTGGGGATGGTGTTTTGAGGTCCTAAGAAGGAGAGGGGTGATCCTCTCCTTTGTTGTCTTGTTTACTAGCATTTTTGGCCCTTCAAAGGAGCCCTTATTTGCACACTTCTTGAGCTCGGTTCAGGCATTTTTCAGTGATTTTTAGGGCCTGTTTGAGCCTTTTCTAGAGCTGTTTTTGTCATTTAAGGCTTGCCTCTTGCATGTGTAGAGCAACCCCTTGCATGGCCTTCCAAAGGAGCACCTCATTCTAAAATGTGTTGACCATGTTTCAGTGGGTTTTTAGGCTTTACTTGGCATGTTATAGCTCTGACTTTTACTGGTTTAGTTGGCTCTTACATGCTTTATGTACTTGCTTTGCAAATCCTCTCATTTGCCTTAACATTCACCTTGTGTTTAGACCACCATGCTTACATGTCTTGGCTTAACCTCATGAAGATTTTAGCTTTGTTTTGCCATGCTTGAGGTCTGGTTTTGGTTGTTTTGATCATGTTTGCCATGATTTGTATAGCCATCATGCATTTTAGCTTGCTAGCTTTGGGTGTATGGGTCACTAGCATGCTTTACTTGGCTTATTCTCGTGATTTGGCATCATTGGAGGTCATATTTCAGTCCATGTTTCATTCTTGCATGCTTGCATTTTCCATCCTTTCAATGCTTTGAAAAGTTGATGTCTTATGCTCCATGTTTAGGCCCTTGTGTATCCATGCTTGTGTGTGTGTTTTCATGCCTTTGTCGCATCATTTTGGCCCCTGATTTGGGCCTATTTGAGAGCTGCCCATATTGGTTTAAGACCATCCCTTGCATGTTGTTGCATGCTTGCCTTGCATGTTGTTACATACTTGGCTCATTAACATGTTGTTGCATGTTTAATTGCATTTGGCATGCTTGAATGATTGCATATCTTGTCCCTTTACATGTTGTCACATGTTTGCCTTGCATGCTTGAATGTCCATGTTGCATGCTTGAGCTATATTGCATGGTTTGGCATGCTTGTTGCATTGTATTTTGCATGCATGCCTTACCTCTTGATCAAGCATGATAGAGGTTGGGTCCTTTATGTGTTTTGTGTGCATTCCATTTGACATTGAAATTGCATACTTCGGCTCCTTTGGCCATCATGCATCGAAATGCATGATTGGTGGCTCGAGGACCGAGGGCCATACTCCCTTGAGTTCATGACATGATAGGGAGGGTGGTTGTGCATACATTGCTTTGAAAATGCATTGCCATGCTCTGTTTGCCCTCTGCTACTGTCAAACAGGATTCTGCAAGAAGAGATGGCTGGTCGGCCATCTTCAGTGCCAGTCGGCTATCCATTTTTGGCCGAGAGCACAATTTTTGGTCGATGACCTGTTTCACTTGGCCGGTGGTCCCATCTCATGGCCGATGGCCTCTCAGCATGTCTCCAAGATGTTTCAAAGGTGTCACAGAGGTTGGCAAAGTTTTCAAAAGAGCAGAGCAGTGTAAACAGAGGCAACTGTGGCATGGCAATGGATTTCCGAGCAAAGCCGACCGAGCATGCGTGCATCCCTCTTCCCGAGGCTGTTTTACTGCTTTGGTAGACTAATTGATTTGTTAATTAGTTAAGTGGTTTTGTAATTAATTAATTAGCTCGTGAGTTAGTTAATTAGGTGATTTGTATTATTCTTTTGGACCCTCCGTGAGAGGGCAATGTTGTAATAAGTGTGCATGTGTGTGATGCATGTCTTCCAATCCCACGTCTTTCTCCCTTTTATTTACCAGCTTATGATGGTTAGATTAGGGCATGTTTCAATTAGCATACTTATGCTTGCATGTTTGCATCATTCATCTGTATTGCATGCACCGGGCTCGGCGCATCATACTAACTGCATTTGTATTTCAATTCTAAGTTGAATACGTGTTAGCTGTAGCATCATCATATGCCATCTTAGAATAGCCGAGCCTATCTTAGTTGCATTTTGCATGTGTTGCATTAGCCATCTTAACATGAACTAGGATCATGCATTGATTACTAACTAGTTTTTGTTTTGGCTCGGAGTACTCGGTAAGTGTTTATGCTTTAGCATCCTTGCATGCGTGTCAGTGATTGCCATGATAGCATGCTTACCATGAGGCTATATGCTTATGTGATATAACTGCCTGAATGCCTATGGGTGACGGTTGGATTATCTGAATTGGAATAACGCATTGACTGTGAGTTTTAAGCCCACTTGAGAGTGGCAAATCATCTTGTTTTCTAAGCCCACCTGAGGGTGGCAAATTCGTATTTTAGCCTACTTGCGAGTAGCAAACCGCTTCAAAAGCAAACATGAGGTGTTTTGTTCCAATTCAGGCGATCTAATCTATACTTGTATGCTGTGTGCATCACGTAGTAAATCTAGGCTAATAACCGGAATAAGAGCACATAATGTTTTCAAAACTCGATATCATGGTTAGTAGAGGTCGATCTTTGATCGGGGGTGCTCACGAAGTGACCTTCCCCAATCCTACCCAAGTTCCCGAGCCGAGGCAACTTTGGTGATGACGGACACGTGGCCTTAGGCAAACGAGTCAGGGTTTCCTAAATTCCCCAAAATAAAATATTTAGGTGGCGACTCTGTATCTGGCAAAGCAGTCCATGTTTGGCACTTCATTCAAAAAAATCTATTTTCAAAAACGATTTGCCGAATTTGGACTCTTTGATGATTCATCGATCTTGCATTGCACTCTGCGAGATTCGATACAGGACTGTGACATTTGAGTCCTGAACTGTAGTGAGCCCATATGAACAAAACAGGATTCCCTCCCGGGACGTTCGGGGACATCTACACGAGGGATGAGTCGTTTTGCTACCGTAGTTTAGAGCGAACGACTCGTACTACTTGAGATGGTTCATACCTATACATTGAACGTGATAATTTTCTTGATCAATGCTTTGAACTTGTAGTTGCGAAGTATTATTTAGTTTGAACCATAACATAATTGATTTTCAAATTAAAACCTTATTTATGTAACTAGTGGTGAATTCATTATCCTAGGTTTCTCCAACAATCAGTAATTCCAATTTCATTTTTAATCGCTACTTTAATTTGTTAGTATTTTAATTAGTATTAGTTCATGAATCAATCATCTTTTTAATCAAAATTAATTTAGGAATTTAACAATTAAATTAGTTTAATTTCACAATTGTCCCTATGGATCGATACATGAACTTGCCATTATTCTAAGGAATTTGGTACAGTCTCAAATCTCTCTCTCTCTCTCTAAGCCCTTCAGCTCCTTCAACTCGATTCAACCTTCTTCAGCTCGGTGATTCATCATTCGGTCGATCCAATCTCATAATGATTTTGATTTCAAAGCTTCACTACCACCGCCACCACCATCTACATTTGTATATGCATCTGCATCGTTTACTAACCATCTGCACGATTTTGATTTCAATCCAATCTCAGTTTTGTTGATTCTTCTCTTTTTCTCTCTCTCTCTCTCTCTCTCTCTCTCTCGATCTCTACCTCTGTCTCCCTCTCTCTTGATCTATCAATCTCTCTCTCTCGATCTCTATCTCTCACGCATAATCTCGTTCTCTGTGTACACATTATCTGTACTTTTTTTGGATAATATTTTTTCTCCTAAAAATCTCTCTATACAAGTATATATATGAATTTATATATGTATCTATATGTATTGATTGAATAATCATCCTTATTTTGTTTTTAGGCTCTCGAATGATCCAATCGTTGATCAGTAGTGATGGAAAAAAAATCAACTCATGTGAGAACAGAAACCCTAACTTTCTCATTGGAGGTAAGTTCTGATATATTTGTTTACATGTTTGTTCTGGTTTTGATCTTGTTTAGATTTGTATTGAACAACTCCATGTTAGCTTTTTGTTTATTGTTTAGGAATTGATATCAATTTATTAGCATTTGTAGTTTGAATGCCATGCTTATTGATAAATGTGTTCATTGAAAATACAGTTAATTTGAGGTCATTTTATTATCATTATTTTGTTTCACTCTCTAATTCTCTCTCATCCTTGTTAATTTGGAAAATATAAACCCTATTTTCATCTCATGTGCAAACCCTTTTAAATTTGCTTCTGTTTCTATTGTTGAGTTTCAATTGCATTGATAGAATATGTGTCATTTCCACTTGCATAATATCCAATTATTGTAAGGCTCTTCCTAGCTCACATTACGTCTTTAACCTTTCTTTTTGCAAATGATTTTGCAAACTTAGTATTGCTGCTAGATTTCTTGTGCTAGTAATACATGTAAGAAGTTATAATTTTTTTGGTGCAGCTCTTTATGCCTCTTTTGGCATGCGCTTACTTTATATTGCATGGAGATCAGACTCAAAAGCATCTCAGAAAAAAGAAATAGAGGAAGGATGTTTTTCTTACTCAATATGCTGATGAGAATCTAATTGAATTTGGTTTCTCTTACTTTCCTGGAGCTATATTCTTTTGTCTATAATGCTTCCAAATATGAGGATACATTCACCATTATGTCAATTTCTATGTATCAAAATATATTATGGTTTATTTAGATGATAAACATTAATTGGAGAGCTCAGTAGTGATTAGCAGTCTGTCTATTAGTTAATTTGGGTATTAACTTAAATTTGAAATTTTATTTTTATTTATTTTTTATTATTTATTTATTTATTTATTTTTCTATCACTCATCTATCTTTGTAACTTAGTTTCAGTTGTATGCTTGCCTGTCAAATATGTGATATCAATGGAAACAAATTCTCCATTTTTTTGTTGTATACTTGTTAATGAAGAAAATAGCATCTTCTAAACCAAATTGTAGGGCTGAGTTATATGTATACTTGGAATTGCTAAGAGATTAGAGGACCTTTTCATGTTATCTACTCCCTACCATTGTGTTCTTTTTTCTTCCACTCAAGGATTGGTAAAAAAAAGGGGATGAACAAAACAAGAATCTGAGCTCTACATAAAAAGCTCTTTTTCTCCCCCTTTTTTAATGGCTAAAGATCTCTATTTTTTTCATGAGGTAATTCTGTTTCATTTACTCATCACCCTTTTTCTTATTTTATTTTAAGTGATGGGTTGTTCTTTGATATTTGGTATTTTCTAGAGCTACTATTCAACAACAATCACTTACATTTTCATCCCAAGAGGTGAGCAATCATTTAATCAAAGCCTTTTTGACAATACAAGACCTTGTTCATTAAAATATTTGTTCTTTTTAAATGTAGGTTCAACTTTCAAAGAAAGATCAGAAAAAGAACAAGAAGAAAAAGAACTAACAAAGTAAAAGTACCAACACTGGAAGTTTTTAAGTTCTCAACTTTCTAAATCTATTAAGACATTTTTTTGGTTTTGTTGTTGCCTATGCTTTCTAAATTGATTTATGACCTTTGCTGTTTGGCTTCCATGTTTTGATGCAGGTATCCAGACCTGTGAAGACTACAGATTCTATGCTATATCAACTGAGTTCACTGAATTTAGTAACAAGGATAAGGCATTAAATTGAATCAAAACTCATGGGTTTTGTCTTGACGTTTTTCCTATTATTTTGTGGTGAATGTTAAAACATGATTTGTGGATATGTTATTTTGTGGTTAATGGTGATTGAATATTAAATTGAATGAGAAAGTGAATTAATGCTGCATTTGCTACTTGACAGCTTTTGTGATGATCGGGCCCCTTTTTCCTCTATTCCTTTTCCTTCTTTTGGTTCGCTCTCTATTTTTTTTCTCGTTGAGTTGGCACTCCCGGAAATCATTTCCAAGTTAGACTTTTGTTCTGGTGTGAGTGTGTCGGTGCTGAAGTTTCTTGTTCCGGGAGGTGGGGGGTCAGGACCGGAGTGCCCGGGGGCGAAGCAGAGGATTTTCTGGGCTGCTGGGCCGAGCCGCACGTGCGGGGGCCCAGGGCCGCACGTGCGGGGTTGGGCCGTACGTGCGGGAGGCCAAGCCGCATGTGCGGGAAGAGGAGAGCTTGGAGGGGTTGCACTTTACTTAAATTGCAGGTGCGGAGGGGGAGGTGCGGGACCAGCCACACGTGCGGGGATCAGTGCTGCACGTGCGGGAGTGGGCAGCCGCACGTGCGGGAGGCATGTACCGCACGTGCGGAAGGGGCGGGACCACTCCGAGCCCTGTTTTTTTTACACTTTTTGGTCCGATTGTATAGCCCCTTTTGCTCATATTTCTCTCATTCAAAACCTAATTTTCTCTCCCCCTTCTCTCTAGAAAACACCTCAAGCATCCAAAAACTCTTAGATTCTTGTGATTCTTGGGTCAAGATCATCACCATTCCTCACAAATCTTGAAGGTCAAGGCTAGGGTTTCACTTGGTGTGGAAAGAGGTTGAAGGATTCTCCATAATGCTAGGGTTTCTTTCTCTCCAGCTTCTCAAGCCTTTGAGGTAGGGTTTTCTTGAGTCATATATACAAGTTTTGCTAGATTGGTGTTGATTTAAAAAGGATTCTTGAAGTTTTGTGTTGATTTCTTTAATTTTGATCCAAATTAAAGAGGGCTTTGAATGTGGATTTGTATCTCAACCTTTAACTATTATTTTGAGGGCTTTTCCATATTAAGCTCATGAAAAATAGTGTGATGGAGTTCCTCTTGGAAAATGATGAAAATTTGTTATTTATGAAAACCCTAGGAATTGGGGATATTTTGGTAAAACGGAAAATGTCTTTAAAATTTCTGATTTCCTTGTGTTATAAAGATGAATGAGAGGGGTTTCATCAATGTTTAGCAAGATGGAAAACTTACTTGATGTATGAGAAGGAGGTGTTAATTAAATATTATTGCTAATACTTGAATAAGCAAGCTTATGTGTGATAAATTGTTAGATATCATGAATGGTGGGAAAATTGTAATCATTGGGGATTTATATTTGAAATATGTCACTTGTAGCCATGGAGGGGCTAATTTGTTATGACACGTGAAATGGGAATTTTGGCAACATGTTGGTGACACACGTTAATTTTGTGGATGAATATTGGAAGGAGAATATGAGAATGTGAATGTTGACATAGTTGTAGAGGTATTTAAAATGGAGGAATGTTATGGGGTATGGAAAGGATCTTTGCATTGCATGTTACTTCATTTATCATTGTGCATTGTGAACTTAAATCAAAGAGATTTATGTCATGAAGAAATTCATATTGTAATGAGACTTATGATAATGTACACGGGGTAAATACCTGGTAAGTCCGGATAGGGGATGTAGTTGAATTTTGTTACGTTGGTCTGAGTGTCCATGTTGAAAGACCAGAAAACCGCGCGGATAGGTGTCGAGCCTTCCGGTTAGCACCGGTAAAAATGACAGTTCGGTAGTACTCGTAGAGTCTACTTGCAGACACCAGCCTAGGGATTACCAGTGTCGTATTTACCGCTCCTATTGAATTAATAATGGAAGTTTCAAATTGATGAGATCACATGATAATACTGAGAATATGGTGGTTTTTGAAATGGTGCATTGAAACAAATATTTTCCTCATTTATTAATCTGGGCATGGCATTGCATTTACATTCATTTTTATGTTAAGGAATAAGCACAACCATATATACTTTGTAAGAATTCTCTACTGGGCTTATGCTCGCCCCTATGGGTTTTGTTGCAGGCAAGGATGTGGTGCTTCCGCCGAATTGAGGGCGTGGAAGTATTTTGAGAAGAGTAGTGTGCTCTTTATTTTGTTGTGATTATCTGTAAAGCCAAGGGCTATTCTTTTGTATGGGTCCGTGAGACCACTTTTGTGTAACCAGGCTTAAGCCTCGGAAATTGTAGCCTGTAAGGGCATTTTTATTTATTTTGGAACTAGATGCTTCACATGCTATAGATTCATGTCGTTTCTCTTATCGTTTGAATGTATAATTGCATGTGAACTTTTGTATAAACTCTCTCATTGACTATGTAAGGATGGAAGGTTCATTGCTATGTTTTAGTAAACGTTAATTGATGTGGGTAGTTCATGTCGAATTATTTTTGGGGCGTTACAACTTGGTATCAGAGCTACCGGGTTTGAATACTTGGGGATTGCGGGGAGTGGTTGTCATACCACAATGGGTTCATTTCGCATGATTAGGAAATGTCTTGCTCCTTTGTGGTTATGTGATAGCATGCCTATGTGACTATGTGGGTATGGGATTAGACTTTTGGGATGTTATTTGTGCCTATTAGTTTCCTTGAAATCTTATTAGAAGGGTACTTGATCAATACTCATTCTACTAAGAATTCTTGGTTTCTCATGGGACGAATCTCATCACTAAAGGATAATTCGTATGTGTCTATATGACTAAGGTGCTTATGTGGAGTGAATTAAATTGTTTGTATAGTAGGATGCATGTAGTTGCTTAGCCTAACGTGTGAAGCGAGTGGCGAGCACATTTGGAATTATGTGCTAAATTGTCTCTTAATTAGGATGTCAGGAAGAGTTCGGACTCGAGGTGGTAGGGGTGGAAGGCGAGGTCGAGGTCGCCGGGGTGTATTTGAGGTGCCGGTCCAAGAGGTCCCTGTACAAGAAGAGGGTTTAGGCCAAGCTGACATGGCCGAACAAGTAAGGCAAGCGGAGGTGCCGGGGCAAGCCGACCAAGCCACAATGGGGACTCTAGCCCGGGAGATGGCGGGGGCATTGAGAGAGTCCATGAACATTTTGAGGGCGGAGACTCAAGCAATGGAGAATGTCACGTAGACTAGAGCTAGCTTCCTCATGAGGGAGTTTTTAAGGGCCAAGTCGGATGAATTCCATGGCAGTCTCGACCCAAAGAAAGCGGGTGAATGGTTGGAGAAAACCGTGAAGACCTTCGAAATGCTTCACATTGAAGATGGCGAATTGAGAGTGACCCTTGCTAGTTATTATCTCAAAGGTGACGCCGGCCAATGGTGGAAGTATGCAAAGGGCAAGATAGCACCAACACGGGAGGCATTTGTGGTGGCCTTCCAAGACAAGTATCTACCTCCCACGGCTAGGGAGAGGTTGAGACAGGAATTCAAGGACCTTAAACAGTTAAATATGTCTGTGGCCGAATATGAAGTGGCCTTTTCTAGCTTGTCCCGATTTGCACCGGAATTGGTAATGACAGAGGATCATCGTTGCTTTGAGTTTGAGCAGAGGTTGAGGACGAAGATTTTGTTCAAGGTTGCTGGGAATATGATTTGAAATTATGACCATCTTGTGGAGGCGGCCGCACATGTGGAGATTACGGTGGAAGCCGAAGAGGAGAGACTTCGAAATTCGAGGTCTAGGGGCCATGGATCACAGGGGGATTATAGGCCCAATAAGAAGAGTAAGAGTACTTTTTCATCCCAATCCCAACCCTAGCAGCAGCAATCTAGATCCACCTTTCCCTTGCCTAGTGTGGGCTCAGGAAGAGGTGCACCGAGTGGGTTTTCTTGCTTCAAGTGTGGCCAACCGGGTCACAAGGCGTTGGCATGTCCGCAGAAAGAGAGAGGACAATAGATATTGCCACCACCACCTACCTGATCCCAGAACCAGTCCCAGTCTCAGAGTAGGGGGCAGGGGCCTACTTGCTTTCAGTTCAGCCAGTCAGGGCATATGAGGAGAGCTTGCCCTCAGTTAGGAGACGTGTCTGGCGCTTCAGGGTCTAGGCAATCACAGAGCCACCAGTAGGCTCACTCAGTTCAGACTTCAAGAGTCCGTCAAGGAGCCGCATCAGCTCAGTCAGTACAGCAGGCCTATGCTCCGAGGGATGAGTGTGGACGTGCCCCGCGTGAGGGCCTCACCCCACAGTTCGGACTCGATTTGTGTCACGGTTCTTAATCTTGAACCAAAGAGTCCAAATCTGGCAAATCGTTTTGAGAAAACAGATTTTTAGAAAAGAAGTGCCAAACATGGACTGCTTTGCCAGATACAGAGTCGCCACCTAAATATTTTTTATGGGGAAATTTAGGAAACCCTGACTCGATGCCAAAGGCCACGTGTCCGCCATCACCAAAGTTGCCTCGGCTCGGGAGCTTGGGTACGATTGGGGAAGGTCAGCTATGAGCAGCCCCCTCTCGCCCGATCCGAAGATCGGCCTCTACTAACCGTGATATCCGTTTTTGAAAACGTTATGTGTTCTTATTCCAGTTAATTAGCTAGAATTACTATGCGATGCGCACAACACAAAAGTATAGACTAGATTGCCTAATTTGGAACGAAACATTGCATATCCGTTTTTTGGAAAACGCTTTGGAATTTGCTACTCGCAAGTAGGCTAAAAAACACGGATTTCAACGAGTTGCTCCAACTCAAACAATCTAACCTTCACCCACAGGCATTCAGGCAGTCTATAACACATAAGTATTTAGCCACATGGTAAGCATGCTGTCATGTTAACATTCACACTCATGCGAGATGCTAAAGCATAAAATACTTACAAAGTACTCTGTGCCAAAACAAGAACATGTTAGTAATCATGCGTGACCCTAGTTCATGTTAAGTGGCTAATGCATTGCATACAAAATGTCACTAGAGTAGGCTCGACTAATCTAGGAATGGCATGTGAAATGCTGCAACTAACAACTACTCAACTTGGAATTAAAATGCAAGTGCAGTTAGTATGATGTACCGAGCCCGGTGCATGCAATACTGATGAATGAATGCAAACATGAGAGGCATAAGCATGCTAATTGAAATATGCCCTAAATCTAACCATTGTAAGCGGTTAAATAAAAGGGAAGAAAGACGTGAGGTTGGAAGACATATACACACTCACGCACACTTATTACAAATTTGCCCTCGCTCGAAGGGACCGAAAGAATAATACAGATTAACTAACTCGCAAGCTAACCGATATTATAAACCACCTAATTAATTAACACATTAATTAATCTAATTAAGTAGTTAATAGTCTCAGGATGAAGACCCAATGTAGTGCGCGCTCGGTTTTGCTCAGAAATCCGCCACCATGCTCAAGTTGCCTCTGTTTTCCCCGCTTTACTTCTCTGATGACTGCCAAAGTCTCAGGGTTGCTTTTCTGAATGCTGTGGAACACCACCGGCTGAGGGAATTGGCCACCGGCCATGGATAATAGTCACCGGCCACAAAGTTTCTCCATCGGCCAAAAATGATGGCCGGTCGGCACTGAAGATGGCCGGCCGGCCAAATCTTCCTGCAAAAACTGGTTTGACAGCAGCAGAGGGCAGAACTTGGCATGGCAATGCATTTCAAGCAATGTATGCACCAATCACACCCCTTATCATATTTATGACTCAAAGGGACATGATCCTCGATTCTCGGACCACCAATTGCGCATTTCTATGTATGATGGCCCAAAGAATTAGGTGTGCATTTTGATATGGAATGCAATGCACATAATCAAACAAATTGAACTCAATCTCTATCACAAGCAATTCAAGAAGTCAAGTATACATGCTAATGCAATGCAACTCTAAGCATGTTGGCTAGTATGCAACATAGACCATGCAAGCAAACAATGCATGTTAGGCATACAACCTAGGTAAAGAAAGCATGTAAGGCATGAAGCAATGCAACTTACAAGTGCAAGGCACAATGTGGGTGTTTAAGCATGCAAACAAGCATGTGACTTCATTCAATCATGCGATTTCAATCGCGCAACAACTCACTAATATGCTACAACATACAAGGAGAGCATGCAACAAACAAAGGGATGGACTTAAACTAAATTAGGTGACTCTCAAACAAGCCTAAAACAGTGGCCAATGCTATGGAAGTGAGGTCCAACACACACACACACATGCACATGTTAATAGGCCAACACTTAAGCACATAAAAAGCAACTTTTAAGCACACTTAAAAGTGACTAAACATGGACAATTAGCATGCACATTAAGCCCTGAAATCATGTTAAATATGATGCCAAATCAATTAAACAGGATAGGCCAAGACATGCAACCAAGATCCAAAACCCAAGGTAAGCTAAGGGAGGCATCAAACTACCCTTAACAAAACTAAACATGGCATGAATTAAATGATCAAAAACAGAGTTTTAACATATTAAAAACAAAGCCAACAACACATCTAGATGGCATCTAAATGGCTCCAATCCAAAAGCATGCATAGTTGCCAAAACATGGAGCGTACAACACAAGCTTTCAAGGCATCAAAGAGGCATCAAAGGCAAGCATACAAGCATGTCATGGGGACTGAAATGATGCCATAAGTGGTGCCAAACCACTAAAACAAATCAACCAATGCATACTCAACACTTCACATACTTAAAGCCTACAAGCTAACAATGCAAAGGAGCTATGCAATACATGCTATGGTTGACCAAAACGACCAAAAACAGACCTTGAACATGGCAAAACAAGTACAAAAGCTTCACAAAGCTGGGCCAAAAGCATGCTTGAACAAGGGTTAAAACCTAGATGCATGTTAAGGCTACAATATGGCATTACAAGACATGTATGCTAAACAAGCAAGGTGTGTCCAAACCAACTAAAAATAGAGGCATATTATGACATAATAAGCATGAAAATTAGCTAAGGCATGGCCAACACGCACTTAGACTAGATGCTCCCTTAAGAGGCAAAAAAGGCCCTTTTCAAGGACAACAAGGAGAGGGGGTGGCCCTCTCCTTCCTAGGACCTCAAGGCACCATCCTCATCACTGAAATCCCTCAAGATTTCAGTGGTGAGGAGGCCCAAACACAATGGTCACAGAGCTCAACCAAAATGGCACAAAATGGAGCCTTTCAAGGCTTAAGAGGGGTCAAACAACCCCAAAGCTTAAAGCAACCTTAACCAACTATTTAGAGCACTAAAAATCAGAACTTTTATATGTTATACACAAAGATCAAAAACAGATGCAAGGTAGGCAAAAATGCAATGCAAAAATGGGGAATAAAGGGACAAGTTTCTTACCCTTGTAGACCCTCTTCACCAATGGTTGACCAGCTGGTTCTTCAAGCTCAAACCAGCTCCAAAACTCCAAAAAAAACCCTCAAGGGCCTCAGCTCCAAGAAAAGGTGTGATGGTGGGTGTTTGTGTGCAAAACTAAGGCAAAAACACTCACAAAACAAAGAGAGAGATATATAGAGATGGAGGACATATGAACCCTAACCCTAAAACTCAAGAGCCTTTGAAAATTCTGTCTAAATTGTCTAACCTCTCAAAGAGGGAGAGAAGCCCCCCTCTTATAGACAATTTTGTCTTGTAAGGCTTCCAAAGGAAGCTAACAAGAGGGCAATCCCTCCATACACGTATATGGAGGGAGTGAAAGTGCATGGCAGCTGCAGAAAAATATCTGCAAAAGCAGATGCACAGTAGCTGGCCGGCCAAACATTTGTTCGGTGGCAACAAAACATAGCCGGTGGCCTCAAGCCAGGGCCGGTGATGGGTGAGGATGGTCTACAAGCCCTACCCTGCCCCTCAAAGGCAAAACACAAGTGTTTGGTGCAAAACCAGACACAAAACAGTCGAGTCGAGAGGTCCCGAGGCGAGGCGCGCTGCCACGGCCTCCGGGAACTCAAGACGAACACAAACATGGATGATCACCGAGTGTTCAAGCGGTGACGTCTAAGTCTTGAGGACGATAAAAAATGGGGTGTCTACAGTTGCCCCTCTTTGACAGAACTCGAAAGTCATAACAATGACGGGAGTGAATGTCAAAGCCCAGAGACGACCCATTTTTGACAAGGCCGAAGACTTAGACCAACATGCAAGACAAACAAGATATGCGCCCGAAGGCAGGGGCGAAATGCAAGACAATGCACAAAGCCGAGCATAACTTATGATTATGCAAAGAAAGCTGTAACGAAGCATAACATGCGACAGTTTTAAGCTAGCATACACCAAACTACACTACAATGCAGAAAGGATGTAAGAGAATTATGCAATTCTCAATACATCTTACTCGGAGGATGCAATACCTGTCCGGTTTGTCTGGTTGCACCAGCCACAAATGAACCGTACATACAATATCGTGCCTGCGAAGAAAGCAACTTAACAGGTACGATGTTATTAGCAACATGCCTGACAATGTAAAAAAAAAAATGAAAAATGATATGCAATATATACAAAACTATGTATAAACAATGCGAAAGAAAATGCAATGCAATTGAATCATGATCCAATCATGAGCGGTTCAAAACCACACAAATGTCAAATAGATGGATGGAAGTAACAAGTCCGTCTACCATAGAACGATCAATAGAACTATGAGTAATGCAGACGGACACAAGAACGAGTAATGGGGTGGAATGACATAAGTGGGGAAACAACCTGCTAACGAAAGAACAATGATCCTAATGCTGGATGCAAAAATTACACTACAATGTAATATATAATGGAATATGTACAATGCGATCTACTGGGAGAATGGCGATGGATGTAGTGGATAAGGCCTACGGCCAAACCGTATTTTGCCTAAGAAAGGCATGGACACAAACAAGCCGCGTCTAACATAGAACGGTCGACTAAACTATGCTTCGACGTGAAAAGTATGGGCACATACCAGACCAAGCTCAACATGGAAAGGTGCAAGCCATAGATGGAGGTGATGCAGTGAATGCATGCAAGCTACAATGCACTATATGCAATGGAATGGATATGCTGCAATGGATATGGCACGCAGGCCAGACCAAGTCTTGCCTAGGAAAGGCATGGGCGCAAACAAGCCGCGTCTAACATAGAACGGTCGACTGAACTATGCTTCGTCGTGAAAAGTATGGGCACATACCAGACCAAGCTCAACATGGAAAGGCGCAAGCCATAGATGGAGGTGATGCAGTGAATGCATGCAAGCTACAATGCACTATATACAATATGCAATGGAATGAATATTTACAATGGATATGCATGACATATTCAATATATTAAAATGAAATGCATGACATGTGCATGTTTGTTGTTTTTTTTTTTTTTGTTTTGTTTCTTGAAAATACAAATGATGCATGATTTTTGGTTTTGTTTCTGTTGTTTTTTCTTTTTGAAATGCAAATGATGCATGGAATGCACGACAACGCAAGTCGCTTGAAATGCATGAATTTTTGATGCGCAGCAACGTGCAGCTTGAAATGCATGACAATGCATGAATTTTCTAATGCGCGACGACGCGCGGCTTAAGATGCATGACAATGCACGTGAGCAGCATTCACATCAATGCAAGTTGTACGTGTTACGATGCGTGTATGCATGCATAACGATTCAAGGGATGATGAGTGCTACAACATATGCAGACATGCAAGCACCAAAGGTTTTGCACCTTCCGAGGATTTAAGGTCTCCTAGACCGTGGTTGCACAAGACAATGTGAGTAAGATGCGCAAAATAGCGCGAATGATGCGATGCACAAAACAGCGTGATGCGCTAGACAACGCGAGTGCACAAGACAGTGCGATAGAGGTGGAATGCACAAGACAGTGCGGTGCGTTAAACAACGCAATTGAATTGAAATGCACATGGGGCAACTTTTGAATCTTGTAGAGGATACAGAAAGGATACACCTTGCACGAATCTGAGTGCCACGCATAGAAGACATGGTCCGAGGTCAAAACGGAGGCCGGTTAAGCTTCGGAAATGCCTTTTCTTGTACTATCTTGAACAATAAAGGTGCCAAACCACAGATCTGACCCAAACAAGGTTGTAGGAGGCTCACCGGCCGGAAGGGGAAGCCACAGGCCATACACCGGCCACCAAAAAACATCACCGGCCAAACATTTGGCCGGCCGGCCAAAAATGTAGCCGACCGGCCAAAAATGCCTGGTTCGGGGCAGTTTTGACTTTTCGCCTTGGGTCTTTTAAAATAGGGTTTCAAACCCTATTTCTTTCATTTTCCTTGGCCGAAAATAGTTGCTCTCTCTCTCTAGAGTATTTTTCTCTCTTCTTTTCCCCGTTTCCTTGCGTTTCACGCCCGTTTCCTCGTTTGATTCGCGAATATCTTCGCGTTTCGAACACTTTAAACCGAATGTTTCTCCATTTCGGTGTTCCTTTCACTATTTCCATTTTTTGGGGTTTATTCCCCTCGTGTTTCTCTTGATCTCTATACTTTTTCCACTCCCCGGCTTTTCCGGCCATTTTCCACCCTCTCGGGGTTGACTTTTCGGTTGACCCTTCGCATTCTAGCTTTGTTTTCCTTTTTCGACCATTTTCCTCGTCACATTTGACATGGCCGATGATATTCCACAGGGCGGGACTCCCCCGGATCACGAGATGGATCCTGGGGCCGAGCTTCTACCTTTGAGCGTCCGCCCATTCGACCCGGCGACCTACCGGCCGGCGATCCATGTCTTGCCTCCCGATGGACTTCGCCAGTTTCAGAGCTTTGATAGGGCGATGCCTCCAGAGCTTCTTTTGCGTGAGCCTACATCTCATCTATCCTTTGGCGCTTCCGAGGTAACATTTCCTCCTTTGTTTTACCTTCTGCAATGTAGAACACTTAACTGCCAACTGCCATAGCTGATCATGTTCCTTAACTGCTTAGCTCAGATACACTGATGCACTGTATACTGTAGTTAATTGTGAACACTTGTAGCTGATATCTGTTTGAGACTGACACGTGCACACACACCACACTGGCTCTGAATCACTCAAACACACTGGCACAGTACACACTGCACACACTGTAGTTTATTGCAATCACACCGGTACCTGATATCTGTTTGAATCTGAAAATATGCACACATAGTTTTTGACCAGAGGCCACAGGGGCGCGTGTATGCTATTACAGCACTAGAGCAGCTGCCAGGACCCTCGGTTGTGAGTGGTATTTTTATTGTGTGTAATTCTTTGGCCAGTGTGTTGATAGATACGGGTGCGTCTCATTCATTCATATCTACTGCATTCACATCTGCATTAGGGTTAGAGGTGGCACAGTTAGCGTCTCTACTCAGAGTTGAGTCGCCAGTTGGGGGTACAGTTGACCTAGACCGGGGATGTCGTGGTTGTGAGATAGAGGTTGCCAGGCGTAGACTCCCATTCTCTTTTGTGTTGCTAGACATGTCTAGTTTCGATGTTATTCTAGGCATGGATTGGTTGTCTTCATATCGGGCAGTGATTGATTATTTTCGGCAAAGAGTCATAGTGTGCACTTCGGGTGGTGATTGTTTTTATTTTTTGGGGGATAGGGTTGATCGGGTCTTATCACCAGTGTTTGATCCTCGTAGTAGGAATGAGCTTAGTGGTCTTCTAGCTACTCTCTTGGATAGTGAGAGTGTCAGAACTCGAGTTGAGTTGCCAAGTGTAGTGTGTGAATACCAAGAGGTGTTTCCCGAGGACCTTACTAGTTTGCCACCCCATCGGGAGATTGAGTTCACCATTGACTTAGTGCTTGGAACGGCACCCATCTCCATGGCGCCGTATACGTTTGCACCCGCGGAGTTACATGAGTTGAAGATTCAACTCCAAGAGCTTTTAGACAAGGGCTTCATACGCCCTAGCACGTCGCCTTGGGGAGCGCCAGCTCTCTTTGCGAAGAAGAAGGACAGGTCGTTACGGTTGTGTATTGATTACCGCAAGTTGAACCAAGTCACTATTAAGAACAAATACGCTTTACCCAGAATAGGCGACTTGTTCGATCGACTTAGAGGGTCTTGTTGTTTTTCGAAGATAGACTTGAGGTCGGGGTACCATCAGTTGAGAGTCCGGGAGGAGGACATCCAGAAAACGGCCTTTCGTACGCATTATGGCCACTATGAGTTCCTTGTAATGCCATTTGGGATGACTAACGCACCGGCTTCCTTCATGGATTTGATGAACCAAATATTTAAGGAGTACTTAGACTGTTTTGTGGTCATCTTCGTGGACAACATTCTTATCTATTCGACCTCCGAGGAGGAACATGAGACTCACTTGAGGACAGTGCTCGACTTGCTTAGAGAGCATCAGTTGTATGCCAAGTTGGAGAAGTGTGAGTTTTGGCTCACCGAGGTGAAGTTTTTGGGCCATGTTGTGTCAAGAGAGAGAGTAACAGTAGATTCCTCAAAAATTGATTCTGTGCAAGATTGGGAGCAACCTAAGAATGTCTTTGAGATTCGGAATTTCTTGGGATTGGCAGGGTATTATCGTCGATTTGTAAGAGATTTCTCTAGACTAGCCGCGCCTTTGACTAGATTGACTAGAAAGGGGGTTAAGTTTGTGAGGAGTGAGGCTTGTGAGAAGTCCTTCCAGGAGCTAAAAACTAGATTGACCACGACACCGGTGTTGATCATTCCAGAGAGAGGTTTGGGGTATACCATCTATTGTGATGCGTCTTAGGATGGGCTTGGTTGCGTTTTGATGCAAGTGGGAAAGGTTGTAGCGTATGGCTGCAGACAATTGAAAACACATGAGAAAAATTACCCTACCCACGACTTAGAGTTAGCCGCAGTAGTGTTTTCCTTGAAGATTTGGAGGCATTATTTGTATGGTGAGAAGTTTGAGGTTTTCTCCGACTATAAGCGCTTGAAGTATTTGTTTTCCCAAAAAGATTTGAATCTACGCCAATGAAGGTGGATGGAATTTTTAGAAGACTATGATTTTGAGTTGCACTATCATCCGGGGAAGGCCAATGTAGTGGTTGATGCCCTTAGCCGAAAAACCGTTAATAGTTTGGCGAGTGTGGCCAAACGGGAGTGGGTTATGTTGGGTGAAGTCGACAAGTTTGAATTGCAGTTGGGTGAATCAGAAGGAGGTGCAACATTGTTTAGTTTGAGTGCTCAACCTGTCTTGATTAGCAAAGTTATAGAGGCACAACAAGGAGACCGGGAAGTAGAGTTAATTCGGGATAGAATCTCCAATGGGAAGCAAGAGAAGGGTTTGAACATTCACTCGGATCAGAGTGTACGTTACCTAGACCGTTTGTTTGTGCCAGAGTCTTGTAGAGAGGAAGTGCTTCGGGAGTTCCATCACTCATGCCTTACGGTACATCCGGGAGGCACTAAAATGTATCGAGACCTTAGCCATCGGTTTTGGTGGAGGGGTATGAAGCGGGATGTCACATCCTTTGTGTCAAAGTGCCTTACTTGTCAGTAAGTCAAGGCCGAGCATCAGAGACCAGCGGGTTTGTTACAACCCTTACCTATAGCCGAGTGGAAATGGGAACACGTGACCATGGATTTCGTAGTTGGGCTTCCTAGAACGCAGTGGGGCAATGATGCCATTTGGGTGATTGTTGATAGGTTGACTAAGTCCACACATTTCATTCCTATACGCATTAGCGACTCAGTTGAGCACCTGGCAGAGTTATATGTTAGGGAGATAGTTCAGCTTCATGGGGTTCCGGTAACCATTGTATCAGATAGAGACCCTCGTTTCACCGCCCGATTGTGGCAAAGCCTTCAAGAGGCGTTGGGAACTAAATTAACCTTTAGCACCGCTTATCATCCCCAAACCGATGGACAGTCGGAGCGCACCATACAGATCTTGGAAGATATGCTTAGAGCTTGTGTCCTAGATTTCAAGGGGTCTTGGGAGAAACACTTACCGTTGATTGAATTTGCCTACAACAATAGTTATCAGGCTAGTATCGAGATGGCACCGTTTGAGGCCTTGTATGACCGACCCTGTAGGTCACCGGTTTATTGGGCCGAGGTGGGAGATGCACCATTGTTGGGTCCGGAGATTGTTAGAGAGACAACTGAGAAAGTTGCTCTCATTCGGAAGAGATTAACTACAGCCCAAAGCCGACAGAAGAGTTATGCCGATAAGAGGAGACGACCCTTATCCTTTGAGGTGGGTGATCATGTGTTTCTTAAGATCTCACCTAGACGGGGTTTCATGAGGTTTGGCAAGAGCGAGAAGTTGTCTCCGAGGTTCGTTGGACCTTTCGAGATATTGGAGAGAATCAGGGAAGTGGCCTACCGGTTAGCCTTACCGCCACAACTTTCGGGGATTCACAATGTGTTTCATGTGTCAATGCTTAGGAAGTACGAACCCGACCCTTCTCACGTGTTAGATTGCGTTGATTTGGAGGTAGATGAAGATGCCTCTTACGAGGAGCGACCGGTTCAAATCCTAGATACCCGGGAGCAAGCATTGCGAGGTAAGACCATACCGTTAGTGAAGGTGTTATAGAGACACCATGGGATTGAGGAAGCGACTTGGGAAAGGGAGGCGGAAGTTCGCGCCAAGTACCCAGATTTATTTGAGTATGCTTGATTGTTTTATTTTAATTGTAATGTTCCTTGTACTAGAGGGCAAAGTGTTGAGTAATTAATCACATGTTGTTGTGTGTATTGTCGAATGGCGCATGATGTTATGGAAAGATGATGTTTGGTTATAATTGCTTCATTTCATTCCTAACTTGGTGATTGTGTTTTGACATAATGATGATGAAGATGATAAATGTTGATTGAACATAAATGTTGGAACTTGTTAATGTTGTTAAAAGAATGATTTTGCTGTTGGAGCACTCTTGTTTAGTGAGTCTATTTGTTTTTGGAGGAAGTTTGTTCAAATTTCGGGGACGAAATTTCCTATGGTAGGGAGGTTGTGATGACCGGGCCCCTTTTTCCTCTATTCCTTTTCCTTCTTTTGGTTCGCTCTCTATTTTTTTTCTCGTTGAGTTGGCACTCCCGGAAATCATTTCTAAGTTAGACTCTTGTTCTGGTGTGAGTGTGTCGGTGTTGAAGTTTCTTGTTCCGGGAGGTGCAGGTCAGGACCGGAGTGCCCGGGGGCGAAGCAGAGGATTTTCTGGGCTGCTAGGCAGGGCCGCACGTGCGGGGGCCCAGGGCCGCACGTGCGGGGTTGGACCGCAAGTGCAGGAGGCCAAGCCACACGTGCGGGAAGAGGAGAGCTTGGAGGGGTTGCACTCTGCTTAAATTGCAGGTGCGGAGGGGGAGGTGTGGGACCAGCCGCACGTACAGGGATCAATGCCGCACGTACGGGAGTGGGCAGCCGCACGTGCGGGAGGCATGTGCCGCACGTGCGGGGCGAAGTAGACCGCCTGAAACTCCGCTCCGCGCGCGAGGGCGCGAATTAGGTCCTTAGCTACTACAGTTCGGAGTCCTGCCACGGTTCTGAATCTAACTCACAAAGTGCAATATAAGACTGATAAATCACCAAAGAGTCCAAATCCGGCAAATCGTTTTGGAAAATTGATTTTAATCAAGAAGTGCCAAACATGGATTGCTTTGCCAGATTTCAGAGTCGCCACCTAAATATTTTATTTTGGGAAATTTAGGAAACCCTGACTCGTGCCTAAGGCCACGTGTCCGTCATCACCAAAGTTGCCTCTGCTCGGGAACTTGGGTACGAGGGGGGAAGGTCATGAAATAAGCACCCCCGCTCGCCCGATCAAAGATCGGCCTCTACTAACATGATATGTTGTTTTGGAAGGCACATGTGTTCTTGTTCCGGCTATTAATCTAACTTACTATGTGATGCGTACAACACACAAGTATAGACTCAATCGCAAGAATTGGAACAAAACATCTCATGTTTATTTTTGAAAGTGGTTTGAAAGTGCTACTCGCAAGTAGGCTAAAACGCGGATTTGCCACCCTCAAGTAGGCTTAGAAAAACATGATTTTGCCACTTCAAGTGGGCTTGAAACTCACAATCATCGAGTTGTTCCAATTCAGGCAATCAAGCCTTCACCCACAAGAATTCATGCAGTTAAACACATAAGCACATAGCCTCATGGTAAGCATGCTATCATGGCAATCACTTACACACATGCATGGATGCTAAAGCATAAACACTCACCGAGTACTCCGAGCCAAAACAGAAGCTAGTTAGTAATCACAGCATGATCCTAGTTATGTCAACAATGCCTAATGCAACACATGCAAAATGCAACTAAGTAGGCTCAACTATCTAGGATGGCATATGAATGCAGCTTGATAAAATGTATTCAAATTGGTATTGAAATACAATGAAGTTTGTATGATGCGCCGAGCCCGGTGCATGCAATACAAATGAATGAATGCACACATGCAAGCATAAGTATGCTAATTGAAACATGCCCTAAAAGTAACCATCAAAAGCTGGTAAATAAAAGGGAGAAAGACGTGGGGTTGGAAGACATTCACACACATATGCACACTTGTTACAACATTTGCCCTCTCGACGGAGGGTCCGAATAAATCAACTAACTAGCTACGCTAAGCTAAATAATTACAAACCGAAGCTAATTAATCAAATTAATTAAGTTACATAACCAACTAAGTATGAAAAACATCTAAGTTAGGCTGCCACAGCTCTGCCTCGAAATAATGAATGATGCATGCATGGTCGGCCTCGCTCGGAAATCCATTACCATGCCCCAATTGTCTCTGTTTGCATTTGATCTCAAAACACTACACAAACCTCCAAAATGCTTCTGCTCCAAGACGGGGACCTCCTGGTGGGCTGCCGACCAGAAAAGGGTGGTGTAGACCACCTGTAGACTAGAAAAATTGGTTGTAGACCACAAAAAGTGGTTGATCGACCACCTTTACTGGTCTGCCGACCAGAAAATTCTGCCAAACTCCAGTTTTGTTGCAACAGAGAACAAGAAGGGGCATAGCAGTGTATTTGCAAGATATGTGTGCACAACCACCCTCCCTATCATTTCTCAAGCTCAAGGGAGTGCGGTACTCGACTCTCGGGCCACCAACCGAGCATCGCAATGCACGATGGCCAAGAAGCCAAGTTTGCACAATTCAATGTCATTGAATGCACAAATAACACATAAGAGCCTCCGCCTCTGTCATGCATGATCAAGAGGGTCGGCGACTGAGAAATGAGGCGCGTTTCATCACTTCAAGTATGAAATGCCCCTCGTTTCTCGTGTTTGGATTAACATCCAATCCAAACACAATGAAACACAACAACATTCCAAACACAATGCAATGCAACAACATGCAAACAACATGAGCATGGCAAGTTAGAGTCCTTAAGTATTGAAGGACACAACACAAGGGCTATGTAATGCAATACCCAATGGACCAAACCAGCCCCAAACTGAGCTCATGCATGCCCAAAAAAAGTGGCCAAAACATTCTGAAATGGTAGCATGAAAGACAAGATGATGATGCTCATGCAATGGCTCATCAACAAGGCATGAAGCACAACTCTTAAACACAATGAAGGAGTGATAAACATGAGAATATGGCAAAGATATAAGCTCTGAAATCATATAAGAAATGATGCCAAATCATCCAAACAACACAAGCATAGCATCCTAAGGACCTTGAATCATTAGGCTAGTCAAAGTTATTGCACTACCACCATGCATAACAAGTCCCATATGACCCAAAACAGAGTTGAGGCATGCTAAATCAAGGCCAAAGGCATGCTAAAGCATAGGCTCAAAATGCAAGCAAAGCGTACTCATTCATTGGCGCACAAACAAGGCATAAGGCATAATCCTCAAGAGCAATGAAAGAGTGATAAACATGGGAGTAAAACGAAGACATACACTCTGAAATTACATTCCAACTGATGCCAAATCATGCACATGTCATAAATGAGGCATGCTAGGAGACTCAAAGCTTCAGGCTACCATAGGCATTTGCACCATAGCCATATCAAGCAAGCCCCAAAGGGCCAAGATGATTCAAAATAGTCCCAAGGCAGGTCGAAACAATGCCAAAACATGCATGGAATAGAGCTAACACATGCTAGAATGGGAGGCATAAAACATGACGCATGTAAGGCCAATGAGGGGGATTACACTACACCTACCAAAACCAAGCATGAGGTGACTTTAACAACAAAAATAAGAGTTGTAACATGGTAAAATAACTCCAAAAACATGCTGAGATGGTAGCCCGAAGGCTTAGGCAAGCATGCATGTCAATTAGCTCATGATTGAGGCGCAAAGTATAACCTTCCAAAAGCATTGAATGTGTGAAACATGGGAGAGTATGGTAGTGGAACATGCTGTGAAATCATATAACAAATGGTGCTAAATCATGCAAATAGCCCAAGCAATGCATGCTAGTGGACTCAAAACACCAAGCTAGTGAGCAAAATTGCACTATGGCTATACAAAGCAAAGCATGCATGATCAAGACCACTCAAATCAGACCTAAAGCATGTGAAATCATGGCAAAAATCATACTAAAATAGAGCCAAAACAAGCTAGAACCATAAACCAAAGTAGTAAGCATGCTAGGCTAGTGAGTGGAATTGCACTACAAGTGCAAAGAGCATGCAAGAGGTAACCAAACCAACCCTAGACAGAGCTATATCATGGAAAAACAAGGCCTAAAACATGCTAAGATAGAGCCTCAAGGAGGTAGAAAAACATGCTAACTTGGTGAGCCATCAACACAAGCACACAAGAGAAGAGGAGAGGGGGACAACCGCCACCCATTTGGGACCTCAAAACACACTTTCCACCACTGAAATTCCTTTGGAATTCAGTGGTGAAGAGGCCAAACAAAGGTGACCTCAAAGGCCTAAAAGGATAGCCTAAAACAAGGCAAAATAAGGCACAAAAGGGGGTAGACCACCCCCAACACCAAAGAGGCCTCAAACAAACACTTTAAGCACTTGAAAATATGACTTTTTATAGTTGAAAGTTAAGCTAAAAGAAGCATGCAAAGATGGCTAAATAAGCAACTACAATACAGCTTTAAAGAGGATAAAGACTCACCCTTGAAGAACAACTTTAAAACAACAACTTCAGAGGAAAAAACCAAGCTAAAACCACTCAAATGCAACCTCCAAGAACCTCAGCTTAAGAGTGAAGGTGTTTCACTAGGTGTTTGTGTGCAGAAATGTGAAGAAAAACCACTTTAAGGCACAAACAACACAAATATAGAGAGAGAGAGAGAGAGAGAGAGAGAGAGAGAGAGAGAGGGATATGTATATCTCTATGCAAATTTTCTGAACCTTGAGCAAGAGGGAGGAGGCTCCCTTATATAGAATTTCAAGTCTCAAGCTTGTTTGACAAGCTAGAGGCTTGAAGCAATGCCTCCATACACGTGTATGGAGGATGCCTTCTGTGCCAAACAGCTGGCACAGCTGGCAAGAAAAATATCTGCAGAAAATGCAGGATGGCCGCCGACCAGTTAAAGTGGTCAGCCGACCACCTCCTCTAGTCGACCGACAAGAAAAAGTGGTCTACAGGGACAAAAACTAGTCGGCAAGGGAGAGAGAGGGTCTGCACAGAGAGCAGAACGTGGTGGCAAGCTGTCGACCACCTTAGGTGGTCCACAGATCACCAACCCTAGCTAGCCGACCACTAAAAGTGGCTAGCAGGAAAGAAAAGTGGTCTACAGGGGAAGAAACTGGTCTACACCCCTGTTCCACCCTCCAGGCAAAGGACGACAGGGTTTGGTTCAAAAATAAACCAAAAGGGAAGCAAGACAAGAGTCCGCAAGGCAAGGCACTCAGCCGGAAGCCCCGAAAACTAGTCTACGGGTACAAAAGGTGGCCTACAGGCCTCTGTTTCCCTCTAGGCAAAGGCAACAAGGCATGATCCAAAAAGCAGGCCAAGAGGAGAAAGTTAAGAGGTCCCGAGACAAGGCATTCGGCTGAAGGCTTCGGAAACTCAAAAAGAGCACAAACATGCGCAATCATCGAGCACTCAAACGATGACGTCTGAGTCTTAAGGTCGGTCAAAAATGGGGTGTCTACAGTTGCCCCTCTTTGACAGAACTCGGAAGTCATGAAATGATGGGAGTGAATGTCAAAGCCCAGAGACGGCCCATTTTTGACAAGGCCGAAGACTTAGACACATAGGCAAGATAACAAAGAGATGCACCCGCAGGCAGGGGCAAAATGCAAATGACATGCACAATGTAGAACATAACTTATGATTATGAAAAGAGGACAATAATGAAGCATTTATGCAAAATAAATACAACATTTTAAGCGAATGTTATGCAAAGAAATGCTACAGCAAACTTGTACATAAGCAAGTAAACATGAACCAAACTACACCTAATGTAGAAAGGATGTAAGAAAATTATACAATTCTCATTGCATCTCACGCAAAGAAGGCTAAAAGCGACTATCGGGAACACCCAAAGTCTTAAATGAAACACCTCATAGAGTATTAAACGTGAAAAGAGAGGGACTACGCAAGAAAGCGCAGTCGTCCAAACGCGTGTCAAACGCGAGAGGAGAAAGGTACGTCCAAACGCATGTCAAATGTGAGTGGAGAAGGGTAACCAAAAGAGTTCGAGGGAACATCAATGATCTCACTCGGAGTTCCTCTAACTGAAACACATACAACATCGTCTGGTTGTGCCAGCTTCAAATGAACCGTACATACAATATCGTGCCTGCACAAAAGAAACTTTGACAGGTACAATATAGTAGAAACACATGATCAACGCTATATCAAAATACAATTTCAATAAAAAATAAACGCGTGCACATATGATGCCAATGGAAAGGTGCATAACAATGCAGGTGGAACGATGCATAACAATGCAAGTAGAACAGTGCATAACAATGCAACTGGAATGTGCAAAACAATGCAACTGGAACGTGCATAACAATGCAACTGGGATGTGCAAAACAATGCAACTGGAACGGTGCATAACAGTGTAAGTAGAACAGTGCATAACAATGCAAGTGAAGAGGTGCATAACAATGAAAGTGAAAAGGTGCATAACAATGCAAGTAGAGTGTGCATAACAATGCAACTGAAAGGGTACATAATGTAGACACCCCATTTTTGACCGTCCTCAAGACTTGGACGTCACCGTTTGAACACTCGGTGATCATCCATGTTTGTGTTCGTCTTGAGTTCCCGGAGGTCTCGGCTACGCGCCTTGCCTTAGGACCTCTCGACTCGACTGTTTTGTGTTTGGTTTTGCACTAAACACTTGTGTTTTGCTTTCGGAGGGCAGGGAATGGCTTGTTGGCTATCCCCACACCTCATCGGCCATGGCTTGAGGCCACTGGCCTTGTTTCCTTGCCACCGGCTATTGGTGATGGCCGGTCGGCACTTTGTGTGGTCGGTCGACCATTTATTTGGCCGATGGTCTCCTTTTCTGGCCGGTACCACCTTTTTACCTCTTTCAGGCATAGTGCATGCCAGCTATGCCAGCTGGAGTGCATGGACATGTCCTCCATGTATGGAGGAACTTGCACCTTTTGCACCCTTTTGGTCTAGCTTCTTCAAGAAGCTTGGACCTTCGTCTTAGCTTCCTCAAGAAGCTTGAACCCTGTCTCAGCTTCCTCAGGAAGCCTTGGCCCCTTTGCCTTAGCTTCTTTAAGAAGCCTTGATCCCTTTAGATTAGCTTCTCTTGGAAGCTTAACACTTTGCCTTGTCTATATAAGGAGACCCTCCCTCTCCTTTGAAGATGTTCAGCAAAACCAGACCTAATTACATATATCTCTGATATATATCACCCTCTCTCTCTATATCTCCCTCTCTCTCTTGATTTGTGTGTGTTTGAGGGCCTAAAAGTGTAGTTTGTTCTTAGTTTTGCACTAGAACACATAGTATTACACCATATTTCAAATTTGGAGGTGTTGAGGGTTTGTTTTTCAAGTTTTGTTCTGGTTTTGATCAGAAGAAGGTGGTCGCACTTGCTGTTCTTGAAGTGTTCTTCAAGGGTAACATTTTTGCTTTATTTTTCCCAATCTTGCACTAGTCTTTGACCTATCTTGCACACTGATTTAAGCTTTGTGTATAACTGAAAAAAGTCTTGTATTTACATGATTAAGATCTTTTATTAAGGTCATTTTGGTGTTGGGGGTCGACCTCCCCCTCTTAGGCCTTGTTTGGCCCTTTTTGTGCTCTCTTTGTTAAGCTTTGGGGACTTTTGTGTATTGACCTTCTCACCACTAAAATCCAGTGGATTTTCAGTGGTGAAGAAGGGGTCTTGAAGTCTTGCATAGGGGAGGGACACCCCTCTCCCTTTGTCTCTCTTTTGTTTGCATTTTTGGCTCATAAGGGTAGCATGTATGCTTAGTTGCTTTTGGCTTCATTTCAGAGGATTTTGGGTGTTATTTGGTCATATTATATCTCTATTTTTGGTCGGATTAATGGCCCCTTACATGCATAGTATACTTGCTTTGCATTCCTCCTTTTTGCCTAGAAATGCATCTTGCCTTTAAGACCATCATGCTTGCATGTTCTTGCCTAACTTTGTGAAGTTCTTGGTCATATTTCATCATGCTTGAGGTCTGTTAGGCACTGATTTGATCACATTTGCCATGTTTGGTATAGCCTCTTTACATTTTGGCTTGTGAGCCTTGAGTGTGTGAGTCATGAGCATGCTTGAGTTGGGTTGTTTTAGTGATTTGGAATCATTTCCCATGCCATTTCAGTCCATGTTTTGTGCTTACATACTTGCATTTGTTCCCCTTTTATGCCTTGAAGAAGTGTGGTCTCATGCTCCATGTTTGGGCTTTTGTGCATGCCTATGTGTTTGAGTCATTTGAGCTGCCATAACAGTGGGTTTTGGGACTTATTTTGGTGCATTGTGACTCTGTTTTTGGTTGCATAGTCCATACCATGTTTGCTTGGGATAGGTGTTGGGCAATGCTCTCTTTTGTGGCCTTGAATGCTTTCTATGTCGCACCCATTCCCTAGCATGTTTTGGCATCATTCTTCGCATGCTTTTCAGAGTTTAACATGAGTATTTAACATCCATGTATATCGTCTTCAAGTACACCTGGGAGTTGTCCCCTTCCATGCTTAGAGGATGAACCTTGTTATGTGCATGCTTGCATGCATAATTGGTGCTCTTTTGCACCATCTTAGGCCACTGTTTTGGGGTGGGCTGAGGCTTTCTCATTTTAGTATAAGTCCATCCTTGCATACTTTGCATGTTTGACATGTCGCATTGCATTGGTTACATGCTTACATTGTATCATGTTCGCATGTTTGCATGTTGTTTAGCTAGTTGTATTACATGGTCTTGTTGTATGCTTGACATGTTCATATTGCATTGGTTTAACTTGCATGATTAGGTAATGTCATGTTGCATTAGCTTAGCGTGCTCATATTACATTGCATGAGTTGCATCACTTTCCATTGCATATGGCATACACGTATTGCATCTTGTTTGGTTTGGGGTGTCAAACCAAACTTGAGGGGTGAGGTGTGTTCGTACTTAAAGTGACGAAACACGTCTCAACCCTCGGTCGCCGATGCCCTTGATCTCAACATGATAGGGCGTTAGCAATCATTTGTTTTGTTACATGCATTTACATTGAATTGCAAGCTTGGTGTCTTTGGCCATCATGCATTGAAATGCGTGGTTGATGGCCTGAGTACCTAGGGCCATACTCTGTTGAGTCTACAGCATGATTGGGAGAGTGGCCATGCAGACATTACTTTGAAAATTCCATACCATGCACTGCCTGTCCTCTGCTGCTGTCAAAACAGGGCTCCGCAGGAAGAAATGGCCGACCGGCCACCTACAGTGCCGACCGGCCATCAGTGTCTAGCCGATGGCACAAGCTTTGGCCGATAGTCCCTTTCCCATGGCCGGTGGCCTTTTGTTCTAGCCGGTGGAACTCCAAAACACTCAAAATGAAGTTCAAAGCAGTTCTGGAAACTTTCATAATTTTCAGAGGAGCAAAGCAGTGTAAACAGAGGCAATAGTGGCGTGGTACGGGTTTCTGAACAAGGTGAGCCAAGCATGCATCATTCACGCATTCCGAGGCGGGGCTGCGACCACCTTCTTTCTGTATTTAATTTGTTAATTAATTAGAAGTCTTTGTGATATTTAATTAGCTAGAATAGTCAATTATTTATTTGTTTTGTAATATTTATTCGGACCCTCCGAGTGAGGGTAATTGTGTAATAAGTGTGCGTGAGTGTGTGTATGCCTTCCAACCCCACGTCTTTCTTCCCTTTTATTTACTAGCTTTCGATGGTTAGTTTAGGGCATGTTTCTATTAGCATACTTATGATAGCATGTTTGCATACATTCATTTGTATTGCACGCACCGGGCTCGGCGCATCATACTAACTGCATTTGTATTTCAATTCTAAGTTGAATACGTGTTAATTGTAGCATCATGATATGCCATCTTAGAATAACCGAGCCTATAGTAGTTGCATCTTGCATGTGTTGCATTAGCCACCTCAACATGAACTAGGATCATGCATATGATTACTAACTAGTTTCTGTTTTGGCTCGGAGTACTCGGTAAGCTTTTATGCTTTAGCATCCTTGCATGGGTGTGAGTGTTGCCATGATAACATGTTTTATCATGAGGCTATGTGCTTAAATAATATAACTGCCTGAATGCCTGTGGGTGAAGGCTGGATTGTTTGAGTTGGAACAACTCATTGAAATCCGTGTTTTAGCCTACTTGCGAGTAGCAAATTTCAAACTGTCTTTCAAATGAGCGGATATGCAATGCTTTGTTCCAAATTAGGCGATCTGGTCTATACTTTTGTGTTGTGCGTATCACATAGTAAGATTAGCTAATTAACCGGAATAAGAACGCATATGTTTTCAAAACAAGATATCATGGTTAGTAGAGGCCGATCTTCAGATCGGGCGAGAGGGGGTGCTCATAGCTGACCTTCCCCAATCGTACCCAAGTTCCCGAGCCAAGGCAACTTTGGTGATGACGGACACGTGGCCTTAGGCAAACGAGTCAGGGTTTCCTAAATTCCCCCTTAAACAATATTTAGGTGGCGACTCTGTATCTGGCAAAGCAGTCCATGTTTGGCACTTCTTTCTAAAAATCTGTTTTATCAAAACGATTTGCCGGATTTGGACTCCTTGGTTTAGATTAAAGAACCGACACAAATCGAGTCCGAACGGTAGCACATTGAGGCCCATGAGGGCGCGTCTACACATAACAATACAAGTGAAGTGTGCATAACAATGCGACTGGGGTGTGCATAACAATGCAAGTGAAACGGTGCATAACAATGCAAGAGGAAACGGTGCATAACAATGCAAGTGAGAAGGTGCATAACAATGCAACTGTAATGTGCGTGACAACGCAAGTGAAGAGGTGCATAACAATGCAACTGGAAGGGTGCATAATAATGCAAGTAAAGTGCGCATAACAATGCAACTGGAGTGCGAATAACAATGCAAGTAAAACCGCACATAACAATGCCACTGAAGTGTGCATAACATTGCAAGGGAAGTGTGCATAACAATGCAACTGAAATGTGCATAACAATACAACTAGAGTGTGCATAACAATGCAACTAGAATCGTGCATAACAAGGCAACACGGCATACTCATTCTGTGCACAATAACAATGCATTTTCGATGCAATATCAACAACATGTTTGAAGTAAAACGTCGAATAAGGAAATACATGCCTTAACGAGACCAATTCAAACGCAACCTCCGATTTACCTCTCGAGGGGGGGGGGGGGGTCACAATGTACTTACAAAGGATACACCTTGCTCTTGACGAGTGACGATGAGCCATGCATCGAAGACGTGAATCGAAGTTCCCGTGGGGACATTTTGAGTCGAAAATAATGAACTTCTCTTGCACTTTCTCGAGAGCCAAGGACTCCAAACAGCATAAAAACACACAAAGAGGACAGTGGGACCCTGAAGACCACCCTGGAGGGCTGCCGACCACCTAAACCACCTGTACACCATCTAGGTGGTCGGTCGACCTGAAAAATTGGTCGGTCGACCAGTTTAGTGAAATTGGGGTAGTTTAGTCTTTTGAGGTTCGGCCCTTTAAGTACACAACTCCAAAACACATTTGCTCACACCCTCAAGGACGAAATTCACTCCTCTTCCCTCTTAGACCCTTTTTCCTCTTAGATCCGAGCTTTGCATGCGTTTTCCAACGCCCCATGCGAAGTTGACTCACTATGATCTTCTAATTTTCTTCATTTTGAACCAATCAGAATTTGTTTTCGGAGCTTCTTTCTCCATTTTCACCACTTGAGGTATGTATCCCTCAAAGTTTAGCACCTTTTCCCCGGCTTTGACTTTCTTTGACTTTTTCTCTTCCCGAGAGTTGACTTTTGGCAATTTTAGCTCATTTTGCTCATTTTTGCTCATTTTGCATCTATCTCAGATGGCTGACGATATCCCGCATGATGAAGGTCCTCCGGGGATGGAGGGGGAGCCTAACATCATTCCGCTGCCGCCTGGGATCCGGCCTTCGACCCCACGACGTACCGTCCCGAGGAGCACATCTTACCACCTAGCACTTTTCATCATTTTACAGACTTTGCGCGATGAGCACCTAGGGACTTGCTATTATGGGACCCGGAGTCTCACTTGTCTCACTACGTGCCCGAGGTGCATACTACACTCTTACATTTCTTGCGATGTATTTTGCATTTCTTGCACACTTCATACTTTTGCTCTGTATTCTATCTGCTCGTTCTGAACACATTTACATACACAGCACTTTTGCTCATTCTGAACACAACTCACACACTGCATTTATGCTCATTCTGAACAAAGCTCACACACTGCATTTCTGCTCATTCTGAACACAACTCACACACTGCATTTATGCTCATTCTGAACACAGCTCACACACTGCATTTCTGCTCATTCTGAACACAACTTACACTGTATTTCTGCTCGTTCTGAACACAGGTAGCTTCCCGTTTTACCCGGGGATATGGGTCGATTATAGCGAGGGAGTAGTACGTGGAGCTCCCAGACGGTGTTTGATAGATTGTTGATGAGGCAGGGTTCGGGCCATTTTGCATGGGGTTATCACATCTGGCGGCAAGTAGGACCCTCCTAGGTGCGCTGGTAGAGAGATGGTGGGACACCACCAACTCCTTCCATTTCTCAGCTACCGGGGACATGACGATGACCCTGTACGATTTTGCTATGCTTACGGGCCTTGATGTGGGAGGTCGGCCGATCCCATATGATTTTGATATAAGTTTGTGGGAGGCAGCCTGGACTTATCTACTCGGAGCCCATCCGCCGATCTACTAATCATTAGGCACAGTCAGATACACCTGGTTCATAGAGCAGTACAGAGGGACTGTGCCCGAGACTATTGAGGCCACGGAGCAGTACTCCCGGGGATTCCTGATGTTCTTTCTTGGGAACACATTGTTCTCCGATAGGGGGAACACGGTCAGGCTATATCTTCTGAGTGCTCTAGTAGACCTATCCCAGGTTCGGCACTTCGATTGGGACGGCGCTGGCCTTGCTACCCTTTATTGCTATATGAGCGCGACCTCCCGCAAGTGCGGGACCATAGTAGGCGGCTATTGGAGAGCCTGGGAGGTACATTCTGCCCTTTTGATTTACATTTTTGCTTTTCATTACCTGTACACTGCACACTCCACACATTGCACACATTACATCCTAATCTCTGCTCTGCACTTGTACTTTCTATACACTATGCCATACTCTGCTTTTTGCATTTTCTGTGTATTCTGTATTCTCATTGCCACTATTTTGCCTTTCACAGCTATGGGTATGCGCCTATTTCCTGACGCTTACTCTTGATTCGGAGGTTGAGGCACCACTTGAGGTGCCGTACTCGAGCAGATTTGAGGGTCGGTGCCGACCCAAACCCCGAGGGACCTTGCCATATCTCAGGCATTATTTTGACACAGTGCGGGCGACCGAGGTAATCCAGAACGCTCAGTTCTTCATGCTTTCAGCTTCGGTTCATCTTGCATATCTATGACAATCAATCAATTCATGCACTTGCTATCTGCAGATCACCTGGCAGCCTTGGGTAGCGGTGCCAGGGTTTTCTTGGTTTCAGTTTCTGGGGCATGGAGCGCCTCTCGATACCGGATTCTGTTTGAGGGACCAGTTGGCAGAGCCTGGTTTCTCGGGGAGCGTTTCATGTGCCAGACATTGGGCCATCCTGTTCAGGAGATCCCTTCATCGTCTCTATTAGACATGCGGAGCATAGAGAGTCTCTCTCCCCAGGAGGTTAGCGACCTTATGTAGGGTGTTGACGCAATCCTTTTTCATGAGGAGGGGGAGTACACGACATACCTCCACACATACCTGATACCCCCGCTGACAGGTGTTCCTGCCCCCATGAGGAGAGCTGCTGATATTCCTTCATCGAGCCACGCCCGAGCTACAGAGATCCCCTCGACTAGAAGGGCTAGCACATCGGGAGGTAGGGCTAGAGGATGCCTCCCACTAGGCAGTGTGCTGGATGGCCAGATCCTTCGACAGAGCTGACAGGCTGGCAGTATGGGATGCCTTATCAGATCCCGCTTGAGTCTCCATTGCCAGATCATCGATATGTTAGGGCCCCTGACTTAGCACCGGTATGCATTACAACTTTCATTTATCACTCAGATACTTAGACATTCACTGATGACTTAAACTTGCATTTGCAGCCTTCCACAAGATATATTGAGGGGTTGCTCGAGGCGATGGCCTCTCTTGAGTTTATGGTTTTGCGGAGGGAGACGATGCTGTACTCCTACGGCATTCCGATACTTTCCAATTTCCTTGCATTTATCATACTTTTGCTGATATATCGAAAATGAACATTTCACTACACTGATTCTCTACTTGTATAGATCACATCCGACATATCACATTCACATACTGTATCTGCATGCGCTCACTCTATGCACCATACTTGCATCTGATAGACATACCCTGGCTGATGTATTCAAACTGCCTTTTCAGGTCACGCCTCTACAGTCTGGGCCATCCGGGCCTTTTCCAGTAGCAGGTAGAGGGATTCCGGCACGCGACCAAGGGAGACGTCGGGCGCCTGTCAGACGTGATGACGAGTCCAGTGAGGAGGAGAAGCCAGCGAATCCTCAATCAGAGACATCCGAGGGTAGAGGTGATGGCACCGGCTTAGGTTCTGATGGTGGCAATGATGCCGAGGGGGGGTCCAAGGATGAGAGCGGGGATGGCTCTGGTTCAAACATCGGTGCTAACGGTAACGGTGCCCCAGAGTCCTCTCAGCTAGGGAAGAGGGCAAAGAGGGCCTCTCAGTCCTGAGTTGGATGGCACGGATTCAGATGCTTTGCTTTTGCTTTATTTCTCTTTTGCTTTAGTTTTTGCACATTGTACAGCCTTAGGCATTTTTATTTTCTTTAAAACTTTGTACTTTGTAAAGAGAAACCAAGATGGAATGAAAACAACTTTTTGTTCAAAAAGTGTTGCATTTGTATTCTAAGCATCGCATCGCATCATTTTGCACAAAAATGAGATTGTTGGAAGTTTGAACACTCGTGTATTGCCAACTTAGGTAGTGAACCAACACAACAAACTAAACAAAACAACTTAAAGAACAATTCGATAAACGAATTATAACAACTCGATAAGCAAGGAGCAACAACTCGATAATCAAAGAGCAACAACTTGATAAGCAAATGCATACTGGACAAACAAAACAACAGGACACACCCGAAACAGAAATAAACTCAGACTTTCAGCATTCTCAACACACAGGAAGGCTAGGGACTGTCTACCTTATCCTCTATAAAGGTTCCAGCTTCGTGGTTCCCTCATTCTAACTCAGTTTTTGCACCAATGGAAGCATTTCTTGTCCAAAATCTCACAAATTGGATTGCTAACTTGGATGGCACGAAAAAGTTGAATTTTCGGGGCTTCGGAATAAATGCACTATTCACACTGAGCCGCACCCTGCTGCATTTTCCGTTCCTTCATGTCGTGGCTAGGTGTTGGAATCCGGTTACGCACGTTTTTAGCTTTGGCATACAAGAGATATGTCCCACTTTCGAAGACTTCCAAGCTTTGATGGAGTCTCAGCGCGATGAAGAGATCTTGCCCCGATTCCGCTTCGGCCACATCCAAGCCTTAAGACGGATGTGCAGGCTCACTTTGCATGATGCTCGGTCCTTAATCTGCAATGGAGAACTGGACATTCCGAGCTTGATTCGTCGGTTTTCCGATGTCGGTGACCGCGGCGATCATCATTGGCAGGGTTTTCGGCGACATGTGCTTTGCTTGTGCATGTTGTCTCATTTCTTGCTTGCCCCAGGCTCCGGAGCGTCTAGCGTCCGTTTAATTGAGGTTGCCCAAGGTTTAAAAGAGGGCAAGAGCTATATTTCCATGACGCTAGCTGAGAAACTTATGGGTTTGGATGCCTTCTATCGCCGGGAGACGACTAGATTTGCGGGGAGTCCACTATTGTTGCAGGCAAGGTTTTGAAAAGCGGTTGCGGTCGCCATAATGGTGGCGGTAACGCGGTTGTGGTTGCGGGGTGTAAAGGCCGTAGCGTAACGGTTGTGGTAATCGGAACAGTGAATTTTTTTATTTTTCGCACAATTTTAAAAAAACTTACCGATACGCATATTTTTTTCCCATAATCATATTTATTGGATTTTAAAATAAATATTGATCAATTTTTGTAAATTTTTAAATATGATCCAATATATTATATATTTTTAAATCACTATAAACTGAGTTTTTTACATTTTATTTTAATAACTAATGACTTTATATGTCCTAAATCCATATTATGCTTGTGGCAACAAATTTTGTTTATTGCACTTAGATGTATAAAATTATTTTTTTAATTATTATACTTATGGAAGCATATGCAACTTTTTATTTGAATAGTTTTAAAAAATAAATTATAAAGAATTTTTTTTTGTTTGGGTTTGGATCACTTGAATATTCATTCTCTTTTTGAATAACTAGTAAATAAAAATAAAATAAACTAATAAAAAAAATTGACATGTATAAAAAATGTATTAATATATAATTATAGGTGTTATGTTTTCTAGATATTTTACAAAAAAAAAATCAATCACTAAACAATGACAAAAGTACAAGAATAAATAATAGCCTATATATATAGATAATGATCACACTTATTATTATTATTATTATTATTATTATTATTATTATTATTTTCAAACAATATATATAGATAGACGCATATAAACAAAATGGTTGAGTGATAATAGCTGAATAGAATAGTATAGGTCTTACAGCTTTAACAAATCAATAACATGTTCATAATCTTCTCTCTTTTCTCTCTCTATTTCTTACTCCTTCATCTTCCCTTTTCATCTTTTCTCTTCTCTCACTCTCCCTCTTCCCCCATTTTCAGTTTTTTTTTCCTTTTCGAAAGAAGCAGTTTGGAACTGTTACGTAACAGTGCGTAATATGCCGTTACGGCCGTTACAGCACCGTTACGACAGCCACTACTGCCGACACACCTGTGAATCTCAATCACTCGGCCCTCAGGCTCGGTTTTTCTCTCAAAACCCTTTTCTCACTTTTCTCTCAACGTACACCTCTCTATTCTTTAATCTCTCATTTTTCATCCCTCCCCAGATATGGTTGATGGACAAGTTGAGAGTAGTGGACTCATGCCCAGCATATTCAGCTCGCGACTATTTCTTCCGGTAGCGACTAGTTGATGCCCCAGATAAGGGATGGTGGTGCGAATGGATGTGTAGTCTATCCGCTGTCAAAATTGCCTGGTGTTGCCCCTGGCTCAATCTGCCGGCGATGAGTTACAGCATGTCTCGCCAGCCGGGCATTCAGCTGATCGGCCTGACCTACTGTGTCTTTTACTTCCCATTCCGATTCCAATGCCAATTTGGGCATAATTAGACTTGTCCGAAAGAAGGGATAGAGTACCCTACTGCATTTCCAGTCCGAGGCGCACAGCTAGCTCGGTATGCCACAACATGGAGGACGAGAGAGCTTTTGGCCCCTACTCCCACTTTCAGTTGCACCCTTTTTAATGAGTGCATAGCTTGGCTCGATGAAGAGGTGCAGGTTGGGCCTACTTTGGCATCAGAGGCTTCCACAAGCTCCGGGAGGGGGCGCAGGAACATCTGACTTATCCATGCCCTGAGTTTATTACTTTATCAGTACTTTCAAGTTTTCTTTATGAATGAAATAAAAAGTAACTTCAATTTGTATTCAAGAGTAGGAGAACTCTGTACTGAATCAATGTAATTGAAGGTTGTGGGTACTAAAAATTTTCCGTTTGGTCTAAAAATGGTCTAAGTCGTAAAAAAATTAATTTGAGCAAAATCAACTTTTATTAAAACTTTTCAAAACCATTTTCGATATGGATCACAACTGGACACGCCCGAGATCTATCACTGAGATGTACAACCCCAGATCCCAGCAACTGGAAAATTGCCCCTAGTCTGAATAGTACTGCACTGGAGATCACAACCGAGCTCTTGAAATGCAGAATAGACAAAGATGACCAACATGATCACATGGACAAAGTTGATCGGGGAAGCGTTTATGGCTAGACTTCAAAATGAAGTTGCCTACGTATCCCGAAGATGGGAATCAAGCCTTACACAGTTCGGTTCAGGTTCACTCGTGTATTAACACTTTCCTTTTGCGCTCTAACTTTTGCCAAGGCCGCCCTTTCTGGGTTTTCAACTTTGCGAGCTCAGTTTTTATTATTTCAAATTTTTCATGCTTTAACTTTTGCCTAGGTCGCCCTTTCGGATTTTCGGCCTAACGAGCCACTCAGGGATAGTATTTCTTCAACTTGTCCATGTTGACCAGCTGGGAGAACTCTAGGCCATCTAGGTCTATCAGAACGACAGCTCCACCCGACCAGATAGACTTGATGATGTAGGGACCAGTCCAATTAGGTCTGAACTTGCCCCTAAGGTCGTGGATGGGAGCTCGGTTGTCTTTAAGCACCAAATCCCCCTCTTTCAAATTCCTGGACTTAACCTTCTTGTTAAAAGCCCTGGCAATTCTTCGTTGATAACCCTGGACGTGATACAGTGCTTTTAGCCTTCTTTTATCAAAGAGCATGAGTTCTTCGAACCTGCTTTGCTGCCAATCTGCCTCAGCTGTCTGACACTCAGCCAATACCCGTAATGACGGAACCTCAACTTCGATAGGCAGAACAACCTCCATCCCATAAACCAAGGAATACGGAGTTGCCCCAGTAGAAGTTCGAATTGAAGTCCAGTAGCCCCAAAGAGCAAATGGCAGCTTATCTGGCCAGTCCCTATAGGTTTCCACCATCTTCTGCAGAATGTGCTTGACGTTCTTGTTGGCGGGCCTCAACTGCTCCGTTGGTTTGCGGCCGATATGTAGATGACTTATGAAAAGCCACGTTGTATTTCTCCAACAAATCGATCACCTCCTTTTTAAAGTGAGAACCATTATCTGAAATAATCTCATTCAGGACCCCATAGCGACAGATGATGTTGTTCCTAATGAACTTAGCAACATGCGATACCTTCAACACCACGTAAGATTGGGCCTCAACCCACTTCGTGAAGTAGTCTATTGCTACCAGAATATACTCATGCCCGTTGGACCCCTTCGGAGTGACAGCCCCAATCACATCAATCCCCCAGACTGAAAATGGCCATGGTGAAGTCATGTTGTACAGCTTCAACGGCGGAATGTTCATGCGGTTTGCATGGATCTGGCATTTGTGGCATCGCCGGACAAAGCCAATACAATCCTCCTCCATGGTTGACCAGTAATAACCCTGTCTGAGGATCTTCCGGGCTAGCATCACCCCGCTCATGTGCACTCCGCACTCTCCTCCATGGATGGCTTCCATCAGGCGCTTGGACTCTTCAGCATCAACGCACAACTTATGTATCTCGAGATGACCCCACTTGTACAGTTTACCCCCGCAGACGATGAACTGAGCAGCCATTCTTCGAATTGCCCTCTTATCTTTGGCATTTGCCCCTAGTGGATACGCCTCCTTTTCCAAGAAGTTCCAGATGTCGTAATACCAGGGGTTTTGATCTTGTACCTCATCTATGGCAGCAATTAGCTCGTAAGCCGGCACAAATTTCTGTTCAATCATGATCGGACGCATCCGGACTCTGAAAGGGATGTCTATCATAAAAGATAAAGTTGCTAATGAATCAACGAACCTGTTGTTCTCTCTTAACAGATGAGCGAAGTTCAGTTTTTCAAACCGAGGAATCAGAATGTCCAAGGTCTGGTGATAAATTCTCATCTTTTCTTCTTTAACTTTCCAATCTCCTTTAGCTTGTGATACAACAAGGTTCGAGTCCCCGATGACGTCCAACCGTTTTGCTCCTAGTTCCAGGGCGGCTTCTAGTCCAGCAATACATGCCTCATACTCTGCCTCATTGTTCGACACTTTGAACCAAAGTTTGAATACTAGAGGTTTACAGGAATTGTCGGGTGCTATCAGCAACACCCCTATCCCATACCTATGTTGGTTTGACGCTCCGTCAAAGTACATCATCCAAGTCTCTTCTTCGACATGCAGAATGGCCTCGTCTGGGAACAAATATTCTACTGCTTCATCCCCTTTAACTGGGTGATCGGCTAGGAACTCTGTTACCGCTCTCCCTTTCACTGACTTGCGCGTTATGTACTTCAGATCAAATTCGGAAAGCAGAAGCAACCAACAGGCTAGCCTACCTGTAAGTGCCGGTTTCTCAAAGAGGTATTTGATGGGATTTAATCTCGAAACCAGTATTACAAAGTGAGCTAACAGGTAGTGCCTTAACTTCTTGGTAGCCCATACCAAGGCCAGACAAGCCTTCTCCAGCGGAGTGTAGCGGGTCTCGTAATCCAGCATTTTCTTGCTCAGGTAATAGATAGCCTTCTCCACTTTGTCCTCAGACTCCTGTGCAAGCATGCGGCCCATTGTTGTTTCGGTCACTAATAGGTACAGAATCAACGGTTTCCCCGGCTCAGGCGGTGACAACACAAGTGGGTTCTGTAAATATTGCTTGATCTGCTCGAAAGCAACTTGGCATCGGTCGTCCCATTGGAACTTTTTTCCTTTCTTCAGGAGACCAAACAGTGGTTCAGAAGTCAAGGTTAATTTTGCAATAAACCGTCTTATGAATTGCATTTTACCCAGAAAGCCTCGCACCTCCTTTTCAGTCCTCGGTGGTGGCATTTCTAAGATGGCCTTGATTTTGGAAGGATCGACCTCGATACCCCTTTGGGTGATCAAGAACTGCAACATTTTCTCTATTGTAACACCCAATGTACATTTCTGAGGATTCAGCCACAACCGATACTCTCTGATCCGTTGGAAGAATTTCTACAAGGCGGTGTAGTGGCCCTCTCTTTCCTTGGACTTGACAATCATGTCGTCCACGTACACCTCAACCTCTTTATGGATCATATCATGCAAAATCGTTGTCGCAGCCCATTGATACGTAGCCCCAGCATTCTTCAGCCCAAACGGCATCACCCTATAACAATAGGTTCCCTATGGGGTGGTGAAAGCAGTTTTCTCCCTGTCTTCAGGTGCAATCAAAATCTGATTGTAGCCTAGAAACCCGTCCATGAACGAGAGCAATGCATGCCCAGCAGTGAAGTCTACTAATTTGTCGATATGCGGCAAAAGAAAGTCGTCATTCGGACTGGCTTTGTTCAAATCCCTGAAGTCCACACATGCCCGAATTCTGCTGTCCTTCTTCGGCACCGGAACTATATTGGCCAACCAAGTTGGGTACTCAGATACCAACAGGAACCCTGCGTCGATCTGCTTGGTGACCTCTTCTTTGATTTTCAGAGCCCAATCTAGGCAGATCCTTCAGAGTTTCTGCTTAACAGGTCGAGCCTCTGGGTCAAGAGGGATCCGGTGCTGTACAATCTCAGGATCGATTCCAAGCGTGTCTTCGTAGGACCACGCGAAAACATCTTTGAAATCTTTTAATAAAGTGACTAAGCGCTCGCGCTCCTCCGAAGACAACGTGGACCCGATCTGGACCAGCCGCGGGTCCTTCTTAGTACCAACATTAATTGTGGTGATTTCATCAACCAACGGTTTTACAAACCTCTCCTGCTCTTGATCAATCAAACGTTGTAAAACCGAAGGAATTTCTTCCTCATCGTTTTCATCAAAATTTTGAAAGTCTTGATTAATGCAATAAATTAAAGGCACAGAAAAGTACTCGGAAGCCACAGCCGTACCATTCTCATTAATAACATCCAGTCCGCCTAATTCCTCTGTTACAACAGACTTAAAGGAAAAAGAAAAAGACGACCCGGACAGGACAGTGGCATCCAGGTTATCACCCTCAAGAATACCGGACTCAGACTCAGACGAGCTGGAACCTGATTCCGACTCCACAGACTCAGTGGAATCAGATTCCGGATCACTACCTAACCCGGAACTACTCGATAAAAAACCCTCCTCGTATTGCCAGACGAGGGAGGGTGCGATGGATGCATCGAGAATGCCTGAAGATGGGCCCACAGCCGCTTCATCCCCGATCATGGAAATTGAGAAGTTATCCCCCAAGCACTCTGGTACGATCTGAGGATCTGAGAGGAGACAAGCCAGTGCTACCCCCATCCTAATTTATGTGCTCTCGGAATCCTCCTCCTTGCACTGCTCAGCCTCAGCTGGTGGGTCTGTCTGCTCTACGGCAACTTCATCCCCGGACAACTGAAGATAAAAAAAGATAAGCACCGCTTCTTTGAATTCATCCAGGGCTCCGGAAAGCCGCAGAATGGGAAGTCTTCCCCCTCCCAAACAAAGCGTCCATTCAGGGTCCCCTGGATAGGTCGGTGCACCAAGTCATAATGCTTCCCGGCTTGCTTTGCCCTGGCTCTTCTGGCCATCTCTCTTCCTTTCCTCGCCCAATCTTCTTTGGTAGGCAAATAACCTAAGCCAAAGGTATATGGGTTATGCGGCACTTCGGCCGATACTGCAATGCCCTTCCGGGCACTTCGCCCCAATCCCATCTCGGGAATGTGCTGAAGCTTATTCATAAGGTAGACAGACTGTGCACTGACGTATAGCCCCTCATCAATAGCTAGTATATTCTGTACAACCCGGGCCTCAGCTAGGGTAAATCCTAACAAAAATACATCCTCCGTGCCATGCTCAATCTCCAGAACTGGTGTAGAAACCTTTGGCAGCGGATGTATTGAAGAATTTCCAAAAACGATTGCCACCCCCTTCCCGTAGGGGTACTTCGGCATTTGGTGTAAGGTGGAAGAGACGGCTTTCACCTGGTGCAGCCACGGCCACCCAAGGAGTAGTTTGAAGGTTACGGGAACATCCAAGACATGAAATTCAATGTCCTGTTGCCCTGGGCCAACCTGAGTCTTAATCCGTACGGTCCCTATCACCTCTCGGCTGGTATTATCATAGGCCCGTATCACCTGGGCCATAGGCACAAAATCCGCTGGTTTCAACCAGATAGCATATGCCGTTCTCGACGGACACACATTGATAGCAGATCCTGTGTCAACAAGGACCATCGGTATCCATTTCTCTCTACACTCGACAGAGATATAGAGCGGTTTGTTATGATTTGAGCCCTCAGGCGGCAGTTCCTTGTCAGTGAAGGTCAAGGTCGGGGAAGCTCCTCCCGGAAAAACTAGCCCTACCAACTGCTCTGGAGTTATATCGATTGAAAGCTTGGCCTTATCCATGGCAGAAAGGACAACCTGTCTGTGAACTCTCGAGGCCATAAGCAGTCCCCAGATGAAGATGTCTGCTTGGATTTTCTTAAGCTGCTTCAGTATAGCCTCCTCCTCCAGTAGCTTATCTTTCTGCCTCTCCCCTTCTTTGTCCTTCCCGGACGCCTCCAGCTGGTCCAGGTGTGGGGGCTTGAAATACCACCCACTTTTAGTCATATGGTCAACCTCCTCAACATACCAGGTGTCGTCCGGTTGGTTCTGCCCCCAATCTTCGTCAGTGTGGGCAAGACGTAAGTGGTCGTCTTCCCACCACATCCCGTTGGCAACCGACAGACAGCTGTCTGGTTTCGTTGCAACTATTTCTGTGCTCACAACACATTTCATCCCCGCAGGGGCTTTGGCCTTCCTAGCCCTCTCAAGATCCTCAATCTTTTTTTGCTCAAGATGCTTCAATGCAGCCTCCTATTCAGTATCTACTGTACTCAAACTGCCCGGATCTCGAGCAAAATTCTTAACATCGGTGCTCTCGGCGATTCTTCCTGATTCTCGGCCATTTCGGCCACTGCTGATGTTCTTGCTTCTAATTGCCCCTGTTCTGGCTGAGACGTCTCAACAACATCTGGCTCGTCGCTGAGCCACCCAGTATTTCCTGCTGATCCATCCAAGTCGAACCAATTGAAGTTCACATCCCCTGAGTCCTGCTTGTTGAAGAACTGCAGATTTGCAATGCCCTCTTCCAGCTTTGTTAGGTCATCTAACCCCTAACTAGGTCCATTTTCCTGAACCACATTGATTTCTGCCCCAGCTGGCAACTCTACCCTCGGCCTAGCCTGGTCTGTTGATATGATATAACCACTCGGGTTGTACGCAAAGCTCCTGGACCCCTCAGGCTCTGAATCAACATTCCCATCTGCCTCCAAAGTCGACCCAATTCTATCTTCGATAGTCACCACCACCGGTTCAGGTTGGGTTTGGGAGATGCTCAACATGCACAAGTTTGTGCTGTTTGGGATGAACACCTCAGGCTTGGGTAGGTGAGAGGCTGTGATGTATATGCTTGGGTCATATGGAATGGCCGTGGTTTGGATCAGGTTGATGTGTTTGGGTGGTAGAGCTTGGTTATGTGATGCGAGTGGGTTGGTGGTGGCATTCGGCTTCTCTAGAGACGCAATCACCTTATTGTCAATGAGATCATGGATCTCATGACGCAGTCTATAGCACTGGTTGGTGTCGTGACCATGCTGTTGGTGAAAGGCACAGTATTTGGCTGGGTTATGGGAAGCAGGAAGTTTGTCTGGTAATGGCCACGGCTCTAGGGCTTCAAATGCCCTTTTCTAATTAAAACCCCCAGAGCTTTAAACAGAGGCATGTACAATGAAGTAAAGGTCCTTTGGCCTCGGGGTGGATATCTGGCTGTTTATGAGCTGGTACCGGACGCACTGGTGAATGGGGTTGCTATTTTTGGTGTGGTGGTGGTAACCATGCCCACATCAGAAGTTTTGGCAGCTGTAGCACTGCTCGTGCCTGCATTCGAACTATGGGTAAATGCCCTCTTGGGCTGTTCTCTCTCGTGGTCAATCAGACCCTGCTTCATGGCGTCCTCAATCTGTATCCCAATCTCGTGTAAATCCGCAAAGGTGGGAAGGGGTAAGACGATCATCTTTTGCATCAGTTTGGGTTGGAGGTTGCGCACAACCATCCGTATATGATCCTTCTCGACCGGCCTGGTGGTCATCATAGAAGCTTTGGCTCTCCAATGGGTTACAAAGTCGGAGAAGCCCTCTTTTGGCTCTTGCTCGTTGTCTCTAGATCACGATTGAGCTGCAAAGGCCTCAGCCATCTTCTCCCAGCTTCTCTTGACAGAGTCCCTCAGTTTTGCGTACCAAATAGCCGCAATACCCGACAGGGTCCGACCGAAGAGGGAAAGCTTTTGCAATCTGGAGAGGCCCATTGGCCTTAGGATATCCGAGAACAATTGCAGATGTACCATGGGGTCCCCAGAACCGTCAAAACGGTCTATATGTGGCATCTTAAACCGATTTGACAAAGTCACCGCCGAATCGGTATATCCATCCTCTATATCCATAATGGAATTGACGCCTTGAGCTCTTTTGAATAACTTTTCAAGCTTACTGACCTTCAAAGCGGTTGGGTCCATCTTAGATTCAAACGGTGTATCTGTTGAGAAGGCCGGTGTCTTTGAAATCTGCGGTAAAACTGGTGGCAGAACTGGTCCTGTTGGGGCGTCTGTATCTTCCTGGACGTTTGCAGTATCCCTGAGTGTTGGAACTCTAGGTGGGGGCGGGGGTAGATGCGAAGCAAATGCTTCGACTTGCTGTGGTTGTTGTTGTTGCTGAAGTCTGGCAATCAGCTCAGTCTGTTGAGCCACAACCTCTGCTTGACGCGCTGTAAACTCGGCTTGGCGGGCAGCATCCCACTGCATGGCTTGCATAGTCTCTTGGAGCTGACGCATCATGTCCTCCATACTGGCCATAAGGTGCTGATCTGACTGAACAACATGTATATCTCTCTCTATGGTAGAAACGAAAATTTGATCCCTACTGTGCACAGGTGGAGTAGACAAAGACCTCTAAACTGGTAACCGTTGTACTGGTGATCTGTGCCTGGATGACCTCTGTCTCGTAACTGGGGGTAATGACACAAACACTGGTTGTCCGTCTATTAGATCCTCAGATTGGGAAAGCCTGCTACCTTTAGTCTAGCGTGCTGGGGGGGGGTATCTGCCTTTTCGGAAGCAATGATGCAATACTACCTTACAAAAAGATAAAAAGCAAAATAAGGAAACAAACAACCGGAAAAACGGACAGCATTTCGGCTTAAAATAAAGATAACACACAGTTGGCATTTGTAAGCTGAACACACTGTTCTCAACACTGATCACTGTCCCCAAGTCACTGCCTCAAATTTGATACCCCAAATACTAATGTCCTCAGACTAATACCCAGACTTGCAAACTGATACATGCATTCCTATAGAGACACACTCTAAAAGCACATAGCAAGCAAGTGAGAGCCAAAACACCCCCATGGAGGGGTAGGGTTTCTCTGTCCTATCTTGTCAAGAGCTAGGGTTTCACTACGCACGCAGTGGTTTCAAACAACCTACAATCGTGTAAGCAACCTGTCCTAGTTTGGAATGGTCTTTACGAATTCCGATATGCACTAGGTCGAATGGTCAAAAAGGGTGCCTCGGTAAAAATCGAGGTTTGTGTTCCCATCGTGGCAGAGCCCGTAACCAGTCAGCCTTATGGCATGCTTTTTCAAGCAAGCCTCCGGCAAACCGTTCAGGAATAGCAGACGGCAAACACGGTGTCCTAGGTGCACCAATGTAAATGCAATGCAAAGAAGCACATAAGTGTAAACAAAACAACATATCATGAGTTCGAGTCAAGTTCTCTAAATCCCCAGTGGAGTCGCCAGAAACTATAGACCGCTCGAAACTCCGCTCCATGCGCGAGGGCGCGAATTGGGTTCTTAACTACTACAGTTCGGACTCCTGTCACGATTCTGAATCTAATCTCACAAAGTACAATATAAGACTGATAAATCACCAAAGAGTCCAAATCCGGCAAATCGTTTTGGAAAATCGGTTTTAATCAAGAAGTGCCAAACATGGACTGCTTTGCCAGATTTTAGAGTCGCCACCTATATATATTATTTTGGGAAATTTAGGAAACCCTGACTCATGCCTAAGGCCACGTGTCCGTCATCACCAAAGTTGCCTCGGCTCGGGAACTTGGGTACGAGGGGGGAAGGTCATGAAATGAGCACCCCCGCTCGCCCGATCAAAGATCAGCCTCTACTAACATGATATGTTGTTTTTGAAGACACATGTGTTCTTGTTCCAGTTATTAATCTAACCTACTACGTAATGCGCACAGCACACAAGTATAGACTCAATTGCAAGAATTGGAACAAAACATCTCATGTTTATTTTTGAAAGTGGTTTGAAAGTGCTACTCGCAAGTAGGCTAAAGCGCAGATTTGCCACCCTCAAGTGGGCTTAGAAAACCATGATTTTGCGACTTCAAGTGGGCTTAAAACTCACAATCATCAAGTTGTTCCAATTTAGGCAATCAAGCCTTCACCCACAGGCATTCATACAGTTAAACACATAAGCACATAGCCTCATGGTAAGCATGCTATCATGGCAATCACTTACACACATGCAAGGATGCTAAAGCATAAACACTCACCGAGTACTTCGAGCCAAAACAGAAGCTAGTTAGTAATCAATGCATGATCCTAGCTATGTCAACAATGCCGAATGCAATACATGCAAAATGCAACTAAGTAGGCTCGACTATCTAGGATGGCATATGAATGTAGCTTGATAACATTAATTCAAATTGGTATTGAAATACAATGCAGTTTGTATGATGCGTCGAGCCCGGTGCATGCAATACAAATGTGAATGCACACATGCAAGCATAAGTATACTAATTGAAACATGCCCTAAAACTAACTATCAAAAGCTGGTAAATAAAAGAAAGAAAGACGTGGGGTTGGAAGACATTCACTGTCACGCCCCACACTCGTCCCTAAAAGTTTGGGCATGATCAATTCAGAAACGGACACTTACTTCGATATACACAACATATGGGGCCTGAACGGAAGCATTTAATAACATAAAATAATATCCATTGAGCTACCACTAATATGCCAGGATCACAAACATCGCATCAGGTAGATAACATACAGTGAACATACACCCAAGAATCAGTTATATACATACACATACACAGACTCAGCCCCATGATTGGGTGTATAACAAAAACATTGGTGAAGAAAGGAGTTATATACATTTCAACCTTGGGCAAACAATTAGAGTACAAAGCCAAAAGCTTAGCAAAACTTCACAAAAATGCATGGGCTTCATCTAAGTGCCTGGACACACTGAGGTTGACAAAAGAGAAACGAGCATCAGGGGTTAAGACTGACCTCCAGGTTGATTACCTACAGAAGCAGACATAACACAGAGTGAGCTAGGCTCAGTGAATAATAGTACTTACAATTCAATGATTAATTTGATTTATAAAGTGTATAAATACAGAGAACTTATGATTAATCTGATTCTGTAACTATTTCCAGAACGGCCTTGGGCCCAGTCTTTAAACAAAATGGCTTTAAGCCCAGTAACATACAGAACGGCCTTAGGCCTAACAGATTTCACAGATCGGCCTTAGGCCAATGGAGTTTACAGATTGGCCTCAGGCCCAACAGAGTTTACAGATTGGCCTTAGGCCCAGATATCCACAAAACAAAGTAATTCCAGCGTTGTACCAATGTACACAGATTTTCCAATCATTTATAAATGTTAACGTAATTAACTCGCAAAGAATAGAGCATTAATAATAATAATTATTAACGGTAGGTAAATGTACAACTGCAGTACTAGTACTCACTGTGCTGTAGTGGAGCGTTAGTTCCTCTCATGTTGTGACCTACACACATGCACAACTCATAAATTAGTTCCTTTTCTTTATTAAATCATTTTCTGACTCGTTTCGCTTCGAATGAATTTACAAACATCAAAAGGCATCAAATACAGATTTCGAAAATATCAGAGGGTCAAACACGTAAAACAGAGCAGATAAAATTTTGCAGCATGGGCCACACGTGCAGCAGTGGTTCCCGCATGTGTGACTGTGAAGCCCCGCATGTGCCTTTTTTCCAATAGCCAAAGACCCAAAATGCTCTGTTTTCCGCACGTGTGGCCATGACTCCCGCACGTGCGGCAGTGCTCCAGTACGTGCGACCATGACCCCCGCACGTGCAGCGATTTGCCCTATTTGTGCAGTCCAAAATTCAAGTAAACACCCAACTAAACATCTCATATTGCTCAAAATAGATCCATTTATTGTTAGAATATGATTCAATCATATATAAATAGGAATCACAAACATATATAAATGGGAATATGAATTAAATCTTTAATTTCTTGAAACTTATAAACATAACTCACTTCTATGCTATTTCCAACTTCCACACACACACACACACATATAACCATTTGTTCATATAGATGAGTTCAAGCTTGATAATTGAAGAAATAAGATGTAATTTCTCACTAAATAGTTCAAGTTGAGTCAAAATAACTAAATGATAAGATTATCTTGCTACTCATCCAACATACACATACAAGATCTCAATTACAACCCTAGGCCGCACAACATCAAGGAATTCCTACTCCAAATCAAGAAAAGGGGTTGAACTAGGTGGGTTAAACTCACATTGAGCTTCAATCTCTAGATACCCCCTCAATTTTTCCCAATTTCCTTCCTTGTTGAACCTCTCCTCTTCCTCTAAAACTCTCCTCTTCCAATTCTCTCTTAGGAGATATTTTGAATAATGGCTCTAGATCAAATAGGTGAAGAATATAGATATATATCTAAAATGTGAATAAGGACGAAAATCAATCAGTTTAATCATTCCAAATTAAAATTTCACAGAAAATCATATTATGACCTAAAAATCATGCTGATCTTAAATGTAAAATCAATTTCAGATTATTAAGCTTCTAAGGCTTCCAATTTCTGATCCAAACATTCTAATTGTAACAGATTTTTCTCCTATTAGACATATATGAATCTATCTTCATAAGATTCACTTAATTAAACTTAATTCCACATAAAATTTCTCAGTAGGCATTTAAATGCACAGAATAAGGGACTAAAAGTATACCAGAAACACATACGAGGGTCGGGTTATTACATTCACACACGCACGCACACTTATTACAATATTTGCCCTCTCGACAGAGGGTCCTAATAAATCAACTAACTAGCTACGCTAAGCTAAATAATTACAAACCGAAACTAATTAATCAAATTAATTAAGTTATAAAACCGACTAAGTATGAAAAGCATATAAGTTAGGCTGCCACAGCTCTGCTTCAGAATAATGAATGATGCATGCATGGTCGGCTTCGCTCGGAAATCCATTACCATGCCCCCAATTGTCTCTGTTTGCATTTGATCTCAGAACACTGCACAAACCTCCAAAATGCTTTTACTCCAACAAGGGGACCTCCTGGTGGGCTGCCGACCAGAAAAGGGTGGTGTAGACCACCTGTAGACCAAAAAAACTGGTTATAGACCACAAAAAGTGGTCAGTCGACCACCTTTATTGGTCTGCCGACCATAAAATTCTGCCAGACTCTAGTTTTGCTGCAACAGAGAACAAGAAGGGGCATAGCAGTGTATTTGCAAGATATGTGTGCACAACCACCCTCCCTATCATTTCTCAAGCTCAAGGGAGTGCGGTACTCGACTCTCGGGCCACCAACCGAGCATCGCAATGCACGATGGCCAAGAAGCCAAGTTTGCACAATTCAATGTTAATGAATGCACAAACAACACATAAGAGCCTCTGCCTCTATCATGCATGATCAAGAGGGTCGGCAACTGAGAAATGAGGCGTGTTTCATCACTTCAAGTATGAAACACCCCTCATTTCTCATGTTTGGATTAACATCCAATCCAAACACAATGCAACACAACAACATTCCAAACACAATGCAATGCAACAACATGCAAACACCATGCAATCAACATGAGCATGGCAAGTTAGAGTCCTTAAGCATTGAAGGACACAACACAAGGGCTATATAATGCAATACCCAATGGACCAAACCAGGCCCAAACTGAGCTCATGCATGCCCAAAAAAAGTGGCCAAAACACTCTGAAATGGTAGCATGAAAGACAAGATGATGATGCTCATGCAATGGCTCATCAACAAGGCATGAAGCATAACTCTTAAACACAATGAAGGAGTGATAAACATGAGAATATGACAAAGATATAAGCTCTGAAATCATGTAAGAAATGATGCCAAATCATCCAAACAACACAAGCATAGCATCCTAAGGACCTTGAATCATTAGGCTAGTCAAAGCTATTGCACTACCACCATGCATAACAAGTCCCATATGACCCAAACTACCCAAAACAGAGTTGAGGCATGCTAAATCAAGGCCAAAGGCATGCTAAAACATAGGCTCAAAATGCAAGCAAAGCGTACTCATTCATTGGCGCACAAACAAGGCATAAGGCATAACCCTCAAGAGCAATGAAAGAGTGATAAACATGGGGGTAAAATGAAGACATACACTCTGAAATTATATTCCAAATGATGCCAAATCATGCACATGTCATAAATGAGGCATGCTAGGAGACTCAAAGCCTAAGGCTAGCATAGGCATTTGCACCATAGCGATATCAAGCAAACCCCAAAGGGCCAAGATGATTCAAAACAATCCCAAGGTAGGTCGAAACAATGCCAAAACATGCATGGAATAGAGCTAACACATGCTAGAATGAAAGGCATAAAACATGATGCATGTAAGGCCAATGAGGGGGATTACACTACACCTACCAAAACCAAGCATGAGGTGACTTTACGAACAAAAATCAGAGTTGTAACATGGTAAAATAACTCCAAAAATATGCTGAGATGGTAGCCCGAAGGCTTAGGCAAGCATGCATGCCAATTGGCTCATGATTGAGGCACAAAGTATAACCTTCCAAAAGCATTGAATGTGTGAAACATGGGAGAATATGGCAGTGGAACATGCTATGAAATCATATAACAAATGGTGCTAAATCATGCAAATAGCCCAAGCAATGCATGCTAGTGGACTCAAAACACCAAGCTAGTGAGCAAAATTGCACTATGGCTATACAAAGCAAAGCATGCATGATCAAGACCACCCAAATCAGACCTAGAGCATGTGAAATCATGGCAAAAAGCATACTAAAATAGAGCCAAAACAAGCTAGAACCATAGGCCAAAGTAGTAAGCATGCTAGGCTAGTGAGTGGAATTGCACTACAAGTGCAAGGAGCATGCAAGAGGTAACCAAACCAACCCTAGACAGAGCTATATCATGGCAAAACAAGGCCTGAAACATGCTAAGATGGAGCCTCAAGGAGGTAGAAAAACATGCTAACTTGGTGAGCCATCAACACAAGCACACAAGAGAAGAGGAAGGGGGACAACCCCCACCCATTTGGGACCTCAAAACACACTTTCCACCACTGAAATTCCTCTGGAATTCAGTGGTGAAGAGGCCAAACAAAGGTGACCTCAAAGGCCTAAAAGGATAGCCCAAAACAAGGCAAAATAAGGCACAAAAGGGGGTAGACCACCCCCAACACCAAAGAGGCCTCAAACAAAAACTTTAAGCACTTGAAAATATAACTTTTTATAGTTGAAAGTTAAGCTAAAATAAGCATGCAAAGATGGCTAAATAAGCAACTACAACAAAGCTTTAAAGAGGATAAAGACTCACCCTTGAAGAACAACTTTAGAACAACAACTTCAAAGGAAAAAACCAAGCTAAAACCACTCAAATGCAACCTCCAAGAACCTCAGCTCAAGAGTGAAGGTGTTTCACTAGGTGTTTGTGTGCAAAAGTGTGAAGAAAAACCATTTTAAGGCACAAACAATACAAATATAGAGAGAGAGGGATATGTATATCTCTATGCAAATTTTCTGAACCTTGAGCAAGAGGGAGGAGGCTCCCTTATATAAAATTTCAAGTCTCAAGCTTGTTTGACAAGCTAGAGGCTTGAAGCAATCCCTCCATACGTGTATGGAAGATGCCTTCTGTGCCAAACAGTTGGCACAACTAGCAAGAAAAATATCTGCAGAAAATGCAGGATGGCTGCCGACCAGTTAAAGTGGTCGGCCGACCACCTCCTCTAGTCAACCGACCAGAAAAAGTGGTCTACAGGGACAAAAACTCGTCGGCAAGGGAGAGGGAGGGTTTGCACAGAGAGTAGAACGTGGTGGCAAGCTGCCGACCACCTTAGGTGGTCCACAGACCACCAACCCTAGCTGGCCGACCACTAAAAGTGGCTGGCAGGGAAGAAAAGTGGCCTACAGGGGAAGAAACTGGTCTACACCCCTGTTCCACCCTCCAGGCAAAGGATAACAGGGTTTGGTTCAAAAACAAACCAAAAGGGAAGCAAAACAGGAGTCCGCATGGTGAGGCACTCAGCCGGAAGCCCCAAAAACTAGTCTACGGGTACAAAAGGTGGTCTACAGGCCTCTGTTTCCCTCTAGAAAAAGGCAACAAGGCATGGTACAAAAAGCAGGCCAAGAGGAGAAAGTTAAGAGGTCCCGAGACAAGGCGTTCGGCCGAAGGCTCCAGAAACTTAAAACGAGCACAAACATACGCAATCATCGAGCGTTCAAACGATGACATCTGAGTCTTAAGTTCAGTAAAAAATGGGGTGTTTACAGGCGGGACCAGTCCGAGCCCTGTTTTTTTTACACTTTTTGGTCCGAATGTATAGCCCCTTTTGCTCATTTTTCTATCATTCAAAACCTAATTTTCTCTTCCCTTCTCTCTAGAAAACACCTCAAGCATCCAAAAACTCTTAGGTTCTTGTGATTCTTGGGTGAAGATCATCACCATTCCTTACAAATCTTGAAGGTCAAGGCTAGGGTTTCACTTGGTGTGGAAAGAGGTTGAAGGATTCTCCATAAAGCTAGGGTTTCTTTCTCTCCAACTTCTGAAGCCTTTGAGGTAGGGTTTTCTTGAGTCATATACACAAGTTTTGCTAGATTGGTGTTGATTTAAAAAGGATTCTTGAAGTTTTGTGTTGATTTCTTTAATTTGGATCCAAATTAAAGAGGGCTTTGAATGTGGATTTGTATCTCAACCTTTTACTATTATTTTGAGTGCTTTTATTATTATTATTCTTATTTTTTTTTGTAAATACCCCAAAAAACTGCCATTCACATTATGGGGGCCGAATAATGGGAGACGTAAAGAGGCCGAATAATTGGACCTAGAGAGTCGAAATATATACATCGCGTTCGGCCCCGTCTTACACATTTAAATCCTACCCTATTTGGCCAAAAAGCCAGTTGAGTAAGGGGCCGAGTGGAAAGCGGCTTGCAACAAAAGGAGCCGAGTAAATAGTTATACGGCTAATTGAATATGGGCCCAGCCCCGAGGCCTAAGAAAGAAAAGATATAAATAGAAGAACATCAGCCAGAAAGAGGTATGTGAGAACTAGTACGCTTAACTTAAAATACAAGCAATCGAGAGTATATACTGACTTGTCCGTTGGAGTGCTAATTCCGGCACCCCCGACCGGAGTGTTCATTCTTTTTCAGGTTACCAGCTGAGGATCTCGAGTGCCCTATTGGATCCAAAGAGTATTTCTAGGACCACTTCCCCACAATTGGCGCCGTCTGTGGGAATACTCAAGCACATCCATGGTGGGCGTGACGGAAGATCCTCCGGCAATCACTGTCGACCCTACGCTACAAGATGAAACCATTCCAAGTAATATGCTTGGGCCAGAGAACATTATTGCGAGAAGGGCCTTGAACTTTGGTTCACCCTCGATATGAACACATGAGGCAATGCAAGCAATTATGGAGCAAGCGAAGCAAAACAAACAGAGGTTGGAGAACATGATCGCTGAGAACGAACGTCTCCGTCAGGATTTGGCCTTGGAAGTGGCGAAGTCCAAACAAGCTGTGCGTCAAGATCTGGAACGACCTCTAAGGACAGGTGGTTGACGACCTCGAGCCCGACAACAAGACACTGACAGTGACTCTGACTCATTATCCCCAGAGCCCAAAAAGAAGGGTCGACTCAAAGTTACCAGTTCCTCTGAAGAGAGTGTACGTATAAGGCATAAGCGAAGAAGAAACAATTCAGACAAAGAAGACCAGCATGATCCCTTTGTACGACGGATTGCTAGGGTCGTGCTACCCAAAAAGTTCAAAACACCGTCCTTCACCTTGTATGATGGTAAATCAGACCCTATCGATCACATCCACCATTACAAGCAAGCCATGACGCTCCATGCAGACGACGATGCCCTCATGTGTCGAATATTTCTGAGCAGTTTGGGACCACTGGCTATCAGGTGGTATTACAAACTGGAGTCGGCTTCGATTAAGAGCTTCCACCAACTCCAAAAATCCTTCAGGGCAAGGTTCATCACCAACGAGGTCCAGCCGAAGTAAGCCGACTCTCTCTAGGCAATGCAGATCCAGTCGGGAGAAACCTTACGAGCGTATTCAGCGCGTTATTGAGAATGCTTTAATCTTGTCAATGATGCTTGCAACGACTCCATGGCCATTACCGCCTTTAAAATGGGTTTGCATCCTGATAGTGCTCTCCGCAGTTCCTTGACTAGAAGACCCCCCAAAACAGTCTGGTCATTGATGAAGAAAGTTGAGGAATACTGCAAAGTGGAATATGACGCCTTGCGGGTTAAAGCCGGAAACATGGCCAACAAGATGGCCCCTTTTGAAATTGCTCAGCCGTTAAATTCTATGCCACCTCAGAGCCCTGAACCATGGCATCAGGCTAAACGAGACAAGAGACAGGATTCTCGCCGATCAAGCGACCAATGCTCATACCGAGCCAATGAACAACTGCAAGTTGATAGCAGGCGCACAAGGTGCGCAGACAAGAAATATACTGAGTTATCAGCGCGGATAGGCGGTTATGTCCAAAGTCCAACACCTTCCGTTCTTTAAATGGCTGTCTAAAATGGTGGGACCTCCCGACACGAGAAGACGGGATAGGCGGTGCAAGTATCACAAGGATCACGGCCATGATACTGAGAGTTGTTATGCATTAAAGGATCACCTGGAGGAATTGGTACAAGATGGTCGGCTACAACAGTTTGCCTGAAAAGGCAACTTAGCCAAAGCAATAACCTTACGGCAGGATTCACCTCCACTCGGCGTGATTCACATGATATACAACTTGCCAATGTCATCTGCTGTGCATACAATTCATTCGAATCCCGACCCTCAAAATCAACTCATTCCGGCTAAATGACCCCATATAGCTGCGAGCATTGCTTTCGATGATTCAGATTTGGCTGGAGTGACACTTCCCCACATCGATCCCTTGGTGATCGAGTTAAGCATAAACCGATTCACCGTTGAGCGTGTACTCATTGATCCGGGGAGTACATCGGAAGTTATGTATTACAAGACAATCACCAAACTCGGCTTCTCCGAATCGGACCTTTCTCCGGCTCCTTATCCATTATTCGGCTTCAACGCCAATCCAGAATACCCGTTAGGGAAAATCACACTACCCGTTCGAGTAGGCTCCCGAACAGTGGATGTGAAATTTTTGGTCGCCAAGCTGCCATCGCTGTATAATCTCATCATGGGCCGTACCAAGCACCTATCATCAGCTGCTACGCTTCCCGACAGAGCGCGGCATTGAGCAAATCCGTGGCTTCCAGAAATCGGCACAAGCATGTTATCTCCTTGCTGGAAAGACGCCAAAAGAGTTGCAAGTGAATTCTATTGAGGTATCGGATCGAGAGAGCCTCGACGATGTTGGGCGACTCCCAAGTGAAAAGACCACAGAAGCCTTGGATCGAGTTGAAATTGACGGAAAACCCAGACAGGTTCTTCATGGTCGGCGCTTCCCTGAATCAAGCTGACAGGCAGCAGCTGATTTCCTTCCTGCTCGGCAACCTTGATGTATTTGCGTGGAGTCCATATGAGATGCCAAGTGTAGATCCGTCTGTTTCACAGCATCGTTTAAATGTTAACCCTAAATGCAAGCCAATTATTCAGAAAAGCCGGCGATCAGCCGCATAGCACATTGCCGCCATTGTTGAAGAGGTTGACCGGTTGCTTAACGCCGGGGCAATCAAGGAAGTGACTTACCCTACTTGGCTCTCTAATACCGTGGTTGTGAAGAAGAAAAATGGGACTTGGCGAGTGTGCGTTGATTTCACAGACCTAAACAAAGCCTGCCCCAAGGATTGTTTTCCCCTCCCAGAATAGACCAGCTTATAGATGCGACGGTACGCCATCAGCGTATGAGCTTCCTCGATGCTTACAGAGGCTACCATCAAATTGCCATGCATCCAGAGGACCAAGAAAAAACTACATTCCTCACCCCAAGATGAACCTATTGCTATAAGGTTATGCCTTTCGGGCTGAAGAATGCAGGGGCAACTTACCAAAGACTAGTTACTGCCATGTTTCAAAGAGCAGCTCAGCCGCACTATGGAAGTGTACATTGACGATATGGTGGTCAAATCCAAAGAAGAGCAAACTCATCTGGCTGATCTGGAAGAGACATTCGACATTCTACGCAAATACAAAATGAAGCTGAATGCTTCCAAATGTGCATTTGGGATCGGCTCTGACAAATTCTTGGGTTATATTGTCAACCACAGAGGAATCGAAGCCAACCGAGGCAAATCACAGCAATCTTGGAGCTCGGCTCCCCTCGTTCAGTGAAAGAGGTTCAAAAGTTGATGGGGATGGCCACCGCACTCAACAGGTTCATCAGTCGGTCCACAGATTGCTGCCGACAATTCCTTCACACTCTACGGTAGGGCAAGGCTTTTGAATGGACCTCCGACTGCGAAGCCGCTTTCAACGGCCTCAAGACCTACCTCCGATCAGTTCCACTCTTGACAACACCTTCGGCGGGTGACCCGCTCATTTTGTATCTGGCGGTTTCCGACCTAGCAGTCAGCACCGTACTGATAAAGGAAGAGCTGGGGGAGCAGCAGCCAGTGTATTATGTGAGCAAGGCAATGGTTGACGCCGAAAGATGCTACCTTCCATTAGAAAAACTCATTCTGGCCCTCGTCATGGTAGCAAGAAAGCTGATGCATTACTTTCAGGGGCATACCATCGGGGTACTAACGGACCATGCCCTCCGATCGGTACTCCGTAGTGCAGAAGCATCAGGGTGCGTTTCAAAGTGGGGCTCTTGAACTCGGCCAGTACGATATCTAGTTTCTGCCTAGAACCTCAATCAAGGGATAGGTGCTTGCTGACTTTGTGGCCTAATTCATTGGGGGACTTACCGACTTCAAGTCTGACGAAATTCAACCTAAGCCGAACTGGATAATTTATGTTGGAGACATTTGGCAGTTGTACTGTGATGGATCGTCCAATCAACGCGACAGCGGGGCCGGAGTAGTGATAATGGCTCCCGACGGGGCAATAATTGAGGAGGCTGTCAAACTCGGCTTTGAAGCATCAAATAACGAGGCCGAATACGAGGCCCTGCTAACCCGCTTGCGGAATGTACATATCCTAGGTGCTCGGCGTCTGCTTATATTTTGCAATTCAAAATTGGTGATCAATCAGCTAAAGGGGGAGCACGCAGCAAGAAACGACCTTATGGCCGCTCACATGAAAACGGCAAATTCCTTGCTGGCAAAATTTGACCATCATGAATTGAACCAAATAACCCGTGACCAGAATACACATGCAGATACCGTGGCTTGCCTAGCCTCTGCCATCAACTCAGAGATTAAACAGACCATTAAAGTTGGTTTCATCCCAGAGCTGAGCATTGGCCATTCTGAGGAAGTCTAGGTCAATGTCATAGAGTCAGGACCGAGTTGGATGGACTCCATTGTTGCATTCCTGTCTTCTAAACAACTCCCAGCGGACAAGAAAGAAGCACACAAGCTGTGAAACAAAGCCCTGCGATACTACTTGGATTCGCAAGGAAAGCTTTATAAAAAATCCCTTTCTAGTCCATACCTGGAATGCGTTCATTCGGATAAAGTCGAGGAACTCCTGACTGAAATACATGAAGGTAGCTATGGTGCCCATTCTGGCAGGGGTATTATTGGCCGACAATGAAAGCTGATGCCGAATGTTATGTGAAAAAATGTGAACAGTGCCAGAAGTTCTCCCCGTTAACCCATCTGCCTGCTGAAGAGTTAAGCTCTATCACCAGTCCCTGGCCGTTCGCCCAGTGGGGACTTAATATTGTCAGACCATTACCGAGGGCCCCAGGGAACAAGCGATACTTGATTGTCGCAACAGATTACTTCACAAAATGGGTCGAAGCGGAGGCATTAACGCACATTCGAGATGCTGATGTTAAGCGCTTTGTATAGAGAAATATCATAACAGGATTCAGCATTCCAAGAGCACTTATCTCAGACAACGGCACCCAGTTTGATTGTGGCGTCTACCAAGAGCTTTGCAGCAAGTGTGGTATCCGGCCTTACTTTTCCACGCCGGCTTACCCACAAAGCAATAGTCAAGCTGAAGCCTCTAATAAATCCATCTTGGACGGCATCAAGAAGAGGCTGGAGAAAGCTAAAGGGAAATGGGTTGAAGAATTGCTGAGTGTGTTGTGGGCTCATCGAACTACGTTGAGGCGATCCACTAGGGAAACGCCGTTTGCTTTATGCTTTGGAACCCAGGCAATCATACCCCTGGAGATCGGCCTCCCAACCTTGAAATCGAAAGTTTTTTATATGGGCCAAAACGACATGATGCTGGCCTTGGATTTGGTTCTGATTAAAGAACGAAGAGACCGTGCCCTTGCATCCATGGCTTGGTATCAGCAGCAACTTGCTAAGTCGTATAATCAACGTGTTCAGTTGCGCCGCTACACACCAGGAGAGTTGGTCCTGACAAAAGTACTCCCAGCTACCAGGAAAACGGCTGATGGAAAATTGGGTCCTAACTGGGACGGCCCCTATTCGATCGCGGGAGCAAGGGCATATCGGCTCAAAGACATGTCTGGAAGGAGTCTGCCACGGCCTTGGAATTCAACGCACTTGCATAAATTCTATCATTAAACCCGACCTGTGGGGAATGATACTAGTTTTGAATGGTTCACCATGTACATATTTCACTTTCGCAATGCAAAGTTTCCCATTTGCTCATAGCACAATTCAATTCAAAAGTCTCCGAATTTGGAGCCCCATCGGTGCATGACACCTTTGGGCCGAATAAGCCTCCGGATTCGGAACGCCCTTCGTGGACATCACGATTGGCCAAATCAAGTCTCCAGATTCGGAACCCCATTGCTGCATGACACCTTTGGGCCGATTAAGCCTCTGAATTCGGAGCGCCCTTCGTGGATATCACGATTGGCCAAATCAAGTCTCCGGATTCAGAGCCCCATCGGCGCATGACACCTTTGGGCCAATTAAGCCTCCGGATTCTGAGCGCCCTTCGTGGATATCATGATTGGCCAAATCAAGTCTCTAGATTCGGAGCCCCATCGGTGCATGACACCTTTGGGCCGATTAAGCCTCCGAATTCGAAGCGCCCTTCGTGGATATCACGATTGGCCAAATCAAGTCTCCAGATTCGGAGCCCCATCGGTGCATGACACCTTTGGGCCGATTAAGCCTCTGGATTCGGAGCCCCATTCATGCATGACCCTTATGGGCTGAATAAGATTCTGGATTCGGAGTGCCCTTCGTAGATATCACGATTGGCCGACAAAAAGCCTCCGAATTCGGAGCCCCAGCCGTGCATAGCACGTTTGGGCCGAATAAGACTCCGGATTCGGAGCGCCCTTCACGACGAAGGTTAAAGCATACAAATATTCAAAGTGGAATGCTTCGTTAAGTTGAGTCGGCAAAAACCATTTACACATTAAAGCATACAAACATTCAAAATGAAATGCTTAGTTAACTTGGTCCGGCGCAACCGCATAAACAAATTAAAACATGCAAACATTCGAAATGAGATGCCTAATTAAGCATGTAAACATTCAAAATGAGGCACAAACATTTAAAATAAAATATTTTATTAAATTGGCCAATAGATACATAGCTGGCGCCCAATCTGTGTTGGAGCATTTACAATATATATTCAATTCTGTGGGGGCCGAATATTGAGACACATGGAAAGGCCGAATAGTTGGACCTGGGTCGAAGAATATATTTCATTCAACCCCATCTCGCAATTTAAATCCTGCCCTATTCGGCCGTATAGCCGATTGAGTAAGGGGCCGAGTGGGAAACAGTTTGCTGCAAACCAAGTCGAATAAATAATTACACGGCAAATTGAAAGTGGGCCCAGTCCCAAGGCCTAAGAAGGAGAGTAATATAAATACAAGATCATCAGTCAAAGGAAAGTAGGTGAGAACCATTACGCTTAACTTAAAATACAAGTAATCTTGAGTGCAGAGACTGACTTGTCCGTCGGAGTGCTAATTCCGGCACTCCCGACCGAAGTGTTTATTCCTTTTCAGGTGACGAGCAGAGAATCACGAGCGCCCCCCAGGATCGGAAGAGTATTTCCAAACCACTTCCCCACAATTGGCGCCGTCTGTGAGAATACTCAAGCACATCCATGGCGGGCGTGACGGAAGATCCTCTGGTAGTCGCTGTAGACCCTACGACCCAAGATGAAACCACTCCAAGCAATATGCTTGGGCCAGACAACATTACCGCAAGAAGGGCCTTGAACTTCGGTTCACCCTCAACATTAGCGCATGATGTAATGCAAGCGCTTATGGAGCAAGCAAAGCAAAACGAACAGAGGTTGAAGAACATGATCGCTGAGAACGAACGTCTCCGTCAGGATTTGGCTTTGGAAGTGGCAAAGTCCAAACAAGCTGTACACCAGGATCCGGAACGATCCCTGAGAGCAGGTGGTCGACGATCCCGAATTCGGAAACAAGACAGTAGCAGTGATTCTGACTCGTCCTCCCCAGATTCCAAAAAGAAGGGACGAGTAGCAGTCTCCAGTTCTTCCGAAGGGAGCCCCACGTCCAAGGTCTAAACGAAGACGAGATGACTCGGACGACGAGGATCAACATGACCCCTTTGTGCAACGGATCGCAAGGGTGGCTCTTCCCCAAAAGTTCAAAGCTCCGTCATTCTCTCTATGATAGAAAGTCAGACCCCACCGATCACATCCGTCACTACAAGCAAGCCATGACATTGCATGCAGACGACGAGGCCCTGATGTGCCGAATATTTCCCAGCAGTTTGGGACCATTGGCTATAAGGTCGTATTATAAACTGGAGCCGGCTTCGATCAAAAGCTTCCACCAACTCCAAAAATCCTTCAGGGCAAGGTTCATCACTAATGAGGTCCAACTGAAGCAAGCCGATTCTCTGTGGGCAATGCAGATTTAACCGGGAGAAACCCTACATGCTTATTCGGCACGATATTGGGAATGTTTCAATCTGGTAGATGATGCTTGCAATGACTCCATAGCTATCACCGCCTTCAAAATGGGGCTACATCCAGACAGTGCCCTCCGCAGTTCCCTGACTAGAAGAGCCCCCAAAACAGTCTGAGCGTTGATGAATAAAGTGGAGGAATACTGCAAAGTGGAAGATGACGCCTTGCGGGTTAAAGTCGGACACATGGCCAACAAAACAGCCCCTCTTGAAATTGCTTAGCCGATAAGTTTCGTACCACCTCAGAGCCCTAAATCGCAGCAGCCGGCTAAACGAGACAAGCGACGGGATTCTCGCCGATCAAGCGATCAATGCTTCCACCGAGCAAATGAACAACTGCAAGTCGATAGTAGGCGCACAAAACGCGCCGACAAGAAATATACGGAGTTGTCAGAGCCAATCAGCTCAGTTATGTCCAAAGTCCAACACCTTCCATTTTTCAAATGGCCGTCCAAAATGGTGGGACCTCCCGACACGAGAAGACGGGATAGGCGGTGTGAATATCACAAAGATCACGGTCATGATACTGACAGTTGCTATGCTTTGAAAGATCACCTTGAGGAGTTGGTGCAAGATGGTCGGCTCCAGCAACATGTCCGAAAGAACGCAACCAAAACAGTTGCCCTTCGGCAGGATTCACCTCCGCTTGGCATCATCCATATGATCTACAGCCTGCCAACGCCCCCAACCGTGCATGCAATTCAGTCACATCCAGTCCCCCAAAAGCAACTTACACCAGCAAAACGGCCCCACGAAGCTCCCAATATTACCTTCCACGATTCTGATCTGATCGGCATAACACTCCCCACATTGATCCATTGGTCATTGAACTACATATAAACCGATTTACCGTTGAACGCATTCTCATAGATCAGGGGAGTACTTCAGAGGTTATGTATTACAAGACCTTCATCAAACTCAGCTTCAACGAATCAGACCTGTCTCCGGCTCCTTATCCATTATTCGGCTTCAATGCAAACCAGAGTACCCGTTGGGAAAAATCACACTGCCCATTTGAGCGGGCTCCCGAATAGTGGATGTGGAATTCTTGGTCGTCAAGCTTCCTTCACCGTATAATCTCATCATGGAGCAAACTTTGTTGCATACTATGCAGGCCGTGCCAAGCACCTATCATCAGCTGCTACGCTTCCCGACCGAACACGGCATTGGGCAAATCCGTGGCTCCCAACAATCGGCACAAGCATGTTATCTCCTTTCTGAAAAAACGCCAAAGGAGTTGCAAGTGAACTCTATTGAAGTGACGGATCGGGAGAGCCTCGACGATGTTAGGCAGCTCTCCAATGAAAAGGCCACGGAAGCCCTAGATCGAGTTGAAATCAATGGAAACCCAGACAGGTTCTTCATGGTCGGCGCCTCCCTGAATCAAGCTGACAGACAGCAGCTAATATCCTTCCTGCTCGGCAATCTTGATGCATTTGCGTGGACTCCGTATGAGATGCCGCATGTAGACCCATCTGTTTCGCAGCACCGTTTGAATGTTGACCCTAAATGCAAGCTGATCATCCAGAAGAGTCGGCGATCAGCCGCAGAGCACACAGCCGCCGTCGTTGAAGAGGTTGATCGGTTGCTTGATGCCGGAGCAATCAGGGAAGTGACCTACCCTGAATGGTTCTCTAATACTGTGGTTGTGAAGAAAAAAAATGGGACTTGGCGAGTCTGCGTCGATTTCACGGACCTAAACAAAGCCTGCCCCAAAGACTGTTTTCCTCTCCCCAGGATAGACCAACTTGTAGATGCTACGGCGCGTCATCAGCATATGAGCTTCCTCGTTGCCTACAGAGGCTATCATCAAATCGCTATACATCCGGAGGACCAAGACAAAACTGCATTCCTCACCCCAAAAGGAACCTATTGCTATAAGGTTATGCCTTTTGGGCTGAAGAATGCAGGGGCAACTTACCAGAGACTAGTCACTACCATGTTCAAAGAGCAACTCGGCCACACTATGGAAGTGTACATTGACGATATGGTGGTCAAGTCCAAGGAAGAGCAGAATCATATAGCCGATTTGGAAGAGACATTCGGCATTCTACGCAAGTATGGAATGAAGCTGAACGCTTCCAAATGTGCATTTGGTATCGGCTCTGGCAAATTCTTGGGTTACATTGTCAACCACTGAGGAATCGAAGCCAACCCTAGGCAAATCACAGCAATCCTGGAGCTCGGCTCCCCTTGTTCAGTAAAAGAGGTTCAAAAGTTGATGGAGATGGCCGCCGCACTCAACAGGCTCATCAGTCGGTCCACAGATCGCTGCTGACAATTCTTTCATACACTACGGTAGGACAAGGCTTTTGAATGGTCCACCGAATGCGAAGCCGCTTTCAACGACCTCAAGACCTACCTCCGCTCAGTACCACTCTTGACAACACCCTCTGCTAGTGACCGGCTCATTTTGTATCTGGCAGTTTCTGACTGGGCCGTCAGCGCCGTACTGATAAAGGAAGAGTTGGGGGAGCAGCGGCCAGTGTATTATGTGAGCAAGGCAATGGTTGACACCGAAACACGCTACCTTCCACTGGAAAAACTTGTCCTAGCCCTAGTCATGGCGGCAAGGAAACTGATGCATTACTTCCAGGGACATAGCATTGGGGTGCTAATAGATTATCCCCTTCGATCAGTACTACACAGTGCAGAAGCATCAGGACGTGTTTCAAAGTGGGCTCTTGAACTCGGCCAATACGATATTCAGTTTCTATCTAGAACCTCAATCAAGGGACATGTGCTTGCCGACTTTATTGCCGAATTCACTGGGGGCCTTGCCGACTTCAAGTTTGATGAAATTCAATCGAAGCCGAACTGGAGAATTTATGTTAGGGACATTTGGCAATTGTATTGTGATGGATCATCCAATCAGTGGGCCAGTGGAGCCGGAGTTGTAATCATGGCTCCCGACGGCGCAATAATTGAGCAAGCCGTCAAGCTCGGCTTCGAAGCATCAAATAACGAAGCCGAATACAAAGCCCTTCTAGCCGGTTTGGGGAATGCGCATATTCTGGGTGCTCGGCGTTTGCTTGTGTTTTGTGATTCAAAACTGGTGATCAATTAGCTAAAGGAGGAGTACGCGGCAAAAAACGACCGTATGGCGGCCTACATGAAAACGGCCAATTCCTTGCTGGCAAAATTTGACCATCATGAATTGAACCAGATAACACGTGATCAGAACACACATGCAGATGCCTTGGCTTGCCTAGCCTCCGCCATTAACTCAGAGATTAAACGGACCATCGAAGTAGGTTTCATCCCGGAGCCAAGCATTGGCCCTTCGGAGGAAGTCCAGATCAACGTTATAGAATCTGCACCGACTTTGATGGATCCCATTGTTGCATTCCTGTCTTATAAACAACTCCCAAAGGACAAGAAAGAAGGGCACAAGCTGCGAAACAAAGCCATGCGATACTACTTGGATATGCAAAGAAGGCTTTATAAAAATTCCCTCTCTAGTCCATATTTGGAATGCGTGCACCCGGACAAAGTCGAGGAGCTTCTGACAAAGTTGTGGTGCCCATTCTGGCGGGCGCTTCTTGGCACATCGAGCTATAACACAGGGGTATTATTGGCCGACAACGAGAGCTGACGCCGAGTGTTATGCGAAAAAATGCGAACAGTGCCAAAAGTTCTCCCCGTTAACCCATCTGCCTGCTGAAGAGTTGAACTCTATCACCAGTCCCTGGCCGTTCGCCCAGTGGGGGCTTGATATCGTAGGACCATTGCCGAGGGCCCCAGGGAACAAGCGATCCTTGATCGTCGCGACAGATTACTTCACAAAATGGGTCAAACCGGAGGCATTAACACACATTCGAGATGCTGATGTTATGCGCTTTGTATGGAGAAACATCATAACACGATTCGGCATTCCAAGAGCTCTTATCTCAGACAACGGCACCCAGTTTGATTGTGGCGTCTACCGAGAGCTGTGCAGCAAGTATGGTATCCGGCCTTACTTTTGTATGCCGGCTTATCCCCAAAGCAATGGTCAAGCCGAAGCCTCTAACAAATCCATCTTGGACGGCATCAAGAAGAGGCTGGAGAAAGCTAAAGGCAAATGGGTCGAAGAATTGCCGAGTGTATTGTGGGCTCATCGAACTACGCCGAGGAGATCCACTGGAGAAATGACATTTGCCTTATGCTTTGGAACCCAGGAGATCTTACCCCTGGAGATCGGCCACCCGACCCTGAAATCGCAAGTTTTTGATACGGGCCGAAACGACATGATGCTGGCTTTGGATTTGATTCTAATCGAAGAACGAAGAGACCGTGCCCTTGCGTCCATGACACAGTACCAGCAACAGCTGGCTAAGTCGTATAATCAACGTGTTCAGCTGCGCTACTACACACTAGGAGAGTTGGTCCTGAAGAAGGTACTTCCAGCTGACAGGAAACTGACTGATGGAAAATTGGGTCCTAACTGGGACGACCCTTATCAGATACATTTCATCGCGGGAGCAGGAGCATATCGGCTCAAAGACATGTCAGGAAGGAGTCTTCCATGGCCTTGGAATTCAACACATTTACAAAAATTCTATCATTGACCCGACTTATAGGGCTTGATACTTGTACATATTTCATTTCTGCAATGCAAAGTTTCTTATTTCTTCATCACGCAATTCAATTCACAAGCCCTTTTTAACCGACTGAGCCTCCGGATTCGGAGCGCCCTTTGTAGATATCACGATTGGCCGATTAAGCCTCCAGATTCGGAGCGCCCTTCGTGGATATCATGATTGGCCAATAGAAGTCTCCAGATTCGGAGCCTCGCTGGTGCATGACACCTTTGGGCCGATTAAGCCTCCGGATTCGAAACGCCCTTCGTGGATATCACGATTGGCCGATTAAGCCTCCGGATTCAGAGCGCCCTTCATGGATATCACGATTGGCCAATACAAGTCATCAAATGCGGAGCCCTGCTGGTGCATGACACCTTTGGGCCTATTAAGCCTCCGGATTCGGAGCGCCCTTCGTGGATATCACGATTGGCCAATACAAGTCTCCGGATTCGGAACCCCGCTGGTGCATGACACCTTTGGGCCGATTAAGCCTCCGGATTCGGAGTGCCCTTCGTGGATATCACGATTGGCCAATACAAGTCTCCGGATTCGGAACCCCGCTGGTGCATGACACCTTTGGGCCGATTAAGCCTCCGGATTCGGATTGCCCTTCGTGGATATCACGATTGGCCAATACAAGTCTCCGGATTCGGAACCCCACTGGTGCATGACACCTTTGGGCCGATTAAGCCTCCGGATTCGGAGCGCCCTTCGTGGATATCACGATTGGCTGACTAAAGACTCTGGATTCGGACCCTCATCGGCGCGTGACGACTTTGTTTTAAGTCCAAATCTGGAGCCGAATAAATATTTAATGAAAAGTGCTCTCTTATGTCGAGCCGGCAAAACCCGTTTACACATTAAAGCATATAAACATTCGAAATGAAATGCTTAGTTAACTCGGGCTGATCGATATTTATTCAAACATTTATACAATGAAACACAACACACAAAACACATGTATGCCGAATAAATATTCAATGCTTATCCAATGTTTATACATTTATTCAAAATAATAATAATAATAATAATAAATTAATTACAACGAAACACAAACACTTGAAATAGAAAATGTACTATTATTCAATCAGTCGAAAATTACATAGACTTTGCATTGCAATGCCTACAATGTCTACTTTTACACGGCTTCTCCCTCATCGTCACTCTTTTCGACTTCAACGGCGGAGAAGGGAAAATGATCACGTTGGTACCGCGGTAACGCCGAATCAACACCCTCTGCACGAAGAGCCTCCGCGGCCTGAAATGACTTAATCCAATCGTGCCTAAAGCCGCGGTTCTCGCATCGGCGGACCTCCTCTACAAGTTTCTCTTTGGTTTTGTCGATCCCAACCTTCTGGCCCGCATGAAAGCCTTGTTCATACCCCATGGTCCTCCCATTTTCTACGGAAAACATGCTTGCCGTATCTCGGTCGGTAATGGCGTGACTTAACAGCCGTTGTGTCACTCTCTCCTCCACGATCGGGTTAGATTGACCCGCCGCATGCGGCTCGATGGCTTGAGCTTTCTTAAGCTCCCTAAGCTCACGCTCGGCCTTCTCCGCGCGAACCTCCAAACTATAGATTCGTTCATCCTTCTTCTCTATTTCTCGTCGCGCGGTGCGCAGACGCATACCGACCTCATAAGCGGTGTACAGCCCCTTCACCGCCCCATGGATGCCTTCTCGAAATACTTTGAAATCTTGTCGTCCAACCATCGATTGCTGGAGCTCCGGTGGAAAGATCTGTCGAGCGAACTCGACTGCTACACCTAGATCGTTAATGATGGAATCCGCCTCCGTCATCGGTTTATTCCCCACGAAAATCGCAAAGCTCAACGGTCGTGGCGTCTCACCGGGCTCGCTTCTCGGTCGCGGTCGCGGTCGCGGGGAGCTTCCCCATTGCTGCTTTTCTTTTTCGGGTGATCTGCTTCGACGACTAGGGGGCTGACGCTTTTCCTGTTCCTTGGACGTCCTTCCTCCCGTGCGTATAGGCTCGCTACTGCGATTCATTGCAGTGTCTAACTCAGCCAATGTTCGTCCTTCTCCTCTGTTGTTGAAGAACAATCTGTTTGACATTCGCACTTATCCCAGGCTAGTTTAAATCAAGTCTGAATAAAAATAAGTGGAATCACTGGCGCGAACTCACCCCATTTATCCTTAATGTATGCAGCGCCCCCGAGGCGACGTCATTAATTCTAAACGCCAAAAGCCAGATGCCAATCGGACCATCCCACGAACTAGCCCCATTCGGCTTCTGAAGCTCATGCACTGGCTGGGACAATGGCAGATTCATTAATCTGATCGGCCAAGTATCTAAACCCAATGCCAATCGATCTATGCCTCAGCCATTCCACGAACTAGTCCCATTCGGCTTCTAAAGCTCATGCACTGGCTGGGGCAAGGGCAGATTCATTAATCTGATCGGCCAAGTGTCTAAACCCAATGTCGATCGATCTATGCCTCAGTCATTCCATGAACTAGTCCCATTCGGCTTCTGAAGCTCATGCACTGGCTGGGGCAAGGGCAGATTCATTAATCTGATCGGCCAAGTACCTAAACTCAAAGCCGATCAATTTATACCACAGCCACTCCATGAATTATGATACTTGGCATTGGAAACAAAATGTAGCCATTTTACAATTGAAAGCAATACCATTCATCAACAACAAAATTTAGCACAAATAACAGCAAGGTAAAAAAAGAAATTTTCATTAGTAAATTGGGCACAAATTGTAGCCATTTTACATACAAAAATTACTAAACAAAAAGCTACAAGTACGCCTAAAAATGCCTAGCAAAACAACTATGGCTGTAGCAATACATGAAAATTACCAAACGAAAAGCTGTAAAAATACATACGAAATCCTAAAACAAAAACGTCACCCAAATTAGTCCTCGGAGTTAGACTCCAGCGCCTCAACATCCACTTGCTCGTATGGAATCGGCATAGCCAATGTCACATCAGCAGCAACAAGGGCTTTGAGCCAGCCGTGTTTGAATCCCCGATTATCGAATTTGGGGACTTGCTCCGCATAATCGTTGAGGGTAGCGCTCTTCCCAACCTCATACGCCTTCGAAGCTTCAGAATCGGCTAATTCCTTCGCCGCCTTCGATTCTGCCAAGTCCGCCTCAAGTTTGGCGATCGCCTCTTAGGCTAACTTAAACGCAGCTTCACTCGTATTCGCCCTCTGCTCGACAGCCAACCTGAGCTCATCTGCATTTTTGGCCCTCTCCATCTCAGCCTCGGTCCTCGTTCCCTCCATCTTTGCCCTCAAAGCCTCGAACTCGGCCCTACTCCTTTGGCCTTCAACTTCCGTCTGTAAACGGCCAAGCTGTTCGACGGCGTCATGATGGTGACGACCCATCTCCGCTATCCTACCGACCGTCTGCAAAACAAGAAATTAGAACCAAAACGGTATTTGCATAAAATGAGATGAAGTCAAGATATATATCAAAAGAGCCGATTGAGCGGCTAGTGCTATCGCAACCAGATCCAGCTCTGACCGGAAAGCCGCCTTATCAGCCGGCAATGAAACGAGCGTGGCCATGCTGAGTGCGACGGTAGGATCTTTAATGACCGAAGCGTCAAAGGAGATCAGCGAGTTTTTTTATCTTCAGCTGAATGACAAAGGCCACGATCACGTCCAATTCCTCTAAACGAGGTCGCTTTTCTACACGATTTCCTGAGCCAGCCTCGACCTCGGCAAGACGCTTCTCTACCCTTTGCTCGGTCTCTTGATCGGTCTGTACAACCATAGCGGACTCAGCACTTTGGTTTTTTGCCATTTCTTCAACAGGCAAGGGGGGTTGAGATTCAATAACAGGCAGGGAAGGCTAGGATTCGGTGGTAGTTGGCACTTGAGATCAAATGGCCACTACTCTTCGCCGTGCAGCCATCCTTTTCGCGTTCGCCTTCTTGGCAAGTTGTGTGAGACTTAACCCAGCCATGTCTTCGGGGTATGTACCGGGAAGGTCCTCTAAATCATGAAAGACGTCTTCGAATGGAAGGTCCCCTCAGCCCGAAGTAGACGGAGGGTTGGCTGAATTAGGGCCGGCTTCCTCAAAGGCCAACTTCAATGCCTCGTCTACTTCCGCTTCAGACTGATCTGACTCAGTGACCTCAGCTATTTCCGCCCGCTCCGAATCGGATCCCTCGAAACTGACTTGTCGCAAGTTTTTGAAGTCGGACAAAATGAGAGCGGTAAAAGACTCTTCACCCTTCAGTATTGGGATATTTTCTGCCGCCGAGAAGGTTGTATAGGTTGGCTCGTAGCGAAGCAGCACGTGGGCCGCCCTCTCCTCTCTTTGGACACTTGGACGGCCGAAATATTTGAGCACGACTTTGATTTCCGAAAGAACGGCGTCGTCGGTTGAGGTCAGGATTTTCTTCAAATCGTTTCCTGCATAAGCAAAAACCATGAGGTCTCAAAAATGAATTTTTATAAATACAACAAAAAATAGACACAAGAAGCTAAACGGCCACCTAGTTCGCCCCTCTGTCTAGGAATAGGATCAAGGCGATCCTCGCCTTCGCCGAATTCCCAATTGCCTCGGACAACAACCATAACATTATCAACTCGCTTTCCAGAGCTGGAAAGTATAGTCACTAGTTGATGGTCAGTGTCCTTAGTCCTAAGGAAGTAGCGTCCATGCCGACTAGAAGATTTCGCCAAGGCGTAACAGTGCCGAATAGCAGGAATGCCGAGGTTAATCCTAAGGCGACGATTTAGTTCGATAATCCCCATTATGATTCTAAAAAGGTTGACATTGGGTTGAGAGGGGATTAGACCCCACCGGCGAAGGAGAGCTCTAAGGAATGGATGAAGTGGGAAACGGATTCCACCCTCCGCAATCGACAAGAGAGGGAAAATGATTGTGTTTTCATAGTCCCTCTCCATATCGAGAGTGCCGTCTATCACAAGCGACAGACAGACATCATCAGGGGTAGAAAAATGGCGTCGAAAGCTAGAAATTTGATCCGCAGAGAGAAGATCTTTTAGATGCTTTGCCATTTCAATCAGCTTATAGGAGTGTGCTAAACTAAGGGAAAACTAGGAAAAAGGACTTAAAGTAGGGAGAAAGCAGAGAGGAAGGAGACTTACAAGAGATGGAGATGACAATGGAGGACGAACGAAAGTTGCAGAAAAGAGTCGGAAGGCTGTTCAAAAAACTTTAAGCGTCCAAAATGTGCGTGTTCGAGAAGAGGACAAGATTTTAAATCATAATAAATGGAGGCGTACGAAGGGGTGGGAAGTTAAAATGATATCCGAGAGGCGTGTGCTCTGACAACCGCGTTGAAATGAGGTAAGCCGCCGAATTTCAGCTCTGACCTTTCGAAGTTCAAAACCAAACACTCTAGCTAACTGTCGTAAGTGAAGTGCTTGGGGGGCAATTATGGGAACCGAATATTGGGACACATGGAAAAGCCGAATAGTTGGACCTGGGTCGAAGAATATATTTCATTCAACCCCATCCCGCAATTTAAATCCTGCCCTATTCAGCCGTATAGCCGATTGAGTAAGGGGTCGAGTGGGAAACGATTTGCTGCAAAACCAAGCCGAGTAAATAATTACACGGCAAATTGAAAGTGGGCCCAGTCCCGAGGCCCAAGAAGGAGAGTAATATAAATACAAGATCATCAGTCAAAGGAAGGTAGGTGAGAACCATTACGCTTAACTTAAAATACAAGTAATCTTGAGTGCAGAGGCTGACTTGTCTGTCGGAGTGCTAATTCCGGTACCCCCGACCGGAGTGTTTATTCCTTTTCAGGTGACTAGCAGAGAATCACGAGCGCCCCCCCAGGATCGGAAGAGTATTTCCAAAGCACTTCCCCACAAATTCTATTCGGCATCGCCCTCGTCATCGCTCTTCTCAATTTCGAAAGTGCCAAAAGGAAAGTCATGACGTTGATATAATGGCGACGCCGATTCAACTCCTGCTCCTTGGAGTGCCTCTGAGGCTTGGAGAGCCTTAATCCACCCATGCCTAAAGCCCCAATTATCGCATTGGCATACCTCCTCTACGAGTTTCTCCTTAGTCTTCTCAATCTCGACTTTTCGACCATCGTGGAAGCCTCGTTCATAGGCCGCGGCCTTCGCATTCTCTAGTGCGAACATACTTACCGTATCTCGATCGGCAATCGCATGGATTAATAGCCATTGGGTTACTCTTTCATCAATGACCGGGTTGGATTGTCCGGTCGCACGCGGCTCGGCAGTTTGGGTCTTCCTTAGCTCACGCTCAGCCTTCTCTGCACGAGCCTCGAAGTTTCGAATTCGTTCGTCCTTCTTCTCTATCTTCCACCGCACGGCACGTAGACGCATGCTAACTTCATAGGCAGTGTACAACCCTCTCACTGCTCCATGGATGCCCTCTCGAAATACTTCGAAATCCCGTCGACCAACCATCGACTGCTGGACTTCCGGTGGAATAATCTGTTGAGCAAACTCGACTGTTACACCTGGGTCGTTGACAATAGAATCCGGTTCAGTCATCGGTTTATTCCCCACAAAAACCGCAAAACTCAACGGTCGCGGCGTCGCGTCGGCCTCATTTCTCGGTCGTGGTCGCAAGGACCTTCCCCGTTGCTGTTTTTCCTTTCGGGGTGATCTGCTTCGACGACTTGGGGGCTAACGTTTATCCCGTTCCCTGGACGTCCTACCTCCCGTGCGTGTGGGCTCGCTACTGCGATTCATTTCAGTGTCAAGCTCAGCTAGTGTTCGCTCTTCTCCTTTGCTGTTGAAGAACAGTCTATTTGACATTCGCACTTATCTAACCTTACGCAACAAACTGGTTTAAATTGAGTCTCAGCACAATAAGTGGAATCACTAGTGCGAAGAGCCCACCACATTTATTCCTAATGCACGCAGCGCCCCCGAGGTGATTTCATTAACGCTAAACTCCAAACGCCCGATGCCGATCGACGTGCGTCACAACCAGTCCATGAACTAATAATATTCGGCCTTTGGAGTTCGTGCATTGCCTGGGGCAAGGGTAGATTTATTAATTTGATCTGCCAAATATTTAAGCCTGATGCCGATCGATCTATGTCGCAGCCAGTCCATGAACTAATAATATTCGGCTTTTTGGGAGTTCATGCATTGACTGGGGCAAGGGCAGATTTATTAATCTGATCGGCCAAACATCTAAGCCTGATGCCAATCGATTTGTGTCGCAACCAATCCATGAACTAATAATATTCGAATTTTTGGGAGTTCATGCATTAGCTAGGGCAAGGGTAGATTTATTAATCTCATCAGCCAAATGTCTAAGCCTGATGCCGATCGATCTATGCCACAACCAGTCCATGAACTAATAATATTCGGCTTTTTGGGAGTGCATGCATTGGATGGGGCAAGGGCAGATTTATTAATCTGATCGGCCAAATATCTAAGCCTGATGCTGATCAATCTGTGCCGCAGCCACTCCATGAACTAATAATATTCGGCCTTTGGAGTTCATGCATTGGCTGGGGCAAGGGCAGATTTATTAATCTGATTGGTTATTCGACGAGGATAAATTGTTAAATTGCCTAGTTATCTAATCGGCAAGTGTACATGAATGTTTTATCCAAAGTAGCAAAAAGCAATACCATTCATCAATAGCAAAATTAAGCACAAATAATAGCAAAGTATAAAGGAGATTTTCATTGGTAAATTGGGCAGTCTGTAGCCATTTTACATATGAAAACTAGCAAACAAAAAGCTATAAGTTTGCATGAAAGCGCCTAGCAAAAACGTAAAAACTATAGTCATTTTACACCTAAATAAAAACTACTAAACGAAAAATTCCAAATCCTTAAACAAAAACAACTAAAATGTCGCCCTAATCAATCCTCGGAGTCAGACCCCAGCGGCTCAACATCCACTTGCTCGTATGGAATCAGCATAGCCAATGTCACATCAGCAGCAGCAAGGGCTTTGAGCCAGCCGTGTTTGAATCCCCAATTTTCAAATTTGGGGACTTCTTCCGCATAATTTTCAAGCGCAGCGCTTTGCCCGGCCTCGTATGCCTTGGAAGCCTCGGAGTTGATTGCTTCCTTCACCTTCTTCGATTCTTCCAATTTAGCCTCTAGTTTGGCAATCGCCTCTTAGGCTAACTTGAGTGCATCTTCGCTCGCATCTGCCCTATTCTCGATGGCCAATCTCAGCTGGTCCGCATTTCTCGCCCTCTCCATCTTGGCCTCGGCCCTCGCGCCTTTCATTTTCGCCCGCGCCGCTTCAAAATCGGCCATGCTCCTCTGGCCCTCTACTTCCGATTGTAAACGGCCAAGTCGTTCGACGGTGTCATGCTGGCGACAGCCTATCTCGGCTATTCTTCCGACCGTTTGCAAAACAGGAAATTAAAACCAAAATAATATTTACATAAAAGGGAAAGACAAAAGCAAGGTATATACCAGAAGAGCCGATTGAGCGGCTAATTCTATTGCCAGTAGATCCGGCTCCGCCCGGAAGGCCGCCTTATCAGCCGATAATGAGACGGCCGTAGCCATGCTCAACGCGACGGCTGGGTCTTTAATAGCCGAAGCGTTAGAGGAGATCGGCATGTTTTTTTATCTTTGGTTGAATGACAAAAGGCACAATCACATCCGACTCCTCTAAACGCGGCCGTTTGTCAGCACAGTTTTCTTTTGGGCCGGCCTCGACTTCGGTAGGACGCTTCTCTGCCCTTTGCTCAGCCTCTTGATCGGCATGCACAATCGCCTCAGACTCGGCACTTCGAGTTTGAGCCGATTCTTCCTCAATAATAGGTAGGGAGGGCTGAGCTTCGGCGGCAGGTGGCACTTCAGATCGAATGGCCTCTGCTCTTCGCCGCGCGGCCATTCTTTCTGTGTTTTTCTTTTTGGCGAGTTGTGTGAGGTTTAACCCAGCCATCTCTTTGGGGTATGCGCCGGGAAGGTCTTCTAAACCGGTAAAAATGTCGTCAAACGGAAGGTTCCCTCGGCCCGAAATGGACGGAGGGTTGTCTGAATTGAGGCCAGCTTCCTCAAAGGCCAACTTCAAAGCCTCGTCTACTTCGGCTTCGGCTTCGTCTACCTCAGCTACTTCTGCCCACTACGAATTGGATCCCTCGAAACCAACTTGCTGCTAGTTTTTGAAGTCGGTCAAAATAAGAGCCATAAGAAACTCTTCACTCCTCGGAATTGGGATGTTTTCTGTCGCCGAAAACATCATATATGTCGGCTCGTACCGAAGGAGAATGTGGGCCGCCCTCCCTTGTTTTTGAAGACTCAGACGGCCGAAATATTTGAGAACGACTTTAATTTCCGAAAGAACGGCGTCGTCGGTTGAAGTCAAGACTTTCTTCAAATCGTTTCTTGCACAAGCAAAACCATAAGATCTCAAAAATGAAGCTTTATAAATATAAGGAAAATAAACACAAGAAGCTATACGGCCACCTGGTTCGCCCCTCCGTCTAAGAATAGGATCAAGGCGATCCTCGCCTTCGCCGAATTCCCAGTTACCTCGGACAACGACCATAACATCATCAACTCGCTTCCCAAAGCTGGAAAGCATAGTCACTAATTGATGGTCGGTGTCCTTGGCCCTAAGGAAATAGCGTCCATGCTGACCAGAAGACTTAGCCAAGGCATAGCAGTACCGAATAGCAGGTATGCCGAGGTTAATCCTAAGGCGACGGTTTAGCTCTATAATCCCCATTACGATTCTAAAAAAGTTGACATTGGGTTGGGAGGGGATTAGACCCCAATGGCAAAGAACAGCCTTAAGAAATGGGTGAAGCGGGAAACGGATTCCACCCTCTGTAATTGATAAGAGAGGGAAGACGATGGTGCTTTCATCAGCCCTCTCCATATCGAGGGTGCCGTCAGTCACAAGCAACAGACGGACGTCATCAGGGATGGAAAAATGGCGTCGAAAGCCAGAGATTCGGTTCGCGGAGAGGAGGTCTTTCAGGTGCTTTGCCATTTCGGTCAGCCTATAGGAGCGTACTAAGCTAAAGGTAAACCAGGAAAAGAGATTCAAAGCAGAGAAGAAAAAGACTTACAAGAGATGGAGAGGACAATGAAGGATGAATGGAAGTTGCAGAGGTGAGTCAGAAAGCAATCCAACAAATTCTAAGCATCCAAATATGCGTGTTCGAAAAGACGACAATATTTAAATCACAATAAATGGAAGCGTACGAAGGGGCGGGAAGTTGAAATAATAACCGAGAGGCGTGTGCTCTGACATCCGCATTGGAATAAGGTTAGCTGCCGAATTTCGGCTCTGACTTTTCGAATTCGAAACCAAACACTCCAGCTAACTGTTGTTAGTGGAGTGCTTGGGGGGCAATTGTGGGGGCCGAATAATGGGAGACGTAAAGAGGCCGAATAATTGGACTTGGAGAGTCGAAATATATACATCGCGTTCGGCTCCGTCTTACACATTTAAATCCTACCCTATTCGGCCAAATAGCCGGTTGAGTAAGGGGGCGGGTGGAAAGCAGCTTGCAACAAAAGGAGCCGAGTAAATAGTTTATACGACGAATTGAAAGTGGGCCCAGCCCTGAGGCCTAAGAAAGAAAAGATATAAATAGAAGAACATCAGTCAGAAAGAGGTATGTGAGAACTAGTACGCTTAACTTAAAATACAAGCAATTGAGAGTATATACTGACTTGTCCGTCGGAGTGCTAATTCCAGCACTCCTGATCAGAGTGTTCATTCTTTTTCAAGTTACCAGCTGAGGATCTCGAGTGCCCCATTGGATCCAAAGAGTATTTCCAGAACCACTTCCCCACACACATTGATTTATTTATTTTTGGGTTACTTATACTTTTTATCCTTATAGTTTGACCCAAATTTTATTTTATTCTTAATAGTTTCAATTTAAATAATTTGATCTATACACTTTAAGTTTAATTTTAATTTAATCCTTTCGTCTAAATTTTTGTTAATTTTATTTATATACACATCTTTAAAAAATTGATAATTATTTTAAAATTATTAATTTAATTATCCAATTTAAACGAGAGAATCAAATTGAAGCCTTAAAAACTTTACAAGTGGCATAGAACATGATGTTGCATCCACTTCCACAAATGACTAATGGTGGTCTGGTGGGCAACTTGCTTTCTTCAACGATGCCATATTAAAATGGGAATACGAGTGAAAATATCATTTTACTCCTTAAATTATTATATATATTTTTAATTTAGCATTCATATTTTGTATTATTTTAATTTGATTTTAAATTTTTTTAAAATTTGATTGATTTACTTCCTGTTGTTTATTTTCGTCTACAATCAAATAGAACTTGCTAACATGACACTAAATTTCATTTGAAATTTTATTTTACCCACCAAATTATATTTTAAAAATCAATTTGACCCTAAATATTAAGGAAAAAATTAGATTTAAATATTTAATAAATATTTTTTTTATCTCAATAGTGAAAAATAAAATATTTAAATAATATACTTTGCATAAAAATAATAAAAATATACAAAAACCCTAATTTAAAATTATCTCTTTAAGTCTCAAACTATGAAATATAGGTATTTTGACAAACATGTCGTACTCATACCGGGGACTTACTGATATATAGTCTTTTGTATGGTACTTGTGCATATGTATTGGATACATGAAACACGTACTCAAATTTTTTCTTCTCAACTTTTGACGTACCCAAACATACCTTAGTATATACGCAAGTTGTGTCATATCTTAGTCGAAACAATATTTTCTTCTACTACAGAGAAAAAATTTCTTTTACTAGACTTCTTTTTTATTTTTAGTTTTATATTTAGCATGATTTTAAAATTAAATTATGGTTTGTAAGTTATTTAATATAATAACATTTAATTTTGGTTTATCTTATACCTATATTTTTTGCATTAAATGTTAATTTTATGTTAGATTTTAACAAATTAAACCATTTAATCAATTTTTTTGCATTATTCCAAATAAAAAATAAATATTTTTTCACAAATGTACCAAGCCATACTTGTACCATACTTTTTGAGATTTTACCATATTAACGTACTCGTATCGTAACAGTACTCATACCTGTACATGTGCTTCATAGGTCTCAAATTATCTCGAGTAAAACTAATTAAGTAGAAAATTTCTTAGATCCTCTCTGTGTGTATGCACAATTATGACTAGTTTATTCGTCAAGTTAATTTCAATACAATTGATCGATTAATACTAATTTCAAATTTGAGTGGGTAAAAGAAAATTTAAAATTCAATTACTATTTGCAGAATACTCAATATGACTAATACTGAATTTTTTTATTTAAAATTTAATTTTTTTCATTTTTGAGATGAAAAATTATTAATTAAATATATAGTTTTTTTAAACATTTGGAGGGCAAATTGATTCTTAAGGTATAGTTTTGGGGGTAAAATGAAATTCCGAATGAAATTTGGTGCCATGTCAGCATGTTCCATTTGATTGTTGACAGAAACATACGGCGGGAATAAATTTATCAAATTTCAAAAATTTTAGGGGTCAAATTAAAATATATGAAGTCTTGGTGCCAAATTGAAAAACACTTAATAGTTGATGGGGCAAAATGATATTTCCTCGGGAATACAAAGTGGGGGAATATGTCTGCTTTTTAATTTTTGGAGAAATTTAAAAAGAAAATAAATAAAAAATTCAAAGTTTAAGTTGTGTAACAAATTAAATCATAACTTTTTATAAATTTTTTAATTGTTCAATTTAAATCATAAACTTTTAAAATAGTATCAATTCTAACCATCTGTACGGAGAAGACACAATTTAGACAATTTTATCATTTTTCTTTTCTTTCAACACTATTAATTACCACTCCTCCTCTTCCCCAACCTATTGCCACGCCGTTCCATCATTTTTCCCTAGCCATTGCTACTACTCCTGCCATTCCAACACCACTGCCACCGTCTAACACTATCGATAAAAAATAATTAAATTGTCTACATTATTCATACTCCGTTAGCTAGGAGTGTAAAAATAGCCTGTGGTTCGTAGGCGGCCCGAAACCCGTCTGCGGCCCGGGATAGGCTTGGCCTGAGCCCAGCTCTGGACACTAGGCCTAGGCCTGAGCCTTTATTTTGAGGCTCGGTCTGTGGCCCGACACATCAGCCAGCTTAAGGCCCACTCAAAGCCCCAACCCATGTGGCTCAACTTGCTTGGCCTACACGGTGTTATTTTTGGTGAAAAAGAACAAAATTTTGGTGGAACAAATAAAATAAAAAAAATATTTAGGCCCGCCCAGGCCCAGCCCAAGCCCGAACTCAGGTCCAGGCCTGCCCAAAGCTCGAATATATCCTAGGCTTGGCCTGATTTTTTGGCCTATGGGCTACCTTAAGCCCAGGCTCGGGTGGGCCGGGCTGGACATCTATTATATCCTCTTTAACTTGGACTTTTTAATAATTTTCTCAATAAAAACTCATTATTTTTTTTTTATGATTCTCTCTTTTTTGTGGCAAAAACATTTTTGGAATTTTTTGATTTTTTTTTTTGTGTGTCTTTACTTTCATAAAACTATTCTCTATTTTTAAAATTAAAACAAGAAACAAAATTTTATGAGGATTTTAGTTAAAGCTTCCAAATTAAAATAAATTTTTCTAGTATAACGACACATGAAAATATTTCCTAGGTTAAGTGTTTTAAATTTGTGGAGATTATTCTTGTTCCAAAATACTTCCGCAGTAAAGCAAGAAGTGTTATTTATTTTATTTTTTTTGGATTGATTTAAAATATTAAAGATGTAATGACTTTTAATCTATATATCTATTTTCATAAAATTTATATTTTCGAGACCTATCAATATGATAACTAGAATGAATTCAAGTTGTTTGATTTGAATAACCGCCAATATAATGCCCACTACCAATGCATTAGTGGTTTGAAGGATCACATCAACAGTGCTATTGAAATTAGGCATGTAAACTACACTTAAAAAAAAGAAGAAAAAAAAAATCATTGAAAATGGACTCTGTCTTCCTAAATTTTAAAAAATATGAGTAAATTACTCACAAGTTCTTTTTGAAAATTGTGTATTCTATTTAATTTCAGGATCTTTTAGCTAGACCCAAAAGTTCTATGACCATTTATGTTCTTCTCTTTCCCTACACTTTGCTTCTTTTCTTTATCTATTTTTCTCTGATATCGGTGACAAATACGACTACGCTTTGCTTCTTTAGTTTCTCTTTTTAATCTACAGACACCGGCGACCGGTAACCACCATTGATTGAGATTCACCGGTAATCACCGAACACTAACTCCTTGCTTCGTGTTCACTGACGGTGAAAGAGATGAGTTATCGACGAAGAAGATGAGTAGATCTAGTCAAATCTGATGTACATCTACTCAAATTTACATCAAATCTGAGTAGATTTATGTTGGCTCTAGCTAGATCTAAACCAAAAAAATAATTGCCAGAGTACAAGCATCTCTCTATGTCTCTTTTGTTTGATTTCTCAGGTTTTTTTTTCTTTTTCTATACTACACACTTCTATTTTCCCGTTATAATGGAGAAAATTTTGAAATTCTGAACAAGTTGTTTTTGAGTTTTAGTTATAGACAGTGAAAATTGTGAAATTTTACAGTTTCAGTTTTTTTGGTCCTGAAATGAATCATTCTTTAGAGCTATTCAATTTTACAGTTTCATAACTTTCTTTAGAACTGTAAAATTTTGTAGTTTCATAACATGTTTTTCAGTTTGATTAATAAGGATAAATGCTTAATATAATCATACTTTGAAACTGCAACATTTTATAGTTTCAAAGCTTGTTTTTCAATTTGATCGATATTAGAGATTATTTGCTTAAACCTTATAAAAGTTGAAAATAATAAATGTTTTTCTTACATTGTTGCTTTTTGTTGTTCTTAGTTTTTTTTTTTTTTTAATTTATCAATATTTAACACATTTTGTTATGTTTTTTCGCTTTGATTTCTCAGTTTATTCTTTTTTTTAGCAATATTCTGGACATTCCGGTGAGTCTTTGACAATATTCTTGATGTTCGGCAAACATTCTAGACATTCCGGCGATTTTCGATGACGTTCAGAACATTTCGGTGGTATACGGGCAACTTCCTGGCGATGTTGAACATTCCGGCGAGTCTCCGATGACCATCTGATGGAAATCCGGCGATGATAGGATGTAGCACCGCCTTTAAATTTAAATAAAAAAAAATAAAAGAATTTTTGGTAATAATTAAAAATATGTAGGACTAATTGGTGCAAATGTTTTATTTTGGGATTAAATAGATTTTGAATTTTGTGTATGAGACTTATCAGTAAGTTCTCCAAAAAATAAAATGAGGAACTAAAACTTCAAATTATCTTTTGCTAGGATTCTAACTAATAATTGCTAATTTTTCCAAATTTAAAAACCGAATAAAGCAAAGTATATCATATATGAGATGGAAATTCATGTAGTGTTTAATCAATTAGTCACAGAGTGAAAATTTTAAGGTTGGGATAATTAATCGTGTAATAAAAAAATTTATAAACAAATAACGCTAGAAAAAAAATGAGTTCCATACATCTAGGGATGTAATCGATTTAAGAAGGTCAGTATTTAGATGAAGTTGTTTACCGAACGATAATATCAATTCTATTATATTGAGAATCGATACAGATTGAATTTTTTACTAAACCGCATCAATTCAAACGACCTTTTGAGTTACTTCTTAAATTTGTTGTAGAGTAAATAATTTATATAAAAATATTAAATTAGCCATTTGTATATTATTTCAATATCTAATCTAACCGTTCACAAAAATACAAACAAAAGAATTAATAAATACGTATTTAAACTTTTATTGAAGTAGAATTAGAAATAAAATATAATTTGAAAATCAAAATCTTGACACCAAAGTAAAACTAAAATTTAAAACCATCATATCATAAGACTCACACATCTATCAAGTAGAGTCAAAACAAAAAATTGAAAATAACATAAACATCTGATATAGCTATATAGGCATAGTAGTCACAAAACTTGACTCAAGCAGATATGTGTGGCAAATTAACAACTTATCACATTGTCAATGTCTATTATCAAACTTGAAATATTTAAGAAAAAATAAACAATTAAATAAATTAACTGAATTTTGTACTCAATCAACTTCATTATATATTTAATATATATTATGTTTAATATACGAAATTTTCGGTCAGTTTTGATTTAATTAAGTACACGAATCAAGAATAAAAAATCAAAAAAATAAATAAATAAATAAATAAAAATCACACAGACCAATTCATATTAAAAAATTGACTAAATATAATAGATTTAGTTCGATTAACTGATCTGATCAATTTTCTGAATTTTTCTTATCTCTCCTCACCCGCCTATCAAGCGTAAAGATTAAGGAAAGGACTTTAGAATGACGGAGAAAGACTTGTGCAATTAAAGTGACAAAGGAAATGATGTTCCACTCCACAAACGACTAATGCTAAAGGTGAGGCACTTGCTTTGTTCAACCATGCTGTATTAAAATGGGTATAAAAATTGGGGCAATGTCTCTACTTATTAATTTTTTTGATAAGAAACGAAAATTTTCAAAGTTTAACTTGGGTAACAAATTCAATCATAATTTTTTATAAATTTTTAATTGCTCAATTTAAATTATAAATTAATACTAAAATAATATCAATTCTAACTATATGTATAGAAAAGAGATATTTTAAATAATTTAATCATTTTTTTCTCATTCAATACTATTAATCACTATCCCTCCCCTTTCCCAACCTACTGCCACCGTTCCATCCTCTTTTCCTATCCACCGTTAATCCTGCCCTCCTGACACCACAACCACTGTCCAACATCAACGACAAAAAATGGTTAAATTGTCTAAATTATTCCTACTCTTAGCTATAACTAATGTATTGTTAGAATTGATATTATTTTAAAAGTAGATGGTTTAAATTGAAACAATTAAAAAAATTAAGGTTTGATTTGTTATCAGGATCAAACTCTTGAGTAGTTCCTTTTTGTAATTTTTCCTAAATTTTTAATTCCATTGTGGGATAAGAAACAAAAATTAAACGTGGAAAAAATTCTGGACTATATTATATTTTTTAGTTTATTATTTTTTTAACTAGGTATTAAAATTTCAATCACTTTAATATTGGTATGGCAAATTAAAATTTTAAAAAAAAGTGGGGATTTTTAGTATTGGGAGTACTATGCATTTCTAGATTATTTTTCACGTCTACTCAATGGTCAAACATTGTTATATCAAACATTCAATGATTTGACCTAACAATCATACTACTGATCACTACACAATGCAATTTTTTATTTTCTTCTTTTAAGACTTTTTTTTTTCAGGATTTTAAATAAGGGCTTGGCTGCTGTCCAGTCCTTAATCGGACTGGACCGTGCTGTTGGGTCTGCGGAGGCCCACCACGGGTCCCGTTTTGATAATCTGAACCGTTGAATGTGTAGAACTCGTCGAATACTATAAGCCTGTAAAAAATCACATTAATTGGATATCGGTAGCTATGTGATCAAATCAGTTTTGTATAAAAAAAATTGACGGTGAATAAATTAACGGTTGACAAAAATCTGATTTGATCACATAGCTACCGATATCCGATTAATGTGATTTTTTACAGACTTATAGTACTCGACGAGTTCTACACATTAAACGGTTCAGATTATCAAAACGGGACCCGTGGTGGGCCCCCACGGGCCCAACAGCACGGTCCAGTCCGATTAAAACTGAACAAAAGCCACGCCTTTAAATAATTAGAATAAGCCCGTATTATGCATGAAGCGAAAAAAGAATTTAAAATATTATGGTGTTGTCCTTCTTAGTGCACTTAATTCATCTTAATTACATATCACCTTTATAATTTTTTATGTATCAAGTAATTACAATGGGAAAAATCTTCACATCTCATATTATTGGTGACTTTCTCATACTGGGAAACTTGAATGGGATCATCATTTATTTTTCAAATGAGTGTCCACACAACTTAAAACTTCGAAAAATAATTAATAAGTCATATTTTGTTTTTAAAATTATTAATGAATCTTATCAATTTTTAATATTGACAATTAAATTCTATTTACAATAAAAGTTTCTCAAAAGATTCATTACTCCATAATGGTGTGTCTTATTTCAATTTTACCCTTTCTATTTAATATGAACAACAATTTTATAAATAATTTTAACTTAATTAAAATTTAAAATTTTAATTGAAAAAAGTATTAATCTTATACTTATAAAAAAATCATTTAATTTGAACAATTAAAAATAATTTAATTATAAAATTTGTAATAAATTAAAATTATTTATGAAATTTTTTGTTCATACTTTAATGATGAAAAGGATAAAATAAAATATCCTATTATGAACAAATTGAATTTTTTTACGTATAAAAATTTTTTAAAAAGAAAAAAGATTTATTTGTTAATATTAAAATTTGATATTACTCAATAATAATTTTCAAAACAAAATATAACTTTTTGATAGTTTTGTCATTGTAATTTATGATTTTTAAAAAATATTATTTTACTTAGATTAAAAATATCTTCATATTAAATGAGGGGTTAAATTGAGATAATATCACCATTATGGAGCAATGAACTTTTTAGAAATATATGATGAAAAATAGGATTTAATTGTTCATATTGAAATTTAATAGAAGTTGATACTAATCTGAAAAGCAAAACAGATTTTATTGGTTATTTTTCCTTTAAACTTTTGACATTATTTCAAGATTTTTTGGTTATCTCAAAGGTTCATTATATCCAACTCTGCGCTTGCAACCATAGTTATGACAGATACACAACCTAAACAACTACTATTACCACTCAATAGTGTTAGTCCCTATAGAGGAAGCCCAATGAGCAGCTTGTGCAAAAAAGAACAGGAAGACCCAAATTCATTAATAGTACACAACTTTGGAACATCCAAATTGATTCCTATTACAGTTTTCATGGTATAATGGGTAAAATAACAAATACATATCTTCATAACAAGCAATACATAGTTGTTGGCATCATTTCAAAAGTATAATAAATTACAAAAACATAGACTAGACTGCCTATTCAGCAAGTACTTCTACGTCACAAAAGTTAATAGCACACATGTGGAAGAAAATTACAGATTAGAAGCATCTTATTGAGTTAATTTCTTCTTCCTTTCCTTTTTCTTCCTCCTTTGAGCTTGTTTCCCCCTTCCAAAGGTCCCAACAAACCATATATGACACCTTTTGGTCAGAATGTGCCCTGTAACCAGCCCAACTATTAGCCCACTTCCATATCCCATGAATATGACAATCCAATCAATGCCGCTTGGAAACATTGAATCACTGCCTCGAAAGCTCAAGGGTGGTGGTGTTGAGGCCTCTAAATTGCCACATGACTTCGACAGAGGCTTACCACACAACCCAGAATTCCCGAGATATGAGTAGTTTTTAAATGTATCAAATTGTTTCCCTCGAGGTATAGGGCCTGTGAGATGGTTATACGAAACATTTAGGAATTCAAGGAAAGTGAGTTGGGACAGTTGTGGAGGGATCTCTCCTGAGAGCAAGTTTCCAGGAAGATTCGATGATTCCAGCTCTGTTAGATTTGCCAATGATGAAGGGATTTTGCCAATGAGATTGTTGTTAGAAACATTTAGCACCTTAAGCCCACAAAGACTTCCAAGAGCTTTTGGAATTTTTCCTTTGAGTTTGTTGTTTGATAGATCAACAACTACAATGGCATTTTGGATCTTCTTGTATAAGATTGGTATGCCTTTGCTAGCTATTGTTATTGGATACATAATAGTCATTTGAGATGGAAAATATATGAATGTCACATTAAGTTGTAGACTTCACCAACTGAATTCTAAGAATTATCTAATAGAGCTGCATATATGTTGACTTTTCTGCCCTTTTCATTTTTATTGCATTCCAGTTTTGGATTAATTTTGATGGCAAGTTACCTGAGAAACCATTGTGAGAGAGGTCAATGATGTGTAAGTTTGGAAACTTCAGATTGGTTTTAGGATTATCAATGGCACCATGGAATCTGTTTGCAAAACAAGAACTTGTAACTTAGGAAGATCTCCCAACCAAAAGGGAACAGTATCCTCAATCTCATTATTTCCGAAAACAAGAATCTCAAGCCTTGTACAAGTTGCCAATGATCTTGGTACTTACCCATACAATTTATTTTCACTTAAATCAATCATTGTCAAATTGATTCTTGTACTGAATGTCTGAGGAATAAGCCTATGAAAATCATCGCAGCTTAGATTGAACACCATCAGAGAATCAATAGAACTTGTTAAACATTGAGGAATTGTGCCACTTAAGTTATTCTCAGACAAGTCTAATAGATAAAGAGAGATATTCTCAAACAAGAACTTGGTGGAACTGCTGACTGAGGCCTTGAGGCAACAACAGAACCAACAGCCCCCACCTCCTCCGGTACAGCCGGAACCGAATATGAATGATGATATAATTGCTCTAACGTAGAAGTTCAGTAAAATGAAACCACCGTCATTCCAAGGAGGCCTCGAACCGCTAAGGGCCGAAGCATGGGTCCTAGAGACCGAGAAATTGTTTGAAGTCTTTCCGTGTTCTGAAGCACACAAAGTGCTACTGGCCACCTTCACCTTACAAGAAGAGGTCAGAAGGTGGTGGATGCTTGTCTGTGACACCGACACTATTATGACTTGGGCTCAGTTTAAGGGAGCCTTCTTTGAGAAATACTTTCCACAGTGTGTCAGGGACCGAAAAGTGACTGAATTTGAACAACTGAAACAAGGCACTATGTTCGTAGCTGAGTACGAATCGAAATTCACTGAACTCGCCAGATATGCACCACACATGGTGGATACCGATTACGAAAAGGCCAGGAAGTTTGAAGGCGGCCTTAATGTAGAGATACTTGACAGGATAAATGTTCTGAAGTTACTAAAATACGTGGATGTTCTTGATCGAGCAATAATGGCTGAGTCGAACATCGAAGCATTGAAACAGGCAGAAACACCAACGACCGAGTGGCATGGTAAGAGACGGGGTTTTTAATTCAAGAAAGGCCGAAATAATTCATCGAACAAAAAGCAGAATACAGGGTCAACAACCAATTGTAGTCAGGGAAGTGGTTCCATACCGCCCTGCTCCAAATGTGGTAAGAAACATAAAGGGGTTTGCTATAAAATATCTGGTGCTTGTTACAGGTGTGACAAGATGGGCCACATGGTCAAAGATTGCCCTTCTGCTCCTCAGGGCAATAGTAAAGCTGCAGCCAGCGCCGCAGCATCAATTGTTGCACCAAAACTTAATCCCAAAGCTACTGGAAAAGAGCCTATGAGGCAAGGCCGAGTGTTCGCACTCGTATCGGGAGATGTACAGAATACCGAGACCGTTGTGTCAGGTATACTCTCAATCTGTACTCAAAATGTTTATGTTCTGATTGATTCGGGGTCTACACATTCATATGTATCGCATGCTTTTTTGTGAAAATTAAATAGACCACTGGAACCTATGAACTATCTGTTAGCTGTATCTTCGCCTGTTGGAGGATCTATGACTTGTGCTTATATGTACCCTGCATGTGAAATTATTGTTGGGGATGTTCATTTGTATATTGATTTACTGCCTCTGAATATTGATCACTTTGATGTGATATTGGGAATGGACTGGTTAACGAAATATCATGCTACCATAGACTGTATAACAAAACAAGTTATTTTTCGTCCACCTGGACTGCCTGAATTTGTGTTTAACGGAGTTGGAGTAGTATCTCTCCCGTATCTGATTTCTCCATGAAAGCTTTTAAGCTGATTAAAAAGGGGTGTAAAGGGTATCTGTGTTCTATATTGACTGTACCTACTGATGCTAAAACTGATGTGAACAGTATTCTTATAGTCAGAGAATTCCCAGATGTTTTTCCAGATGATTTGCCAAGGGATTTGATTGATAGGGAGATTGAGTTCACCATTGATGTGATTCCAGGTACACAGCCAGTATCTAAAGCTCCTTACAGAATGGCACCTACCGAATGAAAGAATTGAAAATTCAGTTGCAGGAACTGTTAGATAAGAAGTTCATCAGGCCCAGTACTTCACCGTGGGGCGCTCCAGTTTTGTTTGTGAAAAGGAAAGACGGCTCATTGAGACTCTGCATTGACTACCGTGAACTGAACAAGGTAACAGTGAAAAACAAATATCCATTGCCTCGAATTGATGATTTGTTTGACCAGTTACAGGGTGCCCAGGTTTTCTCTAAAATTGACCTTAGATCCGGATACCACCAGTTGAAAGTCAAACTAGAGGACATTGAAAAGATTGCCTTTAGAATGAGGTATGGACATTACGAATTCCTTGTTATGCCTTTCGAAGTTACTAATGCACCTGCTGCATTTATGGACCTTATGAACAGAATTTTCAAACCATACCTTGATGAATTTGTAGTTGTTTTCATAGATGACATTTTAATTTATTCCAAAAGCACGGAAGAACATGAACATCATTTGAGAACTGCCCTACAGACCCTAAGAGAACAGAAACCATATGCTAAACTGACAAAATGTGAATTTTGGCTTGACAATGTTATGTTTTTGGGACATGTAATCAGTAAGGATAGAATTTCAGTTGATCCGCAGAAAATTGAAGCAGTAGTGAATTGGCCTAGACCAACAAATGTTACCGAAGTCCGAAGTTTTCTAGGCTTAGCCGGGTATTACAGAAGATTTGTCAAAGACTTCTCCAAAATTGCCCTACCACTGACACAGTTGACTCAAAAGAGGATATCATTTGACTGGACCGATCAGAGAGAATCAGCTTTTCATGAGTTAAAGACTCGACTTGTGACTGCACCGATTCTTACCCTACCCTCAGGTACGGATGGTTGTACTATATTTAGTGATGCTTCTTATAAGGGTTTGGGATGTGTTTTAATGCAGAATGGTAAAGTTATTGCGTATGCTTCCCGACAACTAAGGCCGCATGAAAAGAACTACCCGACCCATGATTTGGAACTTGCTGCAGTAGTGTTTGCATTGAAAATCTGGCGTCACTACCTTTATGGGGCAACATGTGAGGTGTATACAGACCACAAGAGTTTGAAGTACTTCTTCACACAGAAAGAACTGAACATGAGGCAGCGGAGATGGTTAGAACTGATAAAGGATTATGATTTGTAGATTTTGTACCATCCGGGGAAAGCTAACACCGTTGTCGATGCACTGAGTCAGAAATCAGTTGGAAATTTAGCCTGTTTACTCACCGGGCAGAAAGAATTGCTATGTGACCTTGAAAAATTTGAGGTTGAAATTGTTTTACGTGAACAAGGTAGAACCTTAGCCGCTATTTCAGCTTAACCGGCACTGATTAAGGAAATTAAAGAGAAACAGCAACATGATGACTTTTTGAAAAAGATCATTGATGAACGAGAATCTAAACCGAGGCCGGATTTCAAATTTGAGAATAATGTGTTGAAATTCCGGGGAAGGTTGTATGTACCGAATGATTCTGAACTGAAAAGAAGATTTCTGCAAGAGGGCCACAATTCAAAATTGTCTATCCATCCTGGAAATACGAAAATGTACCAAGACTTGAAACTGAATTTATGGTGGCCAGGAATGAAGAAAGAGATTACTGACTTTATGTCGAAATGTCTTCATTGCCAACAAGTTAAAGCCGAACATCAACGACCCGCAGGCTTACTGCAACCCTTACCGATACCGGAGTGGAAATGGGAACATATCACTATGGATTTTATTGTTGGTTTACCTCGCTCCAGTAAAGGTATGGACTCAATTTGGGTTATTGTTGATAGACTGACTAAATCTGCTCACTTCTTACCTATCAAAATAATTTATAATGCGGACAAATTGGCTATACTCTATATCGATGAGATTGTTAGATTGCATGGAGTGCCTATGTCCATTGTTTCTGATAGGGACTCGAAGTTTACATCGAGATTCTGGCAAAGCCTACAGACAGCATTGGGTACTGAACTGAGACTGAGTAGTGCATACCATCCTCAGACAGATGGCCAGTCAGAAAGAACCATCCAGACTTTGGAGGATTTACTGAGAATGTGTGTCCTTGATTTTCAGGGAAATTGGGAAAACCACTTACCGTTGGCTGAATTTGCCTACAATAACAGCTTTCATTCGAGCATTGATATGGCGCCTTTCGAGGCCTTGTATGGCAGGAAATGTCGATCTCCAATTTGCTGGGCAGAAGTTGGAGATGGGCCTCTACTTGGGCCCGAAATCGTACAGGAAACCACTGAAAAAGTGAAACAGATTCAACAAAGACTGAAAACCGCACAAAGTCGACAGAAAAGTTATGCGGATGTCCGAAGGCGACATAGAGAGTATGAAGTAGGCGATCATGTTTTTGTTAAAGTGATACCGATGAAAGGGCAGACCCGTTTTGGGGTTAAAGGCAAGTTAGCACCGAGATATGTCGGACCGTACGAGATTATTGAAAAGATTAATCCGGTGGCATATCAAGTAGCGCTTCCTCTTGAAATGGAGCATATGCATAACGTGTTCCATATTTCAATGTTGAGGGATTATCTCCGGGATCCCTTCCATATGATTGAGCCTACCCGTGTAGTGCTAAGTGATGACTACACTTATGAAGAATGGTCTATTCAGATTGTAAACAGACGGATCAAGAAGTTGAGAAACAAAGAGATTCCGTTAGTGAAAGTTGATTGGCAAAACCATGGTGGCGTATATGCCACTTGGGAAAGGGAAGACGATATGATGAAGAGATATCCTGAACTGTTCCCTCTGGATCCGATATTCTTCCAAAATGAAGGTAATTCGAGTTTAGAGGACCAAACTCTTTGTAAGGAGGGGAGACTGTGACAACCCTCACCACTGATTACTACTAAACTGTGACTGAACATGATTAAGTAACTGATTTGGCTGACATTCTGAACTGACTGATTGAGTGTATTAGTTTAAACGCATTTTTATCTGTTTGACTGTTAATTGATCTGTTCGTGTTTTAAGTTTGAACTGTAAATTGAAGGCCTTATCGGCGGCCGAATCTGAAATTGATTAGTGTTTCATGTTAATTACAATTTATATGATTTTACGGTATGTTTAATTGAAATTTGATTTGGTATGATTAAATTAGATTAAAAAGTTGGATTACATTAGTTGGCTTTAAATTACCAAATGTGCCATTTAGTGGGCCACTTGTTAAGACACCTTTGAGGCTTGATTCACACACTTTTCCTTAGCCATTTTGAGACCAAAAACCATAGGTGAGAGTGAGAGAGGAGAAGTTTGGTTTCATCTAGAGAATTACTTGGAGAACTTGAAGAATTGAAGAGTAGATTGCACATTTGAGCTTCCATTCTTGAAATTGAGGACCTAAGGTAGGGGAATCATCTTCTTGGACTTGTATTCTAGTTGTGCCTTGCATGGTTCATGGGAAATTGGTGGTTAAAGTCAAGAATTGGTTTAAAATGTTGAATTGAGAGCTAGATCATGCATGCATGTCCTTATATTGAAGTTTTGAAGTTGTTTCATGAGAATTTCTACTTGCATGTTCATATTTTGGGTCTTGATCCATGAACTCACCATGTTTTGAAGTTAAATCTTGCATTTGATCTTGTTTTAGAACATTGGAGTTCCTAGGAACCCATGCATGTGTTGAATTTGCATTGTTCTTCATGTTCTTGAATTTTGAATTGAAATTTGTGTTTAATTGAACTACCTTTGGGCTTTGATTTTGCAAATTGATCCTTGAAACGTGTCATATTATGAGTTTTAAAGTATTTTCCAGAAAATTAGCCCAAAAAGATCGAATTTGATGTTTTAAATGTTGAGTTTCATGCTTGGAGACAAATCTGGAAATTCCAGATTTTGGATCCACGCTCGAGCGGGGAACTCCACGCTCGAGCGTACACTCTGAGTTCATGCAGTCCGCTCGAGCGGGGGAAAGTAACGCTCGAGCGTGAAATGCATGTATCCAGCACTTTGCATGTATTTACAGTCCGCTCAAGCGGGGAAATGCACGCTCGAGCGAGGACTTGTGTCTCACGCTCGAGCGGGGGTCGAGCGCCCGTCGAGCGTGAATTTCATGCATCCAGTACTTTTGCAGTTCGCTCGAGCGAGGAAAGCCATGCTCGAGCGTAGCTCTTTTGTCTGCATGTCCGCTCGAGCGGATAAATCCACGCTCGAGTGGGACCCCTGTTTCAGCAAAAATTTGAAAAGTGTTTTAAAGTGCATCTTTGCATCCTCATTCCATCCTAGGCATTCCTAGGCCTAGTTTAAGGCATCTTAATGAGGATAATGCTATAGAACCACACTGAGTCAAGATAGGGACTAAGGTATTGTTTCCCAAACATGCAACTTAGTGTGTGTTCATCCTGTAACTGTGTAGGGTTGGCATCCAAGGACGCTCACTAGCCTATCTGTAGCCCAGAACTCTGTGAGTAACAATGTCGTAAAGATATATTCAATCATGCTTATTTTCTGAATGACCAACTGTACTGCTTTCTGAAATGATATTTCTTACTGAATGAATGTTCGTCCTATTTGCGAACTGTATTCGTGGCATCCATAGCGATTTACGGTTATTGTACTGTTACTGCTACTGTTACAGAGATCTCTGTAGGTTCCCATGTTGGAACCACTACTGTTTACTGATATGATGGCCATCAACTGACTGTTCGGTCTACTAAGACCTACTGTACTGTTTTGCTATGGGATGTACCACATATGACTGCTATGACTGAATGACTGATATACTGTTATAACTGACTGTTTTAAATACCGAAAGGACATTCATTCCTAACCTCTTTACGCATATGTTATTCACTGGGCTTTAGCTCACTGTTTATATATATATGTAGGTGTCCAGGCACCGGATCGAAGCTAGGAGTGTTAGGTTAAACTCCCATTTTGTCAAGCCAACCAACGTGCCTCACTGCGAGGTTCCAAGTGTGTTCAAGCTTAGGCTTTTTGGGGTGTCTCAGTTCACCCTTCTGTCTCTGTTTTGTAATACTGTATAGACTTGTACTGTACTGTTATGGTAGGGATTTGGTCCCTAACCTGAATGCCTGTATATGATGTATGTACATACTGCTTTTGTTCCGAATATGAATGTGTTATGAAAAGTCTTTTTGCATACAGACTGTCACAGCTCATTGGACATCTTTCATTTACTGTTTTGGCTTCCGCCAGCCCCTGTACTCTGTATTACTGTTATTACTGTTAAGCACGCCTTCGGTAATCACAGATTACTGGCCGGTTACAGTGCTAAACCCATAGCGGCGGGTTTGGGTCGTGACAATATCACGATTGGCCAAAGAAAGCCTTCGAATTCGGAGCACCCTTCGTGGATATCACGATTGGCCAAATAAAGTCTTTGGATTCAGAGCCCCATCGGCGCATGTAACAAGTCCGCGAGGGACCTCATGGGTTACAGTTCGGACTCAATTTGTCACGGTTCTTAATCTGAACCAGAGAGTCCAAATCCGGCAAATCGTTTTGAGAAAACAGATTTTTAGAAAAGAAGTGCCAAACATGGACTACTTTGCCAGATATAGAGTCGCCACCTAAATATTTTATTTTGGGGGAATTTAGGAAACCCTAACTTGTTTGCCTAAGGCCACGTGTCCGTCATCACCAAAGTTGCTTCGGCTCGGGAACTTGGGTACGATTGGGGAAGGTCAGCTATGAGCACCCCCTCTAGCCCGATCCGATGATCGGCCTCTACTAACCATGATATCTAGTTTTCAAAACATTATGCTGTTCTTGTTCCGGTTATTAGCCTAGATTTACTATGTGATGCGCGCAGCAAACAAGTATAGACTAGATTGCCTAATTTGGAATGAAACATTGCATATCTGTTTGTTTGGAAAATGGTTTGAAGTTTGCTACTCGCAAGTAGGCTAAAACACGGATTTCAATGAGTTGTTCCAACTCAAACAATCCAACCTTTACCCACACGCATTCAGGTAGTTTATATCACATAAGCATCTAGCCACATGGTAAGCATGCTGTCATGTTAACATTCGCACTCATGCGAGATGCTAAAGCATAAAATACTTACCTAGTACTCCAAGCCAAAACAGAAACTAGTTAGTAATCATATGCATGATCCTAGTTCATGTTAAGATAGCTAATGCAACGCATATAGAATGTCACTAGAGTAGGCTCGGCTAATCTAAGAATGACAGGTGAAAATGCGCAAGTAGCATGTATTCAAGTTAGATTTGAAATACTTATGCAGCTAGCATGATACGCCGAGCCCGGTGCATGCAATACTGATGAATGGATGCACGCATGCATAGCATAAGGATGCTAATTTAAACATGTCCTAATACTAACCATCAAAGCAGGTAAGTAAAAGGGAGAAAGAAGTGGGGGTTGGAAGACATGCACACACACACCCACACTTATTACAAATTTGCCCTCGCTCGGAGGGACCGAAAGAAAAATACAATTTAATTAACCTACAAGCTAATTAAATATTACAGACCAATTAAATCAGCTAAGCAAATTAACTAATCTATTTGAGCAATAAACAGCAGCCTCGGGAAGAGGGTCCAATGCATGCGCGCTTGGTTCTGCTCGGAAAGTCAGTGCCATGCACAAGATGCCTCTGTTTTCCCTGCTCTGTTCCTCTGATCATTGCAAAATTCCCAAGGTATGCTCCATGGACACTGTGGAACACCACTGGCTGAGAGGAATGGCCACCGGCCAAGGGAAATGGTCATCGGCCACAAATTAAGCCATCGGCCACTGATGGATGGCCGGTCGGCACTGGGGATGGCCGGCCGGCCAAATCTTCCTGCAGAACCTATTTTGACAGCAGCAGAGGGCAAAACAAGGCATGGCAATGCATTTCAAGCAAATGTGTGCACCAACACATCCCTTATCATGTTTATGACTCAAAGGGACATGGTCCTTGATTCTCGGACCACCAATCGCGCATTTCAATGCATGATGGCCCAAGAAATCAAGTGTGCATTTTAATTCCAAATGCAATGTAAACCAAATAATCAAACAAAGGGGCTTTCAACCTCTATCATGGCCTGATCAAGAGGTGAAAGATGCATGCAAATACAATGCAACCTAAGTATGTTAACTAGGCATGCAACATGAGCATATGGGAAGCATGCAAGGCATATAACAAGCATGCAAGTTAAATGAGCATTCAAGGTACAAACTCAACACACAAACAAGCAAAACATATGGCATGTTAAGCAACCAAAACAAGGGGGAGAATGCATGCCAAATGCAACACCATTTCAACATGTAACAACATGTCATAAGCTAAGCATGCTACAACATGCCAAGGGATGGACTTAAACTAAATTAGGCAGCCCTTAACCAAGCCTAAAACAGTGGCCAAATGCCAAGGAAATGAAGGCTAGTGTACACACAAACATGCATGCATACAAGGTCCAACACTTAGGCACAAAGAAGAGACTTTTAAGCACACTTAAAAGGGGGAAGCACGGACATATGGCATACATAGAAAGCTCTGAAATCATGTTATAAAAGGTGCCAAACCACTGAAACAAACCAAGTAATGCATGCTACACACTCACACACCCAAGGCTAGCAAGCCAAAATGCAAGGTGGCTATACAAGGCATGTCATGGATGGCCTAAACAACCAAAAACAGAGCTTAAGCATGCTAAAACAAACACAAAAGCTTCACAAAGCTTGGCCAAAATCATGCTAGAATAAGGGGCAAAACCTAAAGCAGGTTAAGGCCTAATCATGGCATTACAAGGCATGTATGCTAAGCAAGCATGGTGTACCAAAACCAACATGAAACAGAGGTAATATATGACAAAATACTACCAAATAATAGTTAAGGCATGGTCAACATGAACCTAAACTAGGTGCTCAAACATGAGGCAAAAAAGGCCCTTTTCAAGGACAACAAGGAGAGGGGGTGGCCCTCTCCTTCCCAGGACCTCAAGGCACCATCCTCACCTCTGAAATCCCTCAAGATTTCAGTGGTGAGGAGGCCCAAACACAATGGTCTCGGAGCTCAACCAAAATGGCACAAAATGGAGCCTAGCAAGGCTTAAGAGGGGTCAAAACACCCCAAAGCTTAAAGTAACCTGAACCAACTATTTAGAGCACTCAAAAATAGAACTTTTATATGTTATACACAAAGCTCAAAAATAATTGCAAGATAACCAAAAAGAGTATGCAAAAATGGGGTAAAAAGGGACAAAAGTCTTACCCTTGTAGACCCTCTTCAAAAATGGTGGACTAGCTGGTTCTTTAGGTTCAAATCAGTCCAAAACCTCCAAGAACAACCTCCAAGGGCCTCAGTTCCAAGGTAAGGTGTAATGGTGGGTGTTTGTGAGCAATAAAAAGCCTAAACACACACAAAACAAAAGAGAGAGATATAGAGATGGAGGATATATGTAAACCCTAACCCTAAAGCTCAAGCTCTGGAAAAATGTTGTCTAACTTGTCTAACCCTCAAGGAGGGAGAGGAGACCTCGTTTTATAGACAATTTAGTCTTGTAAACTTCCAAAGGAAGCTAAGAAGTGGGCAATCCCTCCATACACGTGTATGGAGGGGGTGAAAGTGCATGCCAGTTGCATGAAAATATCTGCAAAAGCAGATGCACAGTGGTCGGCCAGCCAAAAATGCAATTGACCAAAAAAAGATAACCGGCCTGCCATCTATAGTGCCGGCCGGCCAAACATTTGGCCGGTGGCAACAAAACACAGCCGGTGGCCTCAAGCCATGGCCGGTGGAGTGTGGGGATGGCCCACAAGCCATTCCCTGCCCCTCCAAGGCAAAGCACAAGTGTTTGGTGCAAAACCAGACACGAAACAGTCGAGTCGAGAGATCCTGAGGCAAGGCGCGTAGCTGAGACCTCCGCGAACTCAAGACGAACACAAACATGGATGATCACCGAGTGTTCAAGCGGTGACGTCCAAGTCTTGAGGACGGTCAAAAATGGGGTGTCTACAGTTGCCCCTCTTTGACAGAACTCGAAAGTCATAACAATAACGGGAGTGAATGTCAAAGCACAGAGACGACCCATTTTTGACAAGGCCGAAGACTTAGACAAAGCATGCAAGACAAACAAGATATGCGCCCGAAGGCAGGGGCATAATGCAAGACAATGCACAAAGTCGGGCATAACTTCTGATCATGCAAAGAAAGCTGTAACGAAGCATAATAATGCGACAGTTTTAAGCTAGCATACACCAAACTACATTACAATGCAGAAAGGATGTAAGAGAATTATGCCATTCTCAATACGTCTCACTCGGAGGATGCAATACCTATGCGGTTCGTCTGGTTGCACCAGCCTCAAATGAACCGTACATATAATATTGTGCCTACAAAGAAAGCAACTTAACAGGTACGATGCCGTTAGCAACATGCATAACATGGAAAATGAATGCAAAATGATATGCAATATATGCAAAACTATGTATAGTAATGCAAATGAAAATGCAATGCAATTGAATCATGATCCAATCATGAGCAGTTCAAAACCACACAAATGTCAAATAAATTGATGGAAGTAACAAGTCCGTCTACCATAGAAAAGGTGCCGCCACCCTCAAAGCGCGTACACATGCAGAACTATGAGTGATGTAAACGGACACAAGAACAAGTATTGGGTGGAATGACATAAGTGGGGAAACAACACGCTAACGAAAGGACAATGATCCTAATGCTAGATGCAAAAATTACACTACAATGTAATATATACAGTGGATATGGCATGCAGCCAAACCAAATCTTGCCTAGGAAAGGCATGGACACATACAAGCCATGTCTAACACAGAAAAGGTGCCGCAACCCTCAAACCAAGTTCATCAAGGAATAGGCGCGTACACATGCAGAACTGTGCTTTAACGTGAAAAGTATGAGCACATACCAAACCAAGCTCAACAAGGAGAGGTGCAATGGAATGGATAGATACGATGGATAAGGCACGCAGGCCAAACCAAATCTTGCCTAGGAAAGGCATGTACACAAATGAACCGCGTCTAACACAAAAAAGGTGCCGCCACCCTCAAACCAAGTTCATCAAGGAATAGGCGCGTACACATGCAGAACTGTGCTTCGACGTGAAAAGTATGAGCACATACCAAACCAAGCTCAACAAGGAGAGGTGCAAGCCAAAGATGGAAGGGGTGATGTAGTGAATGCATGCAAGCTACAATGCAATATTTATGATATGCAATGGAACGAATATTTACAGCGGAAATGCATGACATATGCACTATATTACGATGAAATGCATGACCTATGCATTATATACAGTGATGCATGACATATGCACTATCTACAATGATGCATGACATATGCATTATTTGCAATGTAATGCATGACATATGCATTATTTGCAATGAATGCATGACATATGTAGTATTTACAATGTAATGCATGACATATGCATTATATTTATAATGATGCATGACATATGCACTATTTACAATGAAATGAGATGTGTGTAAATGCAATATTTACAGTGGAATGCATGACATATGCACTATATACAATGAAATGCATGACATATGCACTATTTACAATGATATGCATGACATATGCACTATTTACAATGATATGCATGACATATGCAACGTAAAGGGAAAATGCATATTTTTGCTTTTTTTTTTTTTTGAAATGTGTGATGCATGCTGATACGAATGCGTGATACCGTGCGTCCTTTGATGTGCACAACAATGCACATGATCGTGAATGCGCGACTACGCACGTTGCTTGAAACGCATGACAATGCATGTTAAACCCAATGTGCGACAATGTGCGTTGCTCGAGATATATGTCAAGACATATGAACTCGAAGCGCGTGTTTAAGGTCTCGCCAGACCGTGCGTGTTTAAGGTCTCGCCAGACCGTGGATTGAAATGCATGCCAATGCATGGATGACATGTACGTGACACTTTACAAGATGTGTGCACAACAATGCGAACGAAATAACGCATAATCATTGTGCGTCGACGACAAAGCGTTGTAATGCAATGCATGATAATGCAAGGGATGACGTGTGCTACAATGCATGCCGACATGCAAGCACCAACTAAGCGTGTTTAAGGTCTCGCCAGACCGTGCGTGTTTAAGGTCTCGCCAGACTGTGGAGTGCACAGGACAGTGTGATGCGCAAAATAGCGCGATGCGCAAAATAGCCCGATTGAATGCATGCAAAATGCAATGAGATGCGCAAAACAGCGCGATGCTAGCGCGATTAAATGCATGCAAAATGCAATGAGATGCGCAAAACAGCGCGATGCGCAAAATAGCGCGATTGAAATGCGATGCACAAGACAGTGCGATTGAGGTGCGCAAGATAGCGTGAATGAGATGTGATGCACAAGACAATGCGATTGATTTGAAATGCACATGGGGCAACTTTCGAGTTTTGTAAAAGAAAAAGGATACGGAAAGGATACACCTTGCACGAATTCGAGTGCCACACACAGAAGACACGGTCCGAGGTCAAAACGGAGGCCGGTTGAGCTTCAGAAATGCCTTTTCTTGTACTATCTTGAGCAATGAAGGCCCCAAACTACAGATCTGACCCAAACAAGGTTGTAGGAGGCTCACCGGCCAGAAGGGGAAGTCACCGGCCATCCACCGGCCATCAAAACACATCACCGGCCAAATATTTGGTCGGCCGGCCAAAAATGTAGCCGACCGGCCAAAAATGCCTGAATCGGGGCAGTTTTGTCCTTTTGGCTTGGGTCTTTTAAAATAGGGTTCCAAACCCTATTTTCTTTACTTTCCTTAGCTGAAATTTCTTACTCTCTCTCTCTAGAGTATTTCCCGAGCCTTATTCTCCGTTTTTCTTTGGTTTTAGCCCCCGTTTCATCGTTCGATTCGCGATCTCCTTCGCGTTTCAAACATTTTGAACCGAACATTTCTTTGTTTCGGTGTTTCTTTTGCTATTTCCATTTTTTGGGGTTTGTTCCCCTCGTGTTCCTCTCGATTTCTGTACCTTTTCCACTTCCCGATTTTTCCGGCCATTTTCCACCCTCTTGGGGGTTGACTTTTCGTTGACTTTGCACATACTAGCTTGGTTTTCACTTTTCTGGTCGTTTTCTCATCACCTTTGATATGGCGGATGATATTCCACGAGGCGGGACTCCCCCGGAGCATGAGATGGACCCAGAGGCCGAGCTCCTTCCCTTGAGCGTCCGCCCGTTCGACCCAGCGACCTACCGGCCGGCGATTCACATTCTGCCTCTCGACAGACTTCGTCAGTTCAGGAGCTTTGAGAGGGGTGTGCCACCCGAGCTATTACTACGTGAGCCAGAGTCACATCTGTCACATGGCGTCTCCAAGGTACATTCTTTCCCGGTTTCATTTTCCGCAATGTAGAACGCTTAACTGTCATAGTTGATTCTGTTCTTAACTGCTTAGCTCAAATACAATGATGCACTGTACACTGTAGTTGACTGTGAACACACTTGCAACTGATATCTGTTTGAATCTGAACACGCGCACACACACTGCACTTGCCCTGAACCACTCAAACATACTGACACATCATTCACTGTAGTTCACTACGAGCACACCGGCAACCGATATCTGTTCGAACTTGAAAACGTGCACACACACTATATCTGTACTGAACCATGCAAACACACTGACACATCGCATGTTGTAGTTTACTGTACGCACACCGGCACCCGATATTTGTTTTGGAATTTGAACACGCGCACACACTGCGTATCATTACCAACTCTAAATGCTTTTCAAAACTGTATGTTTTATCTTGCTTCGCAATTGTTTGCTTGAAAACATGGAGATTGCCATACCGTCCGCGGGTATGGGAATATTGCCGCTTGAGATTGGTACGCGGAGCTACCCGATGCGGTTCGCCAGATCGTGGACCAGGCCGGGTTCGGTGCGTTTTGTAGAGGACTTTCCAGACTCACCACGAGCAGGCCTCTCCTTGCCGCTCTAGCGGAGAGGTGGTGGGACACCACCGACTCGTTCCACCTCTCCGCCACGGGAGATATGACGATGACTCCCTATGATTTCTCGATGCTCACAGGCATCGGGGTAGGGGGTGATCCGATCCCCTTTGATACCGACATGGACGAGTGGACGGCTGCTCAGATCTACCTGCTCGGCGAGGTGCCGCCTCTTGCGTGTCCCGGCTTCGTCCGATACTCATGGTTCGAGGTCCAGTTTAGGGTTCAGCCAGCCCTAGTTGAGGAGGCTCCGATGACTCAGGAGGCTGTGGAGCGATATGAGCGCGACTTTCTCATGTTCTTGCTGGGGACGACTATTTTCGCTGACCGGGCGAACACCGTGCCCCTCTATCTGCTCAGCGCTCTCGTGGACGTCACACAGATCCTGCGCTATAACTGGGGTGGCGCCGCTCTGGCCACCCTCTATGGGTACATGAGCTCAGCTTCCCGTGGCAGCGGACAGTTGCTCGGGGCCTACTGGCGTGCTTGGGAGGTACATTTCTTTTTCTGCTTTACTTTCCTGCTTTCTATTATCTGTACTCTGTACACTGCACACACTGCGGTCTGCTTCACGCTGACTGTATACTGCACACACGGCACACATATACTCTGCTTTACACCGACTGTACACTGCTCACACTGTAAACTCTGCACAATACACTGCACAATACACAGCCCTGTTATTTCTGCTTTATTCTACATTCTACTTTATCTGATAAGTATACTGGTATTTACTTTGCAGTTGTGGGTCTACGCCTACTTTCCTAGACTAGCCCCAGTGCCCGATGTGGAGACTCCTCTTGTCATTCCGTTCTCCCGCCGATTTGACGTCAGGTGTGTGCGGAGACCTCGGGAGTCTTTCATCTTCTTCCGCCGCTATTTTGACACCATCACCCCCGCGGAGGTATGTTCAACTTCAGAGTTTATTTAAGCTTCGCTTTACACTGTATTTTTTTTCAATAACAGATAGATAACAAACTGCATTTCATTTCCAGATTACCTGACAGCCCTGGGCTTTAGTGCCAGCCGAGTTTCGGGCGCGGTTTGTAGGTGCGGAGGAGACTGCCTGCTTCAAGCTTCTGCTGGAGGGCCCGGTCTGTCGGGCTTGGTACCTGGGTGAGCGTTTCCTACGCCAGACCCTAGGGTTACCAGAGCAGATAGTCCCGGTTCACCCTCCTGAGCAGATGAGGGATACTAAGAGGTTCACTTCTGAGCAGATGGCCGACTACACGATCGGCTGGGACGCGATCCGCTTCAGAGGCATAGGTGACTACAGAGAGTACGTGCAGACGTATATCATGCGGCCTTTGAGCGGTGGTCGTCGAGTTGAGGGAGAGAGGCCCGTGGCGCCAGCGGCTAGGGCAGGGGCAGGGGTTGGAGCAGGAACGTCGAGGAGAGTTCAAGTTCGCGGCAGGGGTGGAGCTCAGAGAGGACGGGGGCTGGTTGGCCTGCTCTGCCCACGACGATGACATACAGAGGGCAGGGTGGGGCGACCTACCAGATCCCCTTTGCTCCTCCTCCGGCTGATCATGAGTTAGTCGGTTTCCACGACTTGCCTCCGGTATGTACTACTGCATTTTGCATCTTGCATTGTCGTTTCATTTTATTTCATTTCTTTTAATATTCTGCAGAATACTGACGCATCTAATACTTTTGCAGGCTTCCTTCAAGTACACCCGGCAGTCTCTAGAGCTGAATGCCTCCATGATGGGGATGTTACAGCGGACTTTTGACCTCCTGGCCCTCTATAGTATTCCGGTATGTTCTTCAACCACAGTCTCAAACTATACATAAACTGCTTCACATAATCTGATGCACTACGTAGCTCCTGATAAACTGCTCACAGCATTCATACATTGTACTCATACATTGCATTCTGCACTGATAAACTGCTCACGACATTCACACACTGTACTCATACACTGCATTCTGCCTTGATAAACTGCTCACAGTATACTGATGCATTTGCCTTTTGTACTTTTCAGCCTCCCTTCCAGATTCCCACCGTAGGAGGTGTTCCAGCCAGGCCTTCTGTTCCTGCCGGAGGAGATGGAGAGGGCAGAGTATACCCCCACACCAAGGCGGAGCGCACTCACGTTGGGAGTAGCTCTCGGGCGCCAGTTCCAGATGACGATGATGAGGAGGAGTCCGAGGCGGAGGCAGAGGCGGAGGCAAAGTCATCGAAGGAGGAGACCGGAGATGGCTCGGACTCGGGCTCAGATGACAGTGCTGATAATGCTCCTGGACCTTCGTCTAGGAAGAGGACTAGGACGGACCCTCAGGCCTGAGGCCACTTGATATTGATACAGATTTTTACTGTTTTTCTTCTTTTTTTGTACTTTTTCCTTTTTGGTTGGTAGTTAGGATACTTTGTACTGCAGCAGGCAGGTTTTGTTTCCAAAACTTATGTACTTGAAACAGATGATGAAATTAAACAAACTTTTTATTTGAAAAAGTGTTTACATCTTTACATTTCATACTTTGCACTGCATTGCATCATGCTACACCACATAACAATGGGATTGATCTGTACGTCTGAACATTAAACACTTGCATTGTAATAACCAAGTAATGAACCGGCCAATGGCAAAGCAACTCACATAACCCACTGCTTAGTCTGAACACTTGGCTCATACTCTGTTGGGGATTAATTTGCATACAGCCCGTAACACAGCATTCGGTTCATTCTGCACACGGCAACCCTGAGCAATAGTTCTATCTGACAAGACGGAATACGAAGGCGGAATCGGCTGAAACTGAAACACACTCAGATACCCAAATTTTCCCTTTCTTCTTTTGGTTCACCTAAATGTAGAGAATGGCACAGCACTCTGAGCATAAACGATTTTTGAAATTGAAAAAGGGTTTTTCAACCGGGGTATTGAGCCTACAACTGAACACAGCGGGAAAGACTCAAACAAAAGGTACACGACCTAAACACAACGAAACACGCTTGGAAGAGACCCAAAACGAAAGTTGGGCAAAATAAGACAAAAGACACGACACACGGACATGTTTACAAAATGAGAGACCTCAAATCTCAATGAGCCAGTTCCTCCGGGTATGTTTTCCACCCTTTCTGATTTGTGATTCTCACATCACTCGACCCTCAGGCTCAGTTTTTCTCTCAAAACCCTTTTCTTACTTCTCTCTCAACTTACACCTCTCTATTCTTTATTCTCTCATTTTTCGTCCCTCCCTAGGATGATTGATAGATGAATAGGAAGTCGCGGGTTCACACCCAACACTATTGGCCCGCGGCTATTTCTTCCGGTGACGTCTAGTCGATGTTCCAGACAGGAAATGGTGTATCTTGGTCTGTCCCAATTTGTGCTTCGCACTTGGCTTAATAACTCGTTGTTTGGAGGATATTGAGAGCTTTCAGCCCTTTACAGACAGCTTTAGCTATGCCTTCTTCCGGCGAATAGGGTGCCCATCTGGCAAGTATGTTGATTACGAGGGAAAGACAGAACACCTAACTCGACTGTGCCCCTAGTTCATCACTTTGACCATTTTTTGTTCTGGCTTTCTACTAAAACAGTTTTGACCAAAATAAGAGTTAGATTAACATGCTTGTTCGATTTTTGATTTGAAAATCATGCAAGTTAGGCTATAAGCACTGAAAATTTTCCCTTTTGGGTCCCAGAAATGGTCTAGTTTTGGAAAATGAAATAGTTTTCGAGAAAATAGTCAACCTCAGTAAAAATTTTCAAAAACTATTGTTGCAAACGGCCAATGCTAAACGAGCATGGAACCTACCCTCGAGATGCGCAACCTCGGATAGGAGACAATGGAAAATTGCCCCTTGCTTGAAAGGGGTGCATGGCAACGGAAAGTTGCCCCTGGTTTAAACGGCGACTCATGGCAACTCATGGCAACGGAAAGTTGCCCCTTGTTTGGATGATGCCGCAGCATGCTGAAAACCAGTCCTCATCGATGATGATTGCAAACGAACTCTCAGACACGGAGAAGACGAAGATGGTCAAAACCAATATATCGACACAGTCACTGTGAAAGCGTTGGTGGCTGGACTTCAAGAGGAAGTTGACTGCGTAGTTCCGGTTGTCACAACCGAACTATCAGATTCAGAGGAGGCAAAGGTGATCAAAACCATTTACATGGACTGAGACGCTATGAAAGCGTTGGGGGCTGGACTTCAGGATGAAGTTGCCTACGTATCCCAAACATGGGAATCAAGCCTTACGTAGTTCCGGGTAAGGTACACTCGAGTGTTTCAACCTTCACTTTTTAGGCTCCAACTTTTGCCAAGGCGCCCGATACGGGTTTTCGACCTTCCGAGCTTTGTCTTTCTTCTCTTCTTTTTTTTCTTTTCTCTTTTTTGTTTTTCTTCTTTTTTTTGCTTTTTTTTTTTTTTTGCTTTTGTGTATTTTTTTTCTTGCTCTAACTTTTGCCTGGGTCGCCCTTTCGGGTTTTTGGCCCAACGAGCCTCTCAAAGGGTAAAAGTGTAACAAGTCCATGCCAAATGGTTTTGAGATTAAAGCCCTCTATATCCAGGAGAGTGGCTGTTGTATTGATTTGTAGAAGGATCCATCTTTGGCTCTTCGAGCACATCTGACATTTTTTTACCCCTAGTTCAAGGGGTGCTTCTGTTCTCGCTTTGCAAGCTTCTGTTGACGACGTCTGACCTCTTGATCTGACTTTCGGTGCCTCTTGCTCGAGGGCTGCTTCAAATCTGGCCACACGGGCCTTACATGGCGGTTGACCGTTGAACAGTCCGGATTGTGGTCAAGGCTTGAAAACAAATGGATTGAACCTTGAGGCTGAGAGCGATCCTAGGCTGCACAATCTTAAGAGCGATTCCGTACAAGTCTTCACAGGACTGCGCAAAACATTTTCTTTTTGAATGTTTTTAAGAAAGTGACAAATCGCTCGCGCTGAAGATAGTACGGAACCAATCTGGATCAAGCCAGGGTCCTTCTCAGTACTCACGCTAACAAGCACGATTTCATTCATTAAGGGCTTAGCATGCCTCTCTTTCTCTCAAATTGATCAAAGTTTTGCAAAACCCCGAGGAATTCCTTCCTCTTCATTTTTACCGCAGTGTTCAAAAAGGTTTTTGAAAAACTTAGGTCACTACAATGATTTTCAGGGCACAAAAGAGCAGGTGGAATGCACGGTCATTCCATTCAAATCCTTTGGCACAACTAGCTCAAAATAGCAATAAGCATGGAAACATGATAGCCGCAGCTGTTTCATTCAGGTTTCCTGGTTGCAATTGGCTCCACAGCAGAGACAGACTCAAAAAGAAAGCAAAAGGAGTAATTACAAAACGAAACGGTGTTCGAGGCAACAACCCCGGAATCACTTGACATTCTATACAAAGGGGACTGACTCGCTACAACAAGACAGACCCTCAAGCAAAAAGGAACTAACTCAAGACAATGAGACAGACTCAAAACAAAACAAAAGACTGACTCGATACCCAAGCCAGAATTTACAAAACTAGCATTCGCAGATGCTTAAAAATGCGTGCCAGACGCCACATCAAAAATACCGGGTGTCGCCCACAGGTGGTCCAACCCCGATCACATACTCGCAGTATCAGCATCCTCAAAATCCAATAGCTGGGTAGTAACGGACTTGGCTGAGGTGGGTGGGAGGATAACCTCGTTGTCGATCAAATCTTGCACCTCGTGACGGTGGCGGAAACAATTATCGGTAGCATGACCGGTTTGCTGGTGGTATGCGCAGTACAAAGCAGCATCATGTGTGAGAGGGAGATTCTTCGGGAGAGACCGAGGCTCCAAGGGTTTAAGATGCCCCCTTTCGGCAAGGATCTAGAGTGCCTTAGATAAGGGCATATAAAGAGCGTGAAAGACCCTGCGCCCTCGGGGCAGGTACTTTGAAGTTTGAGTATTCTTGCTAGACGCACTAGCGAAAGGGTCGGCAGGCATTGCCTTGACCTTCTGATCTTTCCCAGGTGCAGGGTTGGGAGTGGAAGGGATTGTTCTGGCATGACGGGGCCTATCCCAGTTTTCTGACTGGCTGGTACTGCCCTCAGGTGGAGTAGGGAAAACATCATCCACAACCTTGGTCACAAATGAGCACACTTGCTGTTTACTCATCCCCCCGGCTTTCAAAGCCTTGACTGCCCACAGCAGTTGTTCAATGGGGTCGGCATCTGCCTTTATTTTGTCCTTGCCTCTGGCCTTAGCCTGATCGAGGGTTTGGGTTAATGTTGATACGTCATTGCCATAGCTGGAGGCTACCTCGGGTTGGCTAAGTTCGATCACAATCCGTCCCAACAGTGGGGGCTCCTGGGGTATAGAATTCCCGACATATGGTGCAACTGGTGACGAAGCAGACATCCCATAAGCAAGATCCGCCACGGACCTCTGGAGGTCACCTATCATTCCCATTAATTCGAATGCGTGCAAAAAACAGAAATTTTATATGTTATACACTAAGCTCAAAAACAGTTGTAAGGTAGGCAAAAATACAATGCAAAAATGGGGAATAAAGGGACAAACTTCTTACCCTTGAAGACCCTCTTCACTAATGGAGTTCCAGCAGCTTCTTTAGGTTGAAATCAGTCCGAAACTTCCAAAAATAACCCTCAAAGGCCTCAGCTCCAAGGGATGGTGTGATGGTGGGTGTTTGTGTGCAAAACCAAGGCAAAACACACACAAAATACACAAAGAGAGAGATATAGAGATATGATATATGCAAACCCTAACCCTAGAACTCAAACCCTAAAAGAACTGTTCTAAAATGTCTAACCTCTAACAAGAGAGAAGACCCTCTCTTTTTATAGAGCTTTTTGTCTTGTAAGCTTACAAGACAAGCTTCTAAAGAGAGAGATCCCTCCATACACATGTATGGAGGGGAGCCAAGTGCAAGCCAGCTGTGTCAAAATATCTGCAAAAGCAGATGCACAGCAGTCGGCCGGCCAAAAGTACAATTAACCAAAAAAAGATAGCCGGCCGGCCATCTATAGTGCCGGCCCGCCAAATATTTGGCCGGTGGCAACAAAACACAGCCGGTGGCCTCAAGCCATGGGCGGTCGAGTGTAGGGGTGGCCCACAAGCCATTCCCTACCCTTCCAAGGAAAAACACAAGTGTTTGGTGCAAAACCAGACACAAAACAGTCGAGTCGAGAGATCCTGAGGCAAGGCACGTAGCCAAGACCTCCGGGAACTCAAGACGAACACAAACATGGATGATCACCGAGTGTTCGAGCGGTGACGTCCAAGTCTTGAGGACGGTCAAAAATGGGGTGTCTACAGTTGCCCCTCTTTGACAGAACTCGGAAGTCATAACAATGACGGGAGTGAATGTCAAAGCACAGAGATGACCCATTTTTGACAAGGCCGAAGACTTAGACAAACATGTAAGACAATACAAGGTATGCGCCCGAAGGCGGGGGCAAAATGCAAGACAATGCACAAAGCCGAACATAACTTATGATCATGCAAAGAAAGCTGTAACGAAGCACATACAATGCAACAGTTTTAAGCTAGCATACACCAAACTACACTACAATGCAGAAAGGATGTAAGAAAATTATGCAATTCTCGATACATCTCACTCGGAGGATACAATACCTGTCTGGTTCGTTTGGTTGCACCAGCCTCAAATGAACCGTACATACAATATCGTGCCTGCAAAGAAAGCAAACTTAACAGGTACAATATTGTTAGCAACATGCATGACAATGCAAAATAAATGCAAAATGATATGCAATATATACAAAACTATGTATAATAATGCAAATGAAAATGCAATGCAATTGAAACAATGCAAACAAAATGCAATGCAATTGAATCATGATCCAATCATGAGCGGTTTAAAACCACACAAATGTCAAATAGATTGATGGAAGTAACAAGTCCGTCTACCATAGAAAAGGTGCCGCAACCCTCAAAGCGCATACACATGCAGAACTATGAGTGATGTAGACGGACACAAGAACAAGTATTGGGTGGAATGACATAAGTGGGGAAACAACCCCCTAACGAAAGAACAATGATCCTAATGCTGAATGCAAAAATTACACTATAATGTAATATATACAGTAGATACGGCATGCAGCCAAACCGAATCTTGCCTAGGAAAGGCATGTACACATACAAGCCATGTCTAACATAGAAAAGGTGCCGCAACCCTCAAAGCGCGTACACATGCAGAACTATGAGTGTATAGACGTAAAAAGTATAGGCACATACTAGACCAAGCTCAACAAGGAAAGGTGCGAGCCATAGATGGAAGGGGATGCAATGGATGCATGCAAGCTACAATGCGATATTTACAATATGCAACGGAGTGGAGTAGATACGATGGATAAGGCACACATGCCAAACCAAATCTTGCCTAGGAAAGGCATGTACACATACAAGCCATGTCTAACATAGAAAAGGTGCCGCAACCCTCAAAGCGCGTACACATGCAGAACTATGAGTGTATAGACGTAAAAAGTATGGGCACATAATAGACCAAGCTCAACAAGGAAAGTTGCGAGCTATAGATGGAAGGGGATGCAATGGATGCATGCAAGCTACAATGCGATATTTACAATATGCAATGGAATGGAGTAGATACGATGGATAAGGCACACATGCCAAACCAAATCTTGCGTAGGAAAGGCATGTACACATACAAGCCATGTCTAACATTGAAAAGGTGCCGCAACCCTCAAAGCGTGTACACATGCAGAACTATGAGTGTATAGACGTAAAAAGTATGGGCACATACCAGACCAAGCTCAACAAGGAAAGGTGCGAGCCATAGATGGAAGGGGATGCAATGGATGCATGTAAGCTACAATGCGATATTTACAATATGCAACAGAGTGAAATAGATACGATGCATAAGGCACACATGCCAAACCAAATCTTGCCTAGGAAAGGCATGTACACATACAAGCCATGTCTAACAAAGAAAAGGTGCCGCAACCCTTAAAGCGCGTACACATGCAGAACTATGAGTGTATAGACGTAAAAAGTATGGACACATACCTAACCAAGCTCAACAAGGAAAGGTGCGAGCCATAGATGGAAGGAGATGTAATGGATGCATGTAAGCTACAATGCGATATTTACAATATGCAACGGAGTGAAATAGATACGATGGATGAGGCACACATGCCAAACCAAATCTTGCCTAGGAAAGGCATGTACACATACAAGCCATGTCTAACATAGAAAAGGTGCCGCAACCCTCAAAGCGCGTACACATGCAGAACTATGAGTGTATAGACGTAAAAAGTATGGGCACATACCAGACCAAGCTCAACAAGGAAAGGTGCGAACCATAGACGGAAGGGGATGCAATGGATGCATGTAAGCTACAATGCGATATTTACAATATGCAATGGAATGAAATAGATACGATGGAAATGCATGACATATGCACTATATTACGATGAAATGCATGACATATGCATGATGTGTTGTGTGTTTTTTGTTTTTTGAAATGCATGACATGTGCACTATATTTACAATGATGCATGACATATGCAATGTTATTTACAATGATGCATGACATATGCATGATGTGTTTTTGTTTTGTTTTGATCAATTTTTTTGAAATGCATGAACAGTGCATGATAATACATGATAATGCATTTTTTTGTTTTTTGAAATGCATGACAATGCAAATGAACGGGAAAATGCATGTTGATGCGAATGCGTGACACTGCACATCTTTTGATGTGCACGACAATGCATGTTAGCTGGATTCACGTCAATGCAAGTTGTGAGTGTTACGATGCGTGTATGCATGCATAACGAGTCAAGGGATGATGAGTGCTACAACATATGCAGACATGCAGGCACCAAAGGTTTTGCACCTTCCGAGGATTTAAGGTCTCCTAGACCGTGCGTGTTTAAGGTCTCGCCAGACCGTACGTTTTTAAGGTCTCGCCAGACCGGGCGTGTTTACGGTCCCACCGGACCATGTTGTTTAGGAAATGCATAACAATGCAAGTGATGTGCGCAAAACAGTGCGAACAATGAATGCATGCCAAATGCAAAGCGATGCGCAAAATAGCGCAATTTGCAATGTGGTGCACAAGACAGTGCAAGGCGCTAAACAGCGTAATTGAATTGAATGCACATGGGGCAACTTTCGAATCTTGTGAAAGACAAAAGGATACCAAAAAGGATACGCCTTGCACATATTTGAGTGCCACGCACAGAAGACACGGTCCGAGGTCAAAACGGAGGCCGGTTGAGCTTCGGAAATGCACTGTTCTTGCATTATCTTGAGCAATGAAGACCCCAAACCACTTATCTGACCCAAAAAAGGTTGTAGGAGGCTCACCGGCCACATGGGGAGGCCACCGGCCATCCACCGGCCACCAAAAAACATCACCGGCCAAATATTTGGCCGGCCGGCCAAAAATGTAGCCTACCGGCCAAAAATGCCTGAATCGGGGCAGTTTTGACTTTTCACCTTGGGTCTTTTAAAATAGGGTTTCAAACCCTATTTTTCTCATTCTCCTCTAGCCAAAAATAGTTCCCTCTCTCTAGAGCACTTTTCCTCCTCTCATTCTCCCGTTTTCTCGCGTTTTACGCCCGTTCCATCGTTTGATTCGCGAAGTTTATCGCGTTTCGAACATTTTCATCCGAACATTTCTTTGTTTCGGTGCTTCTTTTTCGATTTCCAACTCTTGGGGTTTGTTTCCCCCAAGTGTCCCTTGATTTTCCCATATTTTCCACATTCCGGCTTTTCCGGCCATTTTTCGCCCTCCCAGGGTTGACTTTTGGTTGACCCTTCGTATTCCAGCCCGGTTTTCCCTCTTCCGGTTATTTTCTCACCATCTTTGACATGGCGAATGACATTCCACAGGGCGGGACTCCCCCGGAGCACGAGATGGATCCCGGGGTCGAGCTTCTCCCCCTGAGCGTTCGTCCATTCGATCCAGCGACCTACCGGCCGGCGATCCATGTCTTGCCTCCCGACGGACTTCGTCAGTTCCGAAGCTTCGACAGGGCAATGCCACCAGAGCTTCTCCTACGTGAGCCTACATCCCATCTGTCCTTCGGCGCTTCCGAGGTACCATTTCCTCCCTTTTTTTTTCATTATTTTCCGCGATGTAGAATATAAAAAAAACTGCCATAGCTAATTATATTCTTTAACTGCTTAACTTAAATACCCCGATGCACTGTACACTGCAGCTAACGGTGAACATACTCGCAACTGATATCTATCTGAAACTAACACGTGCATACACTACACTGATCCTGAATCACTCAAAACACACTGACACAGTACACATTGTATTTCGCTGTATACACATTGGCACCCGATATCTGTTTGAATCTGAGAATATGCACACATGCTATATTTGTACTGAACCACTCAAACACGCTAACACATCACACGTTGTAGTTCACTGTAAGTACATCGGCACCCGGTATCTGTTCGAATATGAAAACATGCACACATGCTATATTTGCACTGAACCACGCAAACACGTTGACATATCACACGTTGTAGTTCACTGTAAGCACACCGGCACCCGGTATCTGTTTGAATCTGAAAACATGCACACATGCTATATTCGCATTGAACCACGCAAACACGCTGACACATCACACGTTGTAGTTCACTGTAAGCACACCGGCACCCGGTATCTGTTCGAATCTGAAAACATGCACACATGCTATATTTGCACTGAACCATGCAAACACACTGACACATCACACGTTGTAGTTCACTGTAAGCACACCGGCACCCGGTATCTGTTTGAATCTGAAAACATGCACACATGCTATATTCGCACTGAACCACGCAAACACGCTGACACATCACACGTTGTAGTTCACTGTAAGCACACCGGCACCCGGTATCTGTTTGAATCTGAAAACATGCACACATGCTATATTCGCACTGAATTCTGAATGCTTTTCAAAATTAGTGTATTTAGTATTGCTTCGCAATTGTTTGTTTGAAAACAGGGAGATTCCCATACCGTCCGGGGGTATGGGAACATCGCCGCCCGCGACTGGTACGCTGAGCTTCCCGACGCGGTCCGCCATATTGTGGACCAGGCCGACTTCGGCGTTTTTTGCAGAGGACTATCCAGACTTACCACGAGCAGACCTCTCCTCGCTGCTCTGGCGGAGAGGTGGTGGGACACCACCGACTCATTCTATCTTTCTGCGACGGGAGACATGACGATGGCTCCCTACGATTTCTCGGTGCTCACCGGCATCGGGGTAGGGGGTGATCCGATCCCCTTTGACACTGATATGGACGAGTGGACCGCTGCTCATATCTATCTGCTTGGCGAGGTGCCACCTCTTGCCCGTCCAGGCTTTGTTCGTTATTCCTAGTTCGAGGTGCAGTTCAGGGTGCAGCCAGCCCTAGTTGAGGAGGCTCCAATGACTCAGGAGGCCGTGGAGAGATACGCGCGCGGCTTTCTCATGTTCCTGCTGGGGACGACTATCTTCGCCGACCAGGCGAACACCGTACCCCTCTGCCTATTCAGCGCTCTTGTAGATGTTACACAGATCTTTGGCTACGACTGGGGTGGCGCTGCCTTGGCCACCCTCTATGGCTACATGAGCTCAGCTTCCCGTGGCAGCAGACAGCTGCTCGGAGGCTACTGGCGTGCTTGGGAGGTATGTTTCTTCTCTGCTTTACATTCCGCTTTTCTACTTTCTGTACTCTGTACACTGCACACATTGTGGTCTGCTTTACACTGACTGTATACCGCACACATGGCACACATACACTCTACTCAATACACTGCACACGGCTCTGCTATCTCTATTCTATTCCGTATTCTGCTTTATCTGATAGGCATAATGGTATTCATTCTGCAGTTGTGGGTTTATGCCTACTTTCCCAGGCTTGCACCTGTGCCAGACACGAAGACCCCTCTTGTCATTCCATTCTCCCGCCGCTTCGACGGGAGGTGCGTGCGGAGGCCCCGGGAGACGTTCAGCTTCTTCCGCCGCTATTTTGACACCATCACCCCAGCCGAGGTATGTTTTATTTCAGAGTTTATTTAAGCTTCGCTTTATGCGGTATGTTTTCAACAACAGTAGATAACAAACTGTATTTCATTTTCAGATCACCTGGTAGCCTTGGGCTCCGTTGCCAGCGACGATTCGGGACCGATTTGCCGGTGCTGAGGAGACCTCACGTTTCCGGATTTTGCTGGAGGGCCCAGTCTGTCGGGCTTGGTACCTAGATGAGCGTTTCTTACGCCAGACCCTAGGGTTCCCAGAGCAGATAGTCCCGGTTCACCCTCCGGAGGACATGAGGGAGACCGAGAGATTCACTGCCGAGCAGATGGCCGAGTATACGATCGGCTGGGACGCGATCCGCTTCAGAGGCATCGGTGACTACAGAGAGTACGTGCAGACGTACATTATGCGGCCTCTGAGTAGCGGCCGTCAAGCTGAGGGAGCGAGGCCTGTGGCGCCCGTAGCTAGGGCAGGAGCGGGAGCTGGAGCACCGAGGAGGGCCCGGGTCCGTGGCAGGGGTGGAGCTCAGAGGGGGCGGGGGGCTGGTTGGCCTGCACTGCCCACCTCGCTGACATACAGAGGACAGGGTGGGGCGGCCTACCAGATCCCTTTTGCCCCTCCTCCGGCTGATCATGAGTTGGTCGGTGTCCCCGACGTGCCTCCGGTATGTATTATTGCATTTTGCATCTTGCATTGGCATTTCATTTCAGTTTATTTGATATTCCGCAGACTACTAATGCATCTAATACTTTTGCAGGCTTCTTCCGAGTACACCCGGCAGTCTTTGGAGCTGAATGCCTCCATGATGGGGATGTTGCAGCGGACTTTTGACCTTCTGGCCCTCTACAGTATTCCGGTATGTTCTTCAACCACAGTCTCAAACCATATATAAACTGCTTCACATAATCTAATGCACAATACAACACTTGATAAACTGCTCACGGCATTCATACACTGTACTCATGCACTGCATTCTGTACTGATAAACTGTTCACAGTATTCACACACTGTACTCATACACTGCATTCTGCACTGATAAACTGCTTACAGTATTCACACACTGTACTCATACACTACATTCTGCACTGATAAACTGCTCACAGTATTCTGATGCATTTGCCTTTTGTATTTTTCAGCCTCCCTTCCAGATTCCCACTGTAGGAGGTGTTCCAGCCAGGCCTTCTGTCCCTACCGGAGGAGACGGAGAGGGCAGAGTATTCCCCCGCACCAAGGGGGGGCGCCCTCATGTCGGGAGTAGCTCTCGGGCGCCAGTTCTAGATGATGATGACGAGGAGGAGTCCGAGGCGGAGACAAAGTCAGAGTCATCGGAGGAGGAGACCGGGGATGGCTCGGGCTCGGGCTCAGATGATAGTGCTAATGAGGCTCCTGGACCTTCGTCCAGGAAGAGGACTAGGACAGACCGGTAGCCCCGGAGCCACTCTGACATTTGATACAGATTTTTGCTGTTTTTCTTCTTTTTTGTACTTTTTCCTTTTTGTTGGTAGTTAGGATACTTTGTACTGCCGCAGGCAGATTTTGCTTCTAAAACTATGTACTTGAAAAAGATAATGAAATGAAACAAACTTTTTGTCTGAAAAAAAGTGTTTACTTCTTTACATTTCATACTTTGCATTGCATCACCATATTACATCTCAATGTAAATGAAATTGATCTATTGTCTGAAAAATTGAACACTCGCACTGTAATAATCAGATAACTAATCAACCAACAGTAAAACAACCCAAGCAACCCACTGCCTGATTCTGAACACGCAGCCCTTACTCCACTGGGGATTAATCTGCATACAGCCCGTAACACAGCATTTGTTTCATTCTGCACACAGCAAGTCCTGGACAAATAGCCCAATTTGACGAGATGGACTACGAAAGCAAAACTGGCTGGGATTAAAACACAATCAAATGTAGAGAATGGCACAGCACCCTGAGTATAAACAATTTTTGAAATTGAAAAAGGGGTTTCAACCTGGGTATCGAGCCTACAACTGAACACAGCGGGGAAAGACTCGAATAAACTGGTACATGACCTAAACATAACGAGACATACTCGGAAAAGACTCAAAACAGAAGTCGAGATAGACAAATCGAAAGAAAAGACACGACACACGGGCGTGTTTACAAAAAACCAAAAGACCTCAGATCTCGAGGAGCCAGTCCCTCCGGGTATGTTCCCCACCCTTTGTGATTCTCACATCACTCGGCCCTCGGGCTCAGTTTTTCTCTCGAAACCCTCTTCTTACTTTTCCTCTCGACTTACACCTCTCTATTCTTTATTCTCTCATTTTTCATCCCTCCCCAGGGTGATTGGTAAATGAATAGGAAGTTGTGGGTTCAAGCCCAACACTATTGGCTTGCGGTTATTTCTTCCGAAGATGTTTAGCAGATGTTCCAAACAGGAAGTGGTGTATCTTGACCCATTCCGATTTGTGCTTCGCACTTAGCTTGATACCTCGTTGCTTGGAGGTTGTTGAGAGAGCTTTCAGCCCTTTACTAACAGCTTTAGCTATGCCCTTTCTGGCGGGTATGTTGATGACGTGGGAAAGACAGAACACCTGACTCGACTATGCCCCTAGTTCATCACTTTGACCATTTTTTTGTTTTGGTTTTCTACGAAAACAGTTTTGACCAAAATGAGAGTTAGATTAGCATGCTTGTTCGATTTTTGGCTTGAAATCATGCAAGTCAGGCTATGAGCACTGAAAATTTTCCTTTTTTGGATCCAAGGAATGGTCCAGTTTTAGAAAAATGGAATAGTTTTCGAGAAAATAGTCAACCTCAGTAAAAATTTTCAAAAACTATTTTTGCAAACGGTCGATGCTTAACGAGCAAGGAGCCTACCCTCGAGATGCGCAACCTCAGATCGGAGGCAATGGAAAATTGCCCCTTGCTTAAAAGGGGTGTATGGCAACAGCAAGTTGCCCCTGGTTTAAACGGCGACTCATGGCAACTCATGGCAACGGAAAGTTGCCCCTTGTTTGGACGACGCCACAGCATTTTGCAAACAGTCCTCATTAGTGATGATCGAACTCTCGGATGCGGAGAAGACGAAGACTGTCAGAACCAATATATGGACACAGTCACTATGAAAGCGTTGATGGTTGGTCTTCAAGATGAAGTTGACTGCGTAGTTCCGGTTGTCACAACCAAATTATCAGGTTCAGAGGAAGCAAAAGTGATCAAAACCATTACATGGACTGAGACGCTATAAAAGCGTTGGGGGCTGGACTTCAGGACGAAGTTGCCTACGTATCCCAAACATGGGAATCAAGCCTTACGTAGTTCCGGTTAAGGTACACTCGGGTATTTTAACCTTTACTTTTTTTTTTTTTTTTAGGCTCTAACTTTTGCCAAGGCGCCCGTTGCGGGTTTTCAACCTTGCGAGCTTTGTTCTTCTTTTCTTTTTTAATATACATATATTTTTTTGCATTTTTTTTTTTGCTTTTTTTTTGCTGTTTTTTTCTGTATTTATTTTTCTTGCTCTAACTTTTGCCTGGGTCGCCCTTCCGGGTTTTCGGCCCAGCGAGCCTCTCAAAGGGTAAAAGTATAACAAGTCCATGCCAAATGGTTTTGAGATTGAAGCCCTCTGTATCCAGAAGAGTGGCTGTTGTACTGATTTGCAGAAGAATCCGTCACGGTTGCTTCACGAGCGTCTTCCAGTGAGATCTGATCTCCTTGATCTGATTTTAGTGCCTCTTGTTCGAGGGCTACTTCAAACCCGGCCACACAGGCCTCGCATGGCGGTTGACCGTTGAACAGTCTGAATTGTGGTCAAGCCTTGAAAACAAACTGATTGAATCTTGAGGCCGAGAGCGATCCTAGGCTGCACAATCTCAAGAGCGATTCCACACAAGTCTTCACAGGACTGCGCAAAACATTTTGTTTTTGAAAGTTTTTAAGAAAGCGACGAATCGCTCGCGCTGAAGATAGTGTGGAACCAGTCTGGGTCAAGCCAGGGTCCTTCTCAGTGCTCACGTTAACAAGCACGATTTCATTTTAAAAGGCTTAGCATGCCTCTCTTTCTCTCGAATTGATCAAAGTTTTACAAAACACCGAGCAATTCCTTCCTCTTCATTTTCACCGCAGTGCTCAAAAAGGTTTTGGAAAAACTCAGGTCATTACAATGATTCTTAGGGCATAAGAGAGCAAGTGGAATGTATTGTCGTTCCATTCGGATCCTCTGGCGCAACAGGCTCGAAATAGCAATAAACATAAAACCACGATAGCCGTAGCTGTTTCATTTAGATTACCTGATTGCGACTGGCTCCTCAACCAAGACAGACTCAAAAGGAAAAACAAAAGGATAATTACAAAACGGTGTTCGAGGCAACAACCCCGGAATCACCTGACATTCTATACAGGGGGGACCGACTCGCTACAACAAGACAGACCCTTAAACCAAAAGGACTGACTCACCACAATGAGACAGACTCAAAACGAAACAAAAGACTGACTCGACAACCAAGCCAGAATTTATAAAGCTAGCATTCGCAGATGCTCAAAATTGCGTGCCAGACGCCACATCAAAAACACTGGGTGTCGCTCACAAGCGGTCCAACCCTGATCACATACTCGCAGTATCAGCATCCTCAAAATCCAATAGCTTGGTAGTAACGGACTTGGCTGAGGTGGGTGGGAGGATAACCTCGTTGTCGATCAAATCTTGTACCTCATGACAGAGGCGAAAACAGTTATCGGTGCAATGGCCGGTTTGCTGGTGGTATGCACAGTACATAGCAGCATCATGCGTGGAAAGGAGATTCTTCGGGAGAGGCCTGGACTCCAAGGGTTTAAGATGTCCTCTTTCGGCCAGGATCTGAAGTGCCTTGGACAGAGGCATGTAGAGTTCGTGAAAGACCCTGCGCCCTCGGGGCAGGTACTTTGGAGCCTGATTATTCTTGCTAGACGCACTAGCGAAAGGGTCGGCAGGCGCCGCCTTGGCTTTCTGATCTTTCCCAGGCATAAGATTGGGAACGAAAGGAATTGTTCTGGCATGACGGGGCCTATCCCGGTTTTCTGACTGTCTCGAACTACCCTCAGGTGGAGTGGGGAAAGCATCCTCCAAAGCTTCTGTCACAACTGCAGATATCTGTTGCTTGCTCATCCCCTTGGCCTTCAAAGCCTTGACTGCCCACAGCAGTTGTTCAATGGGATCGGCATCTGCCTTCATTTTGCCTTTGTCTCTGGCCTCAGCCTGATCCAGGGTTTGGGTTACTGTTGATACATCATTATTATAGTTGGAGGCCATCTCCGGTTGGCTAAGCTCGATCACAATCCGTCCCAACAGCGGGGGCTCCTGGGGTACAAAACTCCCGGCATATGGTGCGGCTGGTGGTGAAGCTGACATTCCGTAAGCGAGATCCGCCACGGACCTCTGGAGGTCACCTATCATCCCCATCAACTCGAATGTGGTGGGCTCACGAGCTTGATACAGCTGGGGGGTCCAGACTGGGTGTGCAGCGGATGACCTGGGTGGATGCGGTACATTAACGTTGGTTTCACTTCGTAGAGTGACCTCTTGATCTAACGCGGCTTCCATAACCACGATCTCTTCCAAATTCTGTGTCATCATAAGTCCTGCCTCAGCAAGGAGGAACACTAGCTATTCTGGATCAACTCTTTGAACCCCCTGAAGGGAAAAACAAACAGCATTTCAGCCCAAACGGATCAAACGCAGGTGTAGTCGAACAACTGTACTCTACTACTGATCACTATTCCCCAGAATCACTATCCCAAAACACTGAATCGGATACCCACAGATATAACTGATTCCATCAAATACTGACACTGGTGCCCTCGGGCCTGATACTCGAACTTTGCAAACTGATATGTGCGTTCCTGCAGAGATACACTCTAAAAGCACATAGCAAGTAAAGGAGAGTCAAAGCACCCCTATGTTGGGGTAGGGTTTCCCTGTCCTATTTTTGTCAGGAGCTAGGGTTTCACTACGCATGCAGCGGTTTCAAACAACCTAACATCGGGTAAGTAACCTGTCCTAGTTTGGAATGGTCACTACGGATTTCGATATGCACTAGGTCGAATGGTCAAAAAGGGTGCCCCGGTAAAACCGAGGTTTGTGTTCCCATACTGGTAGAGCCCGCAACCGGTCAGCCTTATAGTCATGCTTTGACAAGACAAGCCTCCAGCAAACCGCTCAGGAATAGCAGATGGCCAACACGGTGTCCTAGGCGCACCAATGCACATGCAATGCAAAGAAACACATAAGTGTAGTCAAAACAAGATATCATGAGTTCGAGTCAAGTTCTCTAATCTCCCCAGCGGAGTCGCCAGAAACTGTAGACGCGCCCTTGGGCCTCACTACAGTTCGGACTCAATTTGTCACGGTTCTTAATCTGAACCAAAGAGTCCAAATCCAGCAAATTGTTTTGAGAAAACAGATTTTTTGAAAAGAAGTGCCAAACATGGACTGCTTTGCCAGATACAGAGTCGCCACCTAAATATTTTATTTTGGGAAATTTAGGAAACCCTGACTCGGTGGCAAAGGCCACGTGTCCGTCATCACCAAAGTTGCCTCGGCTCGGGAACTTGGGTACGATTGGGGAAGGTCAGCTATGAGCACCCCCTCTCGCCCGATCCGAAGATCAGCCTCTACTAACCATGATATCTTGTTTTGAAAACATTAGGCATTCTTATTCCGGTTATTAGCCTAGAATTACTATGTCATGCGCACAGCAAACAAGTATAGACGAAATCGCCTAAATTGGAACAAAACATTTCACATTTGTTTCGAAAATGGTTTACTACTCGCGAGTAGGCTAAAATGTAGGTTTTGCCACCCTCGAGTAGGCTTTAGAAGAGATGGTTTTGCCGCTATCTCATGGGCTTAAAACTCACAGTTTTAATGCATTGTTCCAATTTAAACAACTCAACCTCCACCCACAGGCATTCAAGCAGTTATATCACATAAGCAGCTAGCCTCATGGTAATCATGCTATTATGGCAACACTCACACGCATGTGGTATGCTAAAGCATAATTGCTTACCGAGTACTCCAAGCCAAAACAAAGAACATGTTAGCAATTATGCATGATCCAAGTCCATGTTAAATGGCTAATGCAACGCATACAGAATGTCACTAGAATAGGCTCGGCTAATCCTAGGATGGCATGTGAAATGCCCAGATAGCATGTATTCAAGTTAGATTTGAAATACTTATGCAATTAGCATGATGCGCCGAGCCCAGTGCATGCAATACTGATGAATGATGCACGCATGCATAGCATAAGGATGCTAAAATAAATATGCCCTAATACTAACCATCAAAGCAGGTAAGTAAAAGGGAGAAAGAAGTGAGGGTTGGAAGACATGCACACACACACCCACACTTATTACAAATTTGCCCTCACTCGAAGAGGCTGAAAGAATAATACAATTTAACTAACTAACAAGCTAATTAAATAATTACAGACCACCAAATTAATTAAGCAAATTAATTAATCTAATTTAAGCAATAAACAGCCTCGGGAAGAGGGTCCGATGCGATGCGTGCCCGATTCCGCTCGGAAATCACTGCCATGCACAAGCTGCATCTGCTTTGACTGTTCTGCTCCTCTGAAAATTACACAACTCCCAAGGTATGCTCACTAGACACTGGGGAACACCACCGGCTGGGAGGGATGGCCACCGGCCTTGTATGATGGTCACCGGCCACCAATTCATCCATCGGCCAACAATGGATGGCCGGTCGGCACTGTATGTGGCCGGTCGGCCAAAACTCCCTGCAGAACCTGCAGTTGACAGCAGCAGAGGACAAAGCATAGCATGGCAATGCATTTCAAGTTATGTGTGCACCAACCACACCCCTTATCATGTGAATAACTCAAAGGAGGATGGGCCTCGATTCTCGGACCACCAATCGCACATTTCCATGCATGATGGCCCAAAGAATCAAGTGTGCACCTTGATATGGAATGCAATGCACATAAACAAACCAATGGAACTCAACCTCTATCACAAACACTTCAAGAGGCCAAGCATGCGTGCAAATGGAATGCAACCTAGACATGGAGGCTAAGTATGCAAAGTGAGCATGCAAGGTATGTAACAATCATGTTAGTGACAAACATGCAACAACATGTAAAGTAGACTAAGCATGGGAACAATGCAAAGTAACTTGACCAATGAAATGCATGCCAAATGCATCATGATTTTAAGCAAGTAATAACATGTAATAGGCCAAGTATACAACAATGCACAAGGTAAACATGCCATAACATGAAAACGATGGTCTTAAACTGATTTAGGCAGCCCTAACTAGGCCCAAAACAGCAGCCAACATGCTCAAGAATGAAGGCAACATGACTTGCAAGCATACATGCGTACAAGGACCAACACTTACGCATTAGAGAGCAATTCTCAAGCACACTTCAGAGGCTAAACATGGACTAACAACGTGCAATAGAAAGCTCTGAAATCATGCTAAAATGGTGCCCAACCAAATGAACAAGACAAGCATGGCATGCAATTAAGGTCCAAATACTTGAGGCAAGCTAAGAAGACTTAAACCATGACTAAGTCAACCAAGCCTCACAAGGCCAAGAGGACTTAGAATAGGTTCAAGGCAGACCTAGACAATACCAAAGGAACACCTAGATGGCATCTAAGTGACTCAAGTCTAAAAGCATGCATAATGGCCCAAAACATGGAGCATACAATACAAGCTTCCAAAGCATCAAAGAGGCATTAAAGGCAAGCATGTGAGCACACTATTAGATCTGAAACAACATGCCAAGTGGTTCCAAACCACTGAAATGATGCAACCAATGCATGCTAGAGAGGCCAAAGCTTAGGGCATACAAGAGGGATTACATGATAGCTATACAAAGCAAGACATGAATGACTCAAATGACCTAAAACAGTCCCTTAGCACATCAAAACATACATATAAGCTTCACAAAGCTTGGCCAAAATACAAAAGCATGGTAGTCTAAATGCTAAACATGTATTGAGGCATATCATGGCATTACAAGGCATATATGCTAAACAAGCATGGTGTACCAAAACCAACATACAACAATGCTATATTATGACATAATAAGCATGAAAAATAGCTAAGGCATGGTCAACATGAACCTAAACATGGTGCTCCCTCAAGAGGCAAAAAAAATGGTCCTTTTCAAGGACAACAAGGAGAGGGGGTGGCCCTCTCCTTCCTAAGACCTCAAGGTACCATCCTCACCTCTGAAATCCCTCAAGATTTCAGTGGTGAGGAGGCCCAAACTCAATGGTCCCAGAGCTCACTCAAAATGGCACAAAATGGAGCCTTACAAGACTTAAGGGGTGTCAAACAACCCCAAAGCTTAAAGCAACCTTAACCAACTATTTAGAGCACAAAAAACAGAACTTTTATATGTTATACACTAAGCTCAAAAGCAGTTGTAAGGTAGGCAAAAATACAATCCAAAAATGGAGAATAAAGGGACAAACTTCTTACCCTTGAAGAGCCTTTTCACCAATGGAGTTCCAGCAGCTTCTTTAGGTTGAAATCAGTCCAAAACTTCCAAAAATAACCCTCAAAGGCCTCAGCTCCAAGGGATGGTGTGATGGTGGGTGTTTGTGTGCAAAACCAAGGCAAAACACACACAAAATACACAAAGAGAGAGAGATATAGAGACAGGATATATGCAAACCCTAACCCTAGAACTCAAACCCTAAAAGAACTGTCTAAAATGTCTAACCTCTAACAAGAGAGAAGACCCTCTCTTTTTATAGAGCTTTTTGTCTTGTAAGCTTACAAGACAAGCTTCTAAAGAGAGAGATCCCTCCATAGTGTATGGAGGGGAGCCAAGTGCAAGCCAGCTGTGTCAAAATATCTGCAAAAGCAGATGCATAGTAGTCGGCTGGCCAAAAGTACAATTGACCAAAAAAAGATAGCCGGCCGGCCATCTATAGTGCCGGCCGGCCAAATATTGTGCCGGCCGGCCAAATATTTGGCCGGTGACAACAAAACACAGCCGGTGGCCTCAAGCCATGGCCGGTGGAGTGTAGGGGTGGCCCACAAGCCATTCCCTACCCTTCCAAGGCAAAACACAAGTGTTTGGTGCCAAACCAGACACAAAACAGTCGAGTCGAGAGATCCTGAGGCAAGGCGCGTAGCCAAGACCTCCGGGAACTTAAGACGAACACAGACATGGATGATCACCGAGTGTTCGAGCAATGACGTCCAAGTCTTGAGGACGGTCAAAAATGGGGTGTCTACAATCAGCGGCGAAAATTTTACACGTCACTATAAGATATTACAGCGTTTTTCAGGCTTTTCGCGGCATTTTTAAAACGCCGCTAAAAAACGAATTTCCTGTAGTGCTCGAGGAATATGGCCAGTGAGATGGTTGTGAGAAACGTCTAGGACTTCAAGGAAAGTGAGTTGGATTAGTTGCTGAGGGATCTCTCCTGAGAGCAAGTTCTACGAAAGGTCCAATGATTCCAGCTCGGTCAAATTTGCCAAGGATGATGGGATGACACCAGTGAGATTGTTGTTGGAAGGGTTTAACATCTGAAGCCCATTGAGCCTTCCAAGAGATTCAGGAATTTCCCCTCCGAATTTGTTGTTTGACAAATCAATAGCTATGAAGGCCTTTTGGATCTTCTGGTATAACCTTCTTGTGCCTTTGTTATCCATTGTTACTGAATACATATTAGGCAACATAATCATATTCATTGTGACAGTTGCAGCTTTTGAATTTGATGTTGTTCTCCCTATAACTTGTTGATCTCCTTGAATATATGTCAACTTTTCTCTCTCAACCATTGCCATTTCATTCCAATTTTGGAAGTATTCTAATGGTAAGTTTCCTGGAAAACCATTGTCAGAAAGGTCACTGATGCGCAATTTTGCAAATTTTAATTTGGCTTGAGAAACATTAATGGCACCATGAAATCTGTTAGATCGCAAAATAAGAACTTGTAACATAGGAAGTGCTCCCAACCAAGAGGGAAAAGTATCCTCCATCTGATTATTTCCAAGAGCAAGAATCTCAAGCAATGTACAATTTTGCAATGATCTTGGCACCAACCCATGTAAATGATTTTGACTTAGATCAATCATCTTCAAGTTGATCCCCATCATGGGACGAATAGTGCCGTGAAAATTGTTGAGACTTAGATTGAGCACTAACAGAGAATCACTAAAACTGGACAAACATTCAGGAATTGTGCCACTCAAGTTATTATCAGATAGATCAAGAATTTGAAGACAACTATTGTGGCAGATTATTGATGGTGGAATTTCTCCAGATAATGAGTTACCATTGACCTTATAAACATTGGTGGACGGTGGTGGAATTGGTATTGACCCTTGCAAATTATTAATACCGAGGTTTAAATGTAGTAGTGACCGCCATGGAATGATATCTAGATGTTGTTCAAAACCTGTCAGAAAATTGTGCGAAAGGTCAACCGCTTTCATAGTTTCTTTCGATTTGTTCCAAAACCAAGTTGGTATTTCGCCATGAATTTTGTTACCAGCAAAGTGGATAACCTTTAATTCATCTTGGAATCGCAAGAAATTGGGGAACTCCTTCATGTTACATGATTCCAATCCTAGAAAAATAAACTTCGGAAGATTAGCATTGGTAAAATTTTTGGTAAACACCGTTAATTTGTTGTTTGACAAGTCCAAGAGCATGAGGTTTTGGAGCTTAAAAAATATGTCTAGCTCCACTTTACCACTCAAGTTGTTTCCATCAAAATTAAGATCTACAAGATGCTTGAGTTGAGATATTGAGCTTGGAATCATGCCATGTAGTTGATTGTCGTTGACTTGTAGAAGAGTTAATTTGGTGAGGTTCATAAGCCAAGATGGAATTTGACCAACTAATTCATTTGAATTGATGGGCAACACATATTTTCATATTTGCAAGGAATAATTGAGTGAGTTTGGATAGCTTACCAAGTGTCAAAGGTAACGTTGGTACTTCAAAATTATTTTCACCAAGGCATAAGACAGTTAGTTGTGATAGGTTTCCCAGCGATGCAGTAATTTGGCCCGAAAATTGGTTCCACCTAAGGTCCAAATAGGTGAGTTTGGTCATACTACCAAACGAAGCTGGTACCACTCCAGAGAAACTTGTCCCCCATATTGACAATTGCTTGACTACTACGGTGAAATTTAGGCAGAGTACCAATGAGACTGTCATTGTTTCCCATGCTTAGAACCTGAAGGTTTGTTTGCTGAAAAATGGTTGTTGGGAATTCACCGTACAACTGACAACTCTCAAGAGAAAGAGTTGTTTGTAAAGACATATTTGACAAAGCACGAGTCACCGTAGAAGATACATTCACCCAACTGAGGTCAAGTACCTTCAAGTTGGTAAGATTTTGAACTAGGTCTTCCAAATTGGGTTTTTCAAGTTTCAGAACGCTTTCACCATTCCAGTCAACAAAAGTGATTGCCGGAAAGATTCAGCCTCTGAAGTTGAACCAAGTTGAAGAGGCTACTATTGGAGTTGATAGAACCGTAGAGAAAACTGCAGCTGAGGTCGAGGCCAACCACATGACCAGTGTCATGGTCACACTCGATGCCATCCCATAAGCAACAGTCACTGCTTTTTCCTTCGAACTTCTTCCATGATTCAACCTTTGAATAAGCTGAAGGATCACCTGAAGCAGACTTGTTAATAAAAAAGCTATGCTTGAACTGCAGCAAGGATGAACTCTCATCTTCATGGCATAGTGGCTGCGCAGAAGAGGAAGAGTTAGTCAACATTATAAAAAGATGAAAACAACAACACGAGCATGAACACATGAAGTTAGAAAGAAGAACCCATGTTGGATAACAAACTCTAAAGTTACCAGTCTTGGATGATGAAGCTAATGGCTGTGATGTGCTTTTATAGTTGGGATTAGAGTGTCTCAAAAATACATACTAGCATTCATGACAACATAAAAAAGTCTATAAACAACGAGTGTCAATGTTCTTGTGTATAAAAATAATAATTAAAAAGTGGTGAATGAATTGACAAATAATCTTTTATTTGTATTATCCTCACCTAATAAAGACTTAGGAAAAACGTGCAAATTAAAGAGATAAGGTAAATCATGTCCGTGCAAATGACTAGTGCTCAGAATTCTTAACCGGTGATTAAGAATCCAGTTTGCAACATTCCATTATAATTAGGAATTTTAATTTAAAGTTTTCATTGAAGAAGGGACAAAAAAATATATCAATTACCATTCTATTTTTTATTTTTTATCACACGGTATGCATCAGTAAGGTTAGTTATTAGTTGGGGAAGTATATTCACCTTGTAACCTCCCATTGCAAAACGTCCTAGAGTTTAATTGTTAGATACTTATTAAGTCTGTTTGGATGGATGTGACTTTCAAATCGATGTCAACCAGGGAGATTGCTCGAACTCGGGCCAATTAGTTGGCAACGAACCTATACGTATATGCTATCAGCTACAAGGCCTTTGGCTTACTATGATTTCAAATAGTGGAATTTTCATTTTATCCTCTAAATTATCACTTTAAAAAATAATTTAATTTATGTGTTTTTAATTATATCAATTTTATACTTAAATAATTCAATTTTAGATCAATTTTACTCTTGTTATCAATTGTTGTCTATAATAAAACAAAACTTACTGATGTGGCTTCAAAACTTCTTTTCAAGTTTTATTTTATCTCTCAAACTATCCCAAAAATATCAATTAAACCCTTGAATATATTAGCTAAAAGGGAAGTTCTATGCATCCTACCACAAACTGGTGTAACTTATAACAAAATTTCGTAACATCAATTACAAAATTCGTAACCTTCCCACAAATCATCATAACAAAATGTCAAAAATTTTGTAGTTCACATTACAAAAATTTGTGACTTAGTTACGACATTTTTTGTTAGTCAATTTGTGACGAGATTACGCATTTTATGGTTGATGTTACGAAATTTTATTGTAAAATTATGCCAATTTATGGTAGGGTGTATATGGTACACACCCTTAGAGGGTGTGTCAGGGTGTACCATAGGATTTCCTATATTAGAAAAAATTAATTTTAAATATCATATAATAAATTTTCATCTAAAAAAATTTTAAATAAAAAATTAATGTATTTGGGCTATTAAGTATTCTTTACAGAGTTTTTACTAATTTTAGCAACAAGTTCCTTCAATCAATGATACGATCAAGTCAGTACTAATCTCGATAGTGTAGGCTGAAATCTTTGTATTTTCATTTTCATCGTTCAATATATTCTTTCTCAAATTTTGAAAAAAGATGTTTCGTTCAAAGCAAATGTGGTCTAATTTTTTATCTACACAATTTTCATCCTATTACTAGTTGATCAATGCTATTGAAATTAATTTGAGAAATAAGTTTGCTACACTTTCCAAGAGAAAGAGAAAGAGAAAGAGGAAACCGACCAAGAATTTTGAGCTTAATTAGTTTTGTAGGACCAGATCAAGATAATTTGAAACTTAAACTGACAATTTCAAATGAGGTTGTTTATAATCTTTTAAACTATTTTTTTTAACTTATAATTTCTTTTTTTGACATTTTAAGATAAAAAAAATATATGTTACATATAATTTTTTTTAAATATATTCAAGAGTCTAATTGACATTTACGAATAATTTGGATGGTAAAATAAAATTTCAGTGCCATGTCAGCAAGTTCTATTTGATTATGGATGGCAACTAACTGTATAGATGAAATTAATCCAAAATTAAATAGTTTAGATATAAAATTGATATGATTAAAAAAACAATGCAGGGAAAAATAAAATTTCCTCTTTCATATAGTTACTTCAAATTGGTTATATGATAAAACTACTTAATTTATAGGTAAATTGTCATATCTAAATTTAAACAATTCTCCTTCAATAATTAATATTAATTCATACATTTTAAATGGGTTGAGCTTCTCTCATATTGGTCATCTCAACTTAAGAGAGTGTTTCGGTTTGGTAAGTCTATTTTGACGCTAGTTTCAATGATCCTAACAGTTCACTTTTTAGGACTCGTAAGTAGAATGTTCATGCAAAAAATAAAAATGATTAGATATTAGTAACTATTATTTTAATTAAATTTGTATTACAAAAAAAAAAAAACTATTGTTGAAATTGTATTTGTCGTACATTTTTTTTAAAATAAATATGTTACACATATATAACTATTGATATCCAATTATCTTATTTTTAGCATGAATATTTTATTGAACGAGTCTTAAAATACGAACGATTTAGATTATCAAATCAGTCTAAGAATGGATTTACCAAGCTTAAACGCTCTCTCAAATTAAAATGATAATTTAAAAGAAACCAAACCCATTTCAAATCATATTTATCCAAATGGAGCTTTATTACTCGGTCATAGTTTGCCTAATTTTGTACTGGTTCTGTTGGTCTTTAGGGAAAAGGAAAATGTTTGGTAGCTTTAGAAAAGGAGCTCTAACAGCTCTAATGTGCATGTGGGCCCCATCTGATGGCCTTGTGTTAGGGTTGAATTTCTTCACGTTGAGATTTCAATATGATAGAATTTGAGCGGTCTGTATGATTTAAAACGAGTCTCGTTTCAATAATCTGAACAATTCATTTTATAGAGTTCGCAATATATATTATTCATGAAAAAATTTATAGTAATTTGATAATTGTAACATTTTTATTTTATCACATTTGCCTCCAAGAAAATGAATTCATTTTTTTAGACAAATGTGATAAAATGAAGATGTTTCATTTTTTTTGACCAAAAAAAAAAAAAAAAGAGGCCTAAGCACAGAGGGATAACCTCTGGGATTAGACCTTATAAGGTGCTGTGACCTCAGAGGTTACCCTTAGATAGTTGCTACATATATACTAGGGTTACTCAATCATATAGCAGTAAGTTACGAACTCACATATAAGTGGAAATTCAAACCCACACTCTTGACACTGGGTACAATTTGCCCAAGTCTGAGAGGTTCGTCCTACCAATTATATGTATTGTCGCCCGAGTGATTGGTCTCGGGAAGAATGAAACCTAAGATTTTAGAATTTATGCCCCAAAATCTTACCAAACTAACACTAATACCTAACTTTATTAAATAATTAAGAAACAAAAAGAGATCCACTCGCCTATCAAGTGGAAAGATTAAGGAAACGACTTTGGAAAGACTAATGCTGTGTTTGGTTGGAGGATTTGAGGAGGAATTTGGAAGGGATAACCTATGGGATTAAACCTTTGGAAAGAATAATGCTATGGTGGTTGTGGTGGTGGTAGTAATGACGGTAGCGTCGTGGTGGTGGTGGTGGTAGCGGTCGCAACGGTGGCAGGGGTGCTCGCGGGTCGATTTTGTGCGATTTGCGGTTCGGTTTTAACCCGCCCGCATCTATGCGGTTTGGGAAAAAGTCAACCCGCAACCGCCCGCAGTGCGGTTTGCGGTTTGTGCAGATAGGGTTTGCAGATTTGCGGGCGGTTTGCGGTTTACACTTTTGTCTTCAAAAATTAATTTTTGAATTTTTTTTTCCCATCAAATTTAGGCATTAGATTCATTTTATAAATTTGTGATCATTTGACAACAAATTTCTGATGAGTTTACAAATAAAAATTGAATATCAATGCATTAAATGAAAGTATCCAAAACAAAGAGACCCTACACTAGCATTTTTGCCATGAAAAAAATGTATATCAATGCATTAAAAAATGTATATCAATGAATTAAAGGTTGTACTCAATTAGAATTGTCAGTTCAGTAATCAATAATCAAACTAGAAGCTCCATCGACCATCAGAAAGAAAATTTTATTAGAAAAAAGTGGATGACTCACCAATGAAAATCATATAAGAAACCAAGTTTAGGGCTTGATAATTCTACGGCATTAAGAAAGTTGAGAAATACTTAAAAATAAGAATCCTAGTGTCATAGAAAATATAATACTGCTCCTGCTAAAGTTACAAAGTTGGTATATAAAAAATAATTAAATAATTAAAATGCGGGCAGTTTTTGCGGGTTGCGGATTTAACCCGTGACCCATCCGCAACCCGCAAATTTGTCATATTTTAAACCGCATCCGCCCACATTATATTTGCGAAATCGCCCATTTATATGCGGGTTGGGCGGTTTGAGCGGTTCGGATAAACCGTTATCCACCCCTCAGTGGCATGATAGTGATGGTGGTAGCGGTGGTGGTGGTAAATTTATAATAGTGTTTATCAATACTTATGTTTAATATTTAAAAATTCAACCGGAATTAAGTAAGTTTTATATAATTTAAAATTTTCATAAGTTTAAGCCTACATTTTAAGGCACTTAAATTTTTAAGTGATATCAATTATAATTATCAAACGGGTTTAATTGATTATCAATTAATACATTCAGTTTTAAGTGTTGAATCGTGTTATTAAACACCCCTACTTATTAATTCTTAGAGAAATTTAAAAAAAAAAATTAAGTTGGGTAACAAATTAAATCATAACTTTTTATAAATTTTTAATCGTTCAATTTACATCATAAACTTTTAATATAGTATCAATTCTATCCATCTGTCAACAAGTTACAATTTAGACAATTTAATTATTTTTTTTCTTTCAATAATATTAATTAGAGAAATTTATTTATAAATCCACTCCTCCTCTTCCCCAACCTATTGCCACCATTCCATGCTTTTTCCTTATCTACTGCTACTCCTCCCCTTCCAACACCTTCGCTACCATCCAAACACCACCGACAAAAAATAGTTAAATTGTCTAAATTATTCACACTCCGTTAGCTATAAACTCATGTATTGTTAGAATTGATGTCATTTCAAAAGTAAATGGTTTAAATTCGAGAATAATTAAAAAAAAAATTAAGGTTTAATTTGTTATCAAGATTAAATCCTAAAATAATTCCCTTTTGCATTTTTTTTCTAAATTTTTGGTCGTATTGTGAGATAATAAAGGAAAATTAAATGTGGAAAATATCTAGACTAAACAATTACTTTTTTGGGGTTTGGTTTTCAAATTCTATTTTATATATTTTTTCCAAAAAAAAAAAATTAAACTAGCTAAATGAAAAAATAAAAATAAATAACTCATTATTTTTTTATGGCTTTCTTTTTTTTGTGGTCAAAATATTTTTTGAAAACTTTTAAATTTGTTTTTTTGTGTCTTTATTTTCATCAAACTATTCTCTATTTTTAAAATAATTACAACAATGAAAATTTTATGGGGATTTTAGTTAAACGTCCCACATTAATTTTTTTTTTTTTTTACTAGTATAACGACACATGAAAATATTTCCTAGGTCAAGTCTTCTAAATTTGTAGAGGTTATTCTTGGACCAAAATATCCCCGCACCAAAGCTGGAAGTGTTATTTTTTTTGTGGATTGATTTAAAATCTTAAAAATGTAATGACTTTTAATCTATTTATCTATTTTTATAAAATTTATATATCCAAATCCTCTCGTTAAGATCTATCAAATAAGATCAATAATAAATATGAAATTGAGAAGAAAAAATTGACAAAATTTTCACTGAATTTACTTTCATCAAATAGTGAAATTTCATTGTGATTGACTAAAGGTCCGTGAAATCTCATTGACTTTAGTCAGATAAATTTTACGAAAGTTAGCAAAATTTTACTATTAGTTTTCAATTGAGAACTAATAATTACAAAATTAAAGGCCATCTCCAAACTTTTATTTAATCTCAAATTTTAGACCCAATTTAAAAAATTTGGTACTAATTTTAAATTTAAGATTAAAAAACTCAAGTTGAGGAGAGCTACAGAACAAAATAAAAAATTCTCCTATTTTAAAACAATATATTTTTGTTCTTTTTTTAGATTCACAATATATTTTTGTTCTTCAGAAAGTCACTAATCTGTTTACACCACCTGCTGCAACTCACTATGTTAAATATGAACTTTATTAATTCCATGTGAGTTGGATAATAAATCCTGATATTTTTTAGTTTAATTCTTCTACGACAAGTTTGACAAGTTAAAAAAAAATCAAAAAATCAAAAAATTATTCAAAAAGTTAAAAAGTTATTATTATTTACCAAAAGTTAAAATTACTACTGCACAACTCCCAATCTTAATTTTCCCCTGCACACTAATTTATACAATTTTTTAATACATATTTTTCCATAAAAAGTCAAAAAGTTAATCCAAACATTCATATTTTTTTCCTCAATTTTTTAATCTAAAAAGATAAAAAAAAATACACTTATTTAAGACATTCCAAAGTACTCCTAATATGATAACTAGAATGAATTCTAGTTGTCATTTGATTTGGTTTGAAAGATCACATCAACAGTGCTATTGAAAATAGGCAGGTAAACTCTACTAAAAAAACAATCATTGAAAGTGGACTCTGTCTCTCTAAATTTAAAAATAAATAAATAAAATTAGTAATTTAAACTTTAAAGAAAGGAAAGTGATTGAGACCCCCTCCAATCGCCACCCTCACTACCCCCACACACACGTGGTGGGTGATGATTAGAGGAGAAGGAAAAAAAAAAAAAAAAAAAAAAACTGGCCAATCAGAGAGAGAGAGGGTCAAAGGGGGTGCGTCCTTGAGGGGGTCCAACTCATTTTCCTTAAAGAAAAATGCTTCCAACCTCCAAAGATGTTGACTCCCACGACTCCCAACTGATGTGCCGAGTCACGTGATCTTTCACGTGTATCGCAGCCCATACACTTTCTCTCTCTCATTGAGAATTCAAATTCTCCCACTACAATACAGATTAAAATCTCCCTCCAATACAAATCTCTCATCTCTATGGCTCCCTCTCCCTTCTTCCCTTGACTTCGATGAAAACCTAAAGCAGAATGGTAAATTTTATTTGTTTGTTTGTATGGAAAAAGAACAAATACAAAGGAAGGATAACCCACTTACCTGACAGAGTTTCCATTAGCTTGGAACGCATCAGGCTTTGATCCCAAAATACAAACAACCCACAAAAATGCCACTGAAAAATCACCCAGAAAACCACTATACATAACCAACCACCTTCAAAACCCAACACCAACAATACTGCCCACAACTTTCTCTTCTCTTCAAAATTCTAATTCCTTACAACAGTGACAATGAGTACCGCTTTGTAGCTCGAAACTTCAACGGCTCGAATGGCCCCATTTTTTTGTACACCTCTAATTTCTTTGTACACCCACATCTCGTATAACACTGTAATGCTTAGCTCAGCCACACCTTTCATTTGGAGAAAAAAAGAAAGAAAGAACAGAGCGTAGAGAGAAAGGAGATGGAGATGACGTCGACTAACCTCTAAAGAGTGAGAGGAGACCGACTAACCTCTAAACAGTGAGAGGAGAGGAGCATCGACTAGGTAACGACGACCAAGCTACGTCTGCTGCCGCTGCTGCTGTGTGTACCGTTGCTGCTGTGTGTGGCGCAAGGCTGCTGCTGGTGCTGCTACTGGTGGGTGTGATTGCAACTATTGGATTGATTTTTAATTGGTTTTGTTTTTATTTAGGGTTTCAGATTGGGTGTTTTGGAAAATTTATATACTAATTTCATGTGATTGAAATTTGGTTTCAGATTGGGTGTCTTGGAAAATTTATATACTTACTAATTTCATGTGATTGAAATTTGGTTTCAGATTGGGTGTCTTGAAAAATTATATACTTACTAATTTCATGTGATTGAAATTTGGTGTCAGATTGGGTGTTTTGGAAAATTTATATACTAAGTTAACATTCTGAAATTCATGTTTTGTTGCAATCAACAAGATGAACTAATTTCATTCTTCATGTTTGAAATTTCCATAATATCAATCAAAGAAGAAAAACTAGTTTCAAAGAATAGAAAATGCTGAACTTGTTTAACTGTTGTCTAGAAAAATAAACTGGTTTGGTTTGGAGTCTGAGGAGAGGAGAGAGAATATAACTCAGATTTTTCGGGCCATTTGAGCCGCTAGGTTTCGAGCTACAAAGCATTATGCCAGTGACAATACTGCCCCGAACACATTTTTCATTTTTAACTCCAATATAAGCACAAAGATAAAACAGCACAAGCAATAATTAGATAATTTTATTTATTTTTTGGTGAGTAAGTAATAAAATAAAACAAGAAAACATACAAGATTACAAAGGGCATGCCCAAAATAAAATGGCCAACATGTAAAAAATAAATAAATAAATAATTATAATTTGCAGTTGACTGGCTGTATAGCGATCCAAGTTTTACCCCGACCTTTATTGTGTTTCGGACTCGGGTTCCGTGGTTGTATGTTATTGTCTATGTCTTGTTTCCTTCCTTTAATTCGTTGAATTTGAGTTTTGGGACTTGTTTGGTAAATTTGGAACAGGCTCGTTGTTAGTTGGTGTAAGTGGTTGCTGCTCAGGTTTTGGCTTCTTCGCTCGAGCGAGGCTTTTTGCGCTCGAGCGAGCCTTGGGTATTTGTTTCTTCGCTCAAGCGAGGGTTCTTGTGCTCGAGCGAGGATTGAGGGTCTTCAGGTTTCTTTCTCAAACGCAGCTTTCATTCGAGCAAGCTTTCTTGCGCTCGAGCGAGCCTTATGGAATCGTTTCTTCGCTCGAGCGAGAACTCTTGCGCTCTAGCGTACGTCTGCGTTTGTGGCAGACCTGAAACTTTGCATTGTCCACTCGAGCGACACTTCTTGCGCTCGAGTGAGGCCACTTGTTGTGTCTGGTCGCTTGGGCGACAACTTCTTCGTTCGAGCGAGCCTTGCATTTATCAGTTCGCAACAGAGATGGTTTACATCATTTTTGACCTTCTTCTTCCCTAGAAACCCTAATCCGGCTGTCTCTCTCTCTAAAACACACTCTCTCTTTACAAATACTCCTTGATCTAGAGTCCTTCTACCCTACTTCCTTTGTAAAAAGGGTAGAGTATCGCGTGGGCTTCCTTTTGATCCGAAAAAAAGTTCAAGTTTGAAGCATCTTCAAGTTTCTCCTTCTTCCTCTTTGAGCTTCTCCATTTGAGGTAAGGATATTCTACTCTTTGTTATGAGCTTTAATCTAAATATTTGTCATTTTATATAAATGGTGGGATTTGGAAAGATTTGGGTGAAATTAAGGTTAGGGTTTTGATATTAGAAAGAGGGGTTTTCCATTTTGGTACCATAAGTGTATAAGAGGTCTTGAACATGGTATGACTTGGGTATAATTGATGAAATTTGGTCTTGGTTATAATATTTGGGAAAGGGAGGAGATTGCCCTAATTTGAATTAAATAAATTATTTTGTATAAATAATGAAATTGGTTTGAGAATTATGAAATTGGAGGAAATTGTGATTAAATGGTGTAGTTAGATTGATAACTCACTCACCTATGGAAATTTTGATAAGTTATCTGTTGATAGATTTATTTATCTGTTTAGATATATCTGTTTTGGGCTATCGGTGGAGGATAGCTATGATTGTTGTAGAAATTGCATGAGAATTAGGAGGATTGAAACTAATCAATTGAATTATGTCATTGAATATGACAGTTTGATTAAACCATTGAATATGTGTTTTGATTAGTCATTGTATATGATAAAGTGTTTAAATACATTGTATATATATCATTGTATGTGAGGAGATAGAGGATGTACTCCATTGTGTAGGAGGAGATAGGGGATGGACTCCATTGAAAATTAAGTTGGCCGGAGTGTCCAGGGTGAAAGTCCCGAAATCTTGTATATTTATAGGTGCCGGTTCCCTCGGACGTGGTTCCATAAAATGGCAAGAAATAAAAGTGTTGGATTTGATTAATGTATTGAATTATGAACCATTGAGTTGTGGTCTCATATTGGTTGCTTGGTAATAATGAATTTGGTTAATTGATTTACCTGAAATGGTAGAATGGAAATGAATTGAGAAATTGGTAATCTATATTGAATGACCTTGAAAAGAATATGTGTTGGTTAAGAACGTTGCACATTTATCTGATGCTCATATTTTAGTTAATTCTCATATATTGTTTAGCATATCTCTACTGGGCTTTGGCTCACCCCACTTGGGATACCATTTTCAGGTACAGGTAACATGCCGCCTCCAAGGGCATAACTTGGGAGGTCTAGGGGCTGAAGGCTCCATTTTGCTATTTTGTTTTATGTTAAATGTAAATTCAAGCCAAGGACTTTATATGTAAAAGAGTTAAGACTCTTCTTTTGTTGTGACCAAGTGATAACTTGGAAAGCTGTAAGCCCGTATGCCATTTACTTTATTGTTATCAGTTAGAACTACAAGCTACAGTTTCAGGATGCATATTTATGAAAATGTAATGCGTGTAATACATTTTGTAAAGAGCACTCTGATTAATGAAAATATAATATTTCTCTTATGCGTATGTGTAGACGCGCTCGCGTGGGCCTCACGTGCTACAGTTCGGACTCGATTTGTGTCGATTCTTAATCTGAACCAAATAGTCCAAATCCGGCAAATCGTTTTGAGAAAACAAATTTTTTTTTAAAGAAGTGCCAAATATGGATTGCTTTGCCAGATACAGAGTCGCCACCTAAATATTTTTTAAGGGGGAATTTAGGAAACCCTAACTCGTTTGCCTAAGGCCACGTGTCCGTCATCACCAAAATTGCCTCGGCTCGGGAACTTGGGTATGATTGGGGAAGGTCAGCTATGAGCACCCCCTCTTGCCCGATCCGAAGATCGGCCTCTACTAACCATGATATCTTGTTTTGAAAACATTATGCATTCTTATTCCGGTTAATTAGCAAATCTTACTATGTGATGCGCACAACACAAAAGTATAGACTAGATCGCCTAATTTGGAACAAAGCATTGCATATCCGCTCGTTTGGAAGACAGTTTTGAAATTTGCTACTCGCAAGTAGGCTAAAACGCGGATTTCAACGAGTTGTTCCAACTCAAGCAATCCAACCTTCACCCACGAGCATTCAGGCAGTAAATCAACTAAACAGTTAACCTCATGGCAAGCATGCTTTCATGTTAACATTCACACTAATGCGAGATGCTAAAGCATAAATACTCACCTAGTACTCCAAGCCAAAACAGAAACTAGTTAGTAATCAATGCATGATCCTAGTTCATGTTAAAATGGCTAATGCAACACATGCAAAATGCAACTAAGATAGGCTCGGCTATTCTAAGATTGCATGTGAGATGCTACAACTAACACATATTCAACTTAGATTTGACATACTATGCAGTTAGCATGATGCGCTGAGCCCGGTGCATGCAAGACTGATGAATAAATGGACGCATGCATAGCATAAGGTATGCTAAATTAAACATGCCCTAATACTAACCATCAAAACAGGTAAGTAAAAGGGAGAAAGAAGTGGGGGTTAGGAGACATGCACACACGCACCCACACTTATTACAAGTTTGCCCTCGCTCAGAGGGGCCAAAAGAATAATACAAATTAATTAACGTACAAGCTAATTAATTAAATATTACAGACCACCTAACTAGTTAAGCAAATTAACTAAGCTAAGGAAAGCATTAAAAGGCCTCGAAAAGAGGGATGCATGCGTGTTCGGATTGGCTTCGCCCGAAGATCCAATGCCATGCACAAGCTGCCTCTGTTTTCCCTGCTCTGCTCCTCTGAAGACTGTAAAAGTCCCAAGGTACACTCTTTGGACACTGGGGAGGGTCATTGGCTAAGGGGGAACACCACCGGCCAAAGGTAAGTGGCCATCGACCACAAGTTAAACTCTTGGCCACCAATTCATGGCCGGCCGGCACTAGATGTGGTCGGTCGGCCAAAGCTTCCTACAGAACCTGTTTTGACAACAGCAAAGGGCAAAATAAGGCATGGCAATGCATTTCAAGCAAATGTGTGCACCAACACACCCCTTATCATGTTTATGACTCAAAGGAGGATGTTCCTTGATTCTCGGACCACCAATCGCGCATTTCAATGCGTGATGGCTCAAGAAGGCAAGTTGTGCATCTTGATTTCAAATGAAATGCAAACCAAACAAACAAATAAGGCCTAACCTCTATCACTTGATCAAGAGGCATGGCATGCATGCCAAATGCAACCTAAGCATGCTAGCTAGATGTGCAACATGGGCATGCAAGCAAGCAATGTGCACTAGGCACTCAACCTAAGCAAACAAGCATGCGAGGCATGAAATAACTATGCTAATGACAAGTATACAAGATGCAATTAGAACATGCAAGTATGCATGACAAATGACATGTTAAGCAACTTGACCAAGAAAATGCATGCCAAATGCAAAGTGTTTCAAGCATGCCCTAACATGCGATTGGCCAAATATGCGACAACACACAAGGCAAGCATGCAACCACATACAAGGGAGGGACTTACACCAAGATGGACAGCTCTTACATAAGCCCAAAATAGTGGCCAAAAGCTATGGAAATGGGGCCAAATGCACATACAAACATGCATGCATACAAGGTCCAACACTTAAGCATATAGGGACAACTTTTAAGCACACTTAAAAGAGGAACATCATGAGCATATGGCATGCATATTAATCTCTGAAATCACACAAAGGATGATGCCAAACCAACCTAAACCAAGCAATCAAAGCATGCTAACAAGCCCAAAGCTTGAGACCAACCAAAGGGCTCAAACCATGGCCATGCCAACCAAGCCTCAAAGGGCCAAGGGGACTCCAAACAGCCCCAATGCAGGTCTAAACAAGACCAAAGACGCACCTAGACGGCATCTAAATGGTCTAAACATGCAAGCATACAAAAGGGTCCAAACATGGAGCGCAAGACTACAACCTTTCAAAGCATTAAAGGAGCATCAAATGCAAGCATACAAGCACACCACAAGGACTGAAATGGCATGACAAGTGGTTCCAAATCACTGAAACAAAGCAAGGATGGCATGCTAGAGGGGTCAATGCTCAAGGCATACAAGAGGGATTACATGGTAGCTATGCAAAGCAAAGCATGGATGACCCAAATGACCAAAAACAGACCCTTAGCATGCTAAGACAAGCATAAAAGCTCCACAAAGCTAGGTCAAAAACATGCTAGACACAAGGCTCAAAGCACAAAGCATGTTAAGGCAATTCATGGCATTACAAGACAAGTATGCAAAGCAAGCATGGTGTGTCTAAACCAAGCAAAAGCAGAGGTAAATCATGGCAAAATACTACCAAATACCTACTGAAACATGGCCAACATGAACTCAAAAATTGTGCTCACACATGAGGCTTAAAATGGCAAGTTTAAAGACAACAAGGAGAGAGGATGGCCCTCTCCTTCTTGGGACCTTAAACCACCATCCTCACCACTGAAATCCCTCAAGATTTCAGTGGTGAGGAGGCCCAAATAAGGTGGTCCCGGAGCTCACCAAAATAGCACAAAATGGGAGCCAAACAAAGCCTATGAGGGGTCAAACAACCCCAAAGCTCAAAGAAACCTTAAACAACTATTTTAAGAAAGTAAAAAAAAGACTTTTATATGTTATACACTAAGCTTAAAACAGCTAGCAAGGTAGGCAAAAAGACTATGCAAAAATGGGGTAAAAAGGGCAAGAATCTTACCCTTGAAGACCTTCTTCACAAGGATCACTCCAGCAGCTTTCTTAGCTCCAAACCAGCTCAAGAACTTCAAGGAGAACCTCCTAATGCCTCAGCAACCAAGGTAAGGTGTGATGGTAGGTGTCCTAGTGCAAAAGTAAGGACAAACACACACTTAGACCAAAAGAGAGCGAGAAATAGAGAGAGAATAGATACACTATGCTAACCCTAGAACCAGAGCTCCCCACAGTTTTTTTGTAACCCTTGAGGAGGGAGGAGAGGCCCTCCCTTTATAGAGGATCACTCTTGCAAAGCTTACAAAACAAGCTAAGCAAGAGTGAAATCCCTTCATACACGTGTATGAAGGGGGGGCAAAGTGTATGCCAGCTAGCACAGCTGGCATGAAAATATCTGTAAAAGCAGATGCACAGTGGTCGGCCAGCCAAAAATGCCAAATTGACCAAAACAATGGTCAGCCGGCCACAAAGAATGCCGGCCGGCCAAACATTTGGCCGATGGCAACAAAACAGTGGCCGGTGGCCTCAAGCCATGGCTGGTGAGGTGTGGGGATGGCCAACAAGCCATTCCCTGCGCCTCAAAAGCAAAACACAAGTGTTTGGTGCAAAACCAAACACAAAACAGTCGAGTCGAGAGATCCTGAGGCAAGGCGCGTGGCTGAGGCCTCCGGGAACTCAAGACGAACACAAACATAGATGATCACCGAGTGTTCAAACGATGACGTCCAAGTCTTAAGGACGGTCAAAAATGGGGTGTCTACAGTATGGATCTTATGTATGATTGATTTATATAATATTTTGAGGGCGTCACAGGCCGGTTGACCTGCCAGATGTCTAGACGGAAGTCCGAGCGGACGACCAGAATTTTCACTGTTCATCTTCACTGTTATATTTTTGGGTTTGGGTTCCCGCTATATTTTTGTTTTTCTTTTCTTTTCTTTTTTTTTTCTCTCTCACAGGTGTGTGTATCACACCTTCTCTCACTGCAATTCTTACTTACATGCCCAGGAATAGTTGCCACATCAGTAGGGGTCGTGAGGGTTGGGTTTATGTGAGGGTCTGCAGCGGAATTGAACTTTAAATTATCTTGCTAGGACTCTAACGAATAATGGCTAATTTTTCCAATTTTGAAAACCGAATAAAGTAAAGTATATTATATATGAGATGGAAATTCATGTAGTGTTTAATTGATGGATAAATTTCATGTAGTGTTTAATTGATGGATAAATTATGTAAATAGTCTCTATTGTTTATACGATGTGTTAATTTGGTCTTTATTATTTTAATTTGCTCAATTTTTTTTTCTTAATTTAACGGATTGTGTCATATATGTCCAATAAATAATGGCCGTTAGGTTTGGTAGACAGAAAGTTATCATGTGTTCAAAAGATGTGTCAATTTGGTCCTTATAGTTTATACGATGTGACAATTTAGTCCTTGTAGTTTACACGATGTGCCAATTTGGTCCACGTTGTTTTAATTTGCTCGATTTTGACAGGAATCAAAATTGACACATCGTGTAAACTATAAGAACAAACGAGAACTAAAATTGGCACATCGTGTAAACTAGAAGGACAAACAAGGACCAAAATTGGCACATCGTGTAAACTACAAGGACCAAATTGATACATTGTTTGAGTTTCCTTTCACCAACCCTAACGACATTTATTTATTGGATCAATATGACACAATCCATTAAATTAACGAGAAAAATCGAGTAAATTAAAACAATAGGCACCAAATCGACACATCGTGCAAACTATATAGACTATTTACATAATTTATCCTTAATCAATTAATCACGGAGTGAAAATTTCAAAGTTGGAATAATTAATCATGTAATAAAAAAATTTATGGATAAAATAAGAGTGACATAACTTTGTTATTTTATTTTTATTTTTGAATTTTTTAGATTTGATTCATATAAGATATTATAATGAAACCCAATAAATTACAATTATTTTTTTTTCAATAATTCGGGCCAACTTACATGCACATTGACTAATTCTGGAGAACCAATCACACCACTCACTTGCGGGGCCCAGTTAAAACCAGAGCAAACGCTCTGTATGGAGTGGTTCCAAAGAACTTATTGCAGTTAGTGAGTATTAAATCTGACACTTGGAGGGAACACATCCCTAAATCCCAAGTTGTATTCACTAGGCCAACCCCTTGAGGTTCAATGAATTACAATTATAATAATGAAAATCAATACAAATTATACAAACTCTATAAAGAAACTCTCAAAGTGAAAGAGAAAGTCTCAATTAATACATGATAAATATGACCTACGTGCAAGTAGAAAAATTCGAATTACTAACCTCACTAAGACCAGGGGTTCTAACCAATTGAACTAACTCGTTAATTAACTTTGTTAAATAGCTGAGAAGATCCACACGCCTATCAAGTGGAAAGATTAAGAAGAAAACGATTTAGAAAAGCTTGACGGAGAAAGACTTGTGCAATTGAAGTTGACAAAGTAAATGATGTTCCATCCACAAATGAATAATTAGTGAGGTGGGCGACTTGCTTTCATCAACGATGCCATCATGCCGTATTAAAATGGGTATACAAAGTAGGGCAACATGTCTACTTATTAATTTTTGAAGAAATTTAAAATTAAAAAAAAATTAAAATTTAACTTTGTAACAAATTAAATTATAATTTTTTATAATTTTTTAATTGTTCAATTTAAATAACCATCTGTGTAGAGAAGATACAATTTAGATAATTTAATTATTGTTTTGGGGAAATTTAGTCAAAACCTCTCCATTAAACTTTTGTTTAGTGAAAAGAACAGTCAAATTTATTTTTCTTCATAAACCTCCTAAAGAGAAAACATATAATTGAGTAAAGACAAAATAAAAATATATATATATTTTGGACAATATTGTCAGAGTAACATGTTACTGTGAGATAGGGTAACATGTTACTATTACTATTTACATCAATTTCGACGGTAATATATATATTTTTTTATAAATAATTTCATAGTTATCATCGATCTTATTTGATAGATCTTGATAAGAGGATTCTAAAAATACTAATTTTATTAAAAACCGACATCTACATCAAAAGTTATATTATTTTAAAATTTAATATTTTAATAATAGTGGTATGTGTTGGACTTTCTAAAAAAACTTTTTATGCTTGTCCTTAATGCATTAAAGTTTTATTATGTGGGAACTTTGACCAAATCTCCTTCTTTTTTTTTTTCTCCTTCAATACTATTAATTACCACCCCTCTTCTTTCCCAACCTATTGCCACTATTTCGGATCCAGTGTCATTGCTGTGCATGAAGTACAACGGTGACTGTTGTACGGTCCGTGGGACTCATTTTGGGTCCTATTTTAATGATCTGAATCGTTGAAATTTTAGAAAATATCGAGAATAATATGCCTGTAAAAAAATCAAGTTAATAATATATCAATAAGTTGTTCATCAAATCACATCTTTATATTAAAAAAATGAATATATATGTATCACACTAAATACAAATGTTATTTGATGAAGAGGTTATTAATATCTGATTAACTTGATTTTTTACAGGTATATTATTCTTGATATTTTCTAAAATTTTAACTGTTTGAATCATCAAAATAGGACTCAAAATGAGTCCCACAAGTTATACAACAATCACTGTTGTGCTTCACACACAACAGTGACACTTGATCCCACCGTTCCATTTTTTTTCCCTATCTACCGCTACTCTCGCTTTCCAACACCACAACCACCGTCCAACACAGCACCAAAAATGATTAATTATCTAAATTATTCTTACTGCGTTAGCTATAGCTAATGAATTGTTAGAATTTATATTATTATTTTAAAAGTAAATGGTTTAAATTAAAATAATTAAAAAGTTAAGATTTGATTTATTATCAGGATGAAACCTTGAAGTAGTTTCTTTCTGTAATTTTTCCTAAATTTTTAATCCCATTGTGGGATAAGAAACGAAAATTAAATGTGGGAAAAATTTTGGACTACATATTTTTTAGTTTATTATTTGTTTAACTTGGTATTAAAATTTGGATTACTTTAATATTGGTATGGTAAATTAAAAAAGAGAAGTGGGGATTTTTAGTATTAGCGTTCTGTTTGTTTCAACAAAATACATTTTCTATAGAAATTTTTTTTCAAAAAATGGTTTTCATAGAAAATGTTTTCTTATGTTTGGTTGCATTTTTTTAAATTAAGTAATAATGGTTGCATTAATGGTAGTGGTAGTAGTAGCGGTAGGCTGGAGTTGAAAGTGGAGGTGTTGGTGGTGGTGGTGACAGTTGTTGTGCGGTGGTGGTGTGGTGGTAGTGGTTGCGACTATGGTAGTGGTAGAGGTGATTGTAGTGGTTGTAATGTGGTGGCACTAAGAAAACTTTATTTCGGAAAATGTTTCCGCCTATTAAAAATAGAAAACATTTTCAACCCAAATAAGCTTGTTCTCTATTGACAATGGAAAATGTTTTCTATTGACTTTTGTTTTCCGTTGTACCAAATAACAGAGAATGCAAAAAAAAAAAAAAAAAATTTCTACCCAAACAATCAGAGCGTAGGAAAACTGTGCTTTTCTAGATTGTTTTTCACCTCAACTTAATGGTCAAAAATAATTATATCTAACATTCTATGATCTATGTTGGTGCAAATTTGGTAAATGAGATCGAAAGAGATAAAACATAAAATAATTAGTATTTCTTCAAAGCGCGTTACAACACCGGTTTCCTGAAGACGATATTCACCCCCATCAATTCTGTCGAATATGGTGTGCACCAGGTTACCTGCCAATCCATATCTAAGATACAATGAAGCCCAATCTAAAGACTGATATCTGGCTGTGTTATCCACGAACGAAATCAGATCCCGAATACTTTTGAATTTTTCTAATCCACCAAGTATAGAGGAAAATAACAATATGAATGCTAGAGAGAAATTTCATAGATATTCTATGGATTTCATATGGATGATTTCTCCAATTGCCAACTCATTCCACCTTTATATAGGCATGGGTTTGTGTCCCTCAGACCAAAGGTCGTGTTTTTTATATTCAAAAGTGACACCCTTTAAATCCAAGAATCATGTCTTTTGGTTTAAATCCAATGGTTACACCCCATGGTTTAAATCCAAAAGACACACCTTTTTGTTTAAACTCAATGGCTACACCCTTTGGTTTAAACCCAAATGTCACATCTCTTTAATCATTCATATAACTATATTATATATTTAAATATATATATAAATATATTATGAAAATGTTCCAATATTCCCCCACCATTTTCAAAATATATGAAAATAACAACTTGGATAGATTAGGAAAATTTATGCATAAATGAAGATATCTTTCTATTTGAATCATTCACTTAGTGAGAACAAATCAAAATTAATCAAGATGGCATAGTAGACTTGTCTTTGAACTTGCGATCTTATACGATAAAGCGGACACGTCTCATACACAAATTTTCTTCTCCTTAGGTAATTCAAAAAAGCCGACATGTGGATTGTTTCATAAGCGCTCTAGAGTCAAGCCCTTTGTAACGCCCCACTTTTTATTACTCGAAACCATTACCAGATTCATTAATTTAATTCAATTTCAGAGATAACATGCGGAAAACTCTTTACATCAACGAGTAAGAATAAATAAAGATTCTCTCATCCGAATGCAAATTAAATGCAACATGAGCATAACTAAATAAATTGCCCACATGCTTACATCTTTAAAAGTAAAAGAAAGGGTTTAACCCTTTTACATCAATGGCATTTCGCCTACAAATAAAAGGCCTCGTGGCCAACAGGTAAAGAAGATCCATGACCTTGAAACACTTCTCAATGTTCACCTGAAAATGGATTAGTAACGTGGGATGAGCATAAAGTCCAGTAGGGATCTCAATATGATCCTAAACAATAGCAACTTACAGATAGCTTTGATCATGAATGCTTAGTCTCATACTATATAAATAATGTGACGATTTATACAGAAATATACGTATCTAAAAACTTTTCTCAAAATCATTCATTTCATTCAATAATGTAAGCAATTCACTTTTCTTTCTTCTTGTTATTTATTTATTTTTTTTCAAAATTCACATGACCATAACAAATTCTAGAAAACAATTTCACCAAGCCCATTACGTTTTCTCTCACTTTTCGGACTTGCACCTGATTTGCCTTTTCAAAATATGTTCACAAGTATCCAATATCCTTCACATTTTTCACAATCTCAATATAGTATTTATGTCCGTTTCCAACACATTCATATCTATACAAGCATACCTTTAGTATAAAAGGAAACAACAAGTAACCAATAAGTATCTAATCAACAAATGAGGTAACTCGGCCTTCTAAAACTATAACCATCATTACCCATAACATACCTAGATACACTGAGACAATAATGATAAATAAGTTCTGCTCTACCTGCCTTAAGCACGGTAAGCCAAGGATACACCTTTCCACAATGAAATGCCAATTTACCAGACACCGGCTGGAAGGTAATGGTACCTCTGCCAAGTTCTCCAGGCACTAGCTGGAAGGTACTGGTACCTCTCATTCTAAGCGCGGCCAATTTTTTAGGCGCTAGCTGGAAGGTAATGGTACCTCTCATTCTTAGCGCAGTATACATTACCAATCATTACAACATGACAAGTGCAACCAACAAGTGTAATGCATACAGATAACTATTCAACAAATTACAACCAATACAAGTGTAATGCATACACAACAATTCAACACAACAATGTCATCCTCCACCGATGACCAAGGACAAAACCTCTAAATGTATGTATTCAACACACGTATTATAATAATTCAACTCTCATGAGATTTTAAATCCAACCTCAAGTTAATTTCTGAAATTCACATAGTGTTATCATTTCATTCTTCCATTTCAAAAATCAATTCTCTTATTTTCCAAGTTAACATGCTCCACCCTTTATCCCAATCCATTCTTGTCATTTCACAAAACTAATTCCATAGATATCAAAGCCATAACCCAACTCAATTTAATATGTTCAATCCAAAATAATTCCAATGCCATAGTTAATTCTCCCTTTTAGCTATTAACACTATTACACAATCTATAATAATAATTTACAGACATTATTCAATTTTACCTATTTTTAATTCACTAAGTCAAAACATTAAATTAGGGCTTTTTCTTCTTTCAACATAAACATACTAGATTACTCCCCAATTAACCCAAACAACAATCAATTTAACAATCTCATTCCCAAATAACAAACCCTAGGTTCCCTTTCATGACTTTCAAAGAAATCCATAATGGATATGATTTTAATGTAATACAAATCTACCACATATCTATTTATAGATGAGGTATTGAAAAGGAACAAGGAAATCCCTACCTCAAGATTCGAAGCTCAAGATTTGAAGCTAAAGATGAAGACCCACTTTGAAACTCCAATGAAATCGCAAAACAATCGGTAAAAGTCTTGATCTATGCTTGCTCTTCAACCATCTTGAAGGATTTGGGGGTGAATCTTGGGTAAAAAGAAGAGAAATCAAGAGTTTGGAAGGTTAGGTTTTCGGGTTTGGACGATGGAAGGAGAAGAAAGGGAGAAAAATACAATTTTTGGACCAAAAAATCACTTTATAATGTTTGTTAGCAACCTGGTCGCTCGAGCGAAGGAAGCTTGGCTCGAGCGTACAAAAGAAGCTCTCAGATTCTCTGAAAAATGCACTCTTCGATCGAGCAAAGAAAAGCTCACTCGAGCGAGTATGCTTCCAACACAGAAACTCAAAATTCAAACAGGTATAACTCTCTCGTCTGGACTCCGTTTAGGGTCGTTCTTGTGTCCAAATTGAAGCCCCGGAAGTAATATTTCCAATGGTTCTAGCCTCACATCAAGATTCAAAGTATGGAGAGATAAAATGATGAAAGAGTAAAAACTACTCAATAACAATTATTCAAATTTGAAGTTTCTGATTCAATCTCACCCAACCACTATGGCAACACCTCAACCAAGGCTCAAATATCAACTATGAAGGTTCTCAATCAAGATAATCAAAGAGTCAAATTATAGTTTCATTATAACAGGAAGCACAGAGTGCTACACCCTTGGACTCATAGGAAGCGACACTACCTCCTACACTTATATAGGTAAGCTTACTGTGAGTACTCCTGTAATTTACAGTACCCTAACAATCCAGTTGTAAGCTTATTAAGAGTTTGCTAACTCATCCTCTTCATTTCACATTACAGGTACCAAGCACTTCAACCTCGGGTGAAAATGAAATAAAACTAAGTGTTTGCAATCACAACATATGGTGTACTTGGGCTCATTGAACTCAAGACTTGATGTTTTCTTTAGGCGTTGAGTCGAGTTTCTACCAAGAGTGATTATGTTAAGTGTGCTTAAGACCCATCCCCTTTGATGATCTCACATCAAATCACTTACAAGTATTTCTTAAGATAATTTACAGTCACGTGGACAAAATTCTTACATAGCTATGTATTACCACAGTTTATGACGTGATCAATATGTCTGGACTAACAATCACTGTCATAACTATCAACTCATATTGATGATGAGTTTGCATATTGAAAAATTCAAAAAAAATTCATGACAAAAATACCATGTCACTCTATCTCTTTTGTTACAAGAGACTAAGAACCATCTCTTCAATTCTAAGAGATAAACCGCCACCAAGAGTAATCTTTATTTACTCTTAAGTCATAGTTTTCATGCTAAGTGTTTAAACAAACGCTTTTGTATCCTTTCAGAAAAATTAGATACCCACTTTAACATATACTTTAGATGTTAATGTATATATGGTATATATTCCTACATATATTAGTTGTTGATTTCTTAGATATATTAGGTATTTCCATAGTTTGGTCTCTTATAGGATACTCTTTCTCATAATTAGATTTCTAGTAGGATACTCTTTCTCAGCCTATATATACAAGCCTTCTATTGTATAGGACAATACATTCAATACAATTAATTCAATACAATACATATTATTTTCTCTCTCTCTCTCTCTCTCTCTCTCTCTCTCTCTCTCTCTACTATTCTAACATGGTATTAGAGCTAGGTTAAGAACCGAGTAATTTTGCTTCACCGGTAGGCGACAACCTTGCCTTGGCCGTCCGCCAGATCTCAACCTATTCTGCTGTCATATCTTTCTGTTAGTATCATTTCGTGGTGATCTCTACCTTTGTCCGCTGGCTTATTCCTACCCCAAATATCTCTATTATATATATATATTTTTTTTTTTGTTTTTTACTCGCAATCTATTTTTTTACCACTCTGTCTTTCTCTCTGCTTCAACCTCAAATAGGTTTCTATCTTCAAACCTATTTGCGTTTGAGGGGGGATATTATACCTATGTCATAGTGAACATGGCTATACACCATGAAAATTACCTAAGTCGTCCCTTGTGGAGCACAACTCAAGCCGTCCCCTGTGGCGCACTACCCAAGTCGCTCCTTAGCGCACCACCCAAGCTGCCCTTCTCTGGTGCACAATCCAAGCTGCCCCATCTGGTGCACAACCCAAGCCGTCCCCTTTGGCGCACAATCCAAGCAAACCACCCAAGCCGACCCTTTTGGCGCACCACCTAAGCCACTCCCTCCGGCGCACAATCCAAGTTTCCTTTTCTAGCGCACAACTCATGCCGCCCCCTTTGGCACACTATCCAAGCTGTCTCCTAGCGCACTCAGTCATCTGTTGCCATCATCATTCAGCACCATATCATAAGTTATGTGTGTGCCACGCTTGCTGGTTCAACATTCGGTCTTTACAATGGTTCGACATGACCCTGTAAATTGTCCCGACATTGATTCTGGTTAGCTGCTACATTGGTCCGGCATGACCTTTTTAAACTGTCCCAACATTGATTCCGGTTAGCTCCGACATCGGTCAGGCAAGACCCCATTAAACTGTCCTGACATTGATTTCGGTTAGCTCTTACATCTATCCGACATGACCCTTTTAAATAGTCCCGACATTGATTCTGGTTAGCTCTTACAATCGTCCAGCATGACATTAAACTGTCCTAGCATTAGTTTCAGCCAGTTCTTACAATGGTCCGACACGGCCATATACTGTCTCCAGGCATTAGTTCCGGCCTCTGATCTATTTCAAGTGCCCTTGTGCTCCCGTTCGGATTTTGCAATCTATTTTCCTTTTATTTTATTTAGTTTTATTTCATATTTTAGTTTCTCTCTCCAAACTCAAGATGTTTATCCTACTTGAGTTTGAGGGGGGATGTTAATGTATATATGGTATATATTCCTACATATATTAGGTATTGTCATAGTTAGGTCTCTTATAGGATACTTTTTCTCATAGTTAGATTTCTAGTAGGATACTCTTTCTCAACCTATATATACAGGCCTTCTATTGTATAGGACAATACATTCAATACAATTCATTCAATACAATACATATTATTTCTCTCTCTCTCTCTCTCTCTCTCTCTCTCTCTCTCTCTCTCTCCCTACTATTCTAACATTAGATATGAAGAACCAACACTTTCTTATATCTCAAGTTTTATGATTTGTGTTTGTGTTTGTTTCGAATCATAAATTGACCAATCAATATAAAATTTTTATTCAAATACAAGTTCCATAAATTAGAAATTCTAATTTAATCATGTTTAGAAAATTCACCAAGTATACAATATGTACTCTATATTTTCTCAAGAAAATTTACCAAGTATATAATATATACTCTATATTTTCTCAACTTTCAAGAGTTCACAAACCAAAAATCATACATGATTTTTACAATTAAAATCATAACTTGATTTTAAAAAATATATTCTTTAAACTTTCACAAATATACTAACTCTTGTGGGTCTTTTCTTAAATCCAAAACAAGGATTTTAAATGAAATAAACATGACAGTAAACTACAATCTGGGGAAAAATTATTAAACCAAAAAGTCCAGGTTCAAAAAGTTGGAGCAAAAAAATAAACTACACTAACTTAACCATATGTTGGTCCATAGATATAACTAGGCATATATTTGGGCCCAGATGCAGTAAAGTTTTTAAACGAAATATAGTTGCCTACCAGGTTAACTTTACTGCCATAACAATACGTCGGTCTTTGACGGTACAAGCAACCAAATGTGACCATACACAGCAGATTGTTGATTGAAATTACTAATAATGAAAACTGAAATTAGAGATTTCAATTTGCATATTGATAAAAAAATAAATTCTCAATAGCAATCAATATTCATGAGAGTCATATAATAACAAGATTCAAATTTTCAAAATAAGAAAATTTTCTCAAATTTCCTTTTCCACCATCAGAGTCATTTTATGAAAAGATCATATATATTAACTTTTAGATATATACACAAACATATAGACTAACTATATAAACAGTTTAATAAAACTTTAAAACAAATCATATTAACAATATCTTACAAAACTTAAAAATTCATTTAAATTGGTAAAATGTCAATAAAATAATAAAATCATATGTTTCACAAATAACATGCAAAATGCGGCAAAAATTATAGTCGACCCAAGTTTTGGTCACCGAACACAGAAAGTCACAAAGATCTTATTTTCTGAATTACACCTCATTGATTGTAAACACATTCTATAACAAAAATTATATTTATCATGCAATAGAGAAAGGAAAACTTAAAATAACAGTCATAATTAAAAACACATATCTTGTTCGTAACAGTTTCTTTCATGGCATATGAATAGTATACTTTTCCTTGAAGATTATGTTGGGATCTGGGATCCCGCCCAAGACCTTGTAGAAATCATAGCAAGCGGGAAAACACACCCACACAGAAGGAGACACAATATTTAACGTGGTTCGACCTTAAAGCCTACGTCCACAGGAGAGTAACCGGTTATCACTATACCATTAGAGAGGTTACAGAAAGATTACAATAGAGGAGGAGCTCACACTCTCCTCACTCAGACACTCTCCCGTCTCCCTCTCTCACACCGAGAGAGACCGTCTCTCCGCCTCACATTTCTCGCACTCTTTGGTTACTAGTCTCTCGGTTTGCTCACTCATTCAACTCTCCTCTCAACCTCCATTTATACACATTGGAGGAGAGGGAGTCTTCCATGTGAACTGGCTGGCCGCCTTCATTGACATGGTTGGTGGCTGCCATGCTTGACTTGGTTGGTAGCCTCCTTCCATGACTTGTGTGTGTTCCCATGGAGAAGAATATCACCCCCTTCACATGGGGTGATATCAACAAATCACCCCCTCAACCCATGTAAGGTGATCTACTGCACACACTGCTGTTAATCTTGTCACGCCCAAATTCAACGTAGTCTGCATCTCCTCGCTGAGACGCTTGCACCCCCTGAAGCTAGAGATAATACACCAGAGATACAAGAGGAGGAGGGAATCCTATATCCTCAACTCAATTCACACCACTCTCTGATTTGGAGAGAGCCTCTGCTCCTATCTCCCACAGATCTCTTCCACGCTTCCTGTCTCGGATGTCTACACCTGCTATGCTTGAACTTGCACAACCAAGATATCCGACACCCCCTGATTGGATGTCCTGCACCCCCTGCTGGGATGCCCTTGACTGTCATGCCTTATCTCACAGGACAAGTCATTGGAGCAATAGAAAACTCGCTGTTTATCCCATCAACGTCCTCGGTTTTCTTTGCTCGGAGCTTTTCCTCTGAACTATCAGCCTTTGCCCTCTGCACTTCTGAACAACCTCTTAGCGTTTCCACATATGCTTGTTGTCTGTACCTTTGCAATCCCTGATCTCCAGTTCAACGATACACGTTACTTGTGTATCTATCACTTGTACTACCAGATGATGGTTGACAGTAGCTCTTTCTTCCAAAGCAACTTCAACAGATCTGTACATGTCACCAACTATGCAACACCTAGCATAGTACCTGCACCCATAATTCTTGAGTGCTCATCGTGGCTCCATCTCTCCTCCTGCGCTCGAGCTTGCCTGAGAGATCCGCAACAACTATGTTTCATTAAGAGGTGCGTTCGCTGCCACAGAATCAAAAACCGATACCATAACCCAGGTATCCAACCATTCAGTCAAAACTGAATGTCATCTGCTGTACAAAACACAAGCGCTTTTCCAAGATTCCATTGCTCAAAATTACATTGACGCAATGCAAAGAACATACAGAACCAATCGAGCTAGCTCTTAAATTTTCTGTAACTCAAGCTCCACCATAGTGCTAAGTTCCGACTTCCATAGACGCCAAACAAGTTGTCCTTGACAACTCCAAATAAAACATGGTGAGCAACCCGCTTGAACCAATGCTGAGGAGACTAAACAAAAGAGACTTCAAATTCTCCGTCAAAGCAGCTTTGAAAGCGGTACCAAAAACATCATGTCCGATCAACCATCGAACACAATACTGCTCTCTTCAAGCTCAAATTAATCAAGAGAGCCAAACAAATTCTCCGAGAACTGAGGCAAGTTCTCCACCAAACAAAACTGGACTGTGGATGCAGTTAGGCTCTAACAGTTCAGAAGTATCGGAATAAACTTCAAATGAACTTACAAAATACCAAGAGCCAAAAATTCTGAAGTTTCGATCAAACTCCAGATTCCTCTAACTGCCATTCCAACCGGCAAACACAAGATGATGCACCATCTTCACATCTGCCAAAAACCGCCCAAAGGTGCGTGCACCGTAAATGCACAACTCCAACAGTCCCTGCTGACTCCACCGAGTCTGCAAATGATCTATCCCCTCCAAATCCAACGGCAGATTAAGGGATGGATCCTAACACATGAGATTCACAAAATCACCATCTTCACGCTTCTCCGCAACAATCTCTTCCAATCTTTAATGAACACCAACGGTCAAACTGCTTCCAGAGAAGCAAACACCCGGAGTCTGAATCGTCACCCAGACTACCAATAGTTGATGTCTTAGAATATGGAACAGATTGCGAAAATGAAAATCCACAAGAAGAAGAAACAATCAAGTCTTACAAACCGGAGACACCCCTGGATCTAATTAGACACGATCATAGATCCCAACTGTGATGATGAATCTCAATAAACCACGACTCTGAAAATCGCCAGTAATCCGTGAAAGACCACCAACAACAATGCCTCCAATAGACATTGAACAAAAACACCAAAGCTCCACCAAGATCTGAAGTAGATTGTCACACCTTCTTCAAATCGACAAATGCGAAAACCAAGGCTTCACTAGATACGAGTCTTCCAACAACGATCCATGAAGGATCTCCAACGCCTCCACAGAGGCCAATGCCAATAAAGTACTACAATTTGGACTTATTACATATGCCAAATCTCCGTAGTACACTCTGCCAATGCTGGTTCTCTCTATCCCCTAGAGAAAAACCCAATAAACTCTGAAGTTCTGTAACTAACCCAAGAGTCTCCAAATGAACTGATAACTTTTGCAACTGACTCTGAAAGGTCTTCAATTGGCTTCCAGTTGGCTTCAACCGGGTGAACAAAATTTTTCACCCCCATCACCCACATGGATGATAAAACACCGTTGTACAAATATGCCTCCATTCCACCGAGTATCCGGAGTGAATCTGCACCTCCTACTTGGAATGTCTTCAACCGCGACACATCATCTTGCATGGCTCGCACCTCTATCACCAGGTACTTGCATCCTCTAATAGAATGCTCACCGTTTCCCTGTTGAGATGACTTCACCCGAACTCTCTGGGTGTCCGTCGCGACTTCACTGCCACGAACCAGATTCAAGACAAAGAAAGAGATTTGCCTCTCCTTGGGTGCGCACTACAGCATCTTATCCCTTTCAATTTCTTTGTCTGGAGTTTTTTCTGTGAACTAGTTGATGCTGCCAGGCCAAAATCCGGCACACTGCACCTTTGTACAATTCTGCTGCGTACTCTTGCACTGTTGTATACCTGCACCTTGTATGCCATTCCTGTGTACTCATCTGTGCTATTGTGACTACGTGCTCCTACACCTTATGTGTGCACTGCTGCAGCTGTTGCCCTTCTACGTTCACATACTACCAGTACTTCTTGTATTATGTTTGACAGTAGCTCCAACTGCCACAACATTCCCCTGAGCCTGCACTGGTTGCCAATCATCTATCTGATGAAGTGGATTTTTGATTGAACCAGATCTTCTGATCTCATCAACAACCAGGAAAGTTCCCGGGAAAGACTGGTGGGGTCACAACCGGTCCCACTTCAGAACCAGTCTCCTTAGACAGTGTCTTTTTGACAGAACTTTCCTAGACATTGTTGATCTTGAGTAATCATGTGCAATTCTTCTGATCGCGCCCTGACCAATCCTGATCTCCATTGATTTGCCATTTGATCAAGCCTGATTTCTTTTGGTCTTCAATGATCTATCTCAATCTATATCTGGTTGCCCAATCTAGTCAGAATCTGTCCATTCTAACCTCTTCAGTGAATCTGCAGCGTTCCACAATATCCGGCAACCTTCCTTCGACTATTAAAGATAACAAACTCCCATGTTTTGACAATCTTTAAAAAAACCGTTCAGAATTTCACCATTTTGACCTCGTCGGTGCGTTTCGGAACAAAAACAATGCGTTTTTCGAAACTGTCCAGAAATGAAATTGCTCGAAATCAGGTTTTGAGCATACCAGGAGCTAGGTCTCGACGAAAGGAGTTTAGAAATGCAAAACAGAGCCCCAGAGGAGCCAGGATGCGCCCTCACGCTCCATCTGAAGAAGGAGAGTGAAGCCCACTCTCCACACGTGCCTCCACACGCCGTTTACAGAGCCGGCGCGTCAACTGAATCGCAGGCACGCGCCCTCACGCGCGGCGAAGGGAAGAAGGCGAGTGACGCGCACGTGGGTGGACGTCATTTCCACGTCACGTCCCAGCTCAGCGCCATCTCAGCGCCAGCTCACCACCACGTCAAACGCCACGTGGCGCCACATTATCGGGCCACGTCATTGGCATGTGTCACCACGTCAGCAAGGGATCGCCACATGGCAGCACAGTCATCTGCCATGTCAGCATTCCGAAAGAAGGATCCGGTGCAACGCGGCTGAGGGGTGCAAACCACTATTGGTGATTCACAAGAAGAGGCTTAAAATTGAACCAAGCAAAAATTCAATTTATTGGAACAATTCTGAAACAAATACAGAGAGCACTCTTCTTTTACTTCTCTCCCACCAACAGATTATGTGTCAATTATAGACACACTTTCTTCCCAAGAAACAGCAGATATAAGCATTCAATTATTCAAATAATACTAATTTCAAAAACAGAATAGAAAATGACTAATATCTGTCAATCTGATTTTCATTATCATTACCATATAAAATTGCACGCATATAGAAAATGCATACCTCGTTTCTTAATCCGCTTTATATCATAAATAAAATTGAATTTAGCCTTACTTGTTGTACATAATTCCAAATACACGTTAATGTGCTTCTATCTCTTTGGAATATTGTCTTAAGATTGTTGGTGCAAATTTGGTAAATGAGATGGAAAGAAATAAAACAGAAAATAATTAGTATTGTTTCAAAGCACATTACAACTTCGCTTTCTTTAAGACAATATTTGCCCCACCAATTCTATCGAATATGGTGTGCACCGAGCTACCTGAGAGTCCGTCTCTAGGATACAATGAAGCAAAACCTAAATATTGACGTCTGACTGCGTTATTGTAGACACCCCATTTTTGACCGACCTTAAGACTCAGACGTCATCAATTGAGCGCTTGGTGATGTTGCATATTGTGCTCGTTCTGAGGTTGCGGAGTCCCGGCTACGAGCCTTGCTTCCAGACTTCCGGACTCTTTTGTGCTTTGCCTCGGTTTGCGAACCAGGCTCCGTTTTCTCTGTTTTCTCTTCCCAAAGGGAGGGAGAGGTCTAGTAGATCATCTCTCAGTGGCCGTAGGCTACGTTTTGTGGTCGTAGGCCATTTTTCCCATTTTGGAGCCCAGTTCCCGGTTTTCGGAGCCGTCAGGCCGTGTGCCTCGATTCGGGACTGCCTAACCATCTCCAATTGCCCCATTTTTTGGCATGCATCCTATTTACTCCCTTTCGAGGGACACTGGGGTCCGAGAGACCAACTTCGTGGTCGAACACCACTCCCGGTGCCTAACAGCCCACTTTCGGGGTCCCGAACTGCGTGTTTCGGCTCCCGAACCTTCATTCTACATTTTTGGGCTCCGACCTGAACTTAAGATAGTCATATTTTGAGGTCCTTTTCATGTTTGATTAAGGACCTTTTGTTGTTTGACATCTCCATATACCACTTGCTTCTTTACCCCTCGTTTTTCCCCTTTTCTTGCACGGTATTTTAGGCGTACTTGTGGGCTGTGTTGGACTTGATTGTAAACTAAAAAGTGTCTTATTTTGAGCCCCTCTTCAACTTTGTTGAAGGGATCTCGGCCATTTGGGACCCGCAGCTATCACTTGCCCCTTTACCTCACCCTTTTGGCCTTTTTGGGGGGAATTTTGAATCCGAAATTCCCCCCCTTTTTTTCCCCCTCTTTTTCACCTCATTTGCCTATATATACAGCCCCTCCCCAGCTGGTTTAAGGGTTACAAAAAATCTGATTTGGGAGCTCCTCCATACAATCTCTCTCTCTCTCTATATTCTAACCTTAAAACTCCAAGTTCCTACACCCATTTCTTCACCACCACCAAGCACCACCACCACTACTCCATTCCGGCAGATAGGAGTGGCTTTCCAGCAGCTAAGAGGCAACATTTTTCAGTCTTAGAGGCAGCAAAGGTTAGGTCTTCAAGGGTGAGCACTCCTCTCCCTCTTTCTAGTTCATTTTTGCCTCATTTTTTTAGCCTCTTTACTTGCTGTTTTGAGCTCCGACCAAAACAGAAAATGTCATTTTTTTGAGCTATATTCCATGTTTCATTAAGGGCTTATTACAGTTTGAAGGTTATTTCTGACACTTTCTTCATTACCCCTTTGTATGCCATTATTTTGCATGATTCTTTTAGCCTATGTGTGATCTGTTTTCAAGCATGATGTAAACTGTGGTTAGGCTTATTTTGAGCCCTTCTTCAACATTGAAGAAGGGTTCAACACTGTTGGGGACCTCCATGTATGACTTGCTTCATTACCCCTCTTGGGTCCCCATTTTTGTATTTTTTTTAGCCTATGATGCTTCTGTTTTTCGGCCATGATCAGAACTGAAAATGGCCATATTTTGACCCCCTTGACATGTTTCATTAAGGGTCTTTGGCTGTTTGATGCATGTTTTGTATACTTCATGTTATAGCCCTTGGTTGGCCTTAATCTTGCATTGCATCTTTAGCATGTTTGTATACTGTTTTGGGACTTGTCATCTACTGTGAGTAGTCATATTTTTGGTCCCTATTCAGTGTTGTAGAAGGGTCTTTTTCTGTTTGGGTCTTGTATCTACCACTTGCTTCATTGCCTCCCTTGCGGAGCCATTTTTGTATGCCATTTTAGCCCTACCTGCGCTTGCTGTTTGACCATGCTTTGTACTGTAAAAATGTTTTTCTCGGGGCTTTCTTGCTTCTGTATTCACACTTCGTGTACAAATAATGCATGTATTGCATAGTTGTAGGCCATTTCATATGCCTAATTTTGAGTTTCGGGATGCGTCTCATGTATCGGGTGCCATATTGCCATGATTCGGGGCTGTTAAGCATCATATTTCAGTGATTGAAATTCATGTGTTTGTATGCCATGATCCATGCCTTGCCATACCTTGTTAGAGTGGCATTCGTGCCTTAGGTCCGGTCCTCGGTTTGCGTGCATACGTGCACGTATTTCGAGCGTCCCATTTTCATTTTATGGCCTCTTATGTGAGTGTGGCTGAGGTCCACTCACATTCGTGTAAGTCCATCTTGCATTGTGTATGCCATGTCTCAATGCGTTGTGCATGTTATGTTGTTAGCACTGTGTGTGCCATGTAGTTGCATTGCATGTTCATATGTTTGCATGCCCATGTTGCATACTAGATCACATGCCTAGGTTGCATTGCATTGGCATGCATGCCTTGCCTCTTGATCAAGTGATAGAGTTTGGGCTTTATGTGTTTGTTTGATTTGCATGACATTTGAAATCAAAGTGCATACTTGGTTCCTTGGGGCCATCACGCATCGAAATGCGCAATTGGTGGTCCGGGGATCAAGGAACATACCCCTTTGAGTCAAAAGCATGATAAGGGATGTGTTGGTGCACACATTTGCTTGGAATTTCATGCCATACACTGTCTGTCCTTTGTTGCTGTCAAAACTGTCTTCTGCAGGAAGTTTCTGCCGACCGGCAACATTCAGTGCCGATCGGCCATTTATTCAGTGCCGATAGCTTCATCTCTAGCCGATGGATATTGTACACGGCCGGTGGACATTCTATCCAGCCGATGGTGTTCTAAAGTATGCAGGGAACCAGTTCTAGGACTTTAGCATTTCTAAGAGAAGCAGGGCAGTAAAAACAGAGGCAACAGTGGCATGGTGTGGGTTCCCGGGCAAGGCGGGCTCAAGCATGCATCATTCGCGCATCCCAAGGCGGGCGGCTGTGGCCACTTTTCTCTCTGCATTTATTTGATTAAGTAGTTAGAATTTCTGTAATAATTTATTCGTTTATTATTCGGACTGTATTATTCTTTTGGTCCCTCCGTGTGAGGGCATACTTGTAATAAGTGTGGGTGAGTGTGTGTATGTCTTCCACCCCCACTTCTTTCTCCCTTTTATTTACCTGCTTCGATGGTAGATTAGGGCACGTTTATTTTAGCATACCTTATGCTATGCATGCGTGTATCCATGCATTTGTTTACATACACCGGGCTCGGTACATCATACAAACTGCATTGTATTTCAATTCCAAATTGAATACGTGTTATTTGTAGCATTTCACATGCCATGTTTAGGATAGCCGAGCCTGCCTAGATTGCATCTTTGTATGCGTTGCATTAGACATTTCAGTATGCTTAGGTCCATGCATGGATTTCTAATGAGCTTCTGTTTTGGCTTGGAGTACTAGGTGAGCTTTTATGCTTTAGCATCGTTGCATGTGTGTGAGTGTTGCCATGACAGCATGATTACCATGAGGCTAGTTGCTTATGTGATATAACTGCTTGAATGCCTGTGGGTGGAGGTTGGATTGCTTGAGTTGGAAAACTCATCGAAATCCGTATTTTGGCCTACTTGCGAGTAGCAAATTCCAAAGCGTTTTCCAAACCAACGGATATGCAATGTTTATTTCCAAATTAGGCAATCTAGTCTATACTTGTTTGCTGTGCGCATAACATAGTAATTCTAGGCTAAAAACCGGAATAAGAACATGTAATGTTTTCAAAATCGGATATCACGGTTAGTAGAGGCCGGTCTTCGGACCGGGCGAGAGGGGGTGCTCATAGTTGACCTTCCCCGATCGTACCCAAGCTCCCGAGCCAAGATCACTTTGGTGATGACGGACACGTGGCCTTCGGCACCGAGTCAGGGTTTCCTAAATTTCCCCATTTTAAAATATTTGGGTGGCGACTCTGTAATCTGGCAAAGCAGTCCATGTTTGGCACTTCTTTTCAAAAATCAGTTTTTCTTCAAAACGATTTGCCAGAGTTGGACTCTTTGGTTCAAGATTAAGAACCGTGACATTTGAGTCCTTCGAACTGTAGTGACCCAATATCGAACCAGAACGGGGGGAGTCGCACCCTCGCCCGGGATGCGTTCGGGGACGTCTACAGTTTCTGGCGACTCTGCTGGGGATTTTAGAGAGCTTGATTCGAACTCGTGATATCCTGTTTTGACTACACTTATGTGTTTCTTTGCATTGCATGTGCATTGGTGCGCCTAGGACACCGTGTTGGCCATCTGCTATTCCTGAGCGGTTTGCTGGAGGCTTGTCTTGTCAAGACATGACCATAAGGCTGACCGGTTGCGGGCTCTGCCAGTATGGGAACACAAACCCCGGTTTTACCGAGGCACCCTTTTTTGACCATTCGACCTAGTGCATATCGAAATCCATAGTGACCATTCCAAACTAGGACAGGTTGCTTACCCGATTATAGGTTGTTTGAAACCGCTGTGTGCGTAGTGAAACCCTAGCTCCTGACAAAATAGGACAGGGAAACCCTACCCCAATATAGGGGTGTTTTGGCTCTCTTTTACATGCTATGTGCTTTTAGAGTGTATCTCTACAGGGAATGCGTATACCAGTTTGCAAGACTGGGTATCCGGCCTGCGGGCACCAGTATCAGTATTTTGAGAATCAGTTATATCTGCGGGTATCAGATTCAGATTTGGGGCAGTGATTTCGGGGAACAGTGATCAGTAATAGAATACAGTCGTTCAGCTTTGCTCATATCCGTTCCAGTGAAATTGAGCTGAGATGCTGTCTATTTTCTCTTATGCTAGGTAGTCCTGGAACTATAGCTTCAGAAGGCTCCGATATCCCCCGAGGTTCATCAGATTTGTGCTGATAGACTCTGTCAGGTCAGAGACTCAGTTCAAGGGTAATCAGGGCCAAAGAAGGCTAGTTAGGCACAGACCACCAGTATAACAGCTACCAGATCAGTGACCTTTGAGCAGTCGGGTTGAGATTTCCAAGCCTACTGCAGAAACAGATATACCGGTTGCTCAATTAGACCAGGGCAATATGTCGAGTTTGGAAGAGATGGTGCACCAACTCCAGGATAGTATGAAAGCTATGCAGCAAGACGCTGTCCGTCAAGCGAAATTCGCCAAGCAACAAGCTGTGGTCATGGCCCAACAGGCAGAGCTAATAACCAAGCTACAGCAGCAAGCCGGGGCATCTGCTTCGCATCAGGCTCCTCCCCCACCAAGGGTTCCGATACCCGAGGGGACGCCAAATGTACAAAATGTCCAAGAGGATACAGACCTTCCAACGGGGCCAGCTCCGCCCCCAATTCTACCGCAACTATCCAAGGCGCCCACGCCTATCAATGTACCGGACTCTCCCTTTGAGTTCGAAGCGGACCCCACAGCGCTGAAGCTGAATAAGTTGGAAAAAATGATTAAGAAATCCCAAGGAGTCAGGTCTATTCCCGACATCGAGGATGGGTATACGGACGCAGTTGTGACGCTGCCAGATCGGTTCAAGATGCCTCAAATTAACCGATTTGATGGGTCCGGGGACCCCATGGTGCACCTGAGATTGTTTTCAGATATCTTAAGGCCGATGGGCCTCACCAGACTACAGAAGCTGTCTCTGTTCGGCCGGACCCTGTCGGGTGTGGCGGCTATCTGGTATGCCAAGTTGGAGGATGATGTCAAAAGAAATTGGGAGGAGATGGCCGAGGCCTTCGTCGCACAATATTCATACAATACCCAAATCGAGATTACAACCCGTGATCTCGAGACGACGAGACAAGAGGTTAAGGAAAGCTTCTCTGAATTTGTGACCCGATGGAGAGCAAAGGCCTCAATGATGACCATTAGGCCAACGGATAAGGATCAAATACGGATGGTTGTGCGCAACCTCCAACCCAAGCTTATGCAAAAGATGATTGTGCTCCCCTTCCCTACCTTTTCAGAGTTGCATGAGATGGGAGTATAGATCGAGGATGCTATGAAGCAGGGCCTCATTGACCAGGAGAAGGAGCAGCCCAGGAGGGCATTTTCCCGTAGTTCGAATGCGACCACCAGCGGTGACGCAGCTGCAAGATCTTCCAAAGTGGGCATGGTCGCCACCACCACACCAAGAGCAGCCACCCCCTTTGTTGGTGCATCCACTTCAAACCCCCGAACTTCAGACTATCTACCCCGAGGCAAGAGGGTTTTCACCCCATTCTATATGTCTTTGTCTAAAGCCCTGGGGGTCCTACTCAGGAAAGGACATCTGAAACCGTTAGAGCAACGGCCTCTACCCGATCCTCTCCCTCCAAAGCATGACCCGACTAAGTTCTGTGCTTTCCATCAACAAACCGGTCATGACACCGACAATTGCGTCCGTCTCCGCCACGAGATACAAAATTTGATTGACAACGGGGTCATCCCCGCACCAGGTCCTGCAAAGTCTATCGGCACTTGATCAGTGAACTTCTGGGGGGATAATGTGATGTGATCGAGGGATGAACCACCTGCGGGCGGCGTTCAGTTTATTTCAGATATGGTGTATGGCACGCACTGTTTTGAGCATTTGTGAATGCTGGTTTTCTACATTCTGACTTAGGTATTGGGTCAGTCTTGTTGTGTTATTTTGAGTCTGTCTCTTTGTCTCGAGTCAGTCTTTTTGATTAAGGGTCTGTCTTGTTGTATCGAGTCAATCCTGTTGTATAGGATCGGGTGATTCCGGGGGGTGTTACCTCGGGCGTCAGCATTTTGTTTTGTGTTTGTCTTTTCATTCTGTTTTGAGTCTGTTTCTGCCAGGGAGCCAGTTGCGCCTACAGATTTGAATGAACAGCAGTGGTTTTTCATGCTTTTGTGTTTGCTTCTGCCATGTGCCAGTTGTACCAGAAATTCTAAGTGAGATGGCAGTATTTGACTAGAAGCTGTGTCTTTTCTGTGCCTTGAATTCATTGCATCGACCTGAGTTTTTTAAAAACTTTGTCAACACTGCGGTGAAAACAAAGAGGAAGGAATTCCTCGGGATTTGCAAAACTTTGATCAAACTGAGAGAAAGAGAGGCGTGCTAAGCCCTTGATGAATGAAATCATGCTTGTTAGTGTGAGTACTGAGAAGGACCCTAGCTTGATCCAGATTGGTCCCACACTGTCTTCAGCGCGAGCGATTTGTCGCTTTCTTAAAAACTTTCAAAAAATGTTTTGCGCGGTCCTGCAAAGACATGTGTGGAATCGCTCTTGAGATTGTGCAGCTTAGGATCGCTCTCAGCCTCGAGACTTGAGTCCTTGCCTTCAAACCTTGAACTTGCATTCAGAATGTTCAATGGTTAACCACAATGCGAGGCCTGTGTGGCCAGATTTGAAGCGCCCCTCGAACAAGAGGCACCAAATTCAGATCAAGAAGGTCAGACCTCATCAGAAGAAGCTTGCAAAGCTAGAACAGCAGTACCCTTCGAACTAGGGGCAAAAATGTCAGATGTGCTCGAAGAGCCGAAGATGAATCCTTCTGCAAGTCAATACAGTAGTCATTCCCCTGGATACGGATGGCTTCGAGATCTTAAAACCATTCAACATGGACAAAGCTACACTTTTTACCCTTTGAGAGGCTTGCTGGGCCGAAAACCCGGAAGGGCGACCCAGGCAAAAGTTAGAGCAAAAAAAAAAAAAACAAAAAAAAACAAAAAAAAAAATGCAAAGAATGAAAAAAGAAAGAAATGAAGAAAAAGAAAAAAAAAGGAAAAAAAGAAGAAAGGAAATGAAAAAGAATGAAAAGAATTGAAAAGAAAAGAAGAACACAGCTCGAAAGGTTGAAAACCTGCAACGGGCGCCTTGGCAAAAGTTAGAGCATAAAAAGGAGAGGTTAAATACCCGAGTGTACCTTAACCCCGAACTACGTAAGGCTTGATTCCCATGTTTGGGATACGTAGGCAACTTCATCTTGAAGTCCAGCCCCCAACGCTGTCATAGTGACTAAGTCCATATAATGGTTTTGATCATCCTTGCCTTCTCTGTATCCGGGAGTTCGGTCATCATTGATGAAGACTGTTTACGAAATACTGCGGCATCGTCCAAACAAGGGGCAACTTTCCGTTGCCATTCAATGCGCCGTGATGCCATTCAAACAAGGGGCAACTTTCCGTTGCCATGCAGCTCCCCTCCAGCAAGGGGCAATTTTCCTTCGAATCTGAGGTTGTGCATCTCGAGAGTGGGTTCTATGCTCGTTGAGCAGTGGCCATTTGCAAAAATAGTTTTGAGAATTTTTACTGAGGTTGACTAATTTTCTCGAAAATTGTTTCATCTTTTCCAAAAACTGGACCATTTCTTGGACCCAAAAAAGGAAAATTTTCAGTGCTCATAACCCAATTTGCATGATCTCAAATCAAAAATCGAACAAGCATGTTAATCTAACTCTCATTTTGGTCAAAATTGTTTTAGTAGAAAGCAAAAACAAAACATGGTCAACATGATGAACTGGGCACAGTTGAGTTAGGTTCTCTGTCTTTTTCCCTTTATCAACGCACTTGCCAGAAAGGGCACTCTACTTGCCAGAAAAGGGCACAACTGAAGCTAACAACAAAGGGCTGAAAGCTCTCTCACCCTCCAAGCAACGAGGTATCAAGCCACGTGCGAAGCACGAACTGGAATGGGGCAAGATATTCCACTTCCTCATCTGGACATATCTGATCACGTCCAAACTCCCCGGCAGAGCATCGTCAACCGAGGTCAGCTGCAGATTTGCTACACACCCAGTTGTAGCACAACCCCTCTGTGGGAGAAGTTCACTGCTGCGCGCAAGAGAAAAAGAATCTAGCAGCATGCTAGGGGCAAGAGCCCGCAACTTCCTGTTTATCCATCAACCACCCAGGGGAGGGATGAAAAATGAGAGATTGAAGAATAGAGAGATGTGCGATGAGAGAAAAAGTGAGAAAAGGGCTTTTTCAGAAAAAAACAGAGCTTGAGGGCCCGAGTGATGTGAGAACCACAAATGAGAAAGGGTGGGAAACACTACCCGATGAAACAGGCTCCCTGTGCACGTCTGAGTGTCGTGTCTTTTTGTTTTATCTCGATTCTTGTTTTGAGTCGTTTCGAGTGTTACTCGATGTGTCTAGGTTGTGTGCCTTTTATTTCCTTGTTGAGTTGTTTTGCTATGTTCAGTCGTAGGCTCAACACCTGGTCGAAAACTCGTCTCTCAATTTCAAAATAAAATCGTTTTGTGCTCGGAGTGCTGTGCCATTCTTCACGTTTGTGCAAAACAAGATTCGTTCTTTCATAAAACCGCACGGTTCAACCCAGGTTATGTGAGAACAGTAAAGCCAAGACCTATCTGAAGCTATATGGGTTCCAGACTACAAAGCAAAAGAAAAGAGGAAAATTGAAGCACCTGAGTGTATTTCACCTTCAGCAAATTCTGTGATTGTACTCCGGATGTACCTCCTCAGGCCTTGTCACTACTCCAAAGTATGAGTGTATCTCGACCCCAAGCTTAAGCCTGCTTCAAGTCAGAATGGCGATTAAAGCAGCAACAGATGTTATCTCTCTCTAATATGAACAGGGTGTGCCCGTTTTTTAGCTGAATGTGTTGCAAACCCCTTCCGAAAGGTAAATCGGAGGGTCGCATTTTAATCTGGTCTCGTTAAGGCTTGTATTCCTTATTCGGCATTTTGTTTTCAACTATGCGTTGTCACGCACATTCCACTTGCATTGTTATGCACCCTTCCGCCCGCATTGTTATGCACTTCTCATGCTTGCATTGTGATGCACATTCCAATTGCATTGTTATGCACCCACTTCACTAGCATTGTTATGCTCATTCGTTGCATTGATTGTGCACATCTATCTAGCATTGTTATGCTCACTACTTGCATTGTTATGCATCTTGTCACTTGTAATTGTCATTCTTTCTGTTCGCGCGTGCGACGGGGTTAGACCTCCTCTGGTTTACAGCATTTGGGATATGTTCCAATGCTTATACCTTTCTGAAACACCGGGATACGTCCCTATGTTTCACATTCCTTGCAGAACACCGGGATACGTCCCTACGTTTCTTCCTTCCTTTCGAAATACCGGGACACGTCCCTATGTTTCACATTCCTTGCAGAACACCGGGATACGTCCCTATGTTTCACATTCCTTTCGAAACACCGGGATACGTCCCTATGTTTCACATTCCTTGCAGAACACCGGGATACGTCCCCTACGTTTCTCCTCTCTTTGCAGAACACCGGGGATACGTCCCTATGTTTCACATTCCTTGCGGAACACCGGGATACGTCCCTAAGTTTCTCCCTCTTTTCGAAACACCGGGATACGTCCCTAAGTTTCTCTTGCCTTTCCGAAACACCGGGATACGTCCCTATGTTTCACATTCTTTCCGAAACACCGGGATACGTCCCTATGTTTCACATTCCTTGCAGAACACCGGGATACGTCCCTATGTTTCACATTCCTTGCGGAACACCGGGATACGTCCCTATGTTTCACATTCTTTCCGAAACACCGGGATACGTCCCTATATTTCACATTCCTTGCGGAACACCGAGGTACGTCCCTATGTTTCACATTCTTTCCGAAACACCGGGATACGTCCCTATGTTTCACATTCCTTGCAGAACACCGGGATACGTCCTTATGTTTCTCCTTCCTCCTGAAACACCGGGATACGTCCCTATGTCTCTCCTTCTTTTCTAATCTTTGGGATACGTCCCTAACCTCTGGGATACGTCCCTAACCACCGGGATACGTCCCTAACCTTTGGGATACGTCCCTAATCTTTGGGATACGTCCCTAATCTTTGGGATACGTCCCTAACCTCTGGGATACGTCCCTAACCTCTGGGATACGTCCCTAACCTTTGGGATACGTCCCTAATCTTTGGGATACGTCCCTAACCTCTGGGATACGTCCCTAACATGTGGAATACGTCCCTAATCCTTGGGATACGTCCCTAACCTCTGGGATACGTCCCTAACCTTTGGGATACGTCCCTAATCTTTGGGATACGTCCCTAATCTCGGGGATACGTCCCTAATCCTTGGGATACGTCCCTAAACCTTGGGATACGTCCCTAAACTCCGGGATACGTCCCCATGTTTCTCCATCTTTGGTTAAGAGCATCCGGAATACGTTCTAATGCTTATACATTTCCGAAACACCGGGATACGTCCCTATGTTTCTTTGCATGATCATAAGTTATGTTCGGCTTCTTGCATTGTCAATTGCATTTTGCCCCTGCCTTCGGGCGCATGTCTTTATCTGTAGCTTGTATGCTTTGTCTAAGTCTTCGGCCTTATCAAAAATGGGACGTCTCTGGGCTTTGACATTCACTCCTGTCATTCTTATGACTTTCGAGTTCTGTCAAAGAGGGGCAACTGTAGACACCCCATTTTTGACTGACCTTAAGACTCAGACGTCATCAATTGAGCGCTTGGTGATGTTGCATATTGTGCTCGTTCTGAGGTTGCGGAGTCCCGGCTACGAGCCTTCCCTCCGGACTTCCGGACTCTTTTGTGCTTTACCTCGGTTTGCGAACCAGGCTCCGTTTTCTCTGTTTTCTCTTCCCAAAGGGAGGGAGAGGTCTAGTAGATCATCTCTCAGTGGCCGTAGGCTACGTTTCGTGGTCGTAGGCCATTTTTCCCATTTTGGAGCCCAGTTCCCGGTTTTCGGAGCCGTCAGGCCGTGTGCCTCGATTCGGGACTGCCTAACCATCTCCAATTGCCCCAGTTTTTGGCATGCATCCTATTTAATCCCTTTCGAGGGACACTGGGGTCCGAGAGACCAACTTCGTGGTCGAACACCACTCCCGGTGCCTAATAGCCCACTTTCGGGGTCCCGAACTGCGTGTTTCGGCTCCCGAACCTTCATTCTACATTTTTGGGGTCCGACCTGAACTTAAGATAGTCATATTTTGAGGTCCTTTTCATGTTTGATTAAGGACCTTTTGTTGTTTGACATCTCCATATACCACTTGCTTCTTTACCCCTCGTTTTTTCCCTTTTCTTGCACGGTATTTTAGGCATACTTGTGGGCTGTGTTGGACTTGGTCATAAACTACAAAGTGTCTTATTTTGAGCCCCTCTTCAACTTTGTTGAGGGATCTCGGCCATTTGGGACCCGCAGCTATCACTTGCCCCTTTACCTCACCCTTTTGGCCTTTTTGGGGGGAATTTTGAATCCGAAATTCCCCCCCTTTTTTTCCCCCTCTTTTTCACCTCATTTGCCTATATATACAGCCCCTCCCCAGCTGGTTTAAGGGTTACAAAAAATCTGATTTGGGAGCTCCTCCATACAATCTCTCTCTCTCTCTCTATATTCTAACCTTAAAACTCCAAGTTCCTACACCCATTTCTTCACCACCACCAAGCACCACCACCACTACTCCATTCCGGCAGATAGGAGTGGCTTTCCAGCAGCTAAGAGGCAACATTTTTCAGTCTTAGAGGCAGCAAAGGTTGGGTCTTCAAGGGTGAGCACTCCTCTCCCTCTTTCTAGTTCATTTTTGCCTCATTTTTTTAGCCTCTTTACTTGCTGTTTTGAGCTTCGACCAAAACAGAAAATGTCATTTTTTTGAGCTATATTCCATGTTTCATTAAGGGCTTATTACAGTTTGAAGGTTATTTCTGACACTTTCTTCATTACCCCTTTGTATGCCATTATTTTGCATGATTCTTTTAGCCTATGTGTGATCTGTTTTCGAGCATGATGTAAACTGTGGTTAGGCTTATTTTGAGCCCTTCTTCAACATTGAAGAAGGGTTCAACACTGTTGGGGACCTCCATGTATGACTTGCTTCATTACCCCTCTTGGGTCCCCATTTTTGTATGTTTTTTTAGCCTATGATGCTTCTGTTTTTCGGCCATGATCAGAACTGAAAATGGCCATATTTTGACCCCCTTGACATGTTTCATTAAGGGTCTTTGGCTGTTTGATGCATGTTTTGTATACTTCATGTTATAGCCCTTGGTTGGCCTTAATCTTGCATTGCATCTTTAGCATGTTTGTATACTGTTTTGGGACTTGTCATCTACTGTGAGTAGTCATATTTTTGGTCCCTATTCAGTGTTGTAGAAGGGTCTTTTTCTGTTTGGGTCTTGTATCTACCACTTGCTTCATTGCCTCCCTTGCGGAGCCATTTTTGTATGCCATTTTAGCCCTACCTGCGCTTGCTGTTTGACCATGCTTTGTACTGTAAAAATGTTTTTCTCGGGGCTTTCTTGCTTCTGTATTCACACTTCGTGTACAAATAATGCATGTATTGCATAGTTGTAGGCCATTTCATATGCCTAATTTTGAGTTTCGGGATGCGTCTCATGTATCGGGTGCCATATTGCCATGATTCGGGGCTGTTAAGCATCATATTTCAGTGATTGAAATTCATGTGTTTGTATGTCATATCCATGCCTTGCCATACCTTGTTAGAGTGGCATTCGTGCCTTAGGTCCGGTCCTCGGTTTGCGTGCATACGTGCACGTATTTCGAGCGTCCCATTTTCATTTTATGGCCTCTTATGTGAGTGTGGCTGAGGTCCACTCACATTCGTGTAAGTCCATCTTGCATTGTGTATGCCATGTCTCAATGCGTTGTGCATGTTATGTTGTTAGCACTGTGTGTGCCATGTAGTTGCATTACATGTTCATATGTTTGCATGCCCATGTTGCATACTAGATCACATGCCTAGGTTGCATTGCATTGGCATGCATGCCTTGCCTCTTGATCAAGTGATAGAGTTTGGGCTTTATGTGTTTGTTTGATTTGCATGACATTTGAAATCAAAGTGCATACTTGGTTCCTTGGGGCCATCACGCATCGAAATGCGCAATTGGTGGTCCGGGGATCAAGGAACATACCCCTTTGAGTCAAAAGCATGATAAGGGATGTGTTGGTGCACACATTTGCTTGGAATTTCATGCCATACACTGTCTGTCCTCTGTTGCTGTCAAAACTGTCTTCTGCAGGAAGTTTCTGCCGACCGGCAACATTCAGTGCCGACCGGCCATTTATTCAGTGCCGATAGCCTCATCTCTAGCCGATGGATATTGTACACGGCCGGTGGACATTCTATCCAGCCGATGGTGTTCTAAAGTATGCAGGGAACCAGTTCCAGGACTTTAGCATTTCTAAGAGAAGCAGGGCAGTAAAAACAGAGGCAACAGTGGCATGGTGTGGGTTCCCGGGCAAGGCGAGCTCAAGCATGCATCATTCGCGCATCCCGAGGCGGGCGGCTGTGGCCACTTTTCTCTCTGCATTTATTTGATTAAGTAGTTAGAATTTCTGTAATAATTTATTCGTTTATTATTCGGACTGTATTATTCTTTTGGTCCCTCCGTGTGAGGGCATACTTGTAATAAGTGTAAGTGAGTGTGTGTATGTCTTCCAACCCCCACTTCTTTCTCCCTTTTATTTACCTGCTTCGATGGTAGATTAGGGCACGTTTACTTTAGCATACCTTATGCTATGCATGCGTGCATCCATGTATTTGTTTACATACACCGGGCTCGGTACATCATACAAACTGCATTGTATTTCAATTCCAAATTGAATACGTGTTATTTGTAGCATTTCACATGCCATGTTTAGGATAGCCGAGCCTGCCTAGATTGCATCTTTGTATGCGTTGCATTAGACATTTCAGTATGCTTAGGTCCATGCATAGATTTCTAATGAGCTTCTGTTTTGGCTTGGAGTACTAGGTGAGCTTTTATGCTTTAGCATCCTTGCATGTGTGTGAGTGTTGCCATGACAGCATGATTACCATGAGGCTAGTTGCTTATGTAATATAACTGCTTGAATGCCTGTGGGTGGAGGTTGGATTGCTTGAGTTGGAAAACTCATCGAAATCCGTATTTTGGCCTACTTGCGAGTAGCAAATTCCAAAGCGTTTTCCAAACCAACGGATATGCAATGTTTATTTCCAAATTAGGCAATCTAGTCTATACTTGTTTGCTGTGCGCATAACATAGTAATTCTAGGCTAAAAACCGGAATAAGAACATGTAATGTTTTCAAAATCGGATATCACGGTTAGTAGAGGCCGGTCTTCGGACCGGGCGAGAGGGGGTGCTCATAGCTGACCTTCCCCGATCGTACCCAAGCTCCCGAGCCAAGATCACTTTGGTGATGACGGACACGTGGCCTTCGGCACCGAGTCAGGGTTTCCTAAATTTCCCCATTTTAAAATATTTAGGTGGCGACTCTGTAATCTGGCAAAGCAGTCCATGTTTGGCACTTCTTTTCAAAAATCAGTTTTTCTTCAAAACGATTTGCCAGAGTTGGACTCTTTGGTTCAAGATTAAGAACCGTGACATTTGAGTCCTTCGAACTGTAGTGACCCAATATCGAACCAGAACGGGGGGGAGTCGCACCCTCGCCCGGGATGCGTTCGGGGACGTCTACAGTTATGCACTAAAGAAATCAGATCCTGAATACTTTTGGATTTTTCTAATCCACCAAGTATAGAGGAAAATAACAAAATGAATGCTAGAGTGAAATTTCATGGATATTCTATGGATTTCATATGGATGATTTCTCTAATTGCCAACCCATTCCATGTTTATATAGGCATGGGTTTGTATCCCTTTGACCAAAAGTCATATCCTTTAAATTCAAAAGTGACACCCTTTAAATCCAAAAGTCATGTCTTTTGGTTTAAATCCAATGGTTACACCGAATGATTTAAATCCAAAAGACATACATTTTTGTTTAAACTCAATGATTACACCCTTTGGTTTAAACTCAAAAATCACATCTCTTTAATCATTCATATAACTATATTATATATTTAAATATATGTAAATATATTATGAAAATGTTCCAACAATATAACCCAACAACAGCACTACTGACCAAAACACACGTAATTCTTAATTTCCTTCTCTTTAAGACTTTGTTCTTTCGGGGTTTTAAACAATTAGAGTAAATCCGTATCATGCACGAAATGAAAAAGTAATTTTTAAATATTATGGTGTTTGTCCTTCTTAGTGCACTTACATCGTCTTTATAATGTTATATGCATCAAGTAATTACAATGGAAAAATCTTCACATCTCATATTATTAGTCACTAAGGAAACTTGAATGGGATCATCATTTATGTTTCAAATGAGCGTCCACAAGACTTAAAAACTTTTGACATAATTTCAAGATGTCTGGTAATCTCAGAGGTTCATCATATCCAACTCTGTAATTGCAGCCATAGTTATGACAGATACACAGCACAAATAACTATTATTACCACTAAATAGAGTGCTACTCCTCGTAGAAGAAGCTCAATGAACAGTTTCTACTAAAAAGAACAGGAAGATCCAAATTGATTAATAATACACATAACTTTGGAAGATTCAAATTGATTCCTATTGCAGTTTCATGGTATAATAGGTAAAATAACAATAACATATCTTCATAGTTGTTGGCATAGAACAGATTGATTATTGAGCAAGTAATTCTCCTTCACAAAAGCTAATAGCACACACATGGAAGAAAATTACAGATTAGAGGCTGCTTATTGAGTTAATTTCTTCTTCCTTTCCTTCTCTCCCTCCACCAAGCTTGCCTCTCCCTTCCAAAGGTCCTGACAAACCATTTATGATACCTTGTGGTCAGAATGTGCCTGGTAACCAGCCCAACTATTAGCCTGCTTCCATATCCTATGAATATGACAATCCAATCAACACCGTTTGGAAATTTTGAATCATCACCTCAAAAGCTCAACCGTGGTGGTGTTGAGGCCCCTGATTTTCCATATAACTTCGACAGGGGCGTACCACACAATCCGAAATTCCCAAGATATGAGTTGTTTTCAAATGTATCAAATTGTTTCCCTTATGCTGTGTTTGGTTGGGGGATTTGATGAGGGATTTGGAAAGGGAAATAGAAAAGATAGGTGAAATGTGAATAAAACATACCTATATTTCACCTAGTTTCACACACCTTTTCCCTTTCCCTTTCCAAATCCCTTCTCAAATCCCCCAACCAAACACAGCATTAAGGTACAGGGCCTGTGAGATGGTTATGAGAAACATTTACGCTGTGTTTGGTTGGGGGATTTGAGGAGAGAATTGGAAAGGGAAAGGAAAAAGTTATGTGAAATGTGAATAAAATATACTTACATTTCACCTAATTTCACACACCTTTTCGCTTTCCCTTTCCAAATCCCACTCTAAATCTCCCAACCAAACACAACATTAGGAATTCAAGGAAAGTGAGTTGGGACAGTTGTGGAGGGATCACTCCTGAGAGCATGTTTCCAGAAAGATCCAATGATTCCAGCTCTGTTAGATTTTGCCAATGATGTAGGGATTTTGCCAATGAGATTGTTGTTGGAAACATTTAGCTCCTTAAGCCCACAAAGACTTCCAAGAGCTTTTGGAAGTTTCAAATAAAACAAAAAGGACCATAGGATTTGATTCTTATAATAAAACAAATTTTGTATTTTTAATTTATCAAGTAAAACCCTAATCTTTTAATTTTTTTTTTTTTCAATTTAATCCTTTTTTCACTAAGTAAAATCAATGAAAAAATTTATATTTTAATCATTAAACTTAATATAAAAAAAAAAGTATTTTAGACATTTTATATACATTTAAAGTGAATTTAATGACAAAAATATGTTAGTGTTTAAATTGAAAAAAATTAAAAACTCAAGATTCATTTTATTACAAAAATCAAACCTTGGATTTTTATTTTTATTTTTTTATAAATACCCCAAAAACTGTCATTCACATCGATTTATTTATTTTTGGGTTACTTACAATTTTTACCCTCATAGTTTGATCCAAATATTATTTTAGTCCTTATAATTTTAATTTTAATAATTTGATCTCTATACTTTAAGTTTTATTTCAGTTTAGTCTTTTCATCTAAATTTTTGTTAATTTTATCTGCATATACACTTTACAAATTGATAATTATTCTAAAATTCTTAATTTTAACTTCTAATTTAAACAGAAGAATCAAATTAAAATCTTAAAAAATTCACAAGTGACAAAAGAAATAATATTGCATCACAAATGACTAATGCTAGTATGGTGAGCGACTTGCTTTCTTCAACGATGCCGTATTGAAATGGGAATACAAAGTGGGGGAATATGTCTACTTATTAATTTTTGGAGAAATTTAAAAACAAATAAAAAAAAATTCAAAGTTTAAGTAGTGTAATAAATTAAATCATAACTTTTTATAATTTTTTAATTGTTTTATTTATAACTTAAACTTTTAAAATAATATCAATTCTAACCATCTGTATGGAAAAGACGCAATTTAAACAATTTAATCATTTTTTTTTCTTTCAATACTATTAATTACCACTCTTCATCTTCCCCGATCTATTGTCACCATTCCATCCTCTTCCCTGTTCACCACTACTCCTCCACTTCGAACACCACCACCACCATCTAACACCACCAACAAAAAATAGTTAATTTGTCTAAATTATTCGTACTCCGTTAACTATAAACTAATATATTGTTAGAATTGATATCATTTTAAAAGTAGATGGTTTGAATTCAAAAACAATTAAAAAGTTAAAGTTTGATTTATTATTAGGATCAAATCCTGAAATAGTTCCTTTTTGTAATTTTTTCTAAATTTTTAATCGCATTGTCAGATAATAAAGGAAAATTAAATGTGAAAAATATCTGGACTTAAACAATAACCCTTTTTGGGTTTGGTTTTCAAATTCTATTTTACATCCTTTTCCAAAAAATAAAAATAAAATAAAACCATTTAGTGTGTTTGGTTTGCGTTTTTTGGATTAAATTTTTTGAAAACTGAGTTTTTTTGTTTTCGTGTTTTTTTGTTTTTAGTGAATATTTTTAAAATTTTAAACAATTTTTTTTTTACTTTTTTAGATGCACCTTATTTAGATGTATCTAAAAAGAAAAAAATTTGTTGAAAAATATTTTTTAAAATTAATAAATACATAAAAATACAAAATATGTACTAAATTTTAGTAATTTTTTTTTTTGTATTTTTGGTATTTAGTGAATTTTTAAAAGGTTTCTTTCACAAATTTTTTACTTTTTAGGTATATTTATGTTAGGTATGTCTAAAAAGTAAAAAAAAAAATTTGCTTAAAATATTAAAAAATTCAATAAAAACAAAAAAAAAAACATAAAAAATAAGAAAGTAAAATTTTTTAAAAAGAGTTTTTGAAAAACTCTAACCAAGCATGCTGATTATGATTTTCTCTTTTTTGTGGCAAAAAATATTTTTAAAAACTTTCAAATTTTTTTTGTATGTTTATTTTCATCACATTATTCTCTATTTTTTTTTTTTTTTTAAAAAAAGAAAAACAACAACAAACAAAATTTTGTCGGGATTTTAGTTAAAGCTCCCACATTAAAAAAAAAAAAAAGGGTAAATTACACTGACACCCTCTGAGGTTTATATTTATTACAGTTCCCCCCTCACCTTTTGAAAATTACATCTCCCCCATGAGATTTAAAGTTTCATTACAGATTCCCCCCTCAGCCCTTTTAATTTTTTTAAATATCAATTTTACCCTCATTGGGTAAATTACATTGACACCCCTCACATTTTAGAAATTACAATCCCCTCCCTAAGGTTTAAAGTAATATTACCAATTGCCCCCTCGGTTAGTATTAGTTAGAAAAAAAATTCATTGAAAAAAAAATTTAAATTGGAAAAAAGTTAATTGAAAAAAAAAATTAATTGAAAAAAACATTGTTAGTAAAATTTTTAAATTTTTGTTTAAAAACCAACGTAAACTCATTTTTTGAATTTACGTTTTTTTCTCAAATTTACAAACTGAGACAACCATTTATAAACCAAAAAAATTATCAAACAAGTTTTTATGACAGTTTTTAAAATTTTTGTAAATATAAATTGAAAACTGAAAACGAAATGGTTACCAAACATGCTTCAGATGGTAAAAATGTCGTAAAATTAACAAATAATTAAATAAGTTACCAACATAAGAAATGACTTATCAAAATATTCTTAGGCTATGTATGGTTTGATTTTTAAATTTTTTTTTTAAAAATTAAAAATTAATTTGGTTAAGAAATAAAAAATTAAAAAATAATTTTCATTTCGTTTAAAAAATAAATTTTTTATTTTTTATTTCTTAACCAAATTAATTTTTAATTTAAAAAAAAATCTAAAAATGAAACCATACATAGCATAAGAATCTTTTAATAAGTCATTTCTTACGTTGGTAACTTATTTAATTATTTGTTAATTTTACAACATTTTTACCATCTGAGCCATGTTTGGTAACCATTTCGTTTTCAATTTTCAATTTATATTTACAAAAATTTTAAAAACTATCATAAAAACTTGTTTGATAATTTTTTTTGGTTTATACATGGTTGTCTCAGTTTATAAATTTGAGGAAAAAATGTAAATTCAAAAAATGAGTTTACGTTGGTATTTAAACAAAAATTAAAAAATTTTACTCACAAATTTTTTTTTTCAATTAATTTTTTTCCAATTAATATTTTTTTTTCAATGAATTTTTTTTTCCAACTAATACTAACCAGGGGGACAATTGATAATGCTACTTTAAACCTTAGGGAGGGGATTGTAATTTCTAAAATATGAGGGGTGTCAGTGTAATTTATCCAATGAGTGTAAAATTGGTATTTAAAAAAATTAAAAGGGCTGAGGGAGGAATCTGTAATGAAACTTTAAACCTCAGAAGGCAGATGTAATTTTCAAAAGGTAAAGGGGGGAACTGTAATAAACATAAATCTCAGGAGTGTCAGTGTAATTTACCCAAAAAAAATTTACTAGTATAACGACACATGAAAATATTTCCTATGTCAAGTCTTCTAAATTTGTGGAGGTTATTCTTAGACCAAAATACTTCCAGACTAAAGCTGGAAGCGTTATTTTTCGGTGGATTGATTTAAAATCTTAAAAATGTAATGACTTTTAATTTATATGTCTATTTTCATAAAATGTACATTTTCGGAATCCTCTCGTTAAGATCTATCAAATAAAATCAATCATGAATATAAAATTTAGAAGAAAAAATTGACAAAATTTTCATTGAATTTACTTTCATTGAATAGCTAAATTTCGCTGTGATTGGCTAAAGATCAGTGAAATTTCATTGACTTTAGTCAGATAAATTTTACGAAAGTTAACCAAAATTCACTATTAGTTTTCAATTGAGAACTAACAATTACAAAATTGAAGGCTGTCTCAAAATTTTTATCTAATTTCAAATTTAAGAGCCAATTAAAAAAATTTGGTGCTAATTTTAATTTAAGATTAAAAAACTGACGTTGAGAGCTACAAAATAAAATAAAAAAATTCTCCTATTTTAAAACAATATTTTTTTTCTTCAAAAAGTCGCCATTCTGTCTACACTACTTGTTGTAACTCATTGTGTTCAGTATGAACTTCATTAATTCCGTGTGGGCTGGGTAATAAATACTTTCGAGTTCAATTCTTCTACGACTAATATGATAATTAGAATGATTTTTTTTTTTTTAAAACGAAAAAAAGATGTTTCGTAGGGATATCGTAGTATCTGTAGATTCGGACCTCAGGATAATAGGTTGGCGGCCAGATTTAATTCAACTTAAAGGAAAGGACCTACCACGGGAGCAATAGAAGAATGCACCAACCCCCAACATAGGAAGCAAAGTCATAAGCGGAGTGCAACGCAGTCAGCTTTAACTGTTTGAAAAAAGGGACCACTAATCACACCTTCAAGAATCGAATCTTTATCACTTGTGTAGAAGGAAGGCGCATTTCCACTTCAGCACCACCTCAGTGTATAACTAGAATAAATTCAAATTGTTGTTTGATTTGAACAATAGCCAATATAATGCCCTGTCACACCTCAAGTCCCATGACAACGCTACACACTCATCTAAGTGAGCATGCAAGGCTAAGAGTCCAATAAAATAAACCAACAATATAAAATACTCAAATTAAATCTTTAATTATTATAATGCCAAAATCTATAAATAATAAATGATCTTTATCATATGAAATTGTCCACTAAGTCCACTAATATAATCCACTAACAAAATAGTAATCCAAATAACTTAAATCATAGTCCCACTCTCGACACTCCCACAAGTAAAAACCCGCACAAATCTACTCCTCAAAATCTTAAAAAAAAAAAAAAAAAAAAAAAAAAAAAAATGAAATAAGGGTAAGCTAGGCAGCCTAGTAAATAACCAATCATTACTACTAGCTGAATCTAACATACAAAGAAAATAATCGCTAACCAATATATATATTTTTGTTACAATTCAATGAACAATTATTCAAGATGATTTCATAGTTAGAAATAATCAGTGTAGCAATACGTTTTAATTGAAAAGATAATAAGATAATTCAAAGTAATTTCGTTGTTCAAAGCGATAGTTCAATATTCAGATGGTTCAATGATTTGATTAACAAAACTTAAGTCTTGGTGACTACGGTCATTTAGCCCGTGACAAGACCCAGAACCACACATAAGCTAACAGTAAAACCCCAAAAGAAATTAGTTTCTGTGCCAATAAACAATCTCTATTGGTTAGGGTCTAAATCATAGTCAGACTAAAGTGATGTTCTGTGATGTCCCATGTCCTAGACTTGACTGGTGTCGCGTAGTTGGATGGTTTATTTTACTTTTAGCATTTTGATCTTGTATTGGGTTGTTGAGATTTCATTTTCATTCTTACTTAACCTCTTTTAATGTTTCTGGATTTAAATTTTGGAGTTTGGAGTGTTAGAACTTGCTTCGAGTATGAAACCGAAATTATGGGCTGGCTGGCTAAATCGCTCGTGTGGATTGGTAGAACCACTCGAGCAGAACCACTTAGGGAAGGTGAAGTTTTCTGGGCAAAATTCCGCTCGTACGGAATTGATAACCGCTCGTGCAAATTTCGATGAAATTCTAGGTTTGATCTTGACTCATTCCACTTGTGGAGAGCATATGTAATCTGCTCATATGGATTTGGGATTCCGCTCGTGTGGAATTTGAACCATACGTGCGGATTTCAGTGCATTTGTCTCGAATTTTGCGCTCTTTTCCTCAAAACTAATGCAAAAAACGTGTTTGATGCACTTTTTTTCATCTCTCTCTCTCTCTCTCTTTATATATATATATATATTCATTTTTTCTCTTCCTTCTCTCTACAAACCCACCCAAACTCAAACTTCTCTCTAAGATCTTGCTAGGATTACTAAGAATTTTAGAGGGCTTTTTACACCAAATCGAAGAGGGCGACGAGGGCTACATTTTCACCAATCAAATCAAAATTTCATAAAATTTCAATTTTAGGGTTCTTCTCTCCTTCTCCTCCCCCTCCCAAGCTTTGAGATAGGAATTTTCTTAGAGTTATATATACAGCTTTACAAATCTATGCTTATTCGAAGCTTTTCCTTGTATTTGAACTTATGATTTTGAGTTTATGAGCTCTAAATTATTTTTAAAGTGGGTTTTCTATATATTTTCCAAACCTTTGAAAGTATGAGCTATGTTATCATGTGTGTGTGTGTGGTTTGGGAAAGATCCTTTCAAAAATGAGAAAAATCTAGTTTTGGTGAAACCCTAAAAATTGGGGATTTAGGGAAATGTTGAGGTATTATAAAATTCATGCTTGATAAAGTGTTGTGGTGAATAAGTTGTGGAGGAATACCATGTTTGTATTTAATGAGGGATTTCTTGGAATGATGAGAAATGTTTGAATTTTAGAAGTTTGATAGATAGTATGTTATTGATTTGTCTTGAAATGACTAAATTGAAATGTTGATTAACATATGGGGAATGCATGTAATATGCTGTTGCTACTTCTCAAAAGATTTATAATGAAATCACCTAGTGAAGAGGAATGGAAATTTTGATCTATAGTGATCCGGGTTTCGGCCTGTCATTTGTGGTATTCCGAATTCACGTTTCATGGTTATAATATTGTTATCCATGTCTTTACTTTCTTCCACTTTTTGAATTTGAGTATTGGGATGTCTTGGGAGTGTTTGGAACAGGTTGGTTGCAAGTGGTTTAAGTTATTGTTGTCCAGAAATTTTCCTCTTCGCTCGAGCAAGGTATATTGCGCTCGAGTGAGCTTTGTGAGCTCCCAGTGCTTTTGCAGAATTGAGTCCTTCACTCGAGCGAAGCTTCTTGCGCTCGAGCGAGCGAGTGCATCTGAAAAACATTTGAAGCTATGTATTCTACGCTCGAGCGATGCTTCTTGCGCTCGAGCGAGGAGACTTATTGTGTCTGGTCGCTCGAGCGACCATTCATTCGCTTGAGCGAGCCTGTCATACATCAGTTCACAGCAGCGCCGTTTTGCTTCATTTTTCTGATCCCTTTTCACTCAAAAACCCTAAATCAGCTCCTTCTCTCTCTAGGGTTCGACTTCTCTCTATAAATACACCTAGATCTAATGATCTCTTCACCCTAGTGTCCTTGGGAAAAAGGTAGAGGGCTACAAGAGCTTCATTTTGATCCAAAAAGAAATTGGTTTCGTCATCTTTCAAGTTCCACCTTGTTGCTTGGGTTTTCTACACTTGAGGTAGAGATTTTCTTTGAGATCATTTTCGAAATCATCCTTTGATAGCTTTTGAAAAATTGATTGTGGATTCAAGAAAAAGAGTGATTTTGAAAGTGGGTTTACCACTTGATCCTTTTAAAAATAGAAATTGAGGGTTTTGAACTATGTTAATTAAAGAAAGATGTTTTTGGTGAGATTTTTTCAAATGTTTTGGAGATGAATGGTTTTGGTAAGAAAACCTAGAAAGTAGGAGTTTTAAAAAGATGTTGAGAAATCATGGATGATGTTGCTATAATTATTTTGTATGTCAAAGTAAATGGATGTTGGAAAATTTCTTATTTATATTTATAAAAATGACGAATTTCATGGATTATGAGAATTGTTGTTCATTTTGGAAATTGTTGTTCAAAATGTTGATCTAGTCTTGAAATGATGTTCAAGCTTGTTGGAAATATGATTCAGGAATATAACCGTCTTGTGGAGACGGCGACACACGTAGAAATTTCCATACAAGCCGAGGAGAAGAGGCTTTGGAGTTCGAGGTCTAGGGGCCAAGAGTCTCAAGGAGACTGTAGGCAGAACAAGAAGAGCAAGAACACCTATCCATTCCAGTCCCAACCACAGCAGTCTAGATCCACTTTTCCTTTGCCTAGTGTGGGTCCGAAAAAAAGTGCATCGAGTAGCTTCTCGTGTTTCAAGTGTGCCCAACTGGGTCACAAAGCCTTCTCATGCCCACAGAAGGGAGGAGGGCAGTTAATATTACCACCACCTAACTGATCTCAAAGTCAGTCTCAGTCTCAGAATAAAGATCAAGGGTTTAATTGTTATCAGTGTGGTTAGCCGGGGCATATGAAGAGAACTTGCCCACAGTTGGGAGGCGCATCTGGCGCATCAGGGTGGAGGCAGACTCAGAACCACCAGCAAGCTCAATCAGTCCAAGCTTCGCGAGTTAATCAGGGAGCCGCTTTGGCTCAGCCAGTACAACTGGCCTATACTTCGAGAGGGAAGAAAGTTAATCAGGAGCCACAGTGGTGCGTGTATGCTGTTACCATGCCAGAGCAGTTGCCAGAATCCTCAGTTGTGAGAGGTATTTTTTTTGTGTGTAATTCTTTGGCTAATGTATTGATAGACATGAGTGCGTCTCATTCATTTATATCTACTGCATTTGCTTCTGCATTGGGGTTAGAGGTAGCACGGTTAGTGCCTCCACTAAGAGTAAAGTCACCTGTTAAGGGTACAGTTGATTTAGATCGGGGTTGTCGTGATTGTGAAATAGAAGTTGCCGGGTGTCGACTTCCGTTTGCTTTTGTGTTGCTAGATATGTTGAGTTTTGATGTCATTTTAGGCATGGACTGGTTGTGTTCTTAGCAAGCTGTGATTGATTGTTACCGTCAGAGAGTTACGGTGTGCACTTCGAGTGGTGATCGTTTCTATTTTCTGGGGAACTGAATTGATAGAACCTTGTCGCCAGTTGTTGACCCTCGTAGTAGGAGCAAACTTTGTGGCCTTCTTACAACTCTCTTGGATAGTGAAAGTGACAGGGCTTGTGTTGAGTTACCAAGGGTAGTTTGTGAATACCCGAATGTCTTTCCAGAAGATCTTATTAGTTTACCACCTCACCAAGAGATCAAGTTCTCCATTGAATTAGTGCCTGGCACGGCTTCGATTTCCATGTCACCGTATAGATTTGCACCCGCCGAATTACATGAGTTGAAGATTCAACTCCAAGAGCTTTAAATAAGGGCTTCATTTGTCCTAGTACATCACCTTGGGGAGCACCGGCTCTCTTTGCGAAGAACAAGGGTGGATCGTTGCGGTTGTGTATTGATTATCGCAAGTTGAATAGAGTTACAGTTCAGAACAAGTATCCTCTATCCAGAATAGATGATTTGTTTGACCAACTTAGAGGGTCTCGTTGCTTCTCAAAAATAGATTTGAGGTTGGGGTACCATCAGTTGAGAGTCCGGGAGGAGGACATTCAGAAAATGGCCTTTCGTACGCGTTATGGCCACTATGAATTCCTTGTAATGCCTTTTGGGTTAACCAATGCGCCTGCTTCCTTTATGGATTTGATGAACAGAATTTTTCTGGAATACTTGGACCGTTTTGTGGTCGTCTTTGTGGACGACATCTTGATTTATTCAACCTCTAAAGAGGAACACGAGACTCACGTGCGGGTAGTGCCGGGTTTACTTAGTGAGCACCAATTGTATGTCAAATTTGAAAAATGCGAGTTTTGGTTAACAAAGGTGAAGTTTTTGGGACATGTAGTGTCTAGAGAGGGAGTGACTGTGGACTCCTCAAAGATAGATGCCGTATAGGATTGGGAACAACCGAAGAATGTTTTTGAAATCCAGAGTTTCTTGGGATTAGCGGGGTATTATCGACGTTTTGTAAGGGACTTCTCTAGACTAGCTGCACCTTTGACTAGGTTGACTAGAAAAGGGTATCAAATTTGTGTGGAGTGAGACTTGTGAAAAGTCATTCCAAGAGCTTAAGGCTAGATTGACTACTGCACCGGTTTTGATAATTCCGGAAAGTGGTTTGAATTACATTGTCTATTGTGATGCGTCCAAGGATGGACTTGGTTGTGTCTTGATGCAAGAGGGAAAGTTGTGGCCTACGGATCACGACAATTGAAAACTCACGAGAAGAATTACCCCACCCATGATTTAGAATTAGCGGTGGTGATTTTTTCCTTGAAAATTTGGAGCCATTACTTGTATAGTGAGAAGTTTGAGGTTTTCTCCAATCATAAGAGTCTAAAGTATTTGTTTTCTCAAAAAGACTTGACTTTATGACAACGGAGGTGGATGGAATTTATGGACGATTATGACTTTGAGTTACACTATCATCCGGGGAAAGCCAATGTGGTGGCCAATGCTTTGAGTCGAAAATCTGTGAGTAGTTTGGCAAGTGTGGCCATTCGGGAATGGGATATGCTAGATGTTATTGGCAAGTTTGATTTGCACTTGGATGAGTCCGGAGAGATTGCTACCTTGTTTACTTTGAATCCTCAACCTACCTTGGTTAGTAAGGTCATAGAGGCACAACGAGGAGACCGTGATGTGGAATCAATCCGTGTTAAGATTTCCAATGGGAAGGAAGAGAAAGGTTTGAACGTTCACTCGGATCTGAGTGTACATTACCTAGACTGTTTGTTTGTGCCAGACTCTTGTAGAGAGAAAGTACTTTGGGAGTTCCATCACTCACGCCTTGCGGTACACCCGGGAGGCACTAAAATGTATCATAATCTTAGTCGTCAGTTTTGGTGGAGGGGTATGAAACGGGATGTCGCTTTATTTGTATCGAAGTGCCTTACTTGTCAACAAGTGAAGGCCGAACACCAAAGACCAGCGGGTGTGTTACAACCCTTACCAATAGCCGAGTGGAAATGGGAGCGTGTTACCATGGATTTTATAGTTGGGCTTCCTAGAACACAACGAGGCAATGACGCTGTTTGGGTGATTGTTGATAGGTTAACTAAGTCTACACATTTCATTCTGATGTGCACCAACGACTCAATTGAATGCTTGGTAGAGTTGTACATTAGAGAGATAGTTCGACTTCATGGAGTCCTTGTGATCGTTTTACTGCCCGGTTATGGCAAAGCCTTCAAGAGGCGTTGGGAACTATGTTGACTCTTAGCACTGCTTATCATCCTCAAACCGATTAATAGTCGGAACGTACCATTCAGATTTTGGAGGACATGCTTAGAGCTTGTGTCCTTGATTTTAAGGGGCTTTGGGAAAGGCACTTACCATTGATTGAGTTTGCTTACAACAATAGTTACCAAGCTAGTATTGGGATGGCACCATTTGAGGCCTTGTATGGCCAATCTTGTTGATCACCGGTTTGTTGGGCTGAAATGGGTGATGTACTGTTACTGGGTCCGAAAATTGTTAGAGAGTCAACCGAGAAAGTTGTTTTCATTCGGAAGAGGTTAGCTACGACCCAAAGCCAACAAAAGAGTTATGCCGATAAGAGGAGACGACCTTTATCTTTTGAAGTTGGTGACCATGTGTTTCTAAAAATCTCACCAAGGCGGGGTTTGATGAGATTTGGTAAGAGCGGTAAATTATCTCCAAGGTTCATTGGACCTTTTGAGATCTTAGAAAGAATTGAAGAGGTGGCATACAGATTAGCCTTACCGCTACAACTTTCAGGGGTTCACAACGTATTCCCTGTATTTATCCTTAGGAAGTATGAACCCGACCCTACTCATGTGCTTGATTGGGTTGACTTAGAGGTAGATGAGGATGCCTCTTACGAAGAACGACCGGTTCAAATATTAGATGCCCAGGAGCAAGTGTTACGGGGCAAAACTATACCGTTGGTAAAAGTGTTATGGAGACACCATGGGATTGAAAAAGCGACGTGGGAACGGGAGGCAGAAGTCCGCTCCAAGTATCCGGATTTGTTTGAAAATGTTTAAATTGCTTTTCATTGTGATATTCTCTAGTGTGTGATGGAAATGTATTAAAATTATTAAACACGTGTTGTTTTGTGCATTGTTGTTTTAAGCACGAAGTTGTTGAGAGTTGTCGTTATTTTTTTGGGAAACTTCATGTTTATGAGTATTTGGAAGGTGGTTGTTAATGAGGTAACCATGATGTAATTGTGAGATTTGGTCGAGAACTAATGTTGTGATTGGAAAATGAAATAGCGAAGTTTTGATCGCTTGAAAATCCTTGTTCGGGTAGTGTGATTTAATTTCGGGGACGAAATTCTTTAAGGGGGGGAGGTTATAGCGATCCCGGTTTCGGCCTATCATTTGTGGTTTTCCGGATTCGTGTTTCATGGTATAATATTGTTATCCATGTCTTTACTTTTTTCAACTCTTTGAATTTGAGTATTGGGATTGGAACAGGTTGGTTGCAAGTGGTTCAAGTTATCGTTGTCTAGAAATTTGCCTCTTCACTCGAGCGAGGCGTCATGCGCTTGAGCGAGCTTTGTGAGCTCCCAGTACTTTTGCAGAATTGAGTCCTTCGCTCGAGCGAAGCTTCTTGTGCTCGAGCGAGCGAGTGCATATAAAAAACATCTAAAGCTATGTATTCTACGCTCTAGTGACGCTTCTTGCGCTTGAGTGAGGAGACTTATTGTGTCTGGTCGCTCTAGCAACCATTCCTTCGCTTGAACGAGCCTGTCATACATTAGTTCACAGCAGCGCCGTTTTGCTTCATTTTTCTACTTCATTTTCACTCAAAGACCCTAAATCAGCTCCTTCTCTCTCTAGGGTTCGACTTCTCTCTACAAATACACCTAGATCTAAGGATCTCATCACCCTAGTGTCCTTGGGAAAAAGGTAGAGGGCTACAAGAGCTTCATTTTGATCCAAGAAGAAATTGGTTTCGTCATCTTTAAAGTTCCACCTTGTTGCTTGGGTTTTCTACACTTGAGGTAGGGATTTTCTTTGAGTTATATATATATATTTTTGCAAGATCTAGATCATTTTCAAAATCATCCTTTGAAAAATTGATTGTGGATTCAAGAAAAAGAGTGATTTTGAAAATGGGCTTACCACTTGATCCTTTTAAAAATAGAAATTGAGGGTTTTGAACTATGTTGATTAAAGAAAAATGTTTTTGGTGAGATTTCTTCAAATGTTTTGGAGATGAATGGTTTTGGTAAGAAAACCTAGAAAATAGGAGTTTTAAAAAGATGTTGAGAAATCATGGATGATGTTGTTATACTTATTTTTTATGTCAAAATAAATGGATGTTGGAAATTTTTTTATTTATATTTATATAAATGTCGAATTTTATGGATTATGAGAATTGTTGTTCATTTTGGAAATTATTATTCAAAATGTTGATCTAGTCTTGAAATGACTAATTGTTGTGGATACTTGAGAAGAGGAAATTGTGTTGTTCCTTAGATGATGAATTGGAATGAAAGTATTTATATTCATCTTGTGAAATTGTAAAGAATTGAATATGGAAGAATTGTGGCATCGCATTGATCATTGTTGCATTGGCATACCAATTCATTTGATTGTTTTAAACCTTGAAAGTTGATTTGAAAACTTGCATTGAGAAAAGAATGTTGAGAAAACAAGTTTTCATGAAATGGTTTTGGGGTAAATACGTTGGTAAGTCTTGAAAGGTGGTGTAGATGAAATTGATAAGTTGGCCTAAGTGTCCGAGGTGAAAGACCGAAAACCCACGCAGATAGGTGTCGAGCCTTCCGGTTAGTACTGGTAAAAATGACAAATTGGTAGTACTTGTATAGTCTACTTACAAACACCGACCTAGAGATTACCAGAGTCGTATTTACCGTCCCCTTAAACAAAATGGTTAAATATTGAACAGTTGAAATAGCATGACATCATTGAGCATGATGGTTTTAAAAGATGAAGATGTGTTCCACTTTCAAAAAGACATGACATGACATGTGCATTTATCTCTTGAGACTTGTATAAAATGTATATACTTTGTTAAGGATTTCCTACTGGGCTTTATGCTCACCCTACGAGATTTTTGTGTAGGAAAAGATGTGGTGATGGCGCTTAACTAAAGGCGAGGAAATGTGTGTTGAGAGTACGAGACTCTCATTTTGCTATGATTCTGTGTGTAAACCAAGGGCTGTATGTGTGTGGGTTTGAATAGCCGTTTTGTGTAACTAGACTCAAGCCTTGGAAACTTGTAAACCCTTGGAGGTATTTATTTGTTTATTTACTTATTGTTGGATTAATGTATTGTTGCATGAAGAACTATTGTATCATGTAATGTAAGTTTGGAGATTTATTCAATTTTCCTTGAAAAAGCCATGATTGTTGCATTATCATTTGGGCTAGAATTTTGAGGCGTTACATGATCACAATGGAAGATTGTGTAGGGGAATTGAAATTGAAACTATTCTAATGCATTGTTACACGTCGCATTGCCATTCCATTTTATTTGTTATCATTGATTTCGAATTGCAATTGAAAACTATTGCTTTGAAAAGGATTGTTTTGTGAAATAAGACTATTTTGATTTGTTTTGGAGTAAATACGTTGGTAAGTCCAAATAAGGGGTGTAGTTTGGTAATGGTTAAGTTGGCCTAAGTATCCATAGTGAAAGACTGAAAACACGCACGAAAGAGGTACCACGTGCCTTCCGGTGAGAGACCGATAAAGTGGTGATTGATAATGCTTAATATGCCTACTTGCAGACACTAGCCTAGGGATTTCCTAAGTCGTATTTGCCACTCTTGAAATTATATTGAAATTATTGGGTTAATGTGTTTTCAAATTAGCATTATGCACAAGATTTTCAAAAGATGAGAAAAATATTTTGAGTATGACATGGAATATGCATTCATCTCATGAGACTGTATAAAATGTATATGCTTTGTTAAAAAAATTTCTACTAGGCTTTATGCTCATTCTTGTGGATTTTTGTGCAGGAATGGATGTAGTGATTTTGCCGAGTTAAAGATGTGAAATGTGTTTTGAGAGCATATGACTCTTTTCTTTGTTGTTATTTTTGATAAGCCGAAGGCTTTATATATATGGATTCCGATAACCATTTGTTTTGTAACTGGGCATAAGCGTTAAAACTTGTAGCCCATAAGGGCATTAATTGTGTTAGACTTGTAGTTTTCACATACTATAGATTCATGTTCTAGAAAATGTTGAATGTTTATTGCATGTGGAATACTTTTGTTAATCTCTTGGATATAATAAATATAAATTTCAGAGATTGTAATGATAATGTTAATGATGAGATATTGTATTTCATACACTTATATGCAATGGAAGCATATGTCGGGGTTAAGATTATATTGTTGGAGTATGTTAGCTTTTTCCTATATTAATTATTTGGGGCTTTACATGTTCAGAATTCAAACAATACACAACTTTTAAATAAAATATTTGATATTTTTGGAATAAATATTTGGTACAATTTTCAGAATCGTTTCACAAAATATTCAAATAATTTTCATAATAATATCCGATATTATTTTATACTTGACCCATATTTTATTTAAAAGAACAGGAAGACTATAAATAAATATTTATAATTTCAAACGATTCAATAGGAACAAAAATGAACCAACAGTGATAGAGGGTTACTTACCTCAATAGCTAAAATAATATCCCAAAGCTAACTCCAAATATCCAACTTCACCACTTTAATCACTCGAGACTAATAAATATAACCTCAAATAAATTAATATTTTTATGCCTTTCACACATCCACAAGAACCAACTGTATATATGCAATACTTTAATATACAAGAAATGCCTAATCAATTCCCCCAATTTAATAACCAAACATGCCTTATCCAATACAATCCCGATTGGTAGCTCGAGAGAGTGTGGCCCGAGTTTGGCTCGATAGTAAAACGGCGTCGTTTTAGCTTCTTTTTTTTTTTTCTCTCTCTCTTCTTTGTTTTCGCGTTTTTCTGAAAGATGAAGAAGAAAGAAGAAAAAGAAGAAGAAGAGAAGAAGAGGAAGGAGCTGGGTCTCGATCTTATTCTATTTTTCTTGCCTTTATTTTCTTTCCCTCTCTTTTGCCTTTTCTTTTCTTGCACTTTCACCAATAACCAACTAGAGTTCACACAAACTCCTGGTATGTTTGGTTGCCAGGAAATATAACAGAGGAAATTGAAAACTTTGAATCTTTAATCATTTAGAATTTGACTGTTTGTAATGAAAACGTTTCGCTTGGTAATTTTCAGGAAATCCAACACAGCCAAACCACAAGAACTACAAGTCCCAAAACTTCACTTTCTGTTTTGTTCCCCTTCATTTTCTCAGTAACCAAACAGAGTAAAATTGTCAAATCGATTACAAACCCAAAATTAATCACACAAAACTTACTCCAGATCCAGGTCAACATCATCAGATCTGGGTCTGACAAATTTTTTTTTTTTCCTTCATTCTCAGATTTTGAAATCAGCAACATCATCTTCAACATCTGGCTCGATTTTTTTTTTTTGTTCCCTTCATCCTCGGATTCAAATCAGCAACAACATCATCATCATCTTCAACATCACCATCATCTTCATCAACAAAAAAAAAAATTTACCTTTAGAAACCCCCACAGAAGGACGAAGACGAAGAACCCTCGCCGTAGGGTTTGACGAAGTGATCGCCGGTGTTCACCCACTCTTCCTCGGAGATTAGACTCATGTCGCGAGCGAAGGCCTGATCGCTTCTCCTCTTCTCCTCTTCTCTCTTCTCTCTCTCTCTCCCTTCGTCTCTTCTCTCCCTCTGTATTTGATTTGAACACAGAGAAGGAAAGAAAAATATATATATATAGCCAAAACGACGTCGTTTTGGCTATTCGAGCCAAATTCGAGCCGATAAATTCGAGCTACCAGCCATTTTCCTATCCAATATACCAAACTCTATTATCAAAACAACACCTACACATACTATTGCACTATTTTCAACAACTCACATAATTACACTATACACGTTACACTATACATCCAATATCTCAACACTAAGGCATCCACACGAATTTTCTTCCCCATAATGTTTTGACTGCCTATTGATCCATATACAAATAAGAAACAATGGTTTAGGAGTACCTCAATCAATGGGCATATCAAGAATGTTCTGCACCCTCAATTCCTACTGCCGTTTCTCTCTGGAATCCTCAGCGCAATTGTGATAATAAAATAATATAAAATTCTTTTCTTTTCTTTTTTCTTTTTTTTTTTTAAACCCGCAGCCTCCCAAACCCTCCGCAACGATTTACGAGGCCTCTGTTTTCCCAAGACTTAAGCGAAGATGTTGGCTCAATAATCTAGTTTTTTTACAATTATAAAATTACTCATCTAAGTTATAAAAGTTATAGAGCCATCTCATAATTAATTCCTTAATATTACTAAATAATTCATATAAATTAATCTAATTATTAATCCATTCAATAAAATAATTCTACGTACAACTTGAGTTTTACATACCCACTGCCAATGTATTAGCGGTTTGAAAAATCACATCAGCAGTGCTATTGAGAATAAGCACGTAAACTCCACTAAAAAAAAATCATTGAAAGTGGACTCAGTATCCCTAAATTTTAAAAAATAAATAAAATAAAATGAGAAACTTAAACTGAAATTATCTTTTGCTAGGACTCTAATTAATAATTGCTAATTTTTCCAAATTTGAAAACCGAATAAAGCTAAGCATATCATATATGAGATGGAAATTCATGTAGTGTTTAATGAATTAATCACGGAGTGAAAATTTTAAAGTTGGAATAATTAATTATGTAATAAAAAAATTTATGGACAAAACAACGCTAATAACATTTTGTTAAACAATTGAGAAACAAAAGAAATGCACACTAGGGGTGAGCATGATCCGAATTGGTTGATTTGAGGTAAAATCAGAACTAATCCGTTATTTACGATTCCAAAAAATTAGAATCAAATTAATCAATTCATTTAAATCATGGAACTAATCCGAACCGAACTATTTAAACACTGTTTGGCTCAATTTGGAATTACGGTTTTACATGATCTGTTCACAAGAAAAATCCTATAACATATTTAAAAAAAATTTAACCTATCATAAATTTAAAAAATAATAATAACATGCCCACTAAACTAAAACATAACATTAAGAAAATATTCATTAATGCGCTCATGATTTTTCAAAACATAAATTGAATAAACATAATATCTACGATTGTATGTATCAGGATATATGGTGAAAAATCTAGAAATCTCTTAGATGTTGATTTTTGATTATATATCAATTTTAAGCAATAAAACAATCCCAATCAAACAATCAAGACAACTCGACACAACAATTTTAACGTGGAAAAACCACAATTGGAGCACCTCCAATTGTGATAAAAAATCACAGGCAACAGCCACAAAACAATCCACTAAGAAGATATAAAGGAATTACACCGGTATACTCTCAATTACCTAGCGAATCTACGCCCGAATTGAACCAACCCCTATGTGCCTCTTCCAACCTCGTCTTCACCTCGGAATTGTCTTGACGATGAGCCACTCTAGAATCCACCAAAGTTTCAGGCTCGAATTCTTCAGAATCCACCGAAGAACAACTCTCTCTTTTGTGTAGAACAAACAAATAATACTTTGATGTATACTCTTTAAACCATGAGTTGAATACTCAGTCAAAACATCAAAGAAAACTAGCAAAATATCCCCAGATATAGACCTTAATATCCAAAAAGAAGATCTGGAGAAGTAATCCTAAAATCTGACAGAAACACGTACTTATAGAAATCTGGGACTGCGAAACTTGCTCGAGCGAAGACTCTCTCGCTCGAGCGAGGAACCAAAAAACGCGTGTTTTCCATAAGTGGCTTCGCTCGAGCCAAACAACCTTTGTTCGAGCGTACATTCATCCTTCTCAGGTTTTTTGCCAGACGCAGTCTCTGCTCGAGTGAGAACTCCTTCACTCGAGCGAGCAAGGGCAGACATGCAACTTTGAATGCAATTTTGCATTTTGCTTCGAGGGCGTTGCCCCTCGACCCTGCCAAGGCGCTGCCCCGGACCCGCCAAGGGGCGCTGCCCCCTGGACCCCCGCGAGCTAATCGGGCAGCTCGATCCCCGTCATAATCAGCGAAGTGCCAATCTTGAAAGCATTAACAACCCAAATTTCTCTGCAAGGCACAATTCGGGTTGGATTCGCATCTGAAAACTCATAACCTCACTAAAATAAAAAGTGCAAAAATAAGTATAACTGAAAGGAGTTTTGTCAAACGGGATTGCCAAGAATAAAACCTAACATATGGTATGTACATGGTTTTAAATTACATATGCCCCGATTCAGTTTAATCTGAAACCGTAAACTAAAATTCAAAATTGATTTGTGGAGACCAATTTTTCAATTTTCTAAGCCAAAACCGAACAACAAATTTAAAAAATCAATCCAAACTTACTGGATTAGACTACGCAAATTCAAATTACGAATTTTTTGATTTCCCTACTCAACCCTAATGAGCACGCCTATCAAGGGGAAAGATTAAGGAAACGACTTTAGAAAGGCCAAGAAAGACATGTGCCATTGAAGTTGACAAAGGAAATGATGTTCCATCCACAAATTACTAATGCTAGCATGGTGGACGACTTGCTTTCTTCAATGATGCCGTATTTAGGGCTGCAAATGAACTGAGTTGTTTATGAACAGGCTCGGCTCGGCTCGTTTAGTAAACGAGCTGAGCTCGAGCTCGCATAAGCTCAGCTCGTTTATCTTTATTTAAATTATATCATAAATATATTATTTATTTATTAAATAATATATAAATATATATAAATAATAATATAAATACATTTTTTATATATTAAATAATATAAATAATATTTTTTATTTAAATATTTATATTTAAATAATATAAATATTATTAAAAAAAATTTATCGAGCCGAGCTGAGCCGAACTCGAGTTTTATTAATATTAACAAGCCGAGCCGAGCTCAAGCCCAGTTTCTTATTGAGCCGAGCTCGAGCTCGATAAGTAAACGAGCCGAGCTCGATAAGTAAACGAGCCGAGCTCGAGCTCAGCAAAACTCGGCTCGGCTTGGTTCGTTTGTAGCCCTAGCCGTATTAAAATGGGCATACAAACTAGGGAAATATGTCTGCTTATTAATTTTTGGAGAAACATAAAATCAAAAAAAATTAAAGTTTAACTTGGGTAACAAATTAAATCATGACATTCTTATTATTTTTAATTGATCATTTTTTTTCTCCTTCAATACTATTAATTATCATCCCTCCTCTTCCCTAACCTATTGCCACTGTTCCATCCTTTTTTCCCTATCTAATGCTACTCCTCCTCTTCTAGCACCATCACCACCGTCCAATACCGACAAAAAATAATTAAATTGTCTAAATTATTCTTACTCTGTTAGCTATAACTAATTATTGTTAGAATTGATAATATTTTAAGAGTAAAAATGATTTAAATCGAAACAATTAAAAAGTTAAAATTTGATTTGTCATCAGGATCAAACCTTGGAGTAGTTCCCTTTTGTAATTTTTCCTAAATTTTTAATCCCATTGTGGGATAAGAAACGAAAATTAAATGTGGAAAAAATTCTAGACTATATATTTTTTTAGTTTTATTATTTGTTTAACTTGGTATTGAAATTTGGATTACTTTAATATTGGTATGGCAAATTAAAAAAGAGAAGTGGGGATTTTCAGTATGGGCAATGGTAGGGGGCCCGAATTTGGGTGCCCCTAATGGCTCAAATTTCCCTATCAGGTAAAAAAAAAAAAAAAAAAAACAAAGTTACCAAAACTGGCAATTTGAGCCATTTGAGCCACAGTTTTTAGGGCCACCAATCATTTTCCTTTCAGTATTAGGAGTATTATGCTTTTCTAGATTATTTTTTTACCTCAACTCAATGGTAAAAAATAATTATATCTAACATTCTATGATCTGACCCAACAACAGTACTACTGACCAGAACACACACAATTATTTATTTCTTTTTTTTTCTTTAAAGACTTTTCTCTTTTGGAATTTTAAACAATCAAAGCAAACCCATTTTATGCACGAAATGGAAAAGTAATTTTTAAATATTATGGTATTTGTCCTTCTTAGTGCACTTAATTAATCTGAACTACAAATCATCTTTATAATTTTATATGTATCAAGTAATTACAATGGCAAAATCTTCACATCTCAAATTATCGGTCATACTCTCATACCAAGAAACATTAAATGCGATCATCATTTATTTTTCAAATGAGTGTCCACATGACTTAAAACTTTTGATATTATTCAAGATTTTTGGTAATCTCTGGGGTTCATCATATCCAACTCTGCGATTGCAACCATAGTTATGGCAAATATATAGCCCAAATAACTACTATTACCACTCGATAGAGTGTTAGTTCATGTAGAAGAAGCTCAATGTGCATTTTCTGCTAAAAAGAACAGGAAGATCCAAATTGATTAATAATACACAACTTTGGAAGATCCAAATTGCGTCCTATTGCAGTTTTCATGGCATAATAGGTAAAACAACAATTACATATCTTCATAACAAGCAACACATAGTTATTGGCATCAATTGAAAAGTTTTACAAATTACAAAAGATAATAGCACACACATGGATGAAAACTGTTAGGTTTATATTCTTGGCAATCCCGTTTGAGAAAACTCCTTTCAGTTGTAATTTTATTCGATCTTTTATTTCAGTGAGGTTATGAGTTTTAGATTCGAATCCAACCCGAATTGTGCCTATGCAGAGCAGTTTGTGATATTCATTTTATCATGTTTGCCACTTCGTTGAGTAAGTCGGGGATTGAGCTACCCGGTTAGCTCACGAGGGTCCAGGGGGCAGCGCTACAGTAGGGTCGAGGGGCAGCGCCCTCGAAGCAAAATGCAAAATTGCATTTGAAGTTTGTTTCCCGCTTGAGCGGAGAACGCAACCTTTCAGAAGTTTCACTCGCCTGTAAATGTACCGGGAGTTGTATTTTTCCGCTCGAGCGGCCATTCCTGTGCTCAAGCATCACTCTGCTCGAGCGGCCATTCTTGTGCTCGAGCGGAGATCGCGGACCTGTTTTCTATAAAAGGTGTGGTTCAGTCAGATTTTAGGGTACGACTTCTAGATCTTCTTTTTGGGAATTAGGGTCTTCTTCTAGAGCTTCTTTGTTAGTTTCCTTTGATATCTATGAGAGTTTAATCATGAATTGAGTGGATTATATCAAAGGGTTTGTTTACTTTGTTTAATACAAAAGAGAGAGTTGTTCTTTGGTGGATTCCGTGGAACTTGAGCTTGAAGCTTTGGTAGATTCTAGAGTGGTTCATCGTCATGGATTCGACATCGGCGTTGTGGATTCAACGTTAGGCAAGACAATTCCATGGTGAAAACAGGGTTGGAAGAGGCACATAGGGGTCGGTTCGATTTGGGCGTGGATTCGCTAGGTAATTGAAAGTACACTTGTGTAATTCCTTTATGTCTTCTTAGTGGATTGTTTTGTGGCTTTTGCCCATGGTTTTTTATCACAATTGGAGGTGCTCCAATTGTGGTTTTTCCACATAAAATCGTTGTGGTGATTTTTCTTTGATTGTTTGATTGGGATTGCTATTTACTGGTTTAAATTGATACATAATCACAAATCAATATCTAGGAGATTTCTAGATTTTACAAAAACTATAGATTAGAGGCTGCTTATTGAGTTAATTTCTTCTTCCTTTTCTTTTCTCCCTCTTCTGAGCTTGTTTCCCCCTTCCAAAGGTCTTGACAAACCATTTATTATACCTCGTGGTCAGAATGTGTCCAGTAACCAGCCCAACTATTAGCCACTTCCATATCCCATGAATATGACAATCTAGTCAACACCGCTTGGAAACTTTGAATCATTGCCTCGAAAGCTCAATGGTACTGGTGTTGAGGCCTCTGAATTTCCATATAACTTCAACAGAGGCTTACCACACAATTTGAAATTCCCAAGATATGAGTTGTTTTCAAATGTATCAAATTGTTTCCCTTAAGGTATAGGGCCTGTGAGATAATTATGAGAAACATTCAGGAATTCAAGAAAAGTGAGTTGGGACAGTTGTGGAGGGATCTCTCCTGAGAGCAGGTTTCTAGAAAGATCCAATGATTCTAGCTCTGTTAGATTTGCCAATGATGATGGGATTTTTCCAATGAGACTGTTGTTGGAAATATTTAGCACCTTAAGCCCACAAAGACTTCCAAGAGCTTTTGGAATTTGCCGTTTGGATTTGTTGTTCAATAGATCAACAACTACAATGCCATTTTGGATCTTCTTATATAAGATCGGTATGCCTTTACTAGTTATTGTTATTGAATACATAATATTCATTTGAGATGGAAAATATATGAATGTCATGTTGGAAAAATTGGTTTTATAAGACTTATTTTGGGCCAACTTTGAGCCCAAAATTGAGTAGGCCCCAAACGTCTTTTGGGGTGGGTCCGAAGAGGTGATGTGTTCCTTGCCGCATGGTAAGTCATACGGTGAAGACGGTTCGTCAAAACCATTTATGAGTGAATGGGAACTTGACGTCATTTTTGGGTTCGTGGAATGGACATTTAAAAGAATTAAATGTGGGTTTCCTTGAATTGGGTTGTCCTACATTGAAACTTTAAGAGAGCTTTGTTGAGTATATAAGCTCTAGATTACAACACTTGGGTTGGGCCCCAAGGGGCACCCTAAGTTTGTAGAAGGGAGGAGTTATGGACAAATTGAACCTTAGCCCAAACCACCACACGTGTACGCATGCCGTCGTCTGTCCGGCCGTGCCGGGTGCGGGTGTGGGTCGGTTCTAATATTAATTTTTTGGACAAAATTTATTTAAAATTTTTTCAAAATTCTTGCGGGAAAAATTAATTTAAATTTTGCGCCAATGTAATTTGAATTTGAATTCAATTTCTTTGTCCATATTTTACCTCTTTACAGATCCAAATTCCACAACAGATTTTTCAACGCAAACTGTTTTTTCAATCTGTTCAAATCCGGACAGATTCAGATTCAAAAAACTGGACAGTTTTCTTAACTGTTGCAGTTGCAAATCTGTTTGAATAGTAACAACACTTGTTCTTTCAAAATTCAGATCTGTTGAAGTTTGAATTCACACCTTTTCGGTCCTATTTATATTTGGACCAATCCAGCAGATTTCCACATCCGAAAATCAGTTTGAAATTTTCATTTTGCTGTCCTATTTTTCTCCTTTGCATTATTTATTCTTCATTCTAGTTTTAGAGAAAATTAAAGAGAGTATAGAACACAAGGTTCTAGTTCGCCGGACAAATTTGTTTGGAGTGCTACTACAAATTTGTGAAGATCATTGTATCCTGGGAGATAGATGCAACTTAACCATAAGCACCGTAACGGGGTGAATCTGTCTTAAGGACAGAGTGTCACATACTCGACTTGGTCTTTAAATATTCATTCAGTTCGGTAAAACAAATTCTGTAAGTTATTTATTTTATTTTATTTTATTTAGTTACAATTTATTTTATTTACACCGAAGATTGTTCCAATAATCTTAAGATAGAATCGAATTATTCTATTTATAGAATTTTTTGTTTATTTCCTTTCTTCTTTCTTCTTCTTACATAAATTATTTTATGTGATTTTACAAAATAATATTCTAGTTGGAAAACAAATAGTAGAAATATACTGTTTGACAGATAGTAGTAATATACTGTCTATTTTCTTTGACAACTAGTAGTAATATACTGGTGTCATTAACAATTCAAAATATTTATTTGTGAAGTTTGTCATAAATTAATTTTGGTTTTCTTAAATAATTTCTGAGTGTTCATTAATTAAAAATAAATTCATTTTTTTTAAATTATTTAAGTGTTACAGAAATTTAATTTTCTGTGTGGAATTAATTTGGTTAAATAAAATTTTATTTTATTTCCAAATTAATTGAAAATAAAAGTTACATTCTTATTTATTTTATTTTTATAGAATTTAATTATGTGAATTTGGATTAATTTTCTGTGTAGTATAAATTCTAATTATATTTTTGTTTTATAATTTAGAATTCATAGCTACTGAAACTAATGCCCAAACAAGTACTAGTGTGGTGGCTGCAATTGCACCAACCTCCTCTCCTGTTGTGACAATACTGGTAAATCACGGTGAGAAGCGGGAGAAGTTCTCTGGAACTAATTTTAAAAGATGGCAACAGAAAATTTTGTTCTATCTTACAACTCTGAACCTGGCTCGTTTTCTCCGTAAGGATGCTCCTATTTTGAAAGAGGATGAAACCGACCGACAAGTGATTGCTGCGGTCGATGCCTGGAAACATGTTGATTTCCTTTGCTGGAACTACATCTTGAACGGACTTGATAACACATTATACAACGTCTATAGTCCTATCAAGACAGTAAATGAACTTTGAGAGTCTTTGGCGAGAAAGTACAAAACGGAAGATGCCGGCTCAAAAAAATTTGTGGTTGGCAAATTCTTGGACTTTGTGATGGTTGATTCTAAGACTGTGATCAGCCAAGTTCAAGATCTCCAACTCATTCTGTATGACATTCATGCAGAAGGCATGTCTCTCAGTGAATCATTCCAAGTTGCAGCCTTAATTGAGAAATTACCACAAGGTTGGAAGGAATTCAAAAACTACCTCAAACACAAGCGCAAAGAAATGTCTTTTGAAGAATTAATTGTGTGTTTGAGGATTGAGGAGGACAACCACAATTTTGAAAAGCGGAACGGTAAGCATCCTATGGAGTCTAAGGCAAATATGGTGGAATATGCTCCAAAAGTAAAGAAACGGAAGTTTTCTAGAGAGAGTTCATCACAAGGCTCTAAAGGAGGGGAAATTAAAAAGTATAAGTTTAACGGCAAGTGTTACATGTGTGACAAAGAGGGACATCGGGCAAAAGATTGCCGTAGCAAAGGCAAAAGCAAAAGAAGAACAAGCAAGAAGCCTGCTAAGCCCATACGACCGAAGTGGACAATATTTCCAATGGTGTAGATGACATCAATCTTTCTGCAGTTGTTTCCGAGACAAATCTTGTCGGAAATCCTAAAGAATGGTGGGTGAACACTGGTGCTACTCACCACATTTGTGCCGACAAAAAGATGTTCACATCTTATTCTACAGTGGACAACGGTGAACAATTTTTTATGGGCAACTCCTCAACTTCCAAAGTTGAAGGATAAGGGAAGATTGTTCTTAAGATGACATCTGGAAAGGAACTCACTCTCAACAATGTGCTGCATGTACCAGACATTCACAAGAATCTTGTTTCTGGATCTTTGTTGAGCAAGAATGGGTTTAGGCTAGTATTTGAGAGTGATAAACTTGTATTTACTAAGAATGGGATGTATGTAGGAAAATGTTACATGTCTAATGGCCTTTTCAAGATGAATGTAATGACCATTGTACTCTCAGTTATTAATAAAAATACATCTTCTTCTTACTTGCTTGAGTCTTTAAATTTATGGCACGGTAGACTTGGACATGTTAATTATGGATCTTTGTGTAGATTAATTAATATGGAATATTTACCTAAATTTGACAATGATTCAAATCATAAATGTGAAATTTGCGTTGAGGCAAAATTGTCCAAAACTCCTTTTCATTCAATTGAAAGAAGTACGGAACCACTTGAATTAATTCATAGTGACATTTGTGATTTTAAATCAATTCAAACTAGAGATGGAAAAAGTATTTTATCACTTTTATGGATGACTATACTAGATATAGTTATGTCTATTTAATTCGAACCAAGGATGAAGCTTTGGAAACTTTCATTCAATACAAGAATGAAATTGAAAATCAACTTGGTAAACAAATTAAGAAACTTAGAAGTGATAGAGGTGGTTAACATGAATCAGCTTTTGGTGAATTTTGTAAAAAATATGGAATAATTCATCAAACCACCGCTCCTTACTCACCTCAGCAAAATAGAATTGCTGAAAAGAAAAATAGGACTTTAAAAGAAATGATGAATGCCATGTTAATAAGTTCTGGATTACCTCAGAACTTGTGGGGGGAAGCAATACTTTCTGCTAATTATATACTTAATAAAGTACCCCAAAAGAAAGTGCATCAAACACCTTATGAAATGTGGCATGGAAGAGTACCATCCTACAAATACTTAAAAGTATAGAGGTGTTTCGCTAAAGTGGCTATTCCTAATCTTAAAAAGACTACGTAGGTGTTTGGGAAGTGGATTTTTTTGTAGGTTTTTTTAGTTGTAGGATATTATTAGAGAAAAAAAAATTTGTGTTTGGGAAGATAGTTGAGTTTTTTTGTGGTTGTATGTGATGTTTGCGAGAGAAAAAGTGAAATGATTATGGGGTTTGATGTGATATTTTGTTTGGATTTATTTTTTTTGGTTTTGTAACCAATTTGTCTTTTAGTGAAAAAAAACCAAAAAAAGTCCTTCCCAAACACCTCCTAAGATAGGTCCTAAAACTGTTGATTGCATTTTTATTGGTTATGCCAATAATAGTAGTGCATATTGGTTTTTGATTTATAAATCAGAACGTTCCGAAATGCATGCAAATACTATTATCGAATCCCGGAATGCATCTTTCTTTGAACATGTATTTCCAAACAAGACTGGACAAGAGACTTGTATTAACAAAAGATCTCATGATGCTATCACTAATCAGGATCAAGAACATGATCAAAAACAAGAGCGAGAGATAGATCAAAATAAGGAAGAGGAACTTAGGCATAGTAAACGTGCTAGACCCTCAAAATCTTTTGGTCCAGATTTTCTAACTTTTTTGTTAGAAAATGAGCCTTTAACTTTTAAAGAGGCTATGTCCAGTCCTAAAGCTCCTTTATGGAAAGAAGCTGTCGATAGTGAAGTTAAATCCATCTTACAAAATCACACTTGGGAACTGGTGGATTTGCCACCAGGTTGTAAACATCTTGGATGTAAGTGGATTTTCAAAAGAAAAATGATAATGGATGGATCAATTGACTAATACAAGGCAAGACTTGTGGTCAAAGATTTTAGACAAAAAGAAGGTCTTGATTACTTTGACACGTATTCACCAGTTACTAGAATAACATCCATTAGAATGCTAATTGCTATTGCATCGTTGTACAATCTAGAAATTCATCAAATGGATGTGAAAACCGCTTTCTTAAATAATGAGTTAGATGAAGAAATTTACATGGAACAACCAGAAGGATTTTCTGTTCCAGGAAAAGAAAATAAAGTGTGTAAATTGGTTAAATCATTATATGGTTTAAAACAAGTGCCAAAACAATGGCATCAGAAATTTGACAAGGCAATGATGCCAAATGAATTTAAAATTAATGAGTGTGACAAATATGCTTATATTAAAAAATAGGCAAAGGTTATGTCATTGTATGTCTTTATGTGGATGATATGCTCATCATAGGTAATAATAATGAAATGATAAAAACTACCAAGAAAATGTTGAATAAATATTTTGACATGAAGGACATGGGCATTGCTGATGTAATTCTTGGTATGAAAATTACCAAAACATTAGAAGGTTATGCTTTGTCACAATCTCATTACATTGAGAAAATACTTGACAAATTCAGCAAAGATGATGATCATCTTGCTAGAACACCTGTGGATATTAATTTGTTTCTTTCTAAGAATGTACAGGAAAGTATTTCTCAATTAGAGTATGCCCAAATTATTGGAAGCTTAATGTACTTAATGAACTGCACTCGCCCAGATATAGCTTATGCAGTAAGTAAATTAAGTAGATATACGAGTAACCCAGGAGTAGAACACTGGAAAGAAATTATAAGGGTTCTAAGATATCTTTGATATACTCGTAACATTGGGCTAAATTATACTAGATATCCAGCAGTACTTGAAGGATACTGTGATGCAAACTGGATATGGGATACTAGAGACTCAAAGTCCACCAGTGGGTATGTCTTTACTCTAGGTGGTGCGGTTGTATCTTGGAAATCTTCCAAACAGACTTGCATTGCTAGGTCTACTATGGAATCAGAATTCATAGCCTTGGATAAAGCTGGGGAAGAAGCAGAATCGCTTCGCCACTTCCTTGAAGATATTCCAATGTGGCCAAAATCGATGCCTGCTATATGCATACATTGTGATAGTCAATCAGTAATTGGTAGAGCACAGAGTCATATGTATAACGGTAAGTCACGACACATTCGTCGTCGACATAACACCGTGAGATAACTACCCTCTAATGGAATTATTTCCATCGAATATGTGAAATCTAAAGACAACATAGCAGATCCACTAACGAAAGGGTTAGCAAGAGAGTTAGTTGAAAATTCATTGAGGGGAATGAGACTTAAGCCTATTAAATAAGAGTTACCACAATGGCAACCCAACCTAGTTGACTGGAGATCCCAAGATCTAGGTTCAAAAGGACAACCAAGTTGTGTATGACTGAGAAGGATCATTGGGGAGTCAAACTCCTACTCATTTCTATGATGAAATAATGATGTCTGTAGCGTTTTAAGTTAAGTAATACTTTTAATGATTCTTATATCTAGGTAAACCTAGTGGAGTATGGTAGGATACTCTTCATAAGAATCACCTATGTGAGTGTGAACTGGGCCGGTTCTATGAGATTTGTGAAGGGCTACAATTCTCTAGAACACTCATGAAAAACCAGGTTGTTCAGGGCCAAAATGAATACAATAGTGAGAACTAAACTGTGTCTGGTAATATGCTGTGCGAGTTCTATTGTCTTGGTTTACACAACCGGCTGAACAGTTCAAGACATCATGTTCACTGGTTAGCTAGTAAATCCGATAGTATCTCACAAGGAAAGGTTCAAAGCCAAAAGCTACCTACCATTTGCAGAATATTTCCAATTTATGTACTCTTTGTAATTAGATCATGTTGTTGCATTTTCTCTCTGTCAAATTCCATTCATGTGGGGGATTGTTAGAAAAATTAGTTTTATAAGGCTTATTTTGGGCCAACTTTGAGCCCAAAATTGAGTAGCCCCAAACATCTTTTGGGGTGGGTCCGAAAAGGTGACGTGTTCCTTGCCGCATGGTAAGTCACACGATGAAGACGGTCGTCAAAACCATTTATGAGTGAATGGGAACTTGACGTCGTTGTTGGGTTCGTGGAATGGACATTTAAAAGAATTAAATGTGGGTTTCCTTGAATTTGGTTGTCCCACATTGAAACTTTAAGAGAGCTTTGTTGTGTATATAAGCTCTAGATTACAACACTTGGGTTGTGCCAAGGGCATCCCAAGTTTGTAGAAGGGAGGAGTTATGGACAAATTGAACCTTAGCCCAAACCAGCACACACGCGCGCGCCGCCGCCATCCGTCCGGCCGAGCCGAGCAATGCCGAGCGCGAGTATGGGTCCGGTCGGTTCTAATATTAATTTTTGAACAAAATTTATTTAAATTTTTTCAAAATTCTTGCAGTAAAAATTAATTTAAATTTTGTACCAATGTAATTTGAATTTGAATTCAATTTTTTATCCATATTTTACCTCTTTATAGATCCGAATTCCATAACAGATTTTTCAGCCCAAACTGTTTTTTCAATCTGTTCAAATCCAGACAGATTCAGATTCAAAAAACTAGACAGTTTTCTTAACTGCTGCAGTTGCAGATCTGTTTGAATAACAACACCTGTACATTCAAAATTCAGATCTGTTGAAGTTTGAATTCACACCTTTTCGGTCCTATTTATATCTGGACCAATCCAGCAGATTTCCACATCCGAAAATCAGTTTGAAATTTTCATTTTGCTGTCCTCTTTTTCTCCTTTGCGTTATTTATTCTTCATTATATTTTTAGAGAAAATTAAAGAGAGTATAGGACACAAGGTTCTAATTCGCCGGACAAATTTGTTTGGAGTGCTACTACAAATTTGTGAAGATCATTGTATCCTGGGAGATAGATGCAACTTAACCGTAAGCACCGTAGCGGGGCGAATCTGTCTTAAGGACAGAGTGTCACACACTCAACTTGGCCTTTAAATATTCATTCGGTTCAGTAAAACAATTTCTGTAAGTTATTTATTTTATTTTTTTTATTTAGTTTCAATTTATTTTATTTAAACAGAAGATTGTTCCAACAATCTTAAGACAAAATCGAATTATTCTATTTACAGAATTTTGGCATAATTTTGATGGCAAGTTACCTGAGAAGTCATTGTGAGAGAGGTCAATGATGCACAAGTTTGGAAACTTTAGATTGGCTTTAAGATTCTCAATGGTACCATGGAACTTGTTAAATCGCAAAACAAGAACTTGTAACTTAGGAAGATCTCCCAACCAAAAGGGAAAAGTATCCTCAATCTCATTGTTTCCGAAAACAAGAATCTCAAGCCTTATACAATTTGCCAATGATCTTCGTACTTGCCCATATAATTTATTTTGACTTCATTGTCAAACTGAACATTGCAGCTTAGATTGAGCACCATCAGAGAATCAATAGAACTTGTCAAATGTTGAGGAATTGTGCCACTTAAGTTATTCTCAGACAAGTCTAAAATATAAAGAGAACAATTATAGAAAATTGATTGTGGAATTTGTCCTGTTAGTAAATTGGTAATGGCCCTGTAAATAATGGGAGACGGTGTCGAAACTAGGAGTGCTCGTTGTAGCCTGTTAAAACTAAGGTCTATAATTTTTAATGAATTCCATGACTATTTGAGGAACAAAGCCTGAGGAATAGTGCCATGAAAATCGTTGCCTCTCATATTGAACACCCTTAGAGAATTACAAAAACTGGCCAAACTTTGAGAAATTGTGCCATCTCCCTCTTAAGTTATTATCTGTAATGTCCCAAAATATTTTTTTAAATAGTGAGTGCATAAATTAATTGAGTAATTTTTGGATTTGAGTGTTGTGTAAAGTTATGTGCGAAAATGGTTCAATTTTGTAATAATTTTTTTTTTAAAAAAATATATAATTTTCGATCTCACAAATTATAAAATTTTTATTATGTTGTTTTTATAAGAGTCTAACATGTTGGACAAAATTTTCAGAAATTAATTGATGAGTATTTATTTTATAAAAAAAATTGCGGACTGACTGGTGTTCAATTTAATTTATAGCGGAATTTGAAATTGAGTTATGGTGTTTAGACCATGATTTGAGATAAATTTGTTGAGTCTATTTTGGTACATAATTGGACCATGTTTGGCTTATGGATGGGACCCATGACTTTGGTTTAATTTAAATTGAGTTTGTTTAATGACTCATGTTTAACTGTTTGGTCCTTTTTAATTAGATGATTGGTAGTAACCGCCTTGGGAGTTATTATTATTTATTATATAGGATTATAATAAATATTTGATAGTTGATTTTATGGTGTATACCATATGATGAAAAATTATATATTTTTATAGTGAATAAAATGAGTGTATATTTTGTGGTGAGCAAAATATTATATTTTGTAATGTGTAAAAATGTTATATTTTGTGGTAAGAAAAATTATATCATTTTATAATTTATATTACAAAATTTTGAGATGTTATTACAAAAAAATTATATTTTTTTTTTTGAGAAAACCAAACTTGGGGAAAGCAAACCCACGTGGGGTTGCCCCCCTTTTTCCTTCCCATCTTTTCCTTTCTTTTCCCTTGCATTTGGCAGACGGTTACTTCCCTCTTTTCAATCTCTAATCTGCATCTCTCTCTCTCTCTCTCTCTCTCCCCGTCTCTCTCTCTCTCTTCCCTCCATGGTTGCTCAAGTTTTGAGCTTAGAGTGGGAGTCTTTAGAGTGAGATTTTGTAAACGTACTGTAAATGAAAGTCGGAGAGCTTGTCGTGATCTTCGCTATGGTGGTCTTGGATCCATGATCGGACGATGTTTGCATTTTCAAATTTTCTTTTCTTCATATTTGACGTAGAGACTTTCTTCATATTATTACATTAAAGCTATGTTAGGGTTATTTTGAGAAAATATTTCATTGTAAGAGGTATTGCATATATATATATATCATTTTCAGATTTTTGTTTGGTAATTTTTGGAAGAAGAATTATGTTGAAATGTTAAGAATGTTGGCATTTTGAGATTGATTTTGGGAAAATCATTTTGTGTTGTTAATTTTATAAAAAAAAAAATCTAAAAATAAAATTTAAAGGTTGTATGGATTGTATCTACATCATATTGTGATTAGATGGTTTATTTTGAGAAATATAAAGTTGAAATTTTTTTTTTTATCTTTGATTTTGGAATTTATTTTTGAGAAAAATAAATTGATATTGTGGAATATTGTGTAAATTGTTAAGTTAGGATTATAGAGTTGTTTTGGGATTAAAAACTTTAAAAGTGTTACATTCATGACATTTTATGAAAAATGATATGTTGATGATTTAGTTGTGTTTATTTTTTGAAATGTGGACTTTTGAACTCATAACCTTGAAAATGTTACTCTTGGGCATATTCCATAATTTTTTATGTAAATATCATGTTGGTTAGGCAATTTTAGAAAAGGTTGTGAAAATTGTTATTTAAAGAGAATTTGGGAAAGATTAGCTATTTGAGTAGCTTGGCGAATTTGGGAAAGATTGGCTATTTGAGTGGCATGAAATGTGATTATGTTTGAAAGATGAGTTGGGTTAAGTTATGTTTGGTATTATTTCTTTTGGAAAAATGTGAAGATAATAAAATTACTAATTTAGTGGATTAAATTAGTTTGGTTAAAAGTGTGTTATTGAGATTATACCATAACTTTTAATATAGAGTAAGATGGAAATGTTAATATTTCATAAGTATGAGATTTTTTGAGAAAATAAGTGAGATGAAGTTGTTCGGGTGTGAAACAAAGTTGAACAAAGATTTTTAGTTAAGTTGAGGTGATTTAGTATTGGGCTCCTAGTTTTACTAGTTGAGTAATGTTATAATAATAATTTTGTACTTCAAAATTTTTATGAGATATTTGAATGGTTTTGGTGGTATTTGACAAGGAAAAAAAATAATGTGATTTTAGCTCATTTGGAGCAAATGGATGAATTGGTTAAAATGAGACTGAGTTATCAAAACTTGTAATTATTTATTTATTTTCCTTGGTTTAAATCGATGGGGTTGATGTAACGCCTCAAATTTTTAACCCAAATGATAATACAACAACCATGGCTCTTTCAAGGAAAACCGAATATAAATCTCCAAACTTACATTACATGATACAATAGTTCTTCATGCAACAATACATTAATCCAACAACAAGTAAATAAACAAATAAATACCCCCAAGGATTTAGAAGTTTCCAAGGCTTGAGTCTGGTTACACAAAACAGTCACATACAACCCTTGGCTTACGCACAGAGTCACAGCGAAATGAGAGTCTCGTATTTTCAACACACATTTCCTCGCCTTTAGTTAGGTGGTATCACCACATCTTTTCCTGCACAAAAATCCCGTAGAGTGAGCATAAAGCCCAGTAGGAAATTCTTAACAAAGTATATCTATTTTATACAAGTCTCAAGAGATGGAATGCACATGCCATGCTATGCCCTTTTGAAAGAAAATCACATCTTCCTCTTTGAAAACCATCATGCTCAATGATGTCATGCAATTTCAATTCTTCAAAACTTAACAATTCATTTCAAGAGCGGTAAATACAACTCTGGTAATCCCTAGGTCGGTGTCTGCAAGTAGACTATACAAGTACTACCAATTTGCCATTTTTACCGGTATTAACCGGAAGGCTTGACACCTATTCGCGCGGGTTTTTCGGTCTTTCACCCCGGACTCTCAGGCCAACTTATTCAATATCATCTACACTACCTATCAAGACTTACCAACGTATTTACCCCAAAACCATTCCGTGAAAATTTGTTTCTCAACATTCTTTTCTCAATGCAAGTTTTCAAATCAACTTTCAAAATTTAATGTGATAAAATGAATTGATATGTCAATAATACAAGATGAATATAAATACTTTTATTCCAATTCATCATCCAAGGAATAACACAATTCCCTCTTCTCAAGTATCCTCAACAATTAGTCATTTCAAAACTATTTCAACGTTTTGAACAATAATTTCCAAAATCAACAACAATTCACATATTCCCTGAAATTCATCATTTATATAAATATGAATAAGAAATTTTCCAAATATCCATTTATTTTGGCACAAAATAAATATAACAATATCATTCATGGATTTTTAGCCTCTTTTAAAAAAAATTCCCAAATTCTAGGTTTTCTCACCAAAACCATACAACTCAAATCTTTTGAAAGAAAACTTTCCAAAAATCATCTTTTCTTCAATCAATGAAGATCAAAACCCATAAGATCATTTTAAAAGAACAAGAGACAAACCCACTTTCAAAATCGCTCAACTTCTTGAATCAACAAGCAATTTTCAAAGCTATCGAAAGATGATTTTGAAAATCATATAGATCTTGCAAAAATATATATATAACTCTAAGAAAATTCCTACCTCAAGTTTTGAAGAAGAAATGAGATGAAACCCCTAAAATCAACGGTGTCGAAACTCGATCTTCACCGCACACAACGAAGCCCTCGAGAAATTAACCAACTTTGCTGAAGAACTTATGGCAGAACTCCAATGGATCTTGAGAAATCAAGGTTTTGATCCAATTTGGCATAGGGAAATGTAGAGAGAAGGGAGAGGAAAGGATTTTTAGAGAGAGAGAGATATACAAAAGTGATCTGAAATATTAGATTCACGAACTGATATAACATGGTCCACTCGAGCGTAGAAAGCCCCGCTCAAGCGTTAAATACATTTTCCCAGTACTTTTGCAGACAGGTCAAACTTCTGAAACCAAATATTCTCCGTTCGAGCGCATAAACGGCTGCTCGAGCAGACAAGCAACTTCTAATGCATTTTGCATTTTTGCTTCAAGGGCGCTGCCTCTCAACCCCGCCAAGGCACTGTCCTAGGACCCGCCAAGGGGCGCTACCCCCTGGACCCCTGCGAGCTGACCGGGCTGCTCGATCCCCGCCAGGGCGCTGCCCTTGGACCCGCCAAGGAGCGCTGCCCCCTGGAGCCCTGTGAGCTGACCGGGCAGCTCGATCCCCGACATACTCAGCGAAGTGGCAAAACTGGGATTGCTACAGTTGATGTTGATAATTGGAAAGTAAATACCGTGTTATATTTTATAATTATAGTCAAGAGAAGATTTTGATAAAATTGATTAAGTGTTGGAATATCCACTTATGAGAATTATGATTGAACTTGAAGGTCCCAAGATTTTACTTGCATGAGAAAAATGGAAATTTGATTCTATTTAATGTTTGGGAAGGGGAGGAGTTTTTTGAAAGATTGTAATTACATTTCATTGATAATGTATGTGAGTTAGAAATTGATGAAACCTTGAACTCGTTTTGGTGTCATATGCTATTGTTATTGATGAACCTATTGTTTAAAAGTTTTGATCTTGGTAACCGATAGAGGATTACCGTGTTGGTATTTAAATGAGGAGATCCTTGGAAGGTAAGAAAATGTTTGATTTTGGAAGTTTGTTTTATAAAAAGAATATTGTTGAATTGTCTTGAAAAGACTAAATTGGAAGTTGTTGATTTACATGTGGTACATACATGAACATTGACATTATTATATTATCTCTTGGAATTGTATCATGATATTACATTGATAGAGATATGTGATTTGATCACAATGGAACATTTTGTGGTGGAATTGAAATTGCAACTATCTTAATGCATTGTTACATATTGTATTGTCATTCCATTTCATTGTTATCATAGATCTTGAATTGTAATTGAAAACTATTGTTTTGAGAAATGAATTGTTTTTGGAAAATAAGATCATTTGGATTTGTTTTGGGTAAATACGTTGGTAAGTTCGGATAGGGGGTGTAGTTTGATGTTGGTTTAAGTTGGCCTGAGTGTTCATGGTGAAAGATCGAAAACACTTGCGGAGGAGGTACCATAGCCCTTCTGGTGAGAGACCGGCAAAGTGGGGATTTGGGGGTGCTTGATATGCCTACTTGCAGACACCAGCCTAAGGATTACCAAAGTCATATTTACCACCTTGAAATTTTATTGAAATTGTTGCATTATTGTGTTTTCAAATTGGCATTGTGCACGAGATTTTCAAAAGATGAGAAAAATATTTTGAGCATGACATGACATATGCATTCATCTCATAAGACCGTATAAAAATGTATTTAATGCTTTGTTAGATGTCATTATGAATGGTTTAGTTATTTGATTCAATTGGCAATAGGATAATTGAACGAATTGGAAAAGGATGTCCTATTACTATTGAAGTATGTTTATTTGTTTAAGTTAACTAGTTGTGGTTGATTAAATAAATTGGATTTAGGAGATTATGTGATAAAATTCTATGGTTTGACAGGATATGATTTCACGTATATGTATGAATACCTTTGTACCCGCATGTCTTCTAATGTTTTAATATGAGATTGTTTGGTGAGCTAGTGGTTGCTCACCCCCTGCCTATACATGTGTACAGGAAATACTTTTCGGATTTGAAGATTAAACAATGGGCTTTACCATTCATAAGTGTAATGTAGAGATGGATTGTACTACTTCATCTGTTTATTTGGTTGAATGTTATCTTTTGTAGTAGTGTCCTCTCTTTTATTGTAAGCCTCTGGATATTTCTTTTATTTGTATGTAAATGTCCTTGTTGTATCACGAGAGGGAACATGTATATTTAATTATTTATCATTTCATCAAAGGATGAATTGTCATTTGTAAATTAACTTAATTAATGAATATTGGTAATGTTATACGAGTAATAAAATTTGGGACGTGACATTATCGGACAAATCAAAGTGCGCCTAATTTGTATAACAAGCATGGCTCAAGTATTAAAGTGGGCTTTTACTATTGATTTGCTAAATTCCAAGCCTAAAAATAGGATGTGCTGAAAGGTTTGGGTTTTGTAATGACCCAATTTTTTTTTTTTTTTTAAATAGCCAGTGCATAATTTAATTGAGCAAATTTTCGAATTTGATTGCTGTGTAAATTCTGTGCGAAAACAGTTCGGTTTTGCATTTTTTTAAAAATAGTTCCCGATCTCAAAAAATTATGAAATTTTTATATGTTGTTCCCATATGAGTTTAGCACGTTGGATAAACATTTTAGAATTAAATGATGAGTATTTATTTTATGAAAATTCACGGACTTATTGGTATTCAGTTTAATTTACAACAGAATTTGAAATTGAGTTTTGGGTGTTCGGACCAAGATTTGAGATAAATTTGTTGGGACTATTTTGGTATATAATTGGACCATGTTTGATTTATGGGTGAAACCCATGATTTAGATTTAATTTAATTTGAGTTTGTTTAATGACTCATGTTTAACTGTTTGGTCCTTTTTAATTAAGTGATTGGTAGTAACCACCTTAGGAGTTGTTTTTTTTTTTATTATATAGGATTATAATAAATATTTGATAGTTGATTTATGGTGTGTACCATATGGCGAAAAATTATATATGTTTATATATTAGAATAGAGATAAGATATTTGGTCAGATGGGTTGAGGATAGATGAAAAAATAATAATAATAAAAAAAGGATGGTCAACATGATGATGGTTTTGGGATGTAGAATAATATATGATGATGATTATTATTTTTGATGGTGGAGGATGTGGGAGAACACAATGATAAAAGGGAAGATAAGGTTTTGGGTGGAGAATGGTTTGGTGGAGGTGAGGGACAGAGGGAGCTAAAAAGAGAGAGACACACAAAGGTAATAATAACAAAAAATATCATCTCAATCTTGGTGCACAAATCGATGGAGTGGGTTTCAAAGGTGGTGGAGAAAAAACAGATTTTTTTTGAGAAAGGATAAATTATTTTTAGAGTGTGTTTGGGTTAGAGGGAGAAAAGATGGTGGGTCTATTATAAGTTGTTCAATGTTCAAAAGCTGATTGCTCACTCGGTGGGTTGATTAAAAATATACACAAGCTATCTCTCTCTCTCTCAGGAGGCATGGGCAGACAACATGGTTTTTGGGCTTAGCAAAACAATACACACAAACACATAGAGATAAATCTCTGACTTTCTTTGGCATGAGCTTCTCTTGGGGGCAAAAAAAGAGACACATACACATTGGTTCTCACTCTCTCCTCTTTTTTTTCTCTCCATTGATGCTAAATCTTTGAGCTTGAAATGAGAGTCTTTAGAGTGAGATTTTGCAAAGGTTTTGCAAATGAAAGTCGGAGAGCTCGTGGTACTCTTCGTAGTGGTAGTCTCGGATTCATGATTAGGCAAGATTTGCTTTCCAGATCTGCTCTTCTTCATTATATGAGGTAGGGACTTTCTTCATATTTTTACATTAAAGCTATGTTAGGGTTATTTTGAAAAAATATGTCATTTTAAGAGGTATTGCATATATATATATAATTCTCAAATTTTTGTTTGGTAATTTTTGGAAGAAAAAATTATGTTGATATGTTAAGAATGTTGGCATTTTTAGATTGATTTTGGAAAAATCATTTTGTGTTGTTAATTTTGTAAAAAAAAAAAAAATTTGAAAAAAAAATTTAATGGTTGTATGATTGTATTTACATCATATTATGATTAGATGATTTATTTTGAGAAATATAAAGTTGAATTATTTTTTTATTTTTGATTTTGGAATTTATTTTTGAGAAAAATAAATTGATATTGAGGAATATTGTGTAAATTGTTAAGTTGGGATTATAGAGTTGTTTTAGGATTAAAAATTTTAAAAGTGTTATATTCATGATATTTTATGAAAGGTGATATATTGATGATGAAGTTGTGTTTATTTTTGTGAAAATAAAAAAAAAAATTGTGAAATGTGGACTTTTGAACTCACAACCTTGAAAATGTTACTCTTGAGCATATTTCATAATTTTTGATATAAAAATCATGTGATTAATTAATTTTAGAAAAGTTATGAAAATTGTTATTGGTAGAGAATTTGATAAAAATATTACCTCTTTAAGTAGCTTGGTACAAAAAAAAAATGATTATGTTGAAATATGGTTATATTTGAGGGATGAGGCATGTGAGGTTAGGTTTGGTATTATAAATTTGAAATTTTTTTAATATAATAAACTTACTAATTTAGTGGATTAAATTAGTTTTGGTTAAAAGGTTATATCCGTTATGGTTAAAAGTGTAAGTATGGGATTTGGTAAAAATCATATTGGTTATCTTGGTTGAGGTGAAACAAAAATTGATTGAAGGTTTTGTGTGAGTCAAAACAATTGGGAAATTAATAAATAGTTTTAATATTTGGTGTATGCTAGTAGATTACAGATTTGTCTTGAAATGACTAAGTTAGAAGTTTGTTGATTTACATGTGGTAAATACATGAATATTGACATTATTATATTATCTCTTGGGATTGTATTATGGTATTACATTGATAGAGATATGGAATTTGATCACAATGGAGCATTGTGTGGTGGAATTGAAATTGGAACTATTCTAATGCATTGTTACATATTGCATTGCCATTTCATTTCATTGTTATCATGGGTTTCGAATTCAATTGAAAACTATTGTTTTGAGAAACGAATTGTTTTTAGTGAAACAAGATCATTTTGAATTGATTTAGGTAAATACGTTGCTAAGTCCGGCTAGGGGATGTAGTTTGATATTGGTTAAGTTGGCCTGAGTGTCCATGGTGAAAGACCAGAAACCGCGCGGATATGTGTCAAGCCTTCCAGTTAATTCTGGTAAAAATGACAGATTACAGGTGTCAAGCCTTCAAGTTAATACTGGTAAAAATGACAAATTGGTAGTAGTTGTATAGTCTACTTGCAGACACCAGCCTAGGGATTACCTGAGTCGTATTTACCATCTTGGAATTTTATTGAAATTGTTGGATTAATGTGTTTTCAAATTGGCCTTGTGCATAAGATTTTCAAAAGATGAGAAAAATATTTTGAGCATGACATGGCATATGCATTCATCTAATAAGACTGTATAAAATGGATTTGATGAATTGTTTAATTATTTGATTCAATTGATAATGAGATAATTGAATGAATTGAAAAGGATGTCCTGTTGCTATCGAAACATGATTATTTATTTAAGTTAACTTGTTGTGGTTAATTAAATAAATTGGGTTTAAGAGATTATGTAATAAAATCATATGGTTTTGACATGATATGATTTCACATATATGTATAAGTATTTTGATACCCGCATTCTCTTCTAATGTTTAATACGAGATTGTTTGGTGAGCTAGTGGTTGCTCACCCCCTGCCTGTACATGTGTACAAGGATTGCTTTTCGGATTTGAAGATCAAACAATGGGTTTTACCATTTCATAAGTGTAATGTAGTGATGGATTGTACTACTTCATTTGTTGTTTGACTGAGTGCTATTTTTTTTGTAAAGAGTAGTGTCCTCTCTTTTGTTGTAAGTCTCTGGGCGTTTCTTTTATTTGAATGTAAATGTCATTGTTGTATAATGAGAGAGAATATGTATATTTAATTATTCACATTTCATCTAAGGATGAAATGTTATTTGTAAATGGACTTAATTAATGAATATTGGTAAGGTTATCCGAGTAATAAAATATGGGGCGTTACAACATGGTATCAAAGCGAACCGGGTTTGAATACCTTGGCTCGTACAGTTGGGTTTACCTCGGGATTGTGAGCGACGTTTGCATTCTATGTGATAACATGCTTATGTGTTTAGATGTTATATGTTTATGTGGCCATGGGGTTGAGTCTCGAGGATGTTGTGTCGGTTCTAGAAATTTTCTTAGAAATCTCATTGGAAATGCACCCGATCAACGTGATTTCTAATTAGAGGTCTAAAAGGATTTCTAGAATGACTAACCATCTTTGTAGTGGCAACCGTAATTTGTTATGTGGTTATGTGATTTTATGCTACTTGATGTGCATGTATTGAGTTTCGTGTTGGAACATGAGAATGTACCTTAGTGGGAGGTGTTGATGCTAAATGTTATGAATGGTATATGTATGGCGTTGCATGATTGTGAAATTGTTCTATTTACTTAGGTATGTGTGGAGTTGTTCTTGAAACCTTGGGTTGTATACCCTTGTATGTTTTTGGGAAAAGGCATGGCCTCGACATGGTAAAGATTGTGAATGGTGGTAAGGGGTGTATTTTCTAAGAGAGATTGACTGTTTGGAGATTTTGTTGTAAAATTTATAAGGTGCAAACTACGTAAGGTTTAAAGATGAGATTTGAAACGGACAATATTCATAATTGTTGTTACCTTTATTTTTTTAATTGTTTTGTCCCTGGGTGTCAAGGGAGGAAGTGTCCAACACTCGTTGGTAATAGAATTATCTTAAAGGGAATGAGTTGTGTTTTGAATCATGGTTGTATTCAGGGTGGACCTTATGAGTCACCGTAATACTAGTGTAGAGTTTGTGTTGTAACTCGGAGTAAATGTCTTAGAAATTCAGTTGAATTAGCTTTTAGCTTGAGGGCCATGTATAGTTTGGGTGTTTACCTAGTTGTGTTGAGTCTTGCTTAGACTTAAGGTATGTTATTGAAACCATTTTGTAAACCCCACGTCGGAGTGGAACCGTTAATGTCGATTTGTAGTCTTTGTTGATGGAAATCCTAACTTATTGTCCATATTGAATTTATTTTGTTTGGGTTATGGGGTGTGGCATCACCCTAGTGTTGGTTAAGTGTTGATCGTCTTGTGACAGTTGGCGGTCACTTTTTGAGTTGGTGGTTAGTACTTTTGAAGAGGTATTGTTTCATTTTGTTAAGGTCTCGGAGTAGTAATAGTTGTTTTGGCCTTGGGGTGCATTGTGCATTAGGCGATGGAGATAGTTCGTTGAAGTTGGGTTATCACCAAAAAGGTATGGTGTCTTGGTATTCTGAGGAGTTGTTTTGCCAAAATTCTTGTTATGCTTAAAGAATTAGATCCTCTTTTGTTGTCATTGGGTTATCAATGTGGATAGAAGAACCACTTAATGATTTATACTGGGAAGGGTTTTTATAACCAATTATTGTGCGATTGTAATGGTTTTGTTCGTTACCAGTATGACTTGTTGAGGCTCATGTAGTAGTCAAAGAAATTTTGTTGATGCATTAGTAAGTACCAGAGTGAGTTTGTGGGTGACTGTAGAATGTATTACATTACTTGAGTTTAATTTCGAGGACGAAATTTCTTTAAGGAGGATAGGTTGTAATGACCCAAATTTTTTTTTTTTCAATAGCCAGTGCATAATTTAATTGAGCAAATTTTCGAATTTGATTGCTGTGCAAATTCTGTAAGAAAACAGTTCGGTTTTGTATTTTTTAAAAATAGTTCCCGATCTCAGAAAATTATGAAATTTTTATATGTTGTTCCCATATGAGTTTAGCACGTTGAATAAACATTTCAGACTTAAACGATGAGTATTTATTTTATGAAAATTCACGGACTGATTGGTGTTCAGTTTAATTTATAATAGAATTTGAAATTGAGTTTTGGGTGTTCGGACTAAGATTTGAGATAAATTTGTTGGGACTATTTTGGTATATAATTGGACCATGTTTGATTTGTGGGTGAGACCCATGATTTAGATTTAATTTAATTTAATTTGAGTTTGTTTAATGGCTCATGTTTAATTGTTTGGTCCTTTTTAATTAAGTGATTGGTAGTAACCACCTTAGGAGTTGTTATTTTTTTATTATATAGCATTAGAATAACTATTTGATAGCTGATTTATGGTGTGTACCATATGGCGAAAAATTGTATATGTTTATATATTAGAAGAGAGATAAGATATTTGGTTAGACGGGTTGAGGATAGATGAAAAAATAATAATAATAAAAAAAAAGGATGGTCAACATGGTGATGGTTTTAGGATGTAGAATAATATATATGATGATTATTATTTTTGATGGTGGAGGATACGGAAGAACACAATGATAAAAGGGAAGATAAGGTTTTGGGTGGAGAATAATTCGGTGGAGGTGAGGAACAGAGTGAACTAAAAAGAGAGACACACACAAAGGTAATAAAAAAAAGAAAAGAAAATATCATCTCAATCTTGGTGCTCAAATCGATGGAGTGGGTTTCAAAGGTGGTGGAGAAAAAACAGATTTTTTTTTAGAAAGGATAAATTATTTTTAGAGTGTGTTTGGGTTAAAGGGAGAAAATGTGGTGGGTCTATTATAAGTTGTTCAATGTTCAAAAGCTGATTGCTCACTCGGTGGGTCGATTAAAAATATACACAAGCTATCTCTCTCTCTCAAGAGGCATGGGCCGAGAACATGGTTTTTGGGTTGAGCAAAACAATACACACAAACACACAGAGATAGCTCTCTGACTTTCTCTGGTATGAGCTTCTCTTGGGGGCAAAAAAAGAGGCACATATATACATTGGTTCTCTCTCTCTCTCTCTCTCTCTCTCTCTCTCTCTCTCTCTCTCTCTCTCTCTTTTTCCCTCCATTGATGCTTAATCTTTGAGCTTGAAATGAGAGTCTTTAGATTGAGATTTTGCAAAAGTTTTGTAAATGAAAGTCGGAGAGCTCGTCATACTCTTCGTAGTGGTAGTCTCGGATTCATGATCGGGCAAGATTTGCCTTCCAGATCTACTCTTCTTCATTATATGAGGTAGGGATTTTCTTCATATTTTTACATTAAAGCTATGTTAGGGTTATTTTGAGAAAATATGTCATTTTAAGAGGTATTGCATACATATATATATATAATTTTTCAGATTTTTGTTTTGTAATTTTTGGAAGAAAAAATTATGTTGAAATGTTAAGAATGTTGGCATATTTAGATTGATTTGGAAAAATCATTTTGTGTTGTTAGTTTTGTAAATAAATAAAATAAAATAAAAAAACTGAAAATAAAATTTAAAGGTTGTATATAATATTGTATTTACATGATATTATGATTAGATGATTTATTTTGAGAAATATAAAGTTGAATTTTTTTTTTTTTTTTATCTTTGATTTTGGAATTTATTTTTGAGAAAAATAAATTGATATTGAGGAATATTGTGTAAATTGTTAAGTTGGGAATATAGAGTTGTTTATATTCATGATATTTTATGAAATGTGATATGTTGATGATAAAGTTTTGTTTATTTTTGTGAAAAAAAAAAAAGTGAAATGTAGACTTTTGAACTCACTACCTTGAAAATGTTACTCTTGAGCATATTTCATAATTTTTGATATAAAAATCATGTGATTAATTAATTTTAGAAAAGTTGTGAAAATTGTTATTGGTAGAGAATTCGGGAAAAATATTACCTCTTTAAGTAGTTTGGTACCAAAAAAAAAAAAAATTTGTTATGTTGAAATATGGTTATGTTTGAGAGATGAGGCATGTGAAGTGAAGTTTGGTATTATAAATTTGAAATTTTTTTAATATAATAAACTTACTAATTTAGTGGATTAAATTAGTTTTGGTTAAAAAGTTATATCCGTTATGGTTAAAAGTGTGTTATTGAGATTATACTATAATTTTTGATACAGTAGGATGGAAATGGTAATATTTAATAAGTATGGGATTTGATAAAAATCATATTGGTTATCTTGGTTGAGGTGAAACAAAAATTGATTGAAGGTTTTGTGTGAGTCAAAACAATTGGGAAATTAATAAATAATTTTAATATTTGGTGTATGCTAATAGGTTACAGATTTGTCTTGAAATGACTAAGTTGGAAGTTTGTTGATTTACATGTGGTAAATGCATGAACATTGACATTATTATATTATCTCTTGGGATTGTATCATGGTATTACATGGATAGAGATATGGAATTTGATCACAATGGAGCATTGTGTGGTGAATTGAAATTGGAACTATTATAATGCATTGTTACATATTGTATTGCCATTTCATTTCATTGTTATCATGGGTTTCAAATTCAATTAAAAACTATTGTTTTGAGAAATGAATTGTTTTTGGTGAAACAAGATCATTTTGAGATGTTTTGGGTAAATGCGTTGGTAAGTCCAACTAGGGGATATAGTTTGATATTGGTTAAGTTGGCCTGAGTGTCTATGGTGAAAGACCAGAAACCGCGCGGATAGGAGTCGAGCCTTCCAGTTAATACTGGTAAAAATAACAGATTACAGGTGTCAAGCCTTCAAGTTAATACTGGTAAGAATGACAAATTGGTAGTAGTTGTATAGTTTACTTGCAGACACCAGCCTAAGGATTACCTGAGTCGTATTTACCATCTTGGAATTTTATTGTAATTGTTGGATTAATGTGTTTTCAAATTGGCCTTGTGCATAAGATTTTCAAAAGATGAGAAAAATATTTTGAGCATGACATGGCATATGCATTCATCTCATAAGACTGTATAAAATGGATTTGATGAATTGTTTAATTATTTGATTTAATTGATAATGAGATAATTGAATGAATTGAAAAGGATATCCTGTTGCTATTGAAATATGTTTATTTATTTAAGTTAACTTGTTGTGGTTAATTAAATAAATTGGGTTTAAGAGATTATGTAATAAAATCATATGTTTTTGACATGATATGATTTTACATATATGTATGAGTATTTTGGTACCCGCATTATCTTCTAATGTTTTAATACGGGATTGTTTGGTGAGCTACTAGTAGCTCACCCCCTGCCTGTACATGTGTACAGGAAATGCTTTTCGAATTTGAAGATCAAACAATGGGTTTTACCATTTCATAAGCATAATGTAGTGATGGATTATGCTACTTCATTTGTTGTTTGGCTGAGTGCTATTTTTTTGTAAAGAGTAGTGTCCTCTATTTTGTTGTAAGTCTCAGGGCATTTCTTTTATTTGAATGTAAATTTCATTGTTGTATAACGAGAGGGAATATGTATATTTAATTATTCATCATTTCATCTAAGGATGAAATATTATTTATAAATGGATTTAATTAATGAATATTGGCAAGGTTATCCAAATAATAGAATACGAGGCGTTACGGGTTTTAAATCTAAATAAGCCGAGCAATTTTTTGCAATACCAAAGCCTTTGCGTTTTCATAGGCTGAAGTTGAATGTCCATTACTTAGCTTGACAAAATCTCACATTAACAAACTTTTATTTTCTTTAAGTGTTATTTTCAAAAAATTGTATAGATTCAAAATGCCAATTTAGGTTATGAGTCACAATACCATTATAAAATCTTAACTAAAAACACTACACTATTGATCATAACTAACACTGTAGTGTCATAACAAAAAAATACATTGTAACAAAAATGGAAAAAAAATCATCAAGTTATAATCAATACCACAATGATCCATAATTTTTATATCACATTCAATCATTAAAAAAATAAATAAATAAATAAATAAATAATTTAAAAAAAGAAAAAAAGAAAGAAAACTAGTTTGGCTTATAATTAATACTGCGTAACCAACATTTCAATGAAGATAAATCTATTCTTCTTTATTAAAATATCCAATTTGTAGAATTATGTTACAAGTAGAAGGTACTGGTATTACTTCAAAAGAGAAATTACAAATTACACAAAGGCATTATTGAGAATTACACTCACAAAAGCTAATCGCACCCACATGGATAAAAATTACAAAATAAAATACTGCTTACTGAGTTAAATTGTTCTTCTCTTCCTTTGCACCCTTCTCCAAGTCTACTTCCTTGTTCCAAATTTCTCAACAAACCATTCATGATACCTTGTGGTCAGAGTGTGCCCAATAACCAACCCAACTATTAGCCCACTACCATAACCCAATAATATGATAATCCAGTCAACAACACCACTGGGAAACAACACCACTGGGAAACTTTGAATCATCACCATGAAAGCTCAAAGATGGTGGTGGTGAGGCCTCTGAATTTTCACATAACTTCGATAGAGGGTAACCACACAACCCAGAATTCCCATCATATGAATTGTTTTCAAATGTATCAAACTGATTCCCTCGAGGAATACGGCCAGTGAGATGGTTATGAGAAACGTCTAGGACTTCAAGGAAAGTGAGTTGGATTAGTTGCTGAGGGATCTCTCCTGAGAGCAAGTTCTGTGAAAGATCCAATGATTCCAGCTCGGTCAACTTTGCCAACGATGATGGGATGACACCAGTGAGATTGTTGTTGGAAAGGTTTAACATCTGAAGCCCCTTGAGCCTTCCAAGAGATTCAGGAATTTCCCCTCCAAATTTGTTGTTTGACAAATCGATAGCTATGAAGGCCTTCTGAATTTTCGCGTATAATCTATGTGTGCCTTTGTCATCCATTGTTACTGAATACATGTAAGGCGTCATCGTCCAAATTATGCCTTTCAATCTTGAATTTATAGTTATTGTCACTGGAACTTCATTACTTGCCTGCATATATGTTAAATTTTCTCTCTTGATCATTGTCATTGCATTCCAGTTTTCGAAGTATTCTGATGGTAAGTTACCTGAGAAACCATTGTCAGAGAGGTCAATGATGCGCAACATTGGAAATTTTATATTGGTTTTAGAAACGGTAATGGCACCATGAAATCTGTTAGATCGCAAAATAAGAACTTGTAACATAGGAAGAGCTCCCAACCAAGAGGGAAAAGTATCCTCCATCTGATTATTTCCAAGAACAAGAATCTCAAGCATCGTACAATTTTGCAATGATCTTGGCACCAACCCATGTAAATGATTTTGACTTAGATCAATCATCTTCAAGTTGATCCCCATCATGGGAGGAATAGTGCCGTGAAAATTGTTGCGACTTAAATTGAACACCAACAGAGAATCACTAAAACTGGACAAACATTTAGGAATTGTGCTACTCAAGTTATTATCAGACAGATCAAGAATTTGAAGAGAACTATTGTGGCAGATCATTGATGGTGGAATTTCTCCGGATAATGAGTTACCATTGACCAAATAAACAATGGTGGACGGTGGTGGAATTGGTAGTGATCCTTGTAGTTTATTAAAACTGAGGTCTAAAGATATTACTGACTGCCATGGAATGACATCTGGATGCTGTTCAAAACCTGTCAGAAAGTTGTTTTGAAGCTCGACATCTTCCATAGATTCTTTAGTGTTGTTCCAAAACCAAGTTGGTATTTCGCCCTGAATTTTGTTATCAGCAAAATAGAACATCTTCAATTCATCCTGGAACTGCAGGAAATTGGGGAACTCTTTCATGTTACATGATTCCAATCCTAGAACAAGAAACTTCGGAAGAGTAGCATTGGTAATATTTTTTGTAAACACTGTTAATTTGTTCATTGACAATTCCAACCGAAAAAGGTTTTGGAGCTTTAGAAGAATGTCTAGCTCCAGTTTACCGCTCAAGTTGTTTGAATGAAGATTAAGTTCTTCAAGATATTTGAGCTGAGAAATTGAGATTGGAATCATGCCATGTAGTTGATTTTCATGGAGGTTTAGAGTAGTCAATTTGGTGAGGTTCATAAGCCAAGATGGAATTTGACCAACTAATTCATTTGAACTGATAGACAAATAGGATAGCTGGGTCAGGTTTGCTAGACACTGCGGTATCTCACCACGTATTTTCATATCTGCAATGTATAATACAGTGAGTTTGGATAGCTTAACCAGTGTCAAAGGTAAGGTTGGTACATCAAAATTATTTTTACCAAGGCATAAGAAAGTTAGTTGTGATAGGTTTCCCAACGATTCAGGAATTTGGCCCCCAAATTGGTTCACACAAAGGTTCAAATAAGTGAGTTTGGTCACACTACCGAGCGAAGCTGGAAGCATCCCAGAAAAATTGCATCCTGTTAAATCCAAATAACTTATGGATTCAAGGTTACCTATTGAATCTGGTACCATTCCGGAGAAACTCGTCTCCCTTATTGACAATTGCTTTAGGAGACTACTATGGTGAAATTCAGGCAGATTACCAGTGAGATTGCTATTGTTTGCTATGCTTAGAATCTGAAGGTTTGGTAGTTGAAATATGGTTCTTGGGAATTCACCATACAACTGACAACTCTCAAGAAAAAGGGTTGTTAGTAAAGACATATTTGACAAAGCATGAGTCACTGTAGAAGATATATTGACCCAACTGAGGTCAAGTGCCTTCAAGTTGGTAAGATTTTGAACTAGGTCTTCCAAATTGGGTTTTTCAAGTTTCAGAGCATTTCCAGAGAGATCGAGGTAAACCAACTTTGAAAGACATGAGATATTTGAAGGGATTTGACTGAAAAATACAGAGTAGGATAGATCTAGACTTGTTAGCCTTGAAAGTTTTCCCATTCTAGGTGGGATTTGAGAATAATTGAAGTGATTGCCGGAAAGATTCAGCCTCTGAAGGTGAACCAAGTTGAAGAGGCTACTATTGGAGTTTATAGAACCGTAGAGAAAACTGCTGCTGAGGTCGAGGCCAACCACATGACCAGTGTCGTGGTCACACTCGACACCATCCCATGAGCAACAGTCACTGCTTTTTCCTTCGAACTTCTTCCATGATTCAACCTTTGAATAAGCTGAAGGATCACCTGAAGCAGACTTGTTAATAAAAAAGCTATGCTTGAACTGCAGCAAGGATGAACTCTCATCTTCATGGCATAGTGGCTGCGCAGAAGAGGAAGAGTTAGTCAACATTATAAAAAGATGAAAACAACAACACAAGAGCATGAACACATGAAGATAGAAAGATGAACCCATGTTGCATAACAGACTCTAAGTTGCCAATCTTTGATGATGAAGCTAATGGCTGTGATGTGCTTTTATAGTTGGGATTAGAGAGTCTCAAAAATACATACTGGCACGCATGACACCATGGAAAAGTCTATAAACAAAGTGTCAATGTTCTTGTGTATAAAAAAATAATAATTAAAGAGACAAAGTAAATCATGTTCTCACAAATAACTAGTGCTCAAAATTCCTAACCAGTGATCAGGAATTCAGTTTACAACATATTCCATAATTAGGCATTTTAGTTTAAATTTTCATTGAAGGGACAAAAAATATATCAAATATCACTGCATTTTTTTGTATCATACGGTATGTATCAATAGGTGTTAGTTATTAGTAGGGGAAAGGGTAACACAAACACACTGAACTTGGAACCTCCCATCATATTAATTTATTGAAAAATTTGACCAAATTTCTCTCAATACGCAATGCTTTAAGTCCACACAATTTTTTTCATGGCTTAGGTCCCCATTTTATTTATTTTGGGACGAAAGGTCCACAAACTCCACGCTATCACCTAATGCCTTTTTCTGAGTGACTTTTCTCTTGGACTCTGACGACTTCGCAAATGGAAATTGAGAAAATATCATTTTGCTTGTTAAATTATCATGTATTTTTTAACTTGACTCTTATATTTTAATTTATTTCAATTTAATATACAAATTTTTAACAAATTGATCAATTTTACCCCTATCGTCGTATTCCATTTACAATTGGATGGAATGTACTGACGTAACACCAAAATTCATTTGAAATTTTATTTTACCTCCCAAACTATATCTTAAAAATCAATTTGCCCCCCAAATATATAAAAAAATAAATGTAAATATTTAATAAATAATTTTTTATCTCAATAATGAAAAAATTAAATTTTCCATAATATATACTTTGCAAAAAATAATAAAAAATATAAAAATTCTCATTTTGAATTATTTTGAGACTATGAAATATGGATAATTCGACAAACATGTCGTACCCGTACTGTATACTCACCGACATATGATATTTGTACATACGTATCGGGTACACAAAATATGTATTCAAATTTTTCTTTCTTAATTTTTGGCCTACCTAGACATATCTAATATATCCAAGCCATGTGGTACCTTAGTTGAAAATAATATTTTTCTTCTATTACAAGGATAAAATTCTTTTTACTAAACTTCTCTTTCATTTTTAGTTTTGTACTTAGTATGGTTTTAAAATTAAGTTATGATTTATAAATTATTTAATATAATAATATTTAATTTTATCTTATACCTATGCTTTTGGCATTAAATGTCAATTGTATGTTGGATTTAACAAATTAAACCATTTAATCAATTTTTGTATTATTTCAAATTAAAAAATAAATATTTTTTTACAAACATATTAAACCATACCTGTACTCGTACCTTACTTTTTTAAGATTTTACCATATTGATGTACTCATATCGTACCAATACCAATACTCATACCTATACTTGTGCTTCATAAGTCTCAAATTATCTCGAATTGATCCTAAAGAAACTTATTAAGTCGAAAATTTCTTGACTACTCTATGTGTGTGTGCATGTGCAATTGTAACTAGTTTATGACCTAAATTAATTTCAATATAATTGATCGACTAATAGTAATTTCAAAATTGAGTGGGAAATTTTTTTCAAAATTCAGCAAGTAACTGGTACGGTTATGACATATTTGTTGAAGTATCTATGCTTCATAGTCTCAAGATAATTCTAAATGAGGACTTTTATATTTTTTTATTTTTTTATTTTTTTGCAAAGTATATATTATTTAAAATTTAATTTTTTCATTATTGAGATAAAAAAAAATATATTAAATATTTAAATTTAATTTTTTTAAATATTTGGGGGGCAAATTGATTTTTAAGGTATAGTTAGGGAGGTAAAATGACTCTAAATGAACTTTGGTGCCACGTCAGCACATTTCGTCCAATTGTAGACGGAATGTGACGGCAGGGGTTAAATTGATCAATTTGTTGAAAGTTCAAGTATTAAATTGAAGCGTAGGGGTCAAATTGAAAAATACATGATAATTTGGAGGACAAAATGATATTTCCTCATTGGAAATTAGAGGTCTAGCTAGTATATGATTAACAAAAAGGATTGAAAGATAAAAAGGTTAGTCTCACATCTTATCCTAAAGGTTTCTATATTGTGTTGGAGACTTCCTAAACTATTTTAGATTTTGTTTAACATGCTCTAATAGTAAATTAGTTGGCGTTTGATGGCAAAGGGTGTTAAAGAGAGGGATGGTTTAATAGAGAGATGGTTGAGTGGGGGTGACTTGGGTGGATTGATGATGGCAATTTGGAGAAAGCAAAGTTTAATTTATAAATATGAAAGTAAAATTTTATCTTTAGTTGTTGTTGTTGTTATTCTTTTAATATGTACTATGTTTTCTTTTTTTGATGTCTTGTTCAGTAAAGTTTTGGGTAAATTACAACGGTAGTCTCTGTAATTTATCTTTTTGTCCTTTTGGTCCCTATTGTTTCAATTTGCTCAATTTTACTCCTTAATTTTACGGATTGTCTCATATTAGTCCAATAAATAATGACAGTTGATGGATAATCATATGATGTTTCAATTTGATCCCTGTAGTTTACAGGATGTGTCAATTTGGTCCCTGTTGTTTTGACTTTCCTATAAACTACAGGGACCAAATTGAAATATCATTTGATTTTCCGTCCATCAAACTTAACCGCTGTTATTTATTGGACTAATATGACACAATCCGTAAAATTAAGGGGTAAAATTGATCAAATTGAAACAAGGGAGACCAAAATGAAAAAACGAGTAAACCACAGGGACCATTTGCATAATTTATCCTAAAGTTTTACTCTGATAGTGTGTTCTTGAATTATTTCTTCTGATATAAATTTTGTTATGAAATAGAGTAAAATGTTATTATTTACGTCAATTTTGACAATAATTTTTTTTTTTAAAGAATTTTATAGTCAACCTCGATCTTATTTGATATATCTTGATGAGAGGATTCTAAAAATACTAATTTTATTAAAAATGAAAATCTAGATCAAAAGTTATATCATTTTAAAGGTTAAAATATTAAATTAGTTACTACGGATAATTTGGTAATAGTAGTGTGTATTGGACTTTTCAAAGAAAACTTTTTATACTTATCCTTAATGCATTAAAGTTTTATTATGAGGGGACTTTGTCCAAATTGTCCTTCATTTTTATTTTTGGATTACTTACAATTTTCGCCCTTGTAGTTTGATTTAAACTTTATTCTAGTCCTTATAGTTTTAATTTGAATAATTTGGTCTTTACACTTTAAGTTTAATTTTACTTTAGTCATTTCGTCTAAATTTTTGTTAATTTTGTCTATATGTACACCTTAGAAAATTGACAATTGTTCTAAAATTATTAATTTTAACCTCCAATTTAGACGAGAGAGCAAAATTGAAGCTCTTTTGGGAAGTTAAAAAAAGGCTACTTTTTTGCTTTTCTAAAATAAGTAAAAGCGACTCATTTCAGATATGTTTTCTTTTAGCAAGATATAAATAAGTCATATGTCAAATTACCGAAATACCGAAATTTATTTCATTGACTGGGGCATACCATATTTCCAAGAGGTTAATATGGGAATTTCATAGTTTTCACAAATGATATGATACCATATTATAATACTTTTCAAAAAGCAAAACAGCCAATAAAAAAGTAAAAAAGCAACAAAAAAAAAAAAAAAAAAAAGAAGAGGCAAAAAAAACTTCTTTCTATGTTCCCAAAACACCCCTAGAAAATTGGCAAGTGTATTAAAATTGTTAATTTTAATCTCGAATTTAGATGGAAGTACTAAATTAAAACTAGATTTAAAGTATAGGAACTAAATTCTTCAAATTAAAAATTTATAGAAACTAATGTGGAATTTAAATCCAATTATATGAATGAAAAATATAATTATTTATTTATTTTTTTGCCTTTAACAAGTCATTCAAATTTAAAATTTTCAGATGCATGGTAAGAAAAATACAGCCAAGTTCTCCAACAACTGTTTTTTTTTTTTTTCTTTTACAAATCGTTCAAATTTAAATTTTTCAAACGCATGCTAGGAAAAATGGAGCTAAGTTCTCCACCAACTCTCTTGACAAATAAAAATCTAATGAAAAGGGGGAAGACTGACAAAAATACTCCACCAAAAAAGTTAAGGTAACGTTTGGTAGAGTTTTAGAATTATAATTTGATAATAGAATTGTATTTTGAGTTTGTGAGTTTTGGAATTATGATTTGAGTGTAGAAAATTTGTTTGGTTATAAGTTTTGAAAAGAGTTTTAAAAAGAATTTTAAATGAAGTTTGAATTGGATGATGTGACATATGATATTTGATTAAAAAACATACAACTCATAACCAAACACATAACCCAAAATTCTATTCAAAACTCATAAAAAATTTAAAATATTTTTTATTTAAAATATAAAAATAACAAGTGTAAAATTTTTTTTAAAAAAATTGTGAACACTGTTTCGATCAACTGGCCAGAAGGGGGGACGTCCGGGAAAATGACCCGGTAGACGCATTTTCAAAATGAGATTGAAATCAATTTTTAAAAATACTAACCAAACACCACAATGAAACCAAAAGATGGAATTAAATTTCAAAAGCTCGACCAAATAGAACCAAAGTATCTCCATCACCATGTCCCCATTTGTAAGCCCAAATCTTTCATGCCAAAATCAAACTAAATCGGATTACACATTTTTTATTAGACTTATATTATTAAGTTCTACACATTTACTTTTTTTCTTTTTTAATAATTTATATGATCAAATTAATTAATACTATTAAAACAATCAAATTAAAGTAGAAATTCACCAAATTAATAAATTATGACAATGACAATGTTATATGTAAAAAGTTGAGAGTTTGGAAGATATCAATAGTCATTGTCAAATTCAATTTTAATAAATTGTATTTTGTGTATTTTTTTGAAATATAATTTACAAGGATAATATAGGCTATTAAACGTTTTTTTTTTTTAAATGGAACAGTGTTGGTTTAATGAATTAAAATTGAATTTAACAGTATTATTTTTCTAGATTTGCCCATGCAGGCTTGTACTGGTCCGGTTGATGGGCGGACTCAGATTTCAAACTTTTGTCCAAAACCTTAAATCATCTTCTATGGGATGGGAGGGGTTGGGCAGTCAAACAGGCTAGGACGGGTTGGGTAATACCAATTTCGTTGCCCATGGGCCATTTGATGACCCCTATTGTAAAGTGGATACAATCTTGTGGTAGGTCGAACATACCAAATAAATTCTCGTGTTGAGGAGATGCAATTACAAAAATAATTGGGCAAATATGAACTTAAGAGAACTTGATGGCCTATGAGGCTTACTGCAAGTCTTTTTCCGATGATCAAAACGATTTATTTTGTGAGACTGTCCGTGTATATCATCCATGAAAAAATTTAAGTCAATCCAATAATCATAACTTTTTTCATTTTATCGTGTTTGTATTTAAAAAAGTAGATGGTCTATTTTTAAAAAATATACTTGTCATCTATTTCTTTTGAAACAAATGTGACAAAATGAAAAAATTATGATTATAAGATTAACTCTTTTTATTTATTAATAATATTCATTGAAATCCTTACAAAATAATAGTTCAAAAATATTGAAACATGACATTATGGACTCACTAACCCATCAAATTCGCTTAAATTTAAAATTAAACTCGAAAAACATCCAACCCATAAGAAAACTAATAGAGCAGCTAACCACTTCACAAACGTTCTTGTTACATAAAAATGAAAATAGGAAAAAGGGGCAAACGACTATGTCAATAGGAGCCCAGCATGACCTTTTCCACAAGTGATTAGGTGGTCTAAAACAACTATTTAATCCCATTAAAATTGTCAAAACTTGTCATAATAATTAGTCACATAGTGACAAGAACGGAACCAAGAATGCATTGGTAGGAATGTCAAAAGAAAGACATTGAGAGTTGTGTCCAATGAGAATTGAGTCAAGTTGGGTTTACATAATTTTTTCTTGAATTTCAATTTAATAATTATTACTCCTGGCGGCCACGGCAAGGCTTTGAATTTTATATACAAATTTAGGGTTGGTTTGAGAAGTGGGTTGATTTTTCAGTTTTTTTGATTTTTTTTGTGAGAAAATAGTGTAATGATTATAGGGTGAATGTGATATTTTGTTTGTTGTGATTACAATAGCCTATTTTGTCTTTTATGGTTAAAATAGCCAAAAAAATCCACAATCTATCTTCCCAAACGGAGCTTAAAGTTTGCGAACTCTGAAAGAGTGGCCCTTCCAAGTTCCAATCAAAAGCCAACGCCTTTGAAGACTTAGAATTAAAACTTATAAAGACACTAGTCCTACCATTTACGTTGAATTAATAAAATTTCAACAATATTAATTCTGTATCTTATCTTATTTGTTAGCATAATATTAATATAATGAATTTCATTATTAAAGTATACTTCTAATACAATGCTAATAACTAAATTTGCACATTAGATTATAAGATAAGATAATAGATGACAATTATAACATTACTCAAATTTCAATATCATTTCAAATAAAAAAGTAAAAATCATTAATGTTATAATCATCATCTTTTTTTCTACTAGAGTTTATTTATTACTATATGTGTCAAAATTATATTAATTTATTGTGTTTCACCACCCATGCTTGTTACTAATGTAATATTGACACATAAAATCGTAAACAAAACATAATAACAAAATATAATTATTGTAACATTGTTTGGTCAAAAAAAAAAAAAAAAAAAAAAAAACAAGTGCCCATCATCAATAAAAAGGTGACCTCGCAGTTTTATTTATTTATTTTTATATGATAAATATAAAAACAAATTGAGAGATAATAGATTGAGATAGTTTAATCATATGTAACGGAGACCAACAGAGACATTAGTAAAGAGATGTGATATAATAACAGTACATAAAAGTGTTTTTTTTTTTTTTTTTTGATCTACAAAAAAGAAAACTTTATTGATGAAAAAATATACATTACATATGAATATAAATGTGGACTAGTGTATTAAGTAGAAATATGAATCTCCTTAATTTAACTAATTAAATGGCATTTGATAGAATTGAGTGAAGAAGGATTCATATAACCAATCCCATTTGATACGATTTCAGGCTTGCTTTGGTTGGTTGGTATTTTTATATAATAAATATACAATCTCCATACAACTTATCTCACATAACACAATACGTTTTGAAGTAAAAAAGACTTATAATACATGTTCATTAATAATAATACAAAAATAAAGGAGCCAAATTACTCTTACAAACGAACAATGAAAATTTGATTGTCAATATGTGATTAATAGAAATACAAAGCAAATAAAATTCAAGTAATGAAAAACTACTAAGCATTCTTATTCCATGTATAGTTGTATATATTAAGTTGAGAAATTAATCTTTTCATTATTATAATAGGGAAAAGCAAGGCCACTCTGACATTTTTGGGACCTTAAGAACTCCTAATATTGTGCCTTTTATATATTAGAAAAATTATGATCAAAAGATTATGTATAATTTTTTTAAACAGTACTTACGAAAATGTTACTTTCATATACAACTAGTAAAATTTACTTAAATTTATAACAAAGTTTACAATAAGAAAAATGATCAAAATAATCTGAGCTCAACTACTAAATAAAAAGTGAACAAACTGTAACAAAATATCATTTGAAGATCATTCTTGCATTTTTAACTGCAAAATTGTTGATCAAGCTTGCACAATTCACTTATCAATTAAATCATTTTCAATGATAAAATTGCTAATCCATTAAATTTTTGTTGTAGCATAGTTGACCGACAATAATATTTAATTAATGTTAAATTTGAACTTTTTTTTTTCTCTAGAAATAACTGTAATTGGTATAATTAATCATATTCTATACATAATCAATACATTTGAGAAACATGTACAAATCATGCAATTAAATAAGACAAACAGATTCATATTTAATCAGTTAAATTACAGAACATGAAACATGATTAAGAGAAATACATATGGAACCAAAATAATGAAAGACAAGGAATCAAACTGAAGCCTGTGTGTTAAAACAGATTAGCTATCTCACCGTGGCTGCTGGAGGTACGTCGACTTCTGTCTCCCATGATACGACGGTTTAGACTAGCTAACGCAGAAGCACTTTCTATTAGCTTTGGCAAACTGACAATGGCAGCATTCTCTCACACAGGAAGAATATATTATAGAAGGAGAATGACTTGACTATAATAAGAGAGCAAAAATTTCTGTGTTGACAACCAAAGAAGATGATCTCTATTTATACACCATGGGAGAGAGATGAGGAGCCTCTAGCCATGAAGGCTAGCAACCAATGCCCATTACTCCTGCAAAATTGCTAGAATAATACACACAATTGATGGGGATTCAATGTGTGAGTTACACACACTATACACCTATGTGCATATACATATCTGCAGCAGACCTAACCCAAAAAGATTAGGTTGGGGGACCACCAATCCGGCCCAGCCCAAACCTAACCCATTCCAGCAAGCCTCAAGCCCTCAAGCCCTCAAGCCCAAGCCCCATGGCCCACGGATCATGGACCACGAACCCGAACTCGGCCCGATTCAGGTGGGCCGGCAACACAGGTGGCAATTTTTGCATAACTAACTTGGACCATAGTCTTGGCCCAAGCTCATCCTTGAAGCATCCATAACTCCCTTTTTTCGGAAAATTTGGATGCCTCAAAGGGCTCATGCCCTTATCAAAATCTTGAGGTTTAAATACCTATCAAAGTTTTCCTCTACAATCAATGTGGGATTGAAAGTTATACATAATTCCCAATACTTCATTTATGAGGCCAATTTTACGAGACAATTTCTCATTCAATTCTTAATGATTTTTTGGTCATTCTTTCTGTGGTGTATAGACCTTGTTACAAAGAATCTAAACCCATTTAATCCCACCTCAACCAATGGTTGGGACCTACTTTAATTTCACATTAAAGTCACTATAAAATTACTTTTTCCAACAATCCCCCACATGAATAAAAATTGACCGAATAAAGAAAACAGACAATGTTTACAACAAAGACTCGGAGAAAGAGCACACAGACTAACCATGCATCAGAAAAGGTAGTTGTTGGCCTCGAAACTTTTGTGGTGAAAGCCTATCGAATTTGTTGGCTTACCAGTGAACGTGATATCTTAAATTGTTCTGCCGTTTGTGTAAACCAAGACAATAGACCTCACATAGAAGTTAGTCCAACCATTGTTCTTGTTCTCACTGGTGTTTCCGGTATGGCCCTAGAACACTAGTCTGGTTTAGTGAGTGTTTTTAAAGAATTTGGCCTTACCCATTCTTAAAGAAGCGGCCCCACTTTGCACTCAGATAGGTGACCTATATAAGGTATCTCGTTATACAATGGTTGATTATTCATATCACTTAGGTCATTAAAAGAATTAGCTTAACCTTCCACCCCCACAAGGTATCACCGTACAAAGGAATGGGCAAGAGGTTTTACCTCTTCAATGACTCACTCGTTATATGAAATTAGGTTATCCCTTTGAACCTAGATCATGGGATCTCCAGTCAACCAGGTTGGGTTAACATTACTAAAGGCCTTAACCCCATTCCTTTTGACAACGTTTCTACTAACTCTCGAGTTAACCCTTTGGTTAGCGGTTCCGTAATATTGTCCTTAGACTTTACATAGTCTAGAGAGACAACTCCATTAGAGAGTAGTTGTCGTATGGAATTATGTGTATGACGGATATGTCTAGACTTCCCATTAAACATATTACTCTGTGCCTATCCAATCGCCGATTGGCTATCATAATGAATACAGATAGTAGACATAGGTTTCAGCCAACGTGGAATATCCTCAACGAACTGGCGAAGCCATTCAGCTTCTTCAGTTGCTTTATCCAAAGCAATAAACTCAGATTCCATCATTGATCTTGATATACATGTTCACTTGCAAGATTTCTAAGGCACAACTACCCCTTTGAGGGTAAACACATAACTACTAATGGATTTAGAGTCCTTTATATCATATATCCAATTGGCGTCACTATACCCTTCTAGTACTGCTAGGTATATGGTATAATGCAACCCATAATCTCAAGTGTAGCATAGATAACCTAACACCCGCATAGTGCCCCTCTAACGAGTGGCATTCAGATTACTCGTATATCTACTAAGCCTGCTAACAGAGTAGGCTATATCCGACCTTATACAACTCATCAGATACATCAAACTTTTAATGACCTGAGAATATTCTAGCTGAGAGACACTCTCACCATTATTCTTGGTCAAATGTAGACTCACGTATGATTTACCAAATTTCTCAAGTATCTTTTCAATATAGTGAGACTGAGAAAATAACATACCACTAGATGTTCTGGTAATCTTAATACCTAGAATGACATCTGCAAAGCCCATATCTTTCAAGTCAAACCTAGAGTTTAACAATCTCTTGGTAGTTTGAATCATTTCATCATTACTACCAACAATGAGTATGTCATCTACGTATAGACACAAAATGACAAAACCTCTGTCAGTGTCTTTAACATAAACGCACTTGTCACTGTAGACACCCCATTTTTTACGGCCCTTACGAATTGGACGTCTTTGCAGGTACACTTGATGATGAGTCTGTTTGCTCACTAAGTGCTCGAAGTCCTCGGCGAAACGCCACAGCTTTGAGCCTTTCAAACCATGCACCCTTGTTGCCCTATTTTTGGACCATGCCTTGGTGTTTCCAGCCTGCAACCCCTCTGGTGGCCTGCCGGCCATCACTTTTGGTTTGCCGGCCACCAGTGTTTTTTGCAGATATTTTATGCCAGCTATGCCAATTGTTTGCACAGATGCATGCATCTGTCCACACATGGAGGGCCAGATCTCCTTGTAGAAATTTTATGTTTTCTATATATAGGGACCCCCTCTCTCATGTTTGGGGGTTAGAAAATTTTAGTCTCAAAAATTTTCCTCTCTTTACAATTCTCTTTCTCTCTACAAATTCTCTACACTTTTGCCTACTTATATCACACTCTTGCCTATACTTCCTTAACCAAATCTTCTCACCTTTGAGCTGAGGTTCCTTGAGGCCTCTTGGAGCTCTTGAAGTTGGTTTTACCTTGAATTGTGGCCTAGAGTTACCCTTTGCTTCAAGAGGTATAATACTTGCTTTATTAGCATGCTTTCCATACTTGTTTTTCTATCTTTTCCCCACTGTTTCGGGCTGTTTTTGAGCTATAAAAAACTCTATTTTTGTGGGCTGAAATTGGTGTTTTTGGCTATTTAAGGTTAGGGGGTGGTTCACCCCTCTTCATTCCCTGTTTATAAGGCCATTTTACCTTTGTTTCTCATTTTCAAACAATCTTTTTTTGGGCCTTTAACCACTAATTTTCAGAGTATTTTTAGTGGTAAAAATCAGGTTTTGAAGTCCAAATTTAGAGGGGTTAGCCTCCACTCTTTGTGTCTTGTTTGTTAGTCTAGTTGGTGCCATGCATTAGCTTATTTTTCTAGCCTTTTGTAGCCTTATTCCAGCATGTTTTAGGCTCTATTTTAGATTATTTTAACTCTATTTTTGGCTGGTTGTTGCATTTGAGTCTTATGTTTCATAGTTCTAGTGTAATAGTCCTCACAAGCTTGGTCTTTTAGGCCTTTAGACACCACTTGTTTGAGTTGATTGCATGTTTTTAGTGCTTTTCACACTTAATTTCAGCAAGCATAATCTCTGCAATCTCCCTCCTTTCTTGGCTTTTAATTTTGCTTTGAAAGTGGTTTCAAGTCATTTGCTTGCCTAAGTGTGAAATTGAGGTTTCATACTTAATGGTTTAATCCCTTAGGGGGTTCATTACCAACATTATGATACTTCTTTCATACCTAAAGCAACTTGTGTTTTGAACCCTCTTTCCATTAGAGGACTTTAATTCACCTTTGGACTTAATTTGATTAAAGGATGGTTGGTAAGTTAAAATGAGTAACTAAAACTTGGGACTAAAAGTGAGCAAAGATAAGAATTTGGTTGTGTTTTGATGTGTTCAATCGGATGTTAATTAAGCACATGGAACTTGGACCATTTCATACTTGTTAGTGATGAAATGATCCAAGTCTCCAAGGTTACCTTCTTCCCTTAATCTTTTATGAAAGGGAGGAGGTTTGTGTCTTGTTGTTGGATTTATTGAGCTTGCACATCTTGAGTCGCAAGACATCATGCAATGAAATTGCTTGGTTTGTGGCTTAAGTTCACAACTCCTTGGATTTGTTCATGAAATGGAGGGGTGAATTGTGCAAACAATCCTTGAAAATACCATATATATGCTCTGTTTGTCCTCTGTTGCAGCAAGATGAACCAGTGCATTAGTAGCCGGCAGGCCACTATCTATGGCCAACAGATGGCCAGCAATATTCACCAGTGGCCGGCTGGCCACTGATGCAAATCCCAGCAGAGTGTCAGTAAGGTGGAGGAAAGCTATTCTGGAAGTGTTCAATTGTGCAAACAGAGGCTTTCGAGAGCAGAACGGAGGTCTTTTCAGGTGGAAACCTAGCATGCTCATGCACATCTTTCATTTCCCGAGGCAAAGTAACTAATTGGCTTAGTTTAGTTACTTAGTTCAATTATTAGTTGCAATTGTTATGTAATTGTTTAATTAGTTAGTTAGCAAATTAGTTCATTTGTTGTTATAATAATTAGTTAATTAGTTTAACTAGTTATTCATTTTGGTTTGTAATAATTAGCTTAATTAGCTTAGCTTAGTTATTCATTCGGACTCTCCTTCGTGAGAGCAAAATGATGTAATAATGTGTATGTCTTCCAACCCCACGTCTTTCTCTATTTTATTTTCCTGCTTTTGATGGTTAGATTAGGGACACATTTCAATTAGCATACCTTATGCTTGCATTCATTTAGCTTGTATTGCATGCACCGAGGCTCTGCCACGATGGAAACACAACTGTTGGGTCTGGACTACCACTGTACTATTTGATCCTCCTTTCACTTCTCAGTGTTAGGTGTGAGAGGTACATTAGGTAGTCTTGCTGAGGTACCCTTTTGACCAATCAGCCTAGTTGCATATCGAAAGCCGTAGAGATTGTTCCAAACTAGGACAGGTTGCTCACCTGAATGCAGGATTGTGTGAAACCACTTTGCTTGAATAGCTAAACCTAGTTCCTGACGAAACTAGGACAAGGTAACCGTACCCCATCATAGGGGTGTCTTGGTTCTCACTTAACTGGTACATGCTTTTAGAGTGAAACTCTACAGGAACGTGCGTATCAGTTGCAAGTTTGGGTATCAGTTTTGGGGGATAGAAATTCAGTGTTGAGTGCAATTCTACAGTTTATGATTACAACTGTGTCTTGTTCCCATCTGAGCTGAGGTGTTGTGTAGTTTCTGATTTTCCTTTTCCTTTTCCTTTTGCTTTATTTCTTTTTTTTTGCAAGGTAGTTTATCACAATTGCTTCAGATAGTTCGGTTATCCCCCAAGCGCTTTGGACCCATGTAAGGTGACTTTACAGATCCGAGGATCTTGTTAGGGAATAGCCTGTGTTTGCTTCGCTCCCACCTGTTACGAGACGGAGGAGAGTTAGGCATATTTCACCAGTTCAACAATCGTCTGCATTCAGTCAGGGACAATCTTCTACATCTAGGCCAATAACAGATCACTCGCCTGTTCAATGACTCAGTACCCTGCAGTATGGAGGACTTGATCCATTATCTCCAACAAACAGTGGAAACCATGTAGCAAGATGCTGCCCTCCAAGCTGAAGTTACAGCCCATCAAGTCGAAGTGATAAACAGGCTGCAGCAACAATAACCACAACAAGCAGCGGCTTCTGCTTCCCATGCACCCCCTGCGGGTATTCCAGCACCCAGAATCACTACTAATGTCCAAGAGAATCTGGGCACTCCGGTAGACCCCATCCCACCGCAAGCCTCCAAGGCACCAGTGTACCAAACTGAGGCGCCATTTGAATTCGAGATTGACCCCACCGTACTAAAGGTCAGCAAGTTGCAGAAGTTTCTCAAACGGGCATAGGGCGTGAACTCAATCCCCGACATCAAGGATAGATATACTGACTCTGTGGTAACTCTACCAGACCTGTTCAAGATGCCACACATAGACCGGTTAGATGGCTCTGGGGATCTTATGGTCCATTTGCGGTTATTCTCAGACATCCTGCGGCTAATGGGCCTCACCAGACTTCAAAAACTATCGCTTTTCAATTGAACCTTGTCAGGGATAGCGGCTATCTGGTATGCAAAGTTGAAGGACTCTGTGAAACGGAGCTGGGAGGAAATGGCTAAGGCCTTCATTGCACGGTACTCATACAATACACAGATCGAGGTCACAACTCGTGATCTTGAAATGACCCGTCAGGTGCAAAAGGAGGGGTTCTCAGATTTTGTAACGAGATGGAGGGCCAAGGCTTCAATGATGACTACCAGGCCATCCAATAAGGATCAAATCAAGATGGTGGTCCGTAATCTGCAAGGGAAATTATTGTAGAAAATAATTGTCTTGTCGTTGTTCACATTCACTGAGCTCCATGAAATATGAGTTCAGATCGAAGATGCGATGAAACAAGGGTTGCTAACTGATGAAAAGGAGCAGGCCAAGAGGCCTTTTACGCGTAGTTCCAATGCAACCACAAGTGCAAACATAACTACGCGGCCAACTGATGTGAATGTTGTCACCACTACAGCCAAGACTGCTAACTCATTTGCCAGTACAAATCCACAAACCTCAAACAACCAAGCTGATCTCAAAGGGCCTTTACCCCGCTCTATACGCGTTTATCCAAAGCCCTGGGCTGCTCATCAAAAAAGGGCATCTTAAGCCGTTAGAACAATGCCCACTACCCGATCCTCTCCCACCTAAACACAACCCAGCCAAATACTGTGCTTTTCACCAATAGCTTAGTCACGACACAGACCAATGTTACAGGCTGCGTCATGAGATTCAAGATCTCATTGACAACAAGGTGATAGCACCGCCGCAAAAGCCAAATGTAACCACTAACCCTCTTCCAGCCCACAACCAAGTTGCTCCACCCCGGCATTTAAATCTAATACATACACTGTCCATCCCCTATAACCCCAGCATATACATTACCCCTTCTCACCTACCCAAACCGACTGTGTTCATTCTTGAAAGCATGGACTTGTGCATGATGGATACATCTACACTCCAACCTAAACCCGTAGTGGTGACAATGGCAGAAGGAGAGAGGTTAGCCTTGGAGGAGAAGATTAGCCCATTGCTTGAGAGCTCTGCAGACTTAGCTGAGGGAGTGTATGACCCGTGCTGTTACATTGTACTAGTTGATCAAGCCAAACTAGAAGTGGTATTGCCGACAACAGCGGAGGTCATTATGGTTCAAGAGGATGGCCCAGGCAAAGGTCTAGATGATCTAGCAAGATCAGGGGGACGTGCAGATTGACTGGTTTGATCTGAATAGGTCGATAGACAACTCCAGATGGCGTAGTGATGAACCTGATCGAGAGGAAGAAACTCAGCCAAAACTTGAAGAAAAGGAATTAAGAATAGCCGTAGTGGCTAAAATGGCTGAGGACAAGGGGAAATTGCAGGAGATCACCGGCATCACGAATTTAGCTCAGGAATTGGGCGTCGTAATTACTGCTGATACAGAACAGGAAGCTGCATTGAAGCGGTTTGTGCAAGAAAGGGCTCAAGACAAACATGAAACTGGAAAAGCCCAACACCCTACGGGGGATACTTCTGATGAAGGGATGATTAAAACAGAGCCAGACAACTGTTTGTCGGCTGTCGGGAGGTACATGATGGAAGGATGATGATCTGCTCTTAGCTCACATCGATGAAGATTGGGGTGGAGACCTACTAGACAACACTTGGTACTTTGAAGAGATAGACCATATGACTAGAAGTGGGCGGTACTTCAAGCCCCCACACTTGGACCAAACTGAAGCCTCCGGGAAAGATAAAGAGGTTGAAAGGCAGAAGGAAAAACAGTTAGAGAAAGAGGTAGTTCTGAAGCAACTAAAGAAAATTGAGGTAGATATTTCGATCTGGGGGCTGCTCATAGTTTCTCGAGTGCATCGACAGGCTATATTATCAGCAATGGACAAAGCCAAATTGTCCATTGACACCACTCCTAAACAGCTTGTTGGATTAATCTTCCCGGGAGGCGCTACGCCAACTTTAACCTTCTCAGACAAGGAATTGCCGCCGGAAGGCTTAGCACACAACAAACCTTTGTACATACCAGTAGAGTGCAGAGAAAAGTGGGCACCAGTGGTATTGGTCGACACCGGGTCAACAATCAACGTCTGTCTATCCCGTACAGCTTACGCCATCGGCCTAAAACCAGCAGATTTCGTGCCTGCAACCCAGGTGATTCAGGCGTACGACAATATGAGCAAAAAGGTTATGGGCACAGTACAGATCAGAGTTCAAGTGGGTCCAGCTCAACAGGATATTGAGTTCTATGTCCTGGATATGTCGGCCACTTTCAATCTATTACTAGGAAAGTCGTGGCTACACCAAGTAAAAGCTATCTCCTTTACCCTCTACCAAATACTGAAATACCCCCATGGAAAGGGGGTGGCTATTGTGTTCGGGAATTCATCTATCCATCCTCTGCCAGAGGTAACTACACCTATGCTGGAAATTGTTCATGGCGAGGAGGATGTTTTCCTTTCAGGATTTACCCTAGCTGAGGCCGGGGCAGTGCAGAACATCTTGGTAGCTGATGAGGGCTTGTATGTCAGTGCCTGTAGACACCCCATTTTTGACTGCCCTTAAGACTTGGGCGCTACTGATGGTTTACTTGGTGGAGAAAGGTGTGCAGGGCAAAGGTCCAGTTTCTTCGACAAGGAGAGAGGCAAATCTCAATTTCACACCCCATTTTGGACCAAAGTTATTTTGGATGGTTTTTAGACCTTAAAACCCTCTCTTTCAAAACATTTTTGAAATAAAGTTTCTGCGATGTTCCGAGGCTCGCATTTTGTCAAACGTTGCGCTTTTCGGTAAATCGAGCAAGGACAAAGTGGAAATGAATGAAAGAGAGATGAAATCTTCGAAAAATCTTTCAAAACACCTTGCTTAGGGGTTTGAAGTTGAAGAAAGGAGGGGAAGAGAGAAGAAACCAAGTTGGAGAAGAAGATAGGCAAGAATCGCTAAGAGAGGGACGAGCAGTCCTCGCTAAATCAAGCTTATTTGTCTATACACTTGGATTTAAGCTATGAGGCCACCACCATTGGAAAGAAGACTTCTGGGGCTTCATTTTTCATTCAAGAATCTCTTAAAGCCGAGTCCGGATGGGGGAGATATGATTGGTTGAAGTTGGGCATCATCCCGGTTGGACCGAAACTGAGCAGCCTTCACCAAAACAAGCATAACTTTTTCACAGTTGGAATTTTGATGCAATTCTGGTACCATTGGAAAGCTTACTTCCGGGGCTTCAATTTTGACACAAGAATGACCTGAAAAGGAGTTCATATGAAGAAGTTATTCCCATTTGAAGTTGGACCTACTGAGCAGATTTTTCCTGCCGACCGACCAAATAGATGGCCGACCGGCCAGAACAGATGGCCGACCGGCCAGAAAAGATGGCCGACTGACCAAGTTTGCTAGCCGACGACCTTCCAGAGTATTCTACAGATTGAACGGATGCCAGCTGTGCCAGCTGGAGGGCACAGACTGGATCCTCCATACACGTGTATGGAGGATCTTTGCCCTTATTTTGAAGCTTCTAAGAGAAGCTTTGCTCCCTTGGCTCTATAAAGGAAGCTCTCCTCTTCCTTATAGCTGGTTCAGAAAATTCCAGAGGTTTACAAATCTCTCTCTCTCTCTCTATATCTCTACACTTGAGCCTCCAAACCCTAGTTTTCTTGGACCATTTGCACTACAACCCTTAGCACCACACCTCTACCATCCATTCCAGCACTTTGGGACTGATTTGCAAGGGTTGAAGGTTCACCAACTTGGTCCAAAATCTCCAGCTTTGCTGCTCTTTAAGGGTAAGCACCTATTTCCCTTAAACTTGCATTTTTTTGCTCCATCGATTAGCCTTACTTGAAAGTATTTCTGGACTTTGTCATAAACCAAAAAGTGTCATATTTTGAGCCCCTCTTCAACTTTGTTGAAGGGCTCTTTGCTGCTTGAGGCCATCTACTTCCCCTTACCCTCTATCTCTCTTTTAAGGCTATTTTTGCATCACATTTTAACCTTACTTGTGAACATTTTCGAGATTTGATATAAACTGGAAAAAGTCTTGTTTTGACATCCTCTTCAAGTTTGGTTAAGGTCCCATTTCTGTTTGGGGTCATCTTCCCCCTATGCATGCTTCATCTCTCCATGATTAGGGCTATGCATTAGAGCACTTGCATTGGCCATGGTTTGGCCTCTTAGCCACTGAAATCCAGTGGATTTTCAGTGGCTTAGGTGTATCCTTGAAGGCCAAAATCAGAGGGGGGTGACCCCCTCTCTCCTTGTCTTGTTTGGTGGTCCTTTTGGCCTTCCAAAGGGACCTTATTTTGCATACATTGAAGTCACTTTCCAGGCCTCATTCGGAGGGTTTTGAGGTCTGCCTTGGCTCTGTCCAAGGCCCTTTTGGCCATTCTTTATGTCCTTCATGCATGTGAGGAACAACCCTCCTCAAGGCCTTTCAAGAGGGCCTTTCATTGTATGCTTTATTGATCAATTTTAGGGCCTTTTGGGTGAGTTTTAGGGCTGTCATATTTGATTTCCAGAGTTGATTTGGCCTTGTTGAGTGTCCATCATATATGTGCTTAATAATCCCTTGTATGGCCTTTCAAAGGAGCTCATCATTTTTGCACATGTTGGCTGCATTTCAGTGGTGATTGGGGCATATTTTGACATGATTTGTTCACTGATTTTGGCTGGTTTGGTGAGATTTCATGCGCATCATATAGTTGTAATACAACTCATGCTTACTAGCCAATTTTGCATGTTGCCTTAGCTCTTCATGTGAACACCTTTTGGCCATACTTTGAACTAGAAATGTTCATGTTTTGGGACTGGCTTGGCTCTGTCTTTGTGTTTCATAGTCAAATAATGCATGCTTTGTATAACTATAAGTCAATACATGTGCGTAATTTTGAGTTTCGGGGCCCATCTCATGCATCGGGTGCCATATTTCCATGTTTCGGGACCATTTAGCATCATGTTGCAGTGCTGAAATTACATGTTTGTATGCCACCTTGCATCCCTTGCCATGCCTTGGTAGAGTGGCATTTGATGCCTTAGGTTCGGTCCTCGGTTTGCGTGCATGTGTGCACGCATTTCGATTGTCTCATTTTTATCTAATGGCCACTGATTTTGGCATGCTTGCGAGCTATCCATGTTAGTTTAAGTCCATCATCGCATGTTGTTGCATGCCATGTTTGCTTACATGTTTAGGTTGCGCGCCTAGTATACATTGCTCATTTGCATGTTCATGTTGCATACTTAGCCTCCATGCCTAGGTTGCATTCCATTGAGCATGCATCCCTTGCCTCTTGATCAGTCATGATAGGGGTTGGGGCCCTTTGATGTGTTTTGTGCTTGCATTTCATTTGATATCAAAGTTGCACACTTGGCTTTTGGGCCATCATGCATTGAAATGCGTGATTGATGGCCCGAGGGTCGAGGGCCATGCTCCCTTGAGTCTATTGCATGATAGGGAGTACGGCCATGCTCACATTTGCTTGAAAATTCCATGCCATACACTGCTTGCCCTCTGCTGCTGTCAATTGCAGGTTCTGCAGGAAGTTTTGGCCGGTCGGCTACGTATAGTGCCGACCGGCCATCCATCAGTGGCCGATAGATTAAACAGTGGCCAGTGATCATTCCCTTTGGCCGGTGACCATTCCACTTGGCCGGTGGTGTCCCCCAATATCCAGAGAGTGTTCCTTGAGAATTGTGCTATTTTCAGAGGGGCAAGGCAGTGTAAACAGAGGCAACAATGCTATGGCAGCGAGTTTCCGGGCGAGATGGGTCGGGCATGCATCATCACACGCCTCCCGAGGAAGGGCTGCGGCCACCTTCTTTCTGCATTTATTTTGTTAATTAATTAGAAGTTTTGTAATAATTAATTTAGTATTATTTATTCGGACTGTAATATTTATTCGGACTCTCCGAGCGAGGGAAATTGTGTAATAAGTGTGCGTGAGTGTGTGTATGTCTTCCAACCCCACGTCTTTCTTCCCTTTTATTTACTAGCTTTCGATGGTTAGTTTAGGGCATATCTAAATTAGCATACCTTATGCTATGCATGCTTGCATTCATACATTTGTCTTGCATGCACCGGGCTCGGCGCATCATTCTAACTGCATTTGTATTTCAATTCCAAATTGAATACGTGTTAGTTGTAGCATTTCACATGTCATTGTAGATTAGCCGAGCCTATCTTAGTTGCATTTTGCATGTGTTGCATTAGCCATCTTAACATGAACTAGGATCATGCATATGATTACTAACTAGTTTCTGTTTTGGCTTGGAGTACTGGGTGAGCTTTTATGCTTTAGCATCCTTGCATGTGTGTGAGTGTTGCCATCACAGCATGATTACCATGAGGCTAGTTGCTTATGTGATATAACTGCTTGAATGCTTGTGGATGGAGGTTGAATCACCTAAATTGGAATAATGCATTAAAACTGTGAGTTTTAAGCCCACTAGATAGTGGCAAAACCATCTTTTCTAAAGCCCACTTGAGGGTGGTAAAATCTGCATTTTAGCCTACTTGCGAGTAGCAAACCATTTTCAAAACAAACATGTAATGTTTTGTTCCAATGTAGGCGATTTGGTCTATACTTGTTTACTGTGCGCATAACATAGTAATTCTAGGCTAATAACCAGAATAAGAACACATAATGTTTTCAAAACAAGATATCATGGTTAGTAGAGGCCGATCTTCGGATCAGGTGAGAGGGGGTGCTCATAGCTGACCTTCCCCAATCGTACCCAAGTTCCCGAGCCGAGGCAACTTTGGTGATGACGGACACGTGGCGTTTGGCACCGAGTCAGGGTTTCCTAAATTTTTCAAAATAAAATATTTAGGTGGCGACTCTGTATCTGGCAAAGCAGTCCATGTTTGGCACTTCTTTCAAAAAAATCTGTTTTCTCAAAACGATTTGCCAGATTTGGACTCTTTGGTTCAGATTAAGAACCGTGACAATTTGAGTCCGAACTGTAGTAGACCCACAAACGAACAAAACGAGAGTCATCCTCCCGCGGCGTTCGGGGACGTCTACAGTTTCTGGCGACTCTGCTGGGGAGTTTAGAGAGCTTGACTCGAACTCGTGATATCCTGTTTTGACTACACTTATGTGTTTCTTTGCATTGCATGTGCATTGGTGCGCCTAGGACACCGTGTTGGCCATCTGCTATTCCTGAACGGTTTGCCGGAGGCTTGTCTTGTCAAGGCATGACCATAAGGCTGACCGGTTGCGGGCTCTACCAGTATGGGAACACAAACCCCAGTTTTACCGGGGCACCCTTTCTGACCATTCGACCTAGTGCATATTCAGAATCCATAGTGACCATTCCAAACTAGGACAGGTTGCTTACCCGATATAGGTTGTTTGAAACCGCTGCGTGCGTAGTGAAACCCTAGCTCCTGACAAAATAGGGCAGGGAAACCCTACCCCAACATAGGGGTGTTTTGGCTCTCTTTTACATGCTATGTGCTTTAAGAGTGTATCCCTACAGGGAATGCATGTATCAGTTTGCAAGTCTGGGTATCAGGCCTGCGGGTATCAGTATTTGGGGAATCAGTTTTACCTGGGGGTATCAGTTTACAGGCAGAATTTTGGGGCAGAAATCAGTAACGATTGCAGTCATTCAGCTACGCTCATGTCCATTCTAGTGAAATCAGGCTGAGATGCTCTCTGTTTTCTCTTTTGCTAGGTAGTCTTGGAACCATAGCTTCAGAAGGCTCTGAGATCCCCCAGATTCATTGGACTTGTGTTGATAGACTTTGTCGGGTCAGAGATTCAATTCAAGGGCAATCAGTGTTCCTTTGCCAGAGGTAGGGTAAAAGGGCTAGTCAGGCACAGATCACCAGTTCACCAGTTACCAGATTAGTGGCCCTTATCCACCCCACCAGTGAACAGTCAGGCTGAGGTCTTAGTTTCTACTGCAGGGATAGATATACTGGTTGTTCAGATAAACCAGCACTCTATGGCAGGGATGGAGGAAATGATGCGTCAACTCCAAGAGAGCATGAAAACCATGCAGCAGGATACTGCTCGTCAAGCAGAATTTGCCAAATAGCAGGCTGAGATTATGGCCCAACAGGCAGACTTAATTGCCCGGCTGCAGCAGCAAACAGGAGCATCTGCTTCACAGCAAGCTCCTCCCCCGGCAGGAGCTCCAGCCCTCGGGGAGACAACTAATGTTCAGAATGATACGGACATTCCCACAGGACCACCTCCACCCCCGGTTCTACCCCAGATCCTATCCCAATTATCCAAGACACCCACCAACCTACCGGATTCCCCTTTTGAGTTTGAGATAGATCCTACAGCACTGAAGTTGAGCAAGTTTGAAAAGCTGTTCAAGAAATCCCAGGGAGTCAAGACCATCCCTGACATTGAAGATGGATATACCGACGCAGCTATGATGCTGCCGGACGGATTCAAGATGCCGCATATCGACCGATTTGATGGATCTAGCGATCCCATGGTGCACCTGAGATTGTTTTCAGATATCTTAAGGCCAATGGGCCTTACCAGACTGTAGAAGCTGTCTCTATTCGGCCGGACCCTGTCGGGTGTGGCGGCCATCTGGTATGCCAAATTAGAAGATGATGTCAAGAGAAACTGGGACGAAATGGCTGAGGCCTTCATTGCACAATACTCGTATAACACAAATCGAGATTACGACCCGTGATCTTGAGACGACCAGGCAGGAGCCTAAGGAGAGCTTCTCAGAATTCGTGGCCCGCTGGAGGGCCAAAGCCTCAATGATGACCATTAGGCCAACGGACAAGGATCAAATACGGATGGTTGTGCGCAACCTCCAACCCAAACTAATGCAGAAAATGATCGTGCTCCCCTTCCCTACCTTTTCAGATTTGCATGAGATGGGAGTACAGATCGAGGATGCCATGAAGCAGGGCCTTATTGACCAAGAGAAAGAGCAGCCTAGGCGGGCATTTTCCCGCAGTTCGAATGTGACCACCAGTGGTGATGCGGCCGCAAGATCTTCTGAAGTGGGCATGGTTACCACCACCACATCAAAAACAGCTACCCCATTCACCGGTGCATCCGGAAGTAGCTCACAGACGGCCAAATATCCACCCCGAGTCAAGAGGGTTTTCACCCCACTTTATATGCCTTTGTCAAAGGCTCTAGAGGTCTTAATCCGGAAAGGACATCTGAAACCATTGGAACAACGGCCTTTACCTGATCCTCTTCCTCCAAAGCATGACCGGACTAAGTACTGTGCCTACAATCAACAAACCGGTCATGAGACCGATAGCTGCTTTCGTCTGCGCCATGATGTACAAGATTTGTTTGACAACAAGATCATTGCCGCACCAGCTCAGCAAAGTCTATCACCATTGGATCAGTGAACTTGGGGGATAGTACGAATATGTGATCAAGGGATGAACCGCCTGCGGGCGACACTCAGTTTACTCCAGATGTGGCGTTTGGCACGCACTGTTTTGAGCATTTGCGAATGCTAGTTTTGTACTTTCTGACTTGGGTATTGGGTCAGTCTTGTCATTTTGTATTGAGTCAGTCTTTTCATACTGAGTTAGTCGGGTCTGTCTTGTTGTATCGAGTCAGTCCTGTTTTGTTAGAGTCGGGTGATTTCGGGGGTGTTACCTCGGACATCTTTGCTTTTTTTGAGTCTATTTCTACCTTGGAGCCAGTTATGCCAACAGATCTGAATGAAATAGCAGTGATTTTCACACTCTTGTGTTTGCTTCTGCCTTGCGCCAGTTGTGCCAGAAATGTTGAACGAAACGACAGTGCTTTTCACCTGCTCTTTTGTGCCTTGAACTCATTGCATTGACCTAAGTTTTTTAAAACCTTTTGAACACTGCGGTGAAAACAAAGAGGAAAGAATTTCTCGAGATTTGCAAAACTTTGATCAAATTGAGAGAAAGAGAGGCGTGCTAAGCCCTTAATGATTGAAATCATGTTTGTCGGCGTGAGTACTGAGAAGGACCCTGGCTCGATCAAGACTGGTTCCACACTATCTTCAGCGTGAGCGATTTGTCGCTTCTTTATAAACTTTCAAAAACAAAATATTTTGCGCAGTCCTGCGAAGACCTGTGTGGAATTGTTCTTGAGATTGTGCAGCTTAGGATCGCTTTCAGCCTCAAGACTTAAGCCCTTACTTTAAAACCTTGAACCACAATTCGAAGTGTTCAACGATCGACCATCAAGGGAGGCCTGTGTGGCCAGATTGGAAGCAGCCCTCGAGCAAGAGGCACCAAAGTCAGATCAAGAAGATCAGATCTCATTAGAAGAAGCATGTAAAGCTAGAACAGAAGCACCCCTCTAACTAGGGAAAAAAATGTCCGATGTGCTCGAAGAGCCGAAGATGGGTCCTTCAGCGAATCAATACAGCAGTCATTTTCCTAGACTTAGATGACTTCAGGATCTCAAAACCATTTGGCATGGACTTGTTACATTTTTACCCTTTGAGAGGCTCGCTAGGCCGAAAACCCGGAAGGGCGACCCAGGCAAAAGTTAGAGCAAGAGAAAAATACAAACAAAAAAAAAATGAAAAAGAAATGAAAAAAAAAAAAGAGAAAAAAAAAGAGAAAAAAGAAAAGAAAAAAAAAAGAAAGAAAGAAGAACAAAGCTCGCAAGGTCGAAAACCCGCGACAGGCGCCTTGGCAAAAGTTAGAGCCTAAAAAGGAGAGGTTAATACCCGAGTGTACCTTAACCCCGAACTACGTAAGGCTTGATTCCCATGTTTGGGATACGTAGGCAACTTCATCTTGAAGTCCAGCCATAAACACTTCGAATTCGACTATGTCCATGTAATGGTTTTGACCATCATTGTCTTCTCTGTATCCAAGAATTTGGTTGTATTCGTCACTCTGAGGATTGACTACAATGCGCTGTGGTGCCATTCAAACAAGGGGCAACTTTCCGTTGCCATTCAATGCGCTGTGGTGCCGTCCAAACAAGGGGCAACTTTCCGTTGCCATGTAGTGTCCTCCAAGCAAGGGGCAATTTTCCTTCAGATCTGAGGTTGTGCATCTCAAGAGTAGGTTCTGCGCTCGTTGAGCAGTGGTTGTTTGCGAAAATAGTTTTTGAGAGTTTTTACTGAGGTTGACTAATTCTCTCGAAAATTATTCCTTTTTTTCCAAAACTGAACCATTTCTTGGACCTAAAACAGGAAATTTTCAGTGCTCACAGCCTGACTTGCATGATTTTAAATCAGAAAATCAAACAAGCATGTTAATCCAACTCTCATGTTGGTCAAAATTGTTTTAGTAGAAAGCCAAAACAAAAGAATGGTCAAAATAATGAACTAGGGGCACAGTTGAGTCAGGTGTCCTGTCTTTGCCCTATTGTCAATGCATTCGCCAAGAAGGGCACTCTACTTGCCAGAAAAGGGCACCACTGAAGCTGACCGCAAAAGCGCAGAAAGCTCTCACATCCTCCAAGCAACGAGTTATCAAGCCAAGTGCGAAGCACGAACATGAATGGGACAAGATATTCCACTCCCTTATCTGGACAGATCTGATCACGTCCAAACTCCCCAGCAGAACATCGTCAACCGATGTCAGCTGCAGATTTGCTACACACCCAATTATAGCACAGCCCCTCTGTGGAAGAAACTCACTGTTGTGAACAAGAAGAAGAATCTAGCAGAATGCTAGGGGCAAGAGCCCACAACTTTCTGTTTATCCATCAACCACCCAGGGGAGGGACAAAAAATGAGAGATTGAAGAATAGAGAGATGTGCGCTGAGAGAAAGAGCGAGAAAAGGGTTTTGAGAGAAAAAAAGAGCCTGAGTGCCAGAGTGATGTGAGAATTACAAAATAGAAAGGGTGGGAAAGAATACCCGGAGAAACTGGCTCCTCGTTCACTGAGAGGTCTCTCATCTTTGTAACACGTCTGTTTGTAGTGTCTTTTGTTTTGGTCGTCTCGATGTTTGCTTTGAGTCGTTCCGAGCGTGTCTCGATGTGTTTAGGTTGTTTACCTTTGTTTTCCTTTGTTGAGTCGTGATGCGCTGTGTCCAGTCGTAGACTCAATACCCAGTTGAGAATTCATTTTCAATTTTCGATTTCAAAATAAAATCATTTTGTGCTCAGAGTACTATGCCATTCTCCACATTTGTGCAAAATAGTATTTGTTCTTTCATAAAACCGCAGGGTTCAACCCAGGACATGTCAGAACAGTAAAACCAGGACCTATTTGAAGCTATCTGGGTTCTAGACTACAAAGCAAAAGAAAAGAGGAAAAATGTCGGGTATCTGAGTTTGTTTCAACTACAGTAAGTTCCGAGACTACATTCCGTGTGTACCTCTTCAAGTCTTGCCAATGCTCCGAAGTATGAGTGTGCCTCTACCTCAAGCTCAAGATCAAGTCTGCTTTAAGCCAAAATGGCAATCAGAAGTGCTCTCCTCGAGTACCGTTTCATGCCAGGGACATCTTGGCCGTGTTTGCAATGAGTTCCTAGGAGACCAACTGCGACGGTGGAAACTAGAGTTCGAATGGCTGATGCCTAGAACGTAAAGGTTCGGGATTTCCGGGACTAAAGTCTGGTTTAAATACCCAGGGGTGTATCCCCGGCTTGAAATCTGTATAGAAGCCCCGTAGGTTGAGATAGCGTGTATGCACCTCAATTTTGGATACTGAACCAACCTAGTTTGTCACCCCGTTGGAGAATAGGGAAAGTTGTGAATATGATCAGGAAGAAAGGCAGCATCCAAAGTGTTCTACGTGAAGAACCCTTGTCAGCATTTCAGAACCTTTGTACTGTGATTTGAAGGTAAAGTGTTCGAAGAGCACAAGGGGAGATCCCTATCGGAGAAGAGCGGTTCACCGCCACTCACCTCATGAGGTGCTTTCTAACGCTGTTTTGTCCATTTATTGCTTTCCTTAAGCATCATGCATTGTAATGCATTGTACCTATCAAGTTTCTTTCTCATTCATGCACGATATTGTATGTACGGTTCATTCTAAGAAGTTCCGTTTGAGATCATTTATTTAGTGTATCAATCACACTCCATTCAGTTAGTGTATCAATCACACTTCATTTATTTAGTGTATCAATCACACCTCATTCACCCTTAGTGTATCTATCACACTTTCTTACTTCATTCAGTGTATTCAATTACACTCTCATTTATTTAGTGTATCAATCACACTTCATTCATTCAATGTATCAATTACACTCTCATTTATTTAGCGTATCAATCACACTTCATTCACTTAGTGTATCAATTACACTCTAACTCATTTAGTGTATCAATCACACTTCATTCATTTTGTGTATCTATTACACACATTCTCATTTTGTGTATCTATCACGCACATATTCACTTTTCTGTATCTATCACACACATTCTCATTTTCTGTATCTATTCCACGTATTCTCATTTTCTGTATCTATCACACACATCCTCATTTTGTGTATCTATCATGCACATATTCATGTCATTATCTTTTGTGTATCCATCACACCTGTTCACTAAGTGCATCTATCACACTTCGTGTTCACCTTTAGTATATCAATCATACTTTGTTCACTAAGTGCGTCTATCACACTTCGTGTTCACATTTAGTATATCTATCATACTCTGTTCACTAAGTGCATCTATCACACTTTGTGTTCACCTTTAGTATATCAACCATACTTTGTTCACTAAGTGCATCTATCACACTTTGTGTTCACCTTTAGTATATCAATCATACTCTGTTCACTAAGTGCATCTATCACACTTCGTGTTCACCTTTAGTATATCAATCATACTTTCTTCACTAAGTGCATCTATCACACTTTGTGTTCACCTTTAGTATATCAATCATACTTTGTTCATTAAGTGCATCTATCACACTTCGTGTTCACATTTAGTATATGCATCATACTTGTTCACTAAGTGCATCTATCACACTTTGTGTTCACCTTTAGTATATCAATCATACTCTGTTCACATAGTGCATCTATCACGCTTTGTGTTCACCTTTAGTATATCAATCATACTTTGTTCACTTGGTGCATCTATCACACTTTGTGTCCATGTTTAGTGTATCAATCACACTTCATCACCTTTTGTGTATCCATCACACTTTGTTCACCTAGTGCGTCTATTACACTTTGTGTTCACCCTTGTGTATCTATCACACGCTTACCTAATGCATCTATTACACTTTGTTCACTTTGTGTATCTATCACACGTGCTCACTTTTGTGTATCTATCACACGCTCGCTTTGTGTATCTATCACACTTTACTTGCTTTGTGTATCTATCACACGCTCGCTTTGTGTATCTTCACACTATGCTCACTTAGTGTATCTATCGCACATGCTTACTCACTTTGTGTATCTATCGCACATATTCGTGAAGATTTCACAATTTTCAAACCGGTTTCGCGTAGCGTATAAGTCCAATTATCAAAGTCTTCCTGCATATCATTTGCATCCTGCCCCTGAACTACGCTGGTTTGATTCCTTGCAAAGGGATACGTAGGCAGCCTGCAGGCACAACCATTTATTTATCGGTATTTTGTTTGTTTGTCCAAGTCTTCGACCTTGTCAAAAATGGGATGTCTCTGGGCTTTGACATTCACTCACGTCACTTCTTGACTTCCAAGTTCTGCCAAAGAGGGGCAACTGTAGACACCCCATTTTTGACCGCCCTTAAGACTTGGGCGCTACTGATGGTTTACCTGGTGGAGAAAGGTGTGCAGGGCAAAGGTCCAGTTTCTTCGGCAAGGAGAGAGGCAAATCTCAATTTCACACCCCATTTTGGACCAAAGTTATTTTGGATGGTTTTTAGACCTTAAAACCCTCTCTTTCAAAACATTTTTGAAATAAAGTTTCTGCGATGTTTCGAGGCTCACATTTTGTCAAACGTTGCGCTTTACGGTAAACCGAGCAAGGACAAAGTGGAAATGAATGAAAGAGAGATGAAATCTTTGAAAAATCTTTCAAAACACTTTGCTTAGGGGTTTGAAGTTGAAGAAAGGAGGGGAAGAGAGAAGAAACCAAGTTGGAGAAGAAGATAGGCAAGAATCGCTAAGAGAGGGACGAGCAGTCCTCGCTAAATCAAGATTATTTGCCTATACACTTGGATTTAAGCTATGAGGCCACCACCATTGGAAAGAATACTTCTGGGGCTTCATTTTTCATTCAAGAATCTCTTAAAGCTGAGTCCGGATGGGGGAGATATGATTGGTTGAAGTTGGGCATCATCCCGGTTGGACCGAAACTGAGCAGCCTTCACCAAACCAAGCATAACTTTTTGCATAGTAGGAATTTTGATGCAAGGCTGGTGCCATTGGAAAGCTTACTTCCGGGGCTTCAATTTTGACACACGAATGACCTGAAAAGGAGTTCATATGAAGAAGTTATTCACATTTGAAGTTGGACCTACTGAGCAGATTTTTCCTGCCGACCGACCAAATAGATGGCCGACCGGCCAGAAAAGATGGCCGACTGACCAAGTTTGCTAGCCGACGACCTTCCGGAGTATTCTACAGATTGAATGGATGCCAGCTGTGCCAGCTGGAGGGCGTAGACTGGATCTTCTATACACGTGTATGGAGGATCTTTGCCCTTATTTTGAAGCTTCTAAGAGAAGCTTTGCTCCCTTGGCTCTATAAAGGAAGCTCTCCACTTCCTTATAGCTGGTTCAAAAAATTCCAGAGGTTTACAACTCTCTCTCCCTCTATATCTCTACACTTGAGCCTCTAAACCCTAGTTTTCTTGGACCATTTGCACTACAACCCTTAGCACCACACCTCTACCATCCATTCCAGCACTTTGGGACTGATTTGCAAGGGTTGAAGGTTCACCAACTTGGTCCAAAATCTCCAGCTTTGCTGCTCTTCAAGGGTAAGCACCTATTTCCCTTAAACTTGCATTTTTTTGCTCCATCGATTAGCCTTACTTGCAAGTATTTCTGGACTTTGTCATAAACCAAAAAGTGTCATATTTTGAGCCCCTCTTCAACTTTGTTGAAGGGCTCTTTGCTGCTTGAGGCCATCTACTTCCCCTTACCCTCTATCTCTCTTTTAGGGCTATTTTTGCATCACATTTTAGCCTTACTTGTGAGCATTTTCGAGATTTGATATAAACTGGAAAAAGTCTTGTTTTGACATCCTCTTCAAGTTTGGTTAAGGTCCCATTTCTGTTTGGGGTCATCTTCTCCCTATGCATGCTTCATCTCTCCATGATTAGGGCTATGCATTAGAGCACTTGCATTGGCCATGGTTTGGCCTCTTAGCCACTGAAATCCAGTGGATTTTTAGTGGCTTAGGTGCATCCTTGAAGGCCAAAATCAGAGGGGGGTGACCCCCTCTCTCCTTGTCTTGTTTGGTGGTCCTTTTGGCCTTCCAAAGGGACCTTATTTTGCATACATTGAAGTCACTTCCCAGGCCTCATTCTAAGGGTTTTGAGGTCTGTCTTGGCTCTGTCCAAGGCCCTTTTGGCCATTCTTTATGTCCTTCATGCATGTGAGGAACAACCCTTCTCAAGGCCTTTCAAGAGGGCCTTTCATTGTATGCTTTATTGATCAATTTTAGGGCCTTTTGGGTGAGTTTTAGGGCTGTCATATTTGATTTCCAGAGTTGATTTGGCCTTGTTGAGTGTCCATCATATATGTGCTTAATAATCCTTTGTATGGCCTTTCAAAGGAGCTCATCATTTTTCCACATGTTGGCTGGATTTCAGTGATTATTTGGGCATATTTTGACATGATTTATTCACTGATTTTGGCTGGTTTGGTGAGATTTCATGCGCATCATATAGTTGTAATACAACTCATGCTTACTAGCCAATTTTGCATGTTGCCTTAGCTCTTCATGTGAACACCTTTTGGCCATACTTTGAACTAGAAATGTTCGTGTTTTGGGACTGCCTTGGCTCTGTCTTTGTGTTTCATAGTCAAATAATGCATGCTTTGTATAGCTATAAGTCAATACATGTGCGTAATTTTGAGTTTCGGGGCCCATCTCATGCATCGGGTGCCATATTTCCATGTTTCGGGACCATTTAGCATCATGTTGCAGTGCTGAAATTACATGTTTGTATGCCACCTTGCATCCCTTGCCATGCCTTGGTAGAGTGGCATTTGATGCCTTAGGTTCGGTCTTCGGTTTGCGTGCATGTGTGCACGCATTTCGATTGTCTCATTTTCATCTAATGGCCACTGATTTTGGCATGCTTGCGAGCTATCCATGTTAGTTTAAGTCCATCATCGCATGTTGTTGCATGCCATGTTTGCTTACATGTTTAGGTTGCGCGCCTAGTATACATTGCTCATTTGCATGTTCATGTTGCATACTTAGCCTCCATGCCTAGGTTGCATTCCATTGAGCTTGCATCCCTTGCCTCTTGATCAATCATGATAGGGGTTGGGGCCCTTTGATGTGTTTTGTGCTTGCATTTCATTTGATATCAAAGTTGCACACTTGGCTTTTGGGCCATCATGCATTGAAATGCGTGATTGATGGCCCGAGGGTCGAGGGCCATGCTCCCTTGAGAGTGTTCCCTTTGGCCGGTGACCATTCCACTTGGCCGGTGGTGTCCCCCAATATCCAGAGAGTGTTCCTTGAGAATTGTGCTATTTTCAGAGGGGCAAGGTAGTGTAAACAGAGGCAACAGTGCTATGGCAGCGAGTTTCCGGGCGAGATGGGTTGGGCATGCATCATCACACGCCTCCCGAGGCAGGGCTGCGGCCACCTTCTTTCTGCATTTATTTTGTTAATTAATTAGAAGTTTTGTAATAATTAATTTAGTATTATTTATTCAGACTGTAATATTTATTCGGACCCTCCGAGCGAGGGAAATTGTGTAATAAGTGTGCGTGAGTGTGTGTATGTCTTCCAACCCCACGTCTTTCTTCCCTTTTATTTACTAGCTTTCGATGGTTAGTTTAGGGCATATCTAAATTAGCATACCTTATGCTATGCATGCGTGCATTCATACATTTGTCTTGCATGCACCGGGCTCGGCGCATCACTCTAACTGCATTTGTATTTCAATTCCAAATTGAATACATGTTAGTTGTAGCATTTCACATGTCATTGTAGATTAGCCGAGCCTATCTTAGTTGCATTTTGCATGTGTTGCATTAGCCATCTTAACATGAACTAGGATCATGCATATGATTACTAACTAGTTTCTGTTTTGGCTTGGAGTACTGGGTGAGCTTTTATGCTTTAGCATCCTTGCATGTGTGTGAGTGTTGCCATCACAGCATGATTACCATGAGGCTAGTTGCTTATGTGATATAAGTGCTTGAATGCCTGTGGATGGAGGTTGAATCACCTAAATTGGAATAATGCATTAAAACTGTGAGTTTTAAGCCCACTAGATAGTGGCAAAACCATCTTTTCTAAAGCCCACTTGAGGGTGGTAAAATCTGCATTTTAGCCTACTTGCGAGTAACAAACCATTTTCAAAACAAACATGTAATGTTTTGTTCCAATGTAGGCGATTTGGTCTATACTTGTTTACTGTGCGCATAACATAGTAATTCTAGGCTAATAACCAGAATAAGAACACATAATGTTTTCAAAACAAGATATCATGGTTAGTAGAGGCCGATCTTCGGATCGGGCGAGAGGGGGTGCTCATAGCTGACCTTCCCCAATCGTACCCAAGTTCCCAAGCCGAGGCAACTTTGGTGATGACGGACACATGGCCTTTGGCACCGAGTCAGGGTTTCCTAAATTTCTCAAAATAAAATATTTAGGTGGCGACTCTGTATCTGGCAAAGCAGTCCATGTTCCGCACTTCTTTCAAAAAAATCTGTTTTCTCAAAACGATTTGCCAGATTTGGACTCTTTGGTTCAGATTAAGAACCGTGACAATTTGAGTCCGAACTGTAGTAGACCCACAAACGAACAAAACGGGAGTCATCCTCCCGGGGCGTTCGGGGACGTCTATAGTGCCCAATCAATCTATTTCATGAACAAGCTCCAACATGTACCAAGAATGGGGTTGGGAAGAAGTGGCCAGAAAGGCGTCACTGCATTGGCCGATGTGCCAAATGATCCACATGCCTTTGGTCTTGGGTATACACCCACCAAAGAGGATTAGGTTAGGAAAGGAAAAGAGATAGCAGGCAGAGCTAGAGCTAAGCAAATCAGGAAGCCCTATCAACTTGTGCATAGACCAATACAGGGAACCCTGAATGGTCATTTTGTTTGGGAGGGTGAAGACTTTCCATTTTGTTGTTTCCCCGAACCTTGGTTCAATTCTGAGAAGTAGCGTGTTCCCGGCTTTGAAATTTTCTTCGACTTGCAGCTGCAAGACAGTGATACAGAGGAAAATGCTGAACTGACTGCTGAAGCTGAACCGAGCATAGAACATGACCTGGACAGCAGCGAACTTGAAGTAGGGGCAGCATTGGCATGTCTCTTTTCAGATCCTCCGATTAACTCAGAGAGCTTGGGAGATAACATGATCGTTTCCATGATCGGGGACCAACTGGGCATGAACCTTTCTAGTAGTATTTTGGATGCATCTAATGCACCATCCCTCATTTGGCAGCTGGAGGAGGGCTACCTGTCTAATAGTTCTGAGTCGGGTAGTGAACCAGAATCTGATTCCACAGTCTATGGAGTCAGAATCAGATTCTGGTGCTTCTGAGTCGTAGTCCAGTATTTCTGGGGGTGATAACTCGGATGCCAAGGTCTTGTCCAGGTCGTCTTTCTCTTTTGCTTTTGAGTCGGCTGTAACTGAAGAACTGGATGAGCTGGACCTTTTAAATGAGAATGCCACTACAGATTCTGAGTATTTCTCTGTGCCGCTTGTTTATTGCGTTGATCAAGACTTTCAAAATTTTAATGAAAATGATGAGAAAGGAATTCCTCTGGTTTTGAAAATTTTGATTAATCGGGAGGAGGAGAGGTTTGCAAAACCCCTTGTTGATGAAATCATTGCTTTTAATGTAAGTACTGAGAAGGATCCGCATTTGGTTCAGATCAGGTCCACGTTGTCTTCGAAGGAGCGCGAGCGTTTAGTCGCTTTATTAAAAGATTTCAAAGATGTTTTCACGTGGTCCTACGAAGACATGCCTAGAATCGATCTTGAGATTGTACAGCATCGGATCCCTCTTAACCACGATGCCCGACCCATCAAGCAGAAGTTGCAAAGAATATGCCTGGATTGGGCTTTGAAAATCAAGGAGGAAGTCACCAAACTTGGTTGGCCAATATCGTCCTAGTGCCGAAATGATGGCAAAATCAGAGTCTGTGTTGACTTCAGGGATTTGAACAAAGCCAATCCGAAGGACGACTTTCCCTTGCCGCATATCGATGAATTAGTGGACTTCACCGCAGGTCATGCGTTGTTTTCCTTCATGGCTGGATTTTTCGGGTATAACTAGATTCTGATGGCGCCCGAGGACAGAGAGAAAACCGCCTTCACTACGCCATGGGGAACCTGCTGCTACAGGGTAATGCCGTTTAGGATGAAGAATGCTGAGACTACCTATCAAAGGGTTGCAACCACAATTCTGCATGATATGATCCATAAGGAGGTCAAAGTGTATGTGAACGACATGATTGTCAAGTCCAAAGAAACAGAGGGCCACTACATCACCTTAAAGAAATTCTTTCAACGGATCAAAGAGTACAAACTGAGGTTGAATCCACAGAAGTGTACTTTCAGTGTAACAGCATGGAAAATGCTGGGTTTTTTGATCACACAGAGGGGCATCGAGGTAGATCCTTCCAAAATTAAGGCCATCCTAGAAATGCCACCACCAATGACTGAAAAGGAGGTGCGAGGCTTTCTGGGTAAAGTGCAATTCATAAGACGGTTTATTTCTAAATTAACCTTGACTTGTGAACCACTTTTTGGTCTCCTGAAGAAAGAAAAGAAATTTCGATGGGATGATTGATGTCAATTCACTTTTGAGCAGATCAAGCAGTATCTTCAGAATCCCCCTATGTTGTCGTCACTAGACCTGGGAAAGCCCTTGATTATGTATCTGTCAGTAACGGACACAACAATGGGATGCATGCTTGCTCAAGAATCTGAGAATAGGGTGGAGAAAGCCATCTATTATTTGAGCAAGAAAATGCTGGATTATGAGACCCGCTACACTCTGCTGGAGAAAGCTTTCTTAGCCTTGGTATGGGCTACCAGGAAGTTGAGGCACTACTTGTTAGCTCATTCTGTAATTCTGGTTTCGAGATTAGATCCCATCAAATATCTCTTTCAGAAGCCAGCACTTACGGGTAGACTAGCTTGTTGGTTGCTTCTTCTCTCCGAATTTGATCTAAAGTATGTCACTTGCAAGTTGGTCAAGGGGAGAGCTGTGGTGAAGTTCCTGGTAGATCACCCAGTAGAAGGGGATGAAGCGGTAGAATACTTATTCCCAGATGAAGCTATTCTGCAGGTCGAGGAAAAGATTTGGACAATGTACTTTGACGGAGCGTCTAACCAATACAGTTACAGGATAGGTGTGTTGCTGATAGCACCCAACAATTCCAATATACCCGTAGCCTTCAAACTCCGGTTCAAGGTATCTAATAACGAAATAAAGTATGAAGCGTCTATCGTTGGTTTGGAAGCCACCCTGAAACTACGGGCAAAAAGGTTAGACATCATTAGGGACTCGAACCTAGTTGTTTCTCAAGCAAATGGAGACTGGAAGGTCAAAGAAAAAAAGATGAAGATTTATCAGCAAACCCTGGATGTTTTGATTCCTAGGTTTGAAAAGCAGACTTTCACGCATCTATTAAGAGAGAATAACAGGTTCGCTGATGCTTTATCAACTATATCATCCATGATAGACATCCCGCTTGGACTAGTTTAGTTAGAATAGTTAGTTAATTAATTCATATGTTGTTATAATAATTAGTTAAGTAGCTTAGCTAGTTTATTCATTTCATTTTGTAATAGTTAATTAATTAGCACAGCTTAGCTAGTTAGTTTATTTGGACCTTCCTTCATGAGGGCTCAATGTTGCAATAATGTTTATATTTTCCAACCCCATGTCTTTCTCCCTTTTATTTACCAGCTTATGATGGTTAGATTAGGAGCATCATGCTTCATTTAGCATATCTTATGTTTACATCCATTTGTATTGCATGCATCGAGGCTCGGTTCATCATGCAAACTTGCATTGTTAGTTTAAATACATTCTTGAATACGTGCTTAGACCGCATGCTATCAAAATGATTCATATGCCATATTAGTAGCCGAGCCTAGTAATTGCATATTGCATGTGTTGCATTAGTAATCTTGCATTAGTTAGGATCATGCATATTTTCTAACTCTTTTGTTTATTTCGGCTTGGAGTACTAGATGAGCCTTTTACCCACTTTAGCATATCACATAAGTGTGATTGTTGCCATATCTAGTATGTCTATCATGAATGTTACCCAAAAGACAACCTAAGAGGGGGGGTGAATTAGGTTTTTACAATTAATATTAATAATACCCTAATAAAAATTATGACTAGCACAATAGATAAATATAATTAATGAAATAAATATAATTAAAACAAGTGTCTTAACAACTATGTCAGTTAATGATTTTAGCACAGTAAAAATGTGAAATACAGTTATAGCAATTTAAAATAAAATAAAGAGATAAGGGAGAGAGAGGCAAACAAATTTATAGTGGTTCGGCTTCAACTCGGCCTACGTCCACTCCTCAAGCTTCACTTGAGATTTTCCACTACCTTCTAGCTTCACAGGGGTGCTAGAAATCTCTTTACAAATGGAGCAATCTTCCACGGATTTTACACAGACTTTACAAATCCAAACCCTTGCAAATCTTAGGTGATTCACAATCACTCTCAAGATTTCAAGAACACAGTGTTTGCAACACTTTTACAACATGAAATGGTATTTTTTTTTCTTTCAAAGAAAGCTTATAATAAATATCTCTCAAAGATAGATATATAAAATGAAGTTTTGATTTTTCTGTAAATCTCACACAGGAAAGATGGGCTTAAAGCTATAAAGCTCAGTGTATAATTTCTGAGAATAGATGTGAGTGATTATAGATCAAAGAATATTTTCAAGCTTTTTTGTTGTAACTTGTTTTACATTAGAGGCTTTGGTATATATAATGAAAATTATAGCCATTGTAGCCATCATTACTAATTTGAATAACTTCCACTTGAACCTTTTGAACCTTTTGACCTATTCATTTGAATTTATAGCCGTTATACTCCATCATTACTAATTTGAATATCTCCACTTGAACCTTTTGAATCTTTTGAACTATTCATTTGAATTTATAGCTGTTGTAACTCCATCATTACTAATTTGAATATCTTTCCCTCCATCATTACAAATTTGAATATCTTCCACTTGAATCTTTTGAACCTTTTGAACTATTCATTTGAATTTATAATCGTTGTAACTCCATTATTATTAATTTGAATATCTTTTCCTCCATCATTACAAATTTGAATATCTTCCACTTAAATCTTTTGAACCTTTTGAATTCCCGATTTAATCAAATATTAAATACATTCTAACAACATTTAGGATAAATGTTTAGGTGAGAAATAATGGGACAAAATAAATTTTGATTCTATTTTTCTTTTTCAAATAAATTAAAACATAATTAAATAAATTATCAAAATAAATTTTGGATTTAAAATATAATTAAATAAATCATCAAAATAAATTTTGGATTCTATTTTTCTCTTTCAAATAAATTAAAACATAATTAAATAAATTATCAAAATAAATTTTGGATTTAAAATATAATTAAATAAATTATCAAAATAAATTTTGGATTTAAAATATAATTAAATAAATCATCAAAATAAATTTTGGATTCTATTTTTCTCTTTCAAATAAATTAAAACATAATTAAATAAATCATCAAAATAAATAAGTCTAACAATCTCTCCCTTTTTGATGATGGCACACAATGATATTTTGATTTGATTTGGGAGTAAGAAAGGCTCCCCCTTAAGTCATGCTTCCTGAATTCATTTCTAAATACATAGGTTAGCACATGTATAATAAATAAGCTTTAATTAGAGACATGATATGAGACTAAGATATCAAACTATAAATACATAACATCAGATTAGTTTGAAAATAATACCATAATACAGGACATCATATAATTTCTCCCCCTGTGACATTATCAAAAAGAAATCATGGGTCAGAATCTGGAGGAAGAGGAGGAAAATGATAGTGATAAATGGCATCAAAAATATATATATAGAAAAAAATATATATATATCAATCAACGGTCAATCAACAAATATATATGTATATATAGCTATACAATATATAGACAGATATGCATACACATGCAACTCTCCCGCGTCTCTCTCATTTTTTGCAAAACGCGTTTGACACGCGGCCTCACTTTTGCGTCATTGGCCGACAAAAGCAGGCTCTCCTTGATTGCCGCTCGCCTCAGCTATCTCACCCTCCTTGTCTTCTTCTCTTCAGCCTCTTCTCTTCAGCCTTCTTCTTAATCACACTCGTCTGCGTCTTCTTCTTCACCTCACTCTCTTCTATTTCTCTGCAACTCATTTCTTTTACACCTCGCACCTCGAAACCATGGCTTCCTCATCCCGTTCCCTCACTCTATTTTCGGACCTGAACGATCCCATGAGCTCTGCTGGACCAAGTGCCCCTACTCCTACTCTTCCTGTCATTCCTCTTCCTAACCTTCCTATGATGTCGATTGAGCAAATCATGGTAGCTCAATCTGACATAGAAGCCAATCATTTCACACTAACGTCCTGTATGGAGACGGTGACTGCAGTCACAAAATTGGCTCACCGATTACAGAACAGGACGAGTGAGCTCCAGCAGGTCAATGCCCAACTCTCGCTACTTCAGCGTATGTACAAGGATGCGCGAGCTGAAATAGGCGCACTGAAGGCCGAAAATAAATAGCTTAAACGGAAGACGACCTCCATGGCCTGATTTGGAGCAACGTCGTTCTTGGCCTTTGATAGTCAGTGGGGATTCGTCGCTCTCGACGAAAGCACGGGGGCAGGGGCATCAAGGGTCACCCAAGGTGATAAAAAGAAGAAGAAAACGGTGGAAGAGGCGAGTAAGTGAGGTCGGCGTATGGCCGAAAAAAATTGAAGGGTTGTTTTATTTTATTTTATTTTTTGTGTATTTTTGTTTTCTTTTGTTTTGTTTTTTTTTTTTTTTTTGTTTTTTTTTTTTTTTTTTTTTGTTGAAATATGTTTAGTTTGATCGGCGTATGGCCGTAAAAAAAATGAAGGGTGTTTGTTTGTTTTTTTTTTTTATGTAAATAGTTGTATTTTGATTTGCTTTTGTTTTTATGTTTAAGTACTAAAAAATGAAATTAAAAAGCAGAAAAAAATAAGAAAATTAAGCCTAAACAAAAAATAATAATGAGAAAAAAAAATAAAAAAAATGAAGCCTAATAGCAAAATAAAAAAAAAATAAAAATAAAGTAAAATAAAATAAAATAATACCAGCAGAAATTAAACTTAATGGGACGTTGGTGTTGCTAGAATGGTAATGCAAATAAAATACCATGAGGGTTTTAAAAAAATCAATGTATGCAAAGTTAATTTTACCTCAAGATGCAGAACCAAAAAAAAAAAATTACACAGTTTAAAACTAATCAAGTTTAAATTTTTCCCCTTATTTCATTTGGCAAAATCAATAGGAGATATAAACAATGAAAGCTCATAACTGAAATGTTCTCCTCAATAATATCAAATAGGATGCCAAATGTTACCAATAAGGATGCCAAAATGATACCAATATGCAATCTAGAAGATTTAACAATCATAGCTCAAGTATTATGTAGAATACCAAATATTGCTCATAATAGGTTAAACTAAATATAATCTCATGGAGCTAATGTAATTCAAAAAAAATGAAGCATGTTCAAGGTATAGCAATCCATATGCCAAGAAAAATCATGAATTTCAATATGCACCACACATTTAAGCATAGGTATGATTTTTAGGTAAGAGCATCATCAAATAGTATACATTGCAAATCATATGAAGCATAATCAATCTTTTCATATCAATGTAATAACAGTATTAGCTCAAGGGATATAAGATAGAATTTTTACCTCAAAAGCTTAAGAGAGTATATGAGGCATACGTTAGGTTCAAGAGATGGAAGCTTTTCAATCTTCAATTTTCTTTCATGAGGAGTTCATCTCAAAAGGGTTTAACAAGTATGTTAGCAAAATGATTTCTCCCCCTAAGTTGGTGCTACCCTTTTCTAATGTGATTTGTGTAAATATAGCATTCATAGAACAATCACTGTTACTCAATAAAAATACAGCACAAATCACTTCTTATCACAAACTCAAAAAGTGAAAAATAATTCAATGATCAAACAAGAGTTTGGAATGCTATTTTTCAGAATTTTCAAGTTGTAGCACATAGCATAATATGCATAAGAAAATAGCGTTATGCTCTTTGTTTTATTAAAAAATGATACAACAATCTCATTTAATCACATAACATTATCAAGAGGCATTTTCATCAATTCAATCTACATATTCAAGTGTGATAAAAACATTTTACTTAATGTGGAACATAACATGAATGTTATAATTAATTCAACAATTTATCAATCAAAAACATTTCATGAGATGTATGCCAATATAATCCATATTCAAAAGATATTCAATAGGATAGATGCAATGTCTTTACAAATGTATGATGCTTCTTTTCATTTAGACATTGTTGATGGATCATAATCAACGAATTTCATAACTCATTCAAATATTCCAATGTAAAGCATATAAACATGAAAATTTCATATTGAGCATATTCTTGAGATCATAAATGTAAAATTCAAAATATAGATAGTATACATCTCAAAAACATACTATGACATCAAAATTGATTCTACAAATATATGACTCAAAAAGGAATTAACATATTAATAATAAAAAAGCCTTTTTCATTTTGAATTCTACGACAGAGTTTTGTGAAAGAATAAAAATGTTTCATCTTTGTGTGCTAAAACATAACCCATGTAAATCTTGAATAATCATCAACAATAACAAGACAATAACGTTTACCACCTAGACTAGATGTCCTTGAGGGACCAAATAAATCCATATGCAATAGTTGTAAAGGTCTAGTTGTGAAAATATGAGATTTTGATTTAAATGATGTTTTAGTTTGTTTTCCTTGTTGACAAGCACTACAAAGATGATCTTTTTCAAATTTAATTTTTGGAAGTCCAATGACCAAATCCTTTTTCAAAAGTATAGCAATGAAATCCATATGAGCATGACCAAGTCTTCTATACCATAACCAACTATTTTCATTATTAACATATAAACATTTAACATCACTAGCATAGAGATTATTAAGATGAAAAATATAAACATTATCATGGCGATTACTAACGAATAAAGCTTTATAATCATTTGTGCTTTCAATTGTGCAATGTGATTTATCAAAAATAACTCGATTACCTTTATCATATAATTGATTAATACTAAGTAGGTTATGCTTAAGTCCATCAACAAGTAAAACATTTTCAATAGAAGGGTTAGGAGAAATACCGATTCTACCAATACCGATGATTTTTCCTTTCTTGTTGTCTCCAAAAGTAACAAATCCTCCATCTTTCGATGATAATTTAGTAAAGAATGATTTATCCCCGGTCATGTGTCTGGAACATCCACTATCAAGGTACCACTTTTCTTCTTTAGCTTTGGACTTAAAGCAAACCTACAAGATGACAATCAAGTGTTGGTTTTTGGTACCCATAGTTTCTTAGGTCCTTCTTGGTTAGTTTTGTTAGATCCCTTAATAATCCAAATCTTTTTAATTCTCATGTTCATATTCTTTTTGAATGGACAATAAGATACATAATGGCTTTTCTTTCTACAATAATGACAAGTAATATGAGGGAGCATCATGAGAGGTGCCTTTTCAAAAATTGTATTGAGATTCTTTTGTTTCTTAATAGGATCATATTCAATACCTGCTTTATCAAAAACACATCTTTGATTTCCAAGAAGCATGTTGAGATTATCTCTACCTTTTATAAAATTTTCAAGTGTTTTTGTTAAATCATCAACATTGTTTTTTAAAGTAGTTTTCTCATTAGAGATAGTGTCAAAATCATTTTTCAAAATAATTTTTTCTTTCTTTAATTCTTCTACATTAATAGATAAAGATGCAACAGATTTCTTTAACACATTATTTTTGGCACAAACTTTTCTAAATTCATTTGATAGTTCATGGAATGCACTTTCAAGTTCTTCATAAAGAGTAGTTACCTCATTTTAAGTAGAGTCTTCATCTTTAAGAACCATGAGACATAAGTTGGCTATTTCATTTTCAATTTCATCACTTGAGCTTTCATCTTCACTTTCTCCCCACGCTGCTACCATAGCCTTTTTGTTTCTTTTGTAGTCTTTTCCATGATTCTTCAATTTTGGACAATCCATCTTCATATGTCTAGAATTTTTGCACTCATAATAAATAATAGGTCATTTCTTGTTATCTTTGTTGTACTCTTTCTTGAAAGGTCTTCTTCCTCCATAATTATTTTTCTTCAAGTGCTTTTTGAGATTTCTACTAAACATGGCATAACTTTCATCCTCACTGAAGTTTTCATGTTCTTCTTCATTTGATGAGACTTTGAATGCAATTCCACTTTTCTTTTTGTTTTCAAGATCCTCATGTCCTTTCATGGTGATCTCATGAGTCATAAGGGAACCCATAAGCTCATCCAATCCAAGTGTGGAGAGATCTTTGGCTTCTATAATGGCGGTGACCTTTGCTTCCCAATTCTTTGGTAAACACCTAAGAATTTTTCTTACCACCTCACTATTAGTATAAGTTTTGCCAAGAGATTTCAAAGAGTTTATAATTTCAGTAAATCTAGTAAACATACTTGAAATAGATTCATCAGAGTTCATTTTAAACAATTCATAACTATGAACAAGCATATCAATACGAGATTCCTTTACTTGGTTTGTACCTTCATACGTTACCTCAAGTTTGTCCCAAATTTCTTTTGCCGAATCACAACTTGAAATTCTATTATACTCCTTAGAGTCTAATCCACAAACAAGGGTTAGTTTGGCTTTAGCATTGGCTTGCAATAATTTATGATCTCTCTCATCACATTCATCTTCAGTTTTAGGTACACTAATATTGTTAACTAATTTGGTAGGAATTTTTGGACCTTTGGTGACAATAATCCACATGGCATAATCAGTGGCTTGTAGGTATAGAGTCATCTTATCCTTCCAATGACTATAGTTGTTTTCGTCAAACAGTGGTGGCCTATTTGTGGCTTGTCCTTCAGCTAAGGTTGCCACGGATCGAAACTCCTAAATGGTTTTGATACGAATTGTTACCCAAAAGACAACCTAAGAGGGGGGGTGAATTAGGTTTTTACAATTAAAATTAATAATACCCTAATAAAAAGTATGACTAGCACAATAGATAAATATAATTAATGAAATAAAAATAATTAAAACAAGTGTCTTAACAACTATGTCAGTTAATGATTTTAGCACAGTAAAAATGTGAAATATAGTTATGGCAATTTAAAATAAAATAAAGAGATAAGGGAGAGGGAGGCAAACAAATTTATAGTGGTTCGGCTTCAACTCAGCCTACGTCTATTCCTCAAGCTTCACTTGAGATTTTCCACTATCTTCTAGCTTCACAGGGGTGCTAGAAACCTCTTCACAAATGGAGCAATTCTCCACGGATTTTACACAGATTTCACAAATCTAAACCCTTGCAAATCTTAGGTGATTCACAATCACTCTCAAGATTTCAAGATCACAGTGTTTGCAACACTTTTACAAGATGAAATGGTATTTTTGCTTTCTAAGAAAGCTTACAGTAAATATCTCTCAAAGATAGATATATAAAATGAAGTTTTGATTTTTCTGTAAATCTCACACAGAAAAGATGGGCTTAAAGCTGTAAGGCTCAGTGTATAATTTCTGAGAATAGATGCGAATGATTATAGATTAAAGAATATTTTCAAGCTTTTTTGTTGTAACTTGTTTTACATTAGAGGCTTTGGTATATATAAGGAAAATTATAGCCGTTGTAGCCATCATTACTAATTTGAATAACTTCCACTTGAACCTTTTGAACCTTTTGACCTATTCATTTAAATTTATAGCCGTTATACTCCATCATTACTAATTTGAATATCTTCCACTTGAACCTTTTGAATCTTTTGAACTATTCATTTGAATTTATAGCCATTGTAACTCCATCATTACTAATTTGAATATCTTTCCCTCCATCATTACAAATTTGAATATCTTCCACTTGAATCTTTTGAACCTTTTGAACTATTCATTTGAATTTATAGCAGTTGTAACTCCATCATTACTCATTTGAATATCTTTCCCTCCATCATTACAAATTTGAATATCTTCCACTTGAATCTTTTGAACCTTTTGAATTCCTGATTTAATCAAATATTAAATATATTCTAACAACATTTAGGATAAATGTTTAGGCGAGAAATAATGAGACAAAATAAATTTTGATTCTATTTTTCTCTTTCAAATAAATTAAAACATGATTAAATAAATTATCAAAATAAATTTTGGATTTAAAATATAATTAAATAAATCATCAAAATAAATTTTGGATTCTATTTTTCTCTTTCAAATAAATTAAAACATAATTAAATAAATTATCAAAATAAATTTTGGATTCTATTTTTCTCTTTCAAATAAATTAAAACATAATTAAATAAATCATCAAAATAAATAAGTCTAACAATGAGGCTAATTGTTTAATTGATAAAACTACTTGAATGCCTGTGGATGAAGGCTACTTGTTTGAATTGGAATAATTCGATCAAAGTGTATTTAAGCCCCCTTTTTCAAGTGGCAAATTCAAACTCTTTTCAAACAACCGACATGAGATCGAAATGTTCCAATTTTTGCCAATTAGACTATACTTGTGTGTGCATCACATAGTAATGTAGCTAATAATCGGAATAAGAGCATATAATGTAAATAAGAATCACATCATGATTAGTAAAGGCTGATCTTTGATCGGGCGAGCAAGGGTGCTCAATTCATGACATTCCCCTCTTGTACCTAAGTTCCCAAGCCAAAACAACTTTGGTGATAACGGACATGTGGCCTTTGGCACGAGTCTTGGATTTCCTAAATTTTCCAAAATAATTTAGGTGGCAACTCTGTATCTAGCAAAGCAGTTCATTTTTGGCAATTTGATTCAAAATCGATTTTTCAAAAAGATTTGCCGAATTTGGACTATTTGGTGTTTTATCTATTTCACATTGCACTTGTGAGATCAAATTAAAAAATGCAGGAGTCTGATACTGTAGGGCATATTCGCCTTCCGAAAGAGGGCACGAAAAAGTCAGGCTATAACTTCTGGCGATTCTACTGGGGACTTAGATAACTTAACTTGGACTTCATGATGTGAGTTTTTATCTACACTTTTATGTTTCTTTGCATTGTATTTGCATTGGTGCGCTTAAGTCACTATGTTTACCAACTGCTATTCCTGGACGGTTTGCCAGAGGCTTACCCAAAAGGCTGACCAGTCGTGGGCTCTGCCATGTTGGGAACACAAACCTTGGATCTGGACTACCGATGTACCGTTTTATCCTCCTTTCATTTCTCGGTGTTAGGTGTGAGAGGTATATTAGGTAGTCTTGCTGAGGTACCCTTTTTGACCATTCGGCCTAGTTGCATATCGAAAGCCATAGAGACTATTCCAAAATAGGATAGGATGCTTACCCGAATACAAGATTGTGTGAAACCGCTTTGTTTGAATAGTGAACCCTAGTTCCTGACGAAACTAGGACAAGGCAACCCTACCCCAGTATAGGGATGTTTTGGTTCTCTTTAACTGGTATGTACTTTACAGTGAAACTGTTTAGAATGTGCATGTCAGTTATATAGCGGTATCTGTTTTGGGGATAGAATTCAGTGTTGAGTGCAATTCTGTAGCTTTGATTACATCTGTGTTGGTAACATCTTAATTGAGGTGTTGTGCAGTTTGTAATTACTGCTTTCTTTTTGCTTTATTTCTTTTGCTAGGTAGTATAACACCATTGCTTTAGAAAGTTCGAATATCCCGCAAGTGCTCTAGACCCGTGTCAAAATGCTTTGCAAAGCCGGGGATCTTGTCTGGGACAACCTGTGTTTACCTTACTCCCACTGGTTACAAGATGGAGGAGAGTCAAGCAAACTTCACTAGTGTAGTTCTTATAGCAGTCACCCCTCAGTTCATCAGTATCCAATCAGGATCAAGGACAATCTTCTGCTTCTAGTCCAGCACGAGATCATTCGCCTATTCCAATGACCCAGTGCCCATCAATCAGTATGGAAGAATTGATACATCATCTGTAGCAGACAGTTGAAACCCTACAACAGGACGATGTCTGGCAGGCCGAGGTCACGGCCCGTCAAGCCGAAGTCATAAACTGATTACAACAGCAGGAACCCCAGCCGGCTGCAGCCTCTGCATCCCATACACCTCCAACAACTATCCCAGTACTCGGAGCTACCGTCCGATTAGCCAATGTGCAAGAAAACCAAGGCCATCAAGCAGATCCACTTCTAGCACAAGCCTCCAAAGCACCCGTGTATCAGATTGAGGCTCCGTTTGAGTTTGAGGTGGACCCGACGGTGCTTAAGGTTAACAAGTTGGAGAAGTTTTATAGGAGAGCACAGGGTGTAAACTCCATTCCAGACATAGAGAACGGGTATACCGATTCTGCAGTGACCTTGCCAGACCAGTTCTTGCTAGACCGGTTCAAAGTGCCGCACATCGATCAATTCGACCGCTCCGGAGATCCCATGGTTCATCTATGACTGTTTTTGGATATCTTATGTCCAATGGGCTTGACTAGAATGCAAAAGTTATCTCTCTTTGGCCAGACCATGTCGGGAATAGCGGCCATATGGTATGAGAAGTTGGAGGATTCTGTTAAGCAAAATTATGAGGAAATGGCCGAGGCTTTTATTGCTCAGTATTCGTATAACATGTAGATCGAGGTCACAACTCATTATCTTGAAGCAACACATCAAGAGCCGAAGGAGGGCTTTTCTGAATTTGTGACGAGGTGAAGGGCTAGGGCTTCAATGATGACTACGAGGTCGTCCGAGAAGGACCAGATCAGAATGGTTGTTCGCAACCTGCATGGGAAGTTGTTATAGAAAATGATCGTTCTACCTTTGTTCACATTTATCGAGCTCCATGAGATGGGAGTACAAATCAAAGATGCCATGAAGCAAGGGCTAATTACAGATGAGAAGGAGATGGGAAAAAGGCATTTTATGCGCAGTTCCAATGCTACTACTAGTGGTAGCACAGCTACGAGGCCATCAGATGTGAATGTTGTCACCACCACAACCAAGATTGCCAATTCCTTCGCCAACACAGCTCCACAAACCTCAGCCAATCCTACCCAAACTCAAAGATTTTTCACCTAACTCTACATGACCCTCTCTCAAGCCATGAAGGTGCTGGTCAAGAAAGGGCACCTTAAACCGCTAGAACCCCGCTCGTTGCCTGACCTTTTCTACCCAAACACAACCCCGCAAAATACTGCACATTTCACCAACAACATGGTCATGACACCAACCAATGCTTTCGACTACGTCATGAGATTCAAGATCTCATCGACAACAAGGCGATCGCTCCACCTCAAAAACCTAATGTAACCACAAATCCACTTCCAGCCCATAATCATGTTCCTCCACCCCGAAATCTCAACCTAATCCATACACTGGCCATCCCCTACGACCCTAGCATATATATCGCCCCTTCCCACCTACCAAAACCGGCCATGTTCATTCCTGAAAGCACAGATTTGTGCATGTTGGACACGTCCACACTTCAACCTAAACCTGTGGTGGTGATAGTTGCACAAGAAGGGAGGTTGACATTAAAGGGTGCTAGTCTGTTGTCAGAGTGTTCTGAGGACTTTGATAGGGTGTATGATCCAAACTGCTACATTGTACCGATTAATCAAACCAAGCCAAAGTTGGTGTTGCCAACTGCAAAAGAGGTTAATGTGGCTAAAGAGGATGGCCTAAGCCAAGGGCTGGATGACTTAGCAGATTTCGAGGAAGATTTAGACTATTTGTAGTTCTTTGATGAGCAAGATCAGGGGGATGTAAAAATTGGCTAGTTCAACTTGAATGGAGCAACTGATAACTTTGGATGGTTAAGTGATGAGCCCGATATAGAGGAAGGAACTGAAATGACAGCGGAAGTAAAAAAAGTAGGGATTGCTGTCATGGCCGGAATGGCCAATGAGAAAGGAAAGTTACCGGAGAATGCTGGCATGGAAAAATCAACTCAGGAACTGGGCGCCGTAAGCACTACGGATACAGAATAGGAAGCTGCACTGAAGCAGTTTGAACATGAAAGGGTTGAAGACAACCAGAAAGCTGTAATGACCCAATACCCTCAGGGGAGTATTTGTGCCACAAGGGTATTTCAGACAGAGCCGGACAATTGTTTATCAGCTGCTGAAGGGGTATGGTGGGATAATGATGATCTGTATCTAGCTCACACCGACAAAGATTGGGGTGAGTGTCTTCCAGACAACACATGGTATGCCGAAGAAATAGATCACATGACAAGAAGTGGGTGGTATTTCAAGCCACCACACTTAGATTAAGCATAAGCATCTAGGAAAGATAAAGAGATCGAGAAACCGAAAGAGAAACAGCTGGAAGAAGAGGTAGTGCTGAAACAACTGAAGAAAATACAAGCTGACATTTCAATCTGGGGCCTTCTCATGGCCTTTGAGGTACATAGACAAGCGGTGTTATCAAGAATGGACAAGGCCAAACTGTCCATCGACACTACCCCCAAACAGCTTATGGGATTGGTTTTCCCAAGTGGCGCCAAGCCAACCCTTACCTTCTCTAACAAAGAATTGTCGTCGGAGGGGTCAGCTCACAATAAACCCCTATATATATCTGTGGAGTGCAAGGAGAAATGGGTACCGGTAGTGTTAGTGGATACCGGTTCAGCCATTAATGTTTGTCCGTCTCATACTACCTATGCAATCAGCCTTAAGCCAGCGAACTTTGTTCCCATAGCCCAAGTAATTCAGGCGTATGATAATACGAGTAGGGAGGTCATGGGCATGATGCAAATCAGAGTCCAGGTAGGCCTAGCTGAGCAAGATATCGAGTTCCATGTCCTGGATATGCCTGCTACCTTCAATTTGCTGTTAGGGAGGCCCTGGTTGCACCATGTGAAAGCTGTCTCCTTCACTCTCTATTAAGTGTTAAAGTACTCTCATAGGGGAGGAGTAGCAACTGTGTTTGGAAATTCCTCCATCCACCAACCACCAGAGATAACTACACCAGTGCTGGAGATTACCCATGGTGAGGAAGATGTATTGCTCTCGGGCTTCACTCTGGCTGAGGCCTGGGTAGTGCAGACCATTTTGGCCACAGATAAAGGAATATACGTTAGCGCCCAATCTATCTATTTTATGAACAAACTGCAGCATGTACTAGGAGTGGGGGTTGGAAGAAGTGGCCGAAAAAGTGTTGTAGCACTGACAGATGTGCTGCACAACCCATATGCCTTTGGGCTGGGCTATGTACCCACTAAAGAAGACTGGATTAGGAAGAGGGAGGAGATGAAAGGTAGAGCTAAGGCTAAGTAGACCGGGAAATGTTATGAGCTTGTCCATAGACCAATCCAAGGGACATTGAATGGCCGTTTTGTTCGCGAGGGAGAAGATTTCCCTTTTTGTGATTTTCCTGAGCCCTGGGTGAATTTCACGAAGTAACGTGTTCCCAGGTTTGAGATCTTTTTTGACCTTCAATTGCAAGATAGTGATGCTGAATAAAGGGCTGAATCAGACATCAAAGCTGAATAGAGCATGGAAAGTGACTCAGACAATAGCAAACTGGGAGTAGGGGTAGCACTGGCTTTTCTTTTGACAGATCCTGTGGTCGACTCAGAGAACTTGGGGGATGACCTTACTATTTCCATGATCGGGGAGAAATTGGGTGTTAACCCAACCAGCAGCATTTTGGATGCATCAGATCCACCATCTCCTGTCTGGCAGCTGGAGGAAGGCTATCTGTCTAGTTCTGAGTTAGGTGATGAGCAAGAATCTGATTCCCTTGAGTTTGTAGGGTCGGGATCAGATTCTAGTTCTTTTGAGTCTAAGTCTGGTATTTCTGGGGGTGGTCACCCAGATACCAAGGTCTTGTCTAGGTCTTCTTTCAGCTCTTCGTTTGAATCTGTAACTGAAGATCTAGGCCTTTTAAATGAGAACTCTGCAGATTTTATGTACTTTTCTGTGCCATTGGTTTATTACATTGACCAGGATTTTCAAAATTTTAACGAAAATGAAGAGGAAAGAATTCCTCTGGTTTTGAAAAACTTGATTAATCGAGAGGAGAAGAGGTTTGCTAAACCCTGCGTTAATGAAATCATTGTTATTAATGTGGGTACTGAGAAGGATCCGCATCTGGTCTAGATTGGGTCCACGTTGTCTTCGGAGGAGTGCGAGCGCTTAGCCACTTTGTTAAAAGATTTCAAAGATGTTTTCGCGTAGTCCTACGAAGACATGGTCGGAATCGATCCTGAGATTGTACAATATCGGATCCCTCTTGACCCCGAGGCTCGACAAGTCAAACAGAAGTTGCGAAGAATTCGTCCAGATTGGGCACTAAAAATCAAGTAGGAGGTCACCAAGCAGATCGAGGCGGGTTTCTTGCTAGTATCGGAGTATCCGACTTGGTTGGCCAATATCATTCCAGCGCCGAAAAGGATGGCCAAATCCGAGTGTGTGTAGACTTCGAAGATTTGAACAAAGCCAGTCCGAAGGATGACTTTCCTCTACCGCACATAGACGAATTGGTGGACTTCACCGCGGGCCATGCACTGCTCTCGTGTATGGATGGGTTTTCCGGGTATAACCAGATTCTAATGGCGCCCGAGGATAGAGAGAAAATCACGTTCACTACTTCGTGGGGTACCTATTACTATCAGATTATGCCATTTGGGCTGAAAAATATAGGGGCTACCTATCAGAGGGCTGCAACTATCATTCTGCATGACATGATCCACAAAGAGGTCGAGGTGTATGTGGACGACATAATTGTCAAGTCCAAAGACTGAAAGGGCCACTACACTGCCTTGAAGAAATTCTTCTAACAGATCAGGGAATATAGATTGAGATTAAATCCGCAGAAATGCACCTTCGGGGTAACAGCAGGGAAAATGCTGGGCTTTCTGATTACACAGAGGGGCATCGAGGTCGATCCTTCTAAAATGAAGGCCATCTTACAAATGCCACTGCCAAGGACCGAAAAGGAGGTGCGTGGCTTTCTTGGTAAAGTGCAATTCATAAGACGGTTTATTTCCAAATTAACCTTGACTTGTGAACCACTATTTGGTCTCCTAAAGAAAGGAAAGAAATTCCAATGAGATGACCGATGTCAGTTTGCCTTCGAACAAATGAAACAGTACCTTCAGAATCCACCTGTATTGTCGCCGCCAGAGCCAGGGAAGCTTTTGATTTTGTATCTGTCAGTAACAAAGTCAACTATGGGGTGCATGCTTGCTCAAGAGTCTGAAGATCGGGTGGAGAAAGCCATCTATTATTTGAGCAAGAAGGTGCTAGACTCTGAGACCCTCTATACTCACTTTGTAATGTTGGTTTCAAGATTAGATCCCATCAAATATCTTTTCGAAAAACCAACCCCTATGAGTAGGCTAGCCTGTTGGTTGCTTCTTCTCTTTGAATTTGTTCTGAAACATGTCACCCACAAGTCAATCAAGGGGAGAGCTATGGCGGAGTTCCTCGTAGATCACCTGGTCGAAGAAGATGAGGCAGTGGAATATGTGTTCCCAGATGAGGATATTCTGCATGTCAAAGATGAAACTTGGATGATGTACTTTGACGGAGCGTCTAATCAGTATGGCTATGGGATCGGTGTATTGCTGATAGTGCCTGATGATTCCTATATACCCTTTGCCTTCAAACTCCGGTTCAAAGTGTCCAACAATGAAGCAAAATACGAGGTGTGTATTGTTGGTTTGGAAGCCACTCTGGAACTAAGGGCAATAAGGTTGGATACTATCGAGGACTCAAACTTGGTTGTTTCTCAAGCAAAGGGAGATTGGCAAGTCAAGGAAGAAAAAATGAAGGTTTATCATCAGACCCTGGATATGCTAATTCCAAGGTTTGAAAAGCTAACATTTACACACATCCTGAGAGAGAGAGCAACCGGTTTGCTGATGCACCAGTAACTCTATCTTCCATGGTAGACATTCCACTAGAAGTCCGGATGCATCTGATTATCGTTGATCAGAAGTACACTCCACCACAATAGATGAAGTACCCGACAAAAAACCCTAATACTACGATATTTGGAATTTCTTGGAAAAGGAAACATATCCACCAAGGGCAAATGCCAAAGATAAAAGGGGTATACGGCGTCTGGCCGTCCAATTTATCATATGCAGAGAAAAGCTATACAAGTGGGGTCATCTGGGAATGCACAAGTTGTGTGTCGAAGAAGAGGAGGCAAAGCACCTGATGGAGGCCATCCACGGGGGAGAGTGCAGAGCACATATGAATGGAGTGATGTTGGCCCGAAAAATTCTCAAACAAGGCTACTACTTATCTCGCATTTCAAGAAAGAAGTGGTGGATCTGCTCGAGAAATACAACGTGGCTTTTTCATAAGTCATCTACATACAAACCACAGACTAATGGAGCTGTTGAAGCCGCTAATAAAAATATCAAGAACATCTTGCAAAAGATAGTAGAAACATACAAGGACTGGCCAGATAAATTGCCATTCGCACTCTGGGGTTACAGGACGTCGATTCGAACATCTACTGGAGCAACTCCCTATTCGTTGGTATACGGGGATGGAAGCTGTTTTGCCGATTGAAATCGAAGTACCGTTGCTGCGGATTATGGCTGAGTGCTAGATAGCAGAGGCGGATTGGCAACAAAGCAGATTCGAGGAGTTAATGTTGTTTGATGAGAGAAGACTGCGGGCGTTGTATTATGTTTAAGGCTATCAGCACAGAATTGCCAGGGCTTTTAAAAAGAAAGTTAAGTCTCGCAATCTCAAGGAAGGGGGCATGGTGTTGAAAGACAACCGAGCTCCCATTCATGACCCTAGGAGCAAGTTCAAGCCTAATTGGATTGGTCCTTAATTAATCAAGTCTATCTGATCAGGAGGGCCTAGATGGCCTGGAGTTCTCACAACCAATCAACATAGACAAGTTGAAGAAATACTATCCCTGAGAGGCTTGCTAGGTCAAAAACTCGGAAAGACGACTTAGGCAAAAGTTAGAGCATAAAAAATTGGAAAAAAAAAAAAAAAAAAACTGAGCTCGCAAGGTTGAAACCCTAAATGGCGATCTTAGGAAAAGTTGGAGCGCAAAAGGAGAGAGTTAGAACCCGAGTGAACCTGAGCCAAACTACGTAAGGCCTAATTCCTATCTTTGGGATACGTAGGCAACTACATTCTAAAATCTGGGCATAATCAACTCCAACTCAACTGTCCTATCTATGTGTTTGATCTGGTTATCTTTGTCTGTTCTTTATCTGAGAGTTCAGTTGTGACTTTTGTTCTGGGAAGAAGAGCTGGTTACAAAGTAGAGCAGTGTATGCAATCAAGGGTAGTTATGTTTATTTGACTAGGGGTTGTACATCTTGAGAATTGATTCAGTGCGTGTCAAATGGTGTGCCTTTTCGAAAACGATTTTGGAAAGTTTTGATAAAAGTTTATTTTTCTCAATTTTTACCTTTTACAACTTGGACCATTTTTCGACCAAAAGGAAAAATTTTAGTGCCCACAACTTTAATTCCATTGATTTCAACATAAATTTTTCCAACTCTTTGATATAAATCAAAGTTGCTTTATTACATCGTAAAAACTTGAAAAGAAAGGTCAAAGCAATAAACTAGGTGCATAGGTGAATTAGGTGCTCCTACGCCCTCTGCTCGTGCTTGCGGAAGCTTCTGTTACCAAAGTTGGCCCAACATGTGTGTCTTCCTCAAGCCAAGCCAAGCACTCGCCAGAAAGAGTAGAACTGAAACTAGGGGCAAGGGCCAAAAGCTCTCTTGTCCTCCAAGTAGTGAAATATCGAGCCAAGTACGAAGCACGAAGTGGAATTGGAGCTGGGTATTCCACCCCCTCTCCTAGGAAAATTTGATCATGTCCAAATTGGCATCTGAACCAAAAGGGAAAGTAGAACACGCTGTGTGTAAGGCCAATCAACTCAATGCTTCGCTGCCGAGCCATGCTGTAGCTCATCTCAGATAAGTCAAGTTAGGGCAACGCCAAGCTATGTCAGTAGCAGATCTGTGGCACATCTAGTTGCCCCACTAGCCCTCATTGGAGAAGTCCACTAGCTATTGGCGAAAGAAATATGCTTGAGCTGAGTACTCAGGGTAAGGCCTCACCACTTTCAACTTGTCCATCAACCACACCAGGGGAGGGATGAAAAATAAGAGAGATTAAAGAATAGAGAGATGTGCGAGGAGAGAAAAGTAAGGAAAGAGTTTTGAGAGAAAATAGAGCGTGAGTGCCTAGTGATGTGTGAGGTATATATCAGAAAGGGTGGAAAACAATACCTAAAGTAGTAGTAGACCTCTCACAAATCTGGTAGACTCTCGTCGATGGAAAATATCTAAGCCCATCAGTGTCTCGGCTAGAACCAAACCAATGCAACTCTTCCCTTCTTTCAAACATTGCACCACCTCAATCAGCTTGATGCTGGCTCTGCCATAGCTAGGGGCAAGAAGGTAGTGTGCAAGCATACACAAACAGAGGGCGTGTTGCCAAAAGCCTCGCCAGAGAAGGTCACCTCTGTCGCCGATGTTAGAAAAGCAGTGAATCAAGCTGAGTATGTCTAGCTTTCCGTCGTGGGCTAAAGATCGAACCTCATGCAAAGTAAGCGCACACATCCGTCCCAAGGCTTGGGCGTGGCCAAAACAGGGCTGCGGCACGATTTCCTCGTCGCGTCGGGATTCCATGAGTGCTTGAAATTCTTCAAGCGTCGGGCATATTTCTTATGCTCCGAAGCGAAACACATGTGTAATCTAGTCCCAACATCGAACCGCGGCATGGAGGAACGGAAAACAAAACGGAGTAAGACTCAACGGAAAAAATGCATTTATATAGAAACCCTAAAAATTTACCTTTTCTGTGCCCTCCAAAGTGGATATCCAATCTGAGAGTTTATTGGCAAGAAATGGCACCATTTGTGGAAGAAACAGCAGCAAAATGAGGTTCTGGAGAAGAAATCATGACGAAGAACCTTTTGTAGAAGATAAGGCTATAGTGGAAGATAGCTGTTAGCATTCTGGAGGCTTTGCACATCAGTGGTCGACAGGCCATCTCTTGTGGCCGGCAAGCTACCCCTCTTGGGGACATGTATGCTAAAGTATGTTGCATGAATGCATTGTGACAAGCTACATCAATTAGAAGTTGCAAACATATAATTCAATAAATGATAGTGAGTGTTTGAATGACATGCTCATGGTGAAAAATTAATCTAACAACCTATAGTCGAATGGGTGGTGGTGGAAGTGTCTACTTCACTAGCCCAATATCCAAGCGGCTAGCTCGACAGGCGCATTCCCCTATATAAGTCAAACTAATCACCTATAGTCGAATGGGTGGGGGTAGAAGTGTCTACTTCACTAGCTCAATATCCAGGCGGCTAGCTCGATAGGCGTATTCCCCCACATAAGTCAAACTAATCACCTATGGTCGAATGGGTGGTGGTGGAAGTGTTTACTTCACTAGCCCAACATCCAAGGTGCTTGCTCGACAGGCACATTTCCCCACATAAGTCAAACTAATCACCTATGGTCGAATGAGTGGTGGTGGAAGTGTCTACTTCACTAGCCCAATATCCAAGCGACTAGCTCGACAGGCGCATTCCCTTACATAAGTCAAACTAATCACCTATGGTCGAATGGGTGGTGGTGGAAGTGTCTACTTCACTAGCCCAATATCCAAGCGGTTAGCTCGATAGGCACATTCCCTCACATAAGTCAAACTAATTGCCTATAGTCGAATGGGTGGTGGTGGAAGTGTCTACTTCACTAATCCAATATCGAGACGGCTAGCTCGACAGGCGCATTCCCCCACATAAGTCAAACTAATCACCTATGGTCGAATGGGTGGTGGTGGAAGTGTCTACTTCACTAGCCCAATATCCAGACGGCTAGCTCGATAGGCGCATTCCCCCACACATGTCAAACTAATTACCTTTGGTCGAATGTATGGTGATAAAAATGTCTACTTCACTAGCCCAATATCCAGGTGGCTAGCTCGATAGGCGCATTCCCCACATAAGTTAAAATAACCAATTATAGTAAAGGGGTAGTGAAGTATATTACTCAATTATTCTTACAAAATCGTTATTTTGTAGGCAATAATAAAATAAAATTTTCAAAGGAGGCTAAAAAAAAAAGGGATTGAACTCTGCACGAGTTCCACGCAGTAGACATATATAAAAATATGTCTACAGATTGTTGTTCATTCTCACAAGCAATTAGTGTTATATACATATGTACATAATGAATATTATATATACATATATATATATATATAAAACCTTACCTTGATTTGCACAAGTACCAATCCACACTCTCCTGCTGCTGTGCTTGTATACAATGAGGTGTTGAAATTTGATTTTATCAAACAAGGCAGAAAGCCAAGCGGCAGCATGTGAATGCAATCCTTTATATAATAAGGTGTTGAATTGTCCTTGTATTATGCATAGAGGCTGTGCAAACCCTAGCATCTTCCTTATTATTATTTCCATACAAGGAGGAAAAAAAAAAAAAAAGTTACCAAAGCTGCTCAATGCTCCCGCCAAACAAAATAAAAATAAAAATAAAAAACACCTCAAAGCATGGCCAATCTACTTCAAACCTTGCCTTTGATGCTAGCAAGCAAGCATCAAATCAGAATTTTGAAGTGGGGGTAATTTGTAGACATTTAAATTTTTACGTGTCTTGATCACCATCTAATTAATCAAGGCAAATAAATTTTCTTGGTTAGTCAAAATTGAGATGGTCAAAATTTTCAAATGGATGTGGGTCCTACTAAAATTATAGATCTCAACCCATTTTAAATTATGGGTCATGCCAAAAGAAAAGTGAACCTATTTTGACAATTGGGTCAACCCAAATGTGTGGGGCCCAAGAAAATGTTTTATCAAAATTTTAGTGGAATAATTCAAATTTAAATCAAATTTAAATTCAAATTTAAATTAAATTTGAATTTAAATTTGAATGCAAATCATGTCCATAAAATAAGAAATAAATTACTTATTTCTTGAAAATTAGAGCTAATTTTGGAGTTTCGAAAATTAACCCTTCCCTCCTAGGCCTATAAATAGAGGCTCTCATTAGGAGAACCGGGGTGGGGGGGGGGACAGGGACACATTTTTTGGCTAATGGTCTTGCAAGCTTCTAAGTAATCTCAAGACTCTGCCAAATTCTCTTCCTAAAATTCTCTCTAAAGTTCCTCAAACTTAAAAGAAAGGATTATCAAGCACTCCAAACTTGTGCCAATCCTTTCAAGTTACAAATATAAATTGGTCTCTCTTTTCAAAGAGATCATTACAAGACTCGTTCGAGACCAAGCCGTTCAAACCCTCGATCAAGACTTTCTTCTCCAAGTTTCTCCATTTGAAGACTTGAAGAAATTCATCAACTTGTCTAGTTCAACAACAAGCTTTTTTCGGAGATCGAATCAGAGGATCCACTCTTTTTTAATAAAGCAAACTACAGAGGATTGTACCCATTTATTATAATCAATAAAATTAATTATTTGTGCATTTATTTCGCGTCTTAATTGCAGGATACGAGAATTTGTGTTTACACTCATATCCTTTGAACACCATCAACAACAACAACAACCACAAAAGAAGGAAAATAATAACAACCATATGAATAACATATTCAATTGATGGTTAATGTTCACAGTGTTGATTCTTCACTTCGGAGTAGGGTTCCAAATGATCAACAATGGTGATTCCAGCGAAAACGAAGAGGAAATGGGGATTTGGACGAAGAACGATATAAGGATGATGAATACTGTGATGAGACGACGAAAAAGAATATAGGGAATTGACGACTAGGATTTAGGGTTTTAGAAGATTGAGAGATTTTCTGCAGGATATTCGTAGAAGAGAGAGAAAGAGAGAGAAAGAGAGAGTGACTATTATTGATTCAAATATATGAAACACGCATATTGGCTTGAGGGGTTTTGGTCTTTGTACAGTGAATAGGACCTAATGAAATACTCTAAAATGTTTTGGGTTGTATGGAATAGAACTCTTAGAAAGGAGATTTACTAAAAAAGGCTCTCAAAAACAATTATAGAGCAATTTTCATATATTTTTTTCCATTTATTTTCAATGTAAAATTCTATGATCTACTATAAATCTTCTAAAATTTTGTGTAAATTTCTCTTCTACATCAAACCAACAAAACCAATAAAACTAACCTATAGCAGACAGTCTATATCAATTTCTCAATCATAAAAATCGAAAGAGTCAGTTCAGTGCTAAATATACACTTAACATCGACCAAACCGAACCGTTTACACCCCTTAGCCCACAGAATACAACTCTTGATGCATGAAATGAATGTACCAATCTTTATTAAATTCCATTCTAAGGCATTAATCTGTTTGGTTTTGATTTCCAAAATTCACTTTTAAGAAAATTCTACTTTTTTGGTTTTCATATTTTTTTGTTTTCACTAAATTTTTTTAATATTTTAAGTATTTATTTAAATTTTTATACACACCTAACATAAATTTACTTAAAAGCATAATATTTGTGGAAAAAAAATCTATAAAAAATTCATTAAATGCCAAAAATGTAAAAAATAATAATAATAATAATAATGAAAATTCAATACACGTTTCATATTTTTGTGTATTTATTAATTTTTAAAAAAAATTTTCAAAATTTTTTTACTATTTAGATACATTGAAGTAAGGTACATCTAAAAAAAAAATCTTAAAATTTTAAAAATATTCACTAAAAATAGAAAAAAAAAATGATAAATGATAAACGAAAAAGAAAAAAACTCAATTTTTAGGAAATTGAAACCAAACACACTGAATGGTTTCTCAAGTCAAATAAATAAATTAATAAAAATATTAGAGTCTGAAATATTTACTTAAAAAGTTGTAGAAACAATATAAAATATATAATATAAATTCAAATCTAATGTGACGTGAGTAACATCTCGAATAAATTTGGGTTACATAATTCAATTTGTGAAGAATTTTTTTGAATAATTTTTTCAGGTTTCATAACACTACTGTAAATCAATTATTAGAGCTACCAGATTCTCTACCTCCCTCTCCTTTGTTCTTTATCCCAAACCACATCTCTAACACACGATCAATTAGAGAAACTCGTAGTATGGTAGAAATGTATAATGGTACATGTGGGAAAATGGGGTGTATAATAGGCAAATAAGGATTTGCTTCAAAGAAATGCACGTAGTCCAAAAAAAAAAATATTCTAAAATCTTCACACAATTTTGAAATTATGGTGTAGATTTAAATTTTGTGTGATGTAAACACACTTAGAACAAATTTGAATGACACAATACAAATTCCCAACAAATTTTTTTTTTCTTTTTAAAGTATTTTACAGGCAATCCCTCCCTTGAAAAGTGAACATCATCCTCTATCATTTGAGCAATTCTCAGGAACAAACTACTAAACATTTGCATTGATATCATATACAAACCTAGTACCCCTTTGATGAAATGCACCTAATATGGTTTGCTTCCCAGGTAGCAACACTATGCAGATATCCCTTGTCTGAGGATCAAAATTATACACATATCTTGGAACAAAATCAGCCCCTTGAAAATGGAAAGTGATTCCCAAAAAATAAAGAAATTTTGGTTTGAAAGCATAGCAAAGTTCCAATTTATACCTCCTCCCATCAACCTTGTCGAGCTTTCCAGCGTAACTATCTACAAATACTCGAATCACTTTAGCATAAGTGTTTCGAGCAATAATAGTGTACAGAGCTCCAAAGTCTACCATGAAACTGCCATTTCTCGACAAAAATGAACCCTAACGAAGTCTTAGGCGTCACAAGCCAACACTAATATCTATCAAGTTTAAGCAGTAATGGAAAAGGTCTAGATGTTTTAATGGGGTTGTCTGAACATTTGGTCCTCGTAGAACAAAGTCCTCACCTAACCTTAAGGAGTTCCATCATGTAAACAATAAGAGAAATGCCCATTAACTTTTTCGCACAATTGGGATATTAGGGAAATTGGCATTTAGCTCAATCCAAGTTCCCCAGAAATGGGGTTGTCTTTGATTTGATCAAAGTGAAAGCCTCGGTTTTCATTAGAACATCCAATAATCATGTAAGGAAAGAACTTGTAGGTTTGGTTCTTGAATGGCATTCAGAGTATCTCAAAGGGCACAATCCCTCAAGTTGTTGCACCTATGAAAGGGTAGTTGATCTTGTAAACACATTGCCCATTGACACATTTGTATAGCTTACGACACACACAATTCATGCAAGGAAGCTTTGCCTAGGTTGTAGAGATTCTTGAGTGATAAATTTTTGGTTTTTGGTTAAAACTATAACAACCCCAAAAATGCAAATCATGATTACAATTAATTAATTATGTGTTAAATTTTAATTGTAAAATGAGAAATATGATTAATTTGTATGTATCTGTCTGATTCGGAAATTATCTATTGAGATTCTTATCTAAAACTTAAAATTGATGGCCTAAATGACGTCAAACACTGAAATTGGCCACATGAATAAGCTAATTAGAATTTTTAGAGCCATTTGGTGAGTTCAATTAACAATTGATTCCGTATGATTAATTAGGTTGTGTTTTATTGGTCCAATGTTCTAATTATTGTAATAAGCCACTCTAACTATATATATAGAGCCTTAAGCTCATTCTTGAGCTCATTCTCTTTCCTTAGTGTAAAGATCTAAGAGAGACATTTTAGAGAGAGAGTGAACTCACTTTTAGAGAGAGGAAGTGTGTAATTGAAGAAGAACCTCAAAGATTTACTTGAATTCATCAAGATTGTGCAAGAATCTAGCTAATTGAAGACTCTAGGTGAAAATTTAACCCATAATTCTTGAAGATTATGTGATTTAGAGTTGAAATCATGAATTATATGAGATCATTTGCATGTATTTAGTTAAAGAATGCCAAGTAGATGAATACGTCTTGGATGCATGAATGATTTTGTCATGATTCTTTGCTTTTGATCATGAATATGTTGTCTAAGTTGAGTTTTGGAACTATTTTATACATGCATTCAAGAATTGAGTTGTTTTGAAGTTAATCTCCACGATTTGAAAGTTAAGAAAAACAATTTGGAAAAGATTTCTATATGCATGCATAAATATGAAAAGTTTTTCCATGTTGAGTTTGGTTTTGAGCATTTAAATTGTTATTGTAAGCTATTTGGCACATGCATGCTTTAATCATCATGTTTTACCATTTAAATTCATGTTTTGAAAAGGAATTTCTTACATACAAGAGCTTTTGAGCTCAATTTTGAAAAATTCAAGAGGTTTTGAACAAATAATTTGTGAATGATCTTGTATTTGAGTTTTCTAAAATGTTTTTATAATTATCAAAGTGTTTCCATGAGTTTGGAATGGTCACGCAAGCTTTTAAAATGTTAAAATGCATTTTTGGAACTCAAATTTGATGTTTTGAAACCCAGAAAATTCACAGATGGCTCGAGCGATCAAGTGGTTGCTCGAGCCAACATTGCGAGCTCCCATTACTTTTGTAGTCTGCAAAAGTTAGCTCTAGCGAGCAAAAGTTGGCTCAAGCGAACGATGGCTCTAGCCATCATCTCATTTTCAGCATGTTTTCAAAAGATGTTTTAAGTTCATATCTTCGTTCCCATTTCTTTCCGGGTATTCTTAGGCATGAATTATGAGTCATTAAAGATTAAAAAGCTAAGAAACAACATAAGTAATTGAATTAGAAAATATATAAGACGAATCTGAGTATGTGGTTCATGTGTACAAGTTATGTGAAATGGATTGAATAAGAAATCAATGTAAGGAAAGCTAAGCCATGAATGGCCATATGAATGAGTAATAATGAGACATGTTTTGTGCTATGTACATTTGTGTTTGTAGGTCAAGACTCGAAGACTGACCAATTATTTCTAGAAGTATAACAACCCCGACTTGTGATTAGTAACTAATCCATGATTAAGAGTACCTAATCAGTAATTAAGAAGAAATTTTGAATTAATTGCGTGTGTATTGCATTATTTGTGTTTATATTTGTTTGTTGTAGGAATATATGTTTGTATTTCTGTTTTGTTCTGCAAATTGAAGGCCTTATCGACATCCGATCATGAAATTGACTTGCTTTATGTGTTATTAGGAATTTTTGGGAATTTATGGTAAGTTCAATTACAATCCGATTCGGAATGAAATAATTAGAATAAATAATGTCCAGTTGATTAACTTAAGTTAAGCTTAATTAAGACTCATTAATCAAGCCTATATAAGGCTTCTATAGGTGCCTCAACTTAGCTTTTTTCTTCATTTCTTGATACCAACTGTGAGGAGGGAGGGAGGAAGAGAGATTTGAGCTCAAACAAGGGAATTGGAAAAAATTTGAGGGGAATTAGTTTGGAGAGCAAAAGATTTGGTCTCTTAGATTTCAATCTGTTTCTGTTATGAACTATGATTTCTAAACACGATTATGAATCTATTTTTGTTAACTACTGAATTATGTTTTATGTAACTGTTATAGACAACATTCATTAAAGTTCTTCACTCTATTATTATTCACTGGGTTCCAGCTCACTGTATTATTTATGTATGTAGGTGATTAGATCCGTGACCAGGCACAGTGATGATTGCCTGGACTTTTATTTTGTCGGCCAACCTTTGTGCCTCCCGAGGAGGTTCCGAAAATAAGTCAAGTGGTCATGTTTTGTGAACTATGCTCAAGATTTTATTTTCTTTTTGTGTATCTCAAACAAGTTTCTATTTACCTGTATATTGGGCTAAGTCCCATTTTGATTTTATCTGTATAAGTGGGTGACGTAAGACTACTGTAATTATGATGTCACATGTATGTATATAAAGTTTGAAATTTCTGTCACATGTATGTCTATACAGCTCAATGGACTATATATGTTTTATATATCTACTTCTACTAGCTCCTTAATTATATGTTATTCTGTACAGAGGCCTTTGGTAATCCAAGAATTACTGGCCAGTTACGACGCTAAACCCATGGGGGCGGGTTTGGGTCGTGACAAGAAGCCCACTGTGAGTAACGTTATTGTAAAGATATGTTTGTACAAATTATGTTTCAAATGTTATATGATAAGTTATGATTTCTGAAATGTTATTTTGTTTCCGTGAACAAATGTCCTATTTTCGAATCTATTGTGGCATCCATAGAAAGTCCTAAGTCACGGGAAACGGCATGTTAATGTGGGTCCATGACATACTGTAATGACCCCGAAATATACGCCACAATTATTGGTAATTAATTTCGCATTAATATGAATTAATCGGGCATTATCTGTTTGAACTAGAAAAAAATATATGTTGGAATTACGACTGCGGGACTGAAATCGATGACCGTAATGGGTTCAGAAAATGAGATTGAACACGCATATGTGATACCGGGAATTTTTAGAGCTATTTGGAAAAATAAATTGAAGACTGAATTTCGTCTGATTCGTTAGGCCATGTTTGGCTCACATTTTTGGTCCAAATCTATTTATTTGACATATATGATATATATAGATAAGGATGTGTTGACCCTTTGACTCAAAACAAAAGAGAAGGAAATATATTGGAAAGGAGAGAGAGAGAGAACCGTGGAAGAGAGGAAGCAAAGGGAAAGAAGAGGAAAGAAAGGGGAAATCAAGTCTAAGCTTCTCCATCCAAGTGTTTAAGGTAAGAATCCCTTCTAAGTTCTTGAAATAGAGTTGAATCATCCATAATTTCATGGAAAGGAAGTGAAAGAAAAGGGAATTTATGTTTAAATTGAGTATCATGACATGATTTATGATTATTTGGCATGTTTGAAGAAGAATCTCCATGAGTATAGAGAGATGAAGTTTGTATATATATGTTTATGGGTTTCCATCTTAAATCAAGGATTGATCTTTCACATGATGTTTTGAGTCTTGATTAAAGTTATAATGTTGAGTTCAAATTATTAATCAAGAGTTTTGGGACTTGGGTTTCATCAATTGGAAGTGGTTTTGACAAAAGAGAGAGATTGAAGCTTGGAAGAGGAACCCAGAATTTTCACAGTCCGCTCGAGCGGGGGTTTGGCCGCTCGAGCGGGGATTTCGCACATCCAGCATTTTGGCTCAGTTTTCAGTCCGCTCGAGCGGGGGTTTGGCCGCTCGAGCGGGGACCTGTTTTTCAGAAATTTCAGAAAATGTTTCTAGGCATGATTTGGCATCTTCATCGCATTTCTAGCATGTTTAAGCCTTAATTAAGCTAAGATAATGTGATTATGAGCTTGAAATGAATATGAACGAATGTAATGAAGGAATGGAATGACATGAATTATATGATTTGATGATGATATGTTAAGAAATGTATTATACTGTTGATGATTTGCAGGTCAAGAAGTGAAGACCGTGTAATCGGTATCGGAAACCCTCAGTAAGTAACATTTCTGTAAATTTATGTTGATATTCAACGTATTTGAAATGTGATATGGTATGATATGTTTTGAAAGATGATTTTAAACTATGAACGAATGTCCAGTTTGCGAATCTAGTATGGCATCCATAGATAGTTCGGTCATGGGGGCGAGAACATGCAGGCCCATGCGCTTTAGTCATGGGGGACGGCATGGAAGGACAAACCCATGACCAGTTTACGAGATCTCGGTATGTGTTTAACCGGTGTCCGGGACCGGTTACTCTAGTCGTTAGTCGACACATGTTATGTTCTATGGAGTATGCCATTATGTATGTTCTTATGAGATGATTATGATCCTGTTATGAATGCTATGTTTCACGCATTTCTATGAAATGTTGGAGTTCGTTCACTAACCCTTTACGTTAATGTTACTTGCTGAGCTTTAGCTCATTGTTTGTATTTATGTATTTATAGGTGAGCATTCAGGGAGTCAAGCCTAGGCGGGGTCTTGTCGAGCCGCCGTTTTGAAGCCTAACCAGATGTTTTGGGTGCCTCCGAGCTGGGGCTAGGTCTGGAAGGCCGTATGAGTTTTGTTTTGTTATGTACATGTGGCATGTGTTGTATATGTTCTTTTGGTTTATGTTATGTAAAGATAGTGGGTAAATTAACATCATTTTTTGGCATGTAATGTATGTTCATATTTATGCACAGCTCTTTGGACTATTAGGTTCTTTATTTCGCTTCCGCGAGCCCCGTTTATTTATAATTTGTATGGGAAGGCCTGTGGTAATCAAGGATTACTGGCCGGTTACGATGCCAACCTTCTCGGGGCGGGTTCGGGTCGTGACACATACACGTGATTAGGAGATCTCACTAGCCACTTGACCAAGTGGTGTTATGTTGATAATCAATGACTGGGGCCGATTACTCTAGTCGGAAGACGATATGTTATGTTCTGTTGGATGTACCATTATTATGTTCATATATGAGAATGATTATGTTATGATTCGTCTTATGATTATGAGATGTTTGGAATTTGTTCACTAACCTCTTTACATTAATGTTATTTACTGGGCTTTAGCTCACTGTTTATATATATATATATATAGGTGAGCGAGTGCAAAATCAAGCCTATCCGGATCTGTGTTTTGTCAGCCAACTTATGCACCTCCCGTGGAGGTTTCCAAAGTGTAAAGTGATCAAGTTTTGTGAACAAGATACAAGTTTATTTTCTTTGTTTGTTGGACAAGTTTTTGTACACTTTGTAAATAGGGTTAAGTCCTATTTTGGTTTATCTGTATATAAAGATGACGTAAGACTGATGTGATGATGAAGTATATAATATTTGTATATAAAGTTTAAATTTGCTCTGTCCCATATAAGTCTGCACAACTCAATGGACGTTGTATATTTTTATTTTGCTTCCGCTAGCCCCTAATATTTTGAATCTGATTAAGAGGCCTTCAGTAATCTTAGGATTACTGGCCGGTCATGACGCTAAACCTATGCGAGCAGGTTTGGGTTGTGACAAAAACAATATTTGCAAGGCTCGCATTGTGTCCACACAAGGCCAGAACTAGTGTCCACAAGTAAGGTCATATCGGTCAATGATGGATCTAGGGGGGCGGCCGCACCTGCAAAAATTTGAAAAATATCATATATTATATTAGAAATTTTAAAATAACTTAAAATTATAGGAGTTCGCACCCCCAAATTTTTTGTAGATAATTTCAAAATTATATAGAGTAGCCCCTCTAATTTTTTAAACTATAAAGTAGCCCCCCAAAGACATAATCCTGGATCCGTCCCTGATATCGTTGCTTGGATGTCCAATACATATGGTACTCAGATAAAAGGAGTCTAGATGATTAATTGGTAATTGGAGGTTGTTGGGGTTCATTGTTTTATTGTCATGAATTGAAATCGATGCCAAATGGTTTGGCCTCGATTTAGAGAATTCAACCAACAATTTAGTCAATTTGGTTCTTGCCAAACGAGACTTTAGTCTTTATGAGCTGAGTAAGGTTTCCAATGTAGGAAGGAGATTACGGGTGGTCTTTTGCGATGAGCTTTAAATTAAATCCAATAGGTTTTGAAGTGGTGAAATGGAGTTGGAAAAAGATGGTTATAGGCAAAAGAAGAGAGTGGGTGTATGAAAAGCTAAAACTATGGCCATTTTCTATTGGTGAAAAGTGTTGGATTAGAAGAGAACACATACTTATAGAATAGTGAAGGAAGAAGCATAGATGATACAATTAACTAGCTGTTTCTAGATTGGTAACATATAGTAAATGAAGATTGCATGTTTGAGTTTTGTATAGGGTGATGAGATCAACCTTTAATCCTATCTTTTTGTTTAATGTTAGAATTTTAATTATCTTTTTAAAAAAGAGAGATGCAAAATCTTTTGCATAAATCTATAGAGATTTGGTCTCTTTACATGTGCAAAATATCATTGAACAAATAATGCTTGCTTTTAAGGTATAGTTTAGCGATAGAAATGTTAATTGTTATCGCATTTATTTTATAAAGTTGTTATATATCATATTAAAAAAAGAATATTTAGTTTATCACCTCTAAAAATTACTCCTAATGATGTGTCTAACAAGTGTCAAATTTTAATTTTCAAACATTCTATCATTTAGGGTCTAACCTCAATGTAACATCATTAGAAGTGGTAAATTATGTTTAAAAAAAATAATGAGACTTATCATAAAAAGTAAATAATTCAATATTGCAGTAATATTTAGCAATTTCTATGAACGGAGTATTCTAAATCATGTGGTCTTAATTATTATAGATGAAATTTGATCACTCAATTGTCAGAATTTATGTATCTCATTAGGTGATTGTAGGTTCAACTCCTCATTTTTCAAAAAAAAAAAAAAAACGTTTGGCTTGTCTCTAGTTAAAAGTTAAACTAGGTCATACAATTGAGATCTCTAATTGGTAAAAGTCATTAAACGAAAGATTATTACCAGTCAAAGTTTATGAAAATATGGCCTAATTGAATTTTTTCAAAAACTCTTGCCGGTAAGAGTCTTCCGTTTAATGACTTTTATCGGTTAAAGACCTCAACTGTTTGGTCCTGTTGAAATTTTAACCAGAGACAAAGCATTCTATTTCAAAAAAAAACAAAAAAAACCAAATGCAAGACGAAAGTAATCTTTAATAAACAAAAGCAAAACATAAACACAAGATAAAAGTAATCTTTAGTTACTTTATATGGAAAATTTCAATTATACCTTTTAAAATATCACTTAAAAATCAATTCAACTCTTATTATTTTAATAATATCAAGTGTACATTTAAATTATAGGTAATTGTATTTGCACAACACTCATTTTCTCAGTACCCACTATCTTTTTAATTTTTTTATTACATTTTTGTCCCTCAACCAAATTACACTTTTGGACAATGCTAATTTCTCATTACATATGTACACCCTACTATCATTCACCGCTCATAGCAGCCATTGCCGCACATCCAGCTCCAACGTTAGCCTTGTTGCCTCTTTGCATCCTCTCAACGCCACCTTCATCGCCTCTTCGCATCTTTCCTGACACCACCGTCTCTCTCTCAGCCACCCTCATGCCTCCCTACCTTCATCCTTCTTCTCTGTTCTTGAAACCCCATATCTCATTCTCTCTTTCATACGTTTGCGCAACTATGGATTGCAATTCTCTCTCTTGCTGCGATTTGGGAGTCGCGATTGGTAGGGTTATGGCGATGGTGCGTCGCGGTAGTGGAAGGCTATTGGGGAGGTGGGTCACGGGGTTAAAACCTATAATTCTAAGTAAGAATGCAGGTCATGGTGGCTATGGTTGGTGAGGGCGGCCGAAGCTAGAGAATAATAGAAGAATGAAAAAGAAGGAGAAAAAGAAAGCAGGTGAAAGAGGTTGCAACAAAATGGGAAGAAAAAGCGATGACTGGAGAAGATTTGAGATAGGTGTATTGAGATAAAATAAAATATTCAAACTAGTATGAGGTGTGAGTTGAGGAAATAGTGTGTACTGAGAAAATGATAATATATAAATAGAATTTCCTTTAAATTATTTGATTTTGGATTAATTTTAATCTATCACCAGCTAGGGGTGGGCGCGTGTCGGTTGTAACCACGAAACCTCCAATCCGCCATCCGTCTGCTAGATTGGCGGAATGGAGAAAATTAATCCATATCCATCCGCCAATCCAACGGATGTGGATTGAGCAGATTGATGGATGGATGCAAATCAGTTTGACAGTTTAAAATTTTGTATATTTTCAACATAATTCAACTTGTACACTCCCTCAAAATATATATATATTACAGTCAACGACTTAAAAAAAGTATTATAATCACCGCATGTCTCATCCAAAGAAAGAAAGTTTATAATATTACAATCACTACATGCCTCATCTACATATTACAATATGCCTTATCCACATAAAGTATTACAATTTGTGGTTCTTAAAATATAAAAACATTTCAAACCACCAAAACCATGAACAAAGCAGTAGTGAAGATTATATGTCTTTGTATTGTTACATCTATACCTGTTTTTGAAAATAAAAACCAACCAGCATATATTATCTTTTTTATTTATTATTTTTAGAATTAGATTTAAAAAAATATATATAGATAAATAATTCATTTATTTTTTCAATTCAAAAAATATATTGAATTTGAAAATTCTTTTTCAACAGAACATATTCAACAGAATATTTAATCTCTTTTTCAATCGAAAAAACAAACAGAATATCTAAATAAATTGAAAACACAATATCTTACAAATTACTAAGGGTGTTCGCGGTTTGACGATTCGGTTGCGGTCAAAGGAACCTCAAATCCGACATCCATTCCAAACTAGGCAAATTGAAAAAAATCAATCTGCAACCGTCTGCTTGTCATCACGCATCCGTTCAAAATGCGATGGATCGATTCAGTTCGGTCAGTTTAAGCGGATTCATATATCTCACCCCTACCATCAGCTATCATTTATAATCAAACAGATTTTGTAATCTCATTTTACTCTCTAAAATATCATTCAGAATCATGAATATTTAAAAAAAATAATTAAATATCTAATAAACAAAATATTAATTAAAAAAAAAATTTGTGATAAATTTTCCCTAACGACGACAACGCGGACGGTGTAACAGTCTGCCAGAGTTCTCTCGCGAAGAGCCCAGATCAAAAGAATTCAAACCCTAACCCTAGTCTGGACAGCAAGGTCTCTCTCTCTCTCTCTCTCTCTCTCTCTCGCTCTCTGTGTATATTATGTATGTATGTATGTATGTATGTATGTATGAAGCCATCGGCAATTTCCTCTGCACACAGTGAAATAGACTCATTTCTTAGGCAAATGTAAGAAAAGAAAACCTCTTCTCAGGGGGCTTCCAATTTATTCGTAATTCTGGATTTCTGTCTCTGTTTGATTCTTCTTCTGTTGTTCAGTAATGTGTTTAGATAAAACTCTTTTTTTTTAGTGGTTTATTTTATACTCTTGTCTATTGGGATTGATTTGGACAATACGTATATACCCTTTTTGCTTATGTATCTCAATAACATGTCTATGCAATAAATTTAGAAATTTTAACTTCTTTTTTTTTTTTTTTTTGATTAAAAGGAATTTCCATTAATCTTGAATAAAATTATACATCAGTGCGGAGCAATGATCTTGCAATGCTTTTCACTGCAGCTTGATGTATCAGCAAATTTCAAAACTACAAATTTTTAGACTACAAATTTCAAAACTACAACATTTTGGGGGTGAATATTCGGGTAGTGTAGGGTAAAAAGCATTGCAAACATGAGTATGGCAAAGGATCCTAATCTGGGTATAAGACCCCTCTAGCATCATCATAGGGTTTGATTATTAATAAATATTGGAATAGAAGAAATTTTTCGAAACTCTTCCTCCTACTGATCTCCTAAATTGGCTATAATATTGGCACACTTGATCGCCTCCCTATAGACACAGCTAATTTAGGGATAAGATTATTGAGTTGATGACAAATGTACGGCTGATATTATAGGGATTGATTGACAAATGCATAGTTGGTGCTATAGGGATTGGCGACTTATGATCTCTTGCACCATTTTTAATTATAAAACGAGCAAATCTTTAGTTATTTGCATGATCAATTTGCTCTTTGTTATGAGTTCTATAAAATTTCCTTCACATACCTCATGGTTAATGACTTTTACATCCCTGTTTTTAGGCAGTGATTGCAAAAGAAAACAAAAAAAATGGATGATAATGTGTTGTCAGCTTCTTCCAAAAAACAAAAGCTTTCGGAAGAACATAATATTGGCGAGGTCATTGATATGATGAGCAGCTTGCCGGAAAATGTTCTCCATCACATCCTCTCATACCTCACAGCCAAAGAGGCCATACAAACATCCATATTATCAAGAAGATGGCAATATTTATGGACCTCTGTTTCCAACATTGATTTGAATGATATGTCTTCTTGGTCTAACAGAAAGAAAGATAAGGGCAAGAAGAAAGATCGTTATCCAATGTGTAGGAGTTCCTTCTTGGATTTTGTGGAAAGAGTTCTCCTTCTTCATGATGCTTCAGATATTAAAAGTCTTTGTCTTAGGTTCACTGTGGTTGTGAATTCATCACGTCTTAATTCATGGATCTCTGCTGCTTTAAGGCATAATGTTGAAGAGCTTGATCTGTCCCTACCTGTGCAAACCCGCTTTGTCTTGCCTTGTTGCCTTTTTACTTGTGATTCCCTAGTTGTATTGAAGTTATTTATGGACTGTCCTTTCAAGCCACCTATTTTCATTCACTTCTCAAACCTCAAGACCTTGCATCTTTCTGCCGTTACATTTTCAGATGACAATTCCACACAACAACTTTTCTCTAGTTGTCCAGTGCTTCGAGAGTTGGAATTATTGTATTGTGGATGGAAGAATTTAAAGACTATCACCATTTCTATTCCCACACTAAGGAGACTGGCTATTGAAAATGAACCATTGCGGGACGATGCACTTAGTTGTGTGACCAAAATTTATGCTGCAAATCTCATCTCGCTAAAATGCACAACTAACCAGAAAGTTGACTTCCATCTATGTAACCTATCTTCGGTAGTTGAAGCACATATTGACCTTTTATATAGATTTTCAATGCAGCAAGAAGTTGCCTCTTGTGCAATCAACTTGGTTACTGGGATTTGCAATGTTGAAACTTTAACGATATTAAACAATACCTTGGTATGTTAGCTTCTATTGTTTTCAACACTAATTAGCTTCTCTTGTTTGTGCCCCTCTGCAATACTAATTAGTTTGTATTCTCTGATGCCAAGTCTCTCATGTTGAAAATGTCTTGGATCATCTTCCTACATTTTACAATATGAGCTGTTTGGAGCTGAATGAAGAATTTCCTGGTCGTTTAAATGGAGCTTTGATGGTCTTACTTGAAAAATCACCAAAGCTAGAGTTTCTTGATTTTGACATGTTACATCTCTGAACACCCATGATTTGGTCTATTTCTCTCTTATCACTTCACTTCTGATTTGGTATATATCTTTGATATCCAAAGGCAGTTGCTAAATTGATTTCACGGAATTTTTGTAAATTGGCACTTTTCATATAAGGCTTCGAGCCAAATGCTAGTTTCGATGAGGTTGATATAGTGCTCAGGTAATTCACCAGCAGATACGAATCCAGAGGAGCTTAGCTATCACATACAGATGCTTCCTTGAGGCTCAGAAAACTGTGTTGTTGAGTTGCGTTGATACTTTTGTGAGACTTCCTAATGAACATGTTTTCTTTTTGTTTTGCTGTGGTAGATGTCTGAACAATCCATAATTCAGTTATCTTGTTGCTTGCAGAGAATATTTAGCATTCAAATATCTGATTGAATGTGAGATTTTAACAAATTCCTAATTCTAGTTCCTTTCCAGAGCTAAAGGCGAAGATCGAACAAAGCCAACTACTGGTAAAGGGACAGCTTTTTTAACTAATTTCCTGACCTATCTAATTTTGTTACCTTTGAAGTTAAACCATTACCAAACCTGACAAGAAGTTTTGCAACGTGTTTTGTCACTTCAACTGCATCTTCTGATTGTGTGGACTCATAGATAAGCTCCTTCTAAAAAGAATCATTATACAGAACTATTATACAGAATCAGGTAGCTTTTTGTGGAAGTTTCATTTCCAATCAAAACACCTATTATGATTCTCATTATTTCACAAATGTCATTGATGTATCACTCTGATTTTTTAATTTCTTTTGGATAAATTACAAATATACCTCTCAAGATTTGCTTAAAATACAGATTAGTCCCTATGGTTTAAAAAATTACAAATACGCCTTTATTAAAAAAAATTTATTTAACAGAATTAACTAAAAAATAAAATTCATAATTATTTTCCTATACAGTAATAAAATTACCTAAATTATTAATTGAAACATATTTTTAACATCATTAAAAATTGTTAATTAATTTAATAATTTATTAATGAAAATGACAATTTGTTATGAAATTAGAAACTTCAGGGGTTGAAATGTAATTTTTAAAATCACAGGAAGTGATTCGTATTTTAATAAAGCTTCAAGGGATGTATTTGTAATTTGTTTTATTTTTTTTAACGATTGTATGTTTGCAAATCGATTTTCCTTCTGAAAGTGTATAGAGGCTATGTTTGGGATAATCTTTTTTGGCTATTTTAGTCAGACAAAATAGATTAAAAGGTCAATAAGATAAAATGTTGAATCTAACCTATAATCGTTTTATTTTTTCTCACATAAAAGTTAAAATTTTTTTAAAAATTTATATCAAATGAGACTTTTTAGTCTCAAATTAAAATAATTAAAAAGTTAAAAACTCCACACAAATTCCAAATGAAGGCAGAGTGTCTTTCACAGCAGGAGCTGCATCACAAACATGACTCCTTGTGGCAGTAGCGTAGAGGAGCAAAATACAAGGCTAAGAATGACATAATGGTGAATGTAATATATTTTTTTTGTAATTTAAGATAATTAAAATTTTATATTTTTATTTCATAATCATTAGATATGTAATGAAAATTTTTCATTATATATATGGAATGGAGAGGATCACAATCGTATATATATAGATATATATATATATATATATATGGGTAAATTACACTGACACTCCCTAAGATTTCTGTTTAATAAAATCCCCTCCTCACGTTTGGAAAATTATAATTATTCTCCTGTCAGATTAAAATGACATATTTGTCATTTAGACTTTATACATATATAATAATAAAATGATATTGATATTTTATTCATGTCATTTCAAGAGAAATAGCAATCATCTTTTTTTGTTTAAATCACACAAAAAATTGAGTTTTTTTTTTCATATTTATTTTTATTTTTATTGATTTTTTTTTAATATTTTAAGCATTTTTTTTTAGATACACTAGTCTAGATATATTTAAGAAATATAATATTTTGTGATTTTTTTTTTAAATTCACCAAATACAAAAATAATAATAATAATAATAATAAAAAAAAAAAAAAAAACACACACACACAAAAATTCAGTTGGTAATACTATAATAAATGTGGGTAAATATACAAGAAAGAAAAATAATGGTGGAAATAAAAAAAAAAAAATTATACTCATCTATAAAAAATTATACAAAAAAAATTATAAAAATGTTATGATAGTGATATTTTTGTAAATATAAATCATATTGATGGGTGTTTTGTTTTAAAGTGAAAGGTCGTCATTAAACTATATTATTATGTTTGAAAATTTTATATAAAATTCATGTTCGTATATCATCACTCAACAAAAATATGTTCAGGTAGAATTTAATGATAGAAAGTTGTAGAATATAATCATTATGATAAGAAGAAGAAATGGTAGGAAAAAAGGACAAAATAGTCATTTAGAAAATTTTAGGGTATGATATCAACAATCCAAAGAGGGAAAATTCCATTTTCACAGACTTAATTATCTCAATGCACATCTTCCCTCAATATACATATTTATTAATTTGATTACTAATTAATTTTCTCAATTCATGTACTAAAAGTTACAATTATACCATTAACTAATAATCATTGTACACACACCACTAAACTCTCCTTTCCACACACTTGTTGAGTGACTCTACTTCTAGATTTATAGACCCACATGAAGACCATTCACGACCACAGTGTAAAGTGAAGCAAAGTAAAGACAAAATCCTCCATTGAAGACCCTATTCAACCTCCATTGAAAACACCATTGAAATCCCTCTAAAATATTGTTGAAGATGAGGAATCTTTCTATTTTATTATTGCATTTACCATTTCTAGATCTTTGTGCAATCCATTGCCATAAAAACCTAGGTGTTTTTTTTTTTTTTTTTTTTAAATGTTTTTCAGTTTGGGGATTTCAGCATTGATTTTTCGAAATTATACATTTAATTCGAAACTTAACTTCCGAATAAAAGTGATTAGTTCGGCAAATTTATTTCAAAAAAAATAAAACAAACTTTCGGCAGTTAATGTCCGAATATGATGAAATAATTTGGCAGTTGATGTCCAAATATAATGTAATAATTTGGCACTGATTATCCGACTGAAAACCAGAAAATGAAAAAAAAAAAAAAAAAAAGTTTTGCACAAAAAAATTAACATTTTCATCATTAATAGAGTATAAACCTAGGTGTGTAGAAATAAAATTTCCCTACAAAGAGTAATTTGTAATGAAATTACAAATATCAGCGAGAATAATGTATTTTTTTAAATGTAAAAAGATATTTATATTAGTTAGAAACAGCAGGGATGTCAGTATAATTTACCCTCCATATATATATATAATTAAAGAGAATAGAAATGAGTGAAGTTGTCAATATAAAAAAAATAAATTAATAAGTACTATATATGTTTGTGTATATATATATCTATACACTTGTATATATAAGAGGGAGTTAGTATTTGCTACCGTCCAATATGACTGTTATTTTTCTTTCCACTTTTACCTCTATTTTGTGTGCTGTGTTTTCTTCTTTTTTCTTTTTTCTATTTTCTTTATTATTTGCTTGGAATATTTCATAATTTTTATATTTTGTTTATAATTTTTGTCTTATTTGATAACACTTATAAATCAATTTTTTTTTTAAAAAATTCACTAATTGTGTTTGATTGCAATTTTAGATTATTGTATTTTTTCAACTAATTTGAAAATAAAAAAATGATATATTTTTAACTTGTAAAATATAATTTTTGAAACTTATTTGAGACTCTTAATTTATATGGACAAAATAACTCCGTCTAATCAAATAAGTTTAACCTTTTTTTTTTAAAAACAAAATATAAAAAGTTATATAAACCAAATTTACAATTTATTTAATTTTTTGAACTAATAATCTAAAACGTTATAATCATAAAAACTTAGTTATAGGTGATACCAAATTGAGTCATTATTTATCAATACTCTATTCATAATAAATATGAGTAAGAACCTATTAAATCACTAAAATTGTGACATATGAAATGATAATAAAGTATTGTACATAATTTATCATATTAATATTTATTGTTATTCAATGATGACAAATAATATCTAAATATTTTTTTTGAGCTGAGTTTACAAATACTTGTAGTAAAGTTTTAAATTTTTTACTTCTTCTGATAAGGTTATTATTGCTGGAAAATCTATGTATTTGACGAATGATAATTTATTTTTATTTTTTTTTGGGGGGGGGGGGGGGGGGTGTTAAAGTTTAAGTGAGTATTGGATAGGACAATACCATATGTTAAAGTTTAGGCAGTCACCTAAAATATAATATATTATGAATTTTTAAAGTTAAAGTTTAGACAGTCACCTAAAATATAATATATTTGTTGAAGATACTTTTATGTCAGTTCAAATTAATTTTCCTTTTCATCCAATTAATAGTAAACAAGTAATTAAATTTTTTTTAGGGCATCCTAATCAAACATAATGCAATAATCTCCAATTCTTATTTGAGAGTAATGATATACAAACAGAATTGAAAAAAATTATAATAAAATAAAATAAATAAAACCTAGAATTTGAACTTTTTTTTTTTTGAACCTAGAGTTTAAACCTTATAAACTCCAATTCTTGTTTGAACCTAGAGTTTGAATTTTATAACAAAATAAATTATGAATTTTTAATTTTACTAATTTAAACCATGATTTGCTTTCAATCTAAACTATTTGTCTATTTTTGTTAAGTAAAATAAATGAAAATATATATGTATATATATTTTAGTCATCAAATTCAACAGAAATTATATTTTAGATATCTTCTATATACTTTCATTGAGTTTAATGACTAAATATAATTTTTTCATCCATTTTATTTAACAAAAATAGACAAATAGTTTAGATTGAAAACAAATTAAAGGTTAGAATTTAAATTGATAAAATTAAAAATTAAAAATTTATTTTGTTACATGGTTCAAAGCCTGGGATTTTTTTTTTTTTTGGTAATTTTTACAATAGAATTTCATACAAATTTATATATAGAATAGTATAACTTCTTCTCGTTACTTCATTTTAAATCAAAATACAATCTATCATTGTCTTCATAATTTAAAAAATGTCATTAACACTTCATTATTAATATTTTTTTCCCTATGTAAATTTTTTATTGTAGTTGTGAAATTTAAATTTACTACAAAAATTATTATATTTGTGAAACATAAATTTATTACAATAGTATCTCGTGCCTTGCATGGGCATTTTTTTTCTAATATGTTATAAAGGGATTAGACAATAAATAAATTTTTATGGGTGTTAAATTGAAAGGCCTTTTATGAATAAAAAAAGTATGAAAGAAAGAAAGTAAAGGACATATATGAAATTTCAGGAGCAAACTATAATAAAAAATTATGGTTCAAATAATAATTTCAAAAAGGGTTAATTACATCAAGTTACCTCAAGGTTTGGAAAAAATAAAATAATTAGTTATATAATTTTGACATAATTATATTGAATTTCTTTGATATTTTAATTTGCATAACACTTAACCTATTTCTCATTAATAGTTTGTTAGTTATATGAATAAAAAAAGTTATATCGTTATTTATTTTACACGAAATGTATATTTGACATTATTTATTTTTGTATTTTTACACAATTTGCATTAATTCTACTCACTTTAATCTTATTAAGACCATGTTCAATCCAGACTAAAATCTTTCATCAAATTTAAATTGATGAGAATTTGGTAAAAATAGTATTCTAACCATTACACCAAATTGGTATCAAATGAAGGGACTACTACTTTTTTTTTTATCATATTAAGGAGCGTTTAACCTTTCGTCAAATTTCGCAAGTGACCATTAGTGTACAACAGATTGGGAAAAATTTAAAGAAAATTTACACTAAGCCAAACGACTGCTCAGACATCCTTCCGTTTGTATTTCCGGTCAACCGGTTATTTGATGAAAATAAAAAATTTAGCATTAAAACGCTTGGTATCAGATGAAACTTTTAACCCAAATCTTTACTCAAATTTGATAAAGAGAAAATATAAAAAAAATAAACGTTAGAGATGCTCCAAAATCAAAGTTAGTGTAAATTACATTAAATTTATAAGATTTATTATATTTTTCTAAATGTCAAGAAAAGTTTATATAAGTTACTTTTAGTTTGAGCAAAATTTCACTTTGATATTTAGAGTTTCAATTTGAACTTTATATTTTTAATTTGTTTCAATATAGAACCCCATCATGCAAAATTAGATTGATCAAAGTAGAATTAAAAAAAAAAAAAACTACAAAGCCCCATCGCAATATTTTTTAATTAAAAATGTTAAACAATGTGGGTGTTTGGGGAAGTGCATTTTTTTATAGGTTTTTTTAGTTGGAGGATATTATTGGAGAAATTTTTTTCTGTGTTTGGAAAGATAGTTGGGTTTTTTGTGGTTGGATGTGATGTTTATGAGAGAAAAAGTAAAATGATTATGAGTTTTGATGTAATATTTTGTTTAGATTTGTTTTTTGTTTTTTTTTTAAATTTTGTAACCAATTTATCTTTTAATGAAAAAAAAAAAAAAAAAAAAAAAACCCAAAAAATTTCTTCCCAAACAAAGCCGTTGATTACATTAAAAAAAAAAAAAAAAAATTTAAAATTAAAAGTACTAAAGTGAAACTTCTCCCAAACTACAACGACAATTGTGTAATTAACCCATAAGTTCCAAACCCCAGATAAACCCTTGATCCTCCAAGTTCTCAGAATCTCCGTTCTCGTCATTTCCACACACTCCTAAACCCCCAAAACCCTCCTCCTTCCCAATACTTCAAAAACCCTACAACCCAATTCTTCCACAGACCCATTTCGCTTTCCGCACAATTGAAATCCTAATCGATCAGCAATCAGCAGACAAAGAAGCCCTTGCACGTTCTATTCAAAGAAGCCGTTGGATTATCCGAAAAAATCGAACCCATTGAAGCGCAGAACGAACCCGAAACCAATGAATTGAAGAAGAGATTGAGAAAGTTGGAGGAAGAAGTGAGGAGGTTGAAAGAGAATAGTAGTGAGAAAGTAAAAGTAGAGAATTTGAAGAAAAAGAAGATTGAGAATGATGAGTCTAGTTCTAAGAGCTTGTACGTGTTGTTTTCAAATAAAGGAGGTGATAGTGAGAAATCTAGGGTTGTAGAGTTTTTGAGGATGGAGGATCAAATGGTGTACAAAGAGCTTTCACTCGAATTGGCTCTATTTGTGAAGCATTTGTACAAAGAAGGCTACTTTGTTAATGCTAATTTCTTGCCCAATAACATGTTTGATATTACTTGTTTCGAGAACAGTTATGGCCGTGATTTTATTAGGTATGCTGCGGAGAAGTTTGGCAAGGATAACCAAGAAATTGTAAAGTAAGAACAATTCTTTGCCATCACTTTTTTCTTTATATCTATAGTTGTTGTATGTTGCCCATTACATTAATGTAATAGTTTATCTACTTTTGTTTGAATGGTGATGATTGTTTTCTAGCATTAAGCTTTCAATATTAATGTGAACAATTAAAAATAGGGCTGAAAACGAGCCGAGTAGTAGTAGGTTGTTTTAAACTTGGTTTAACAATCATATGAGCTTAAACTTATGTTCAAGTTTGGTTTATTTACATGAGGAGCCGATCTCGAACGGGATTTTAACGAGCCAAACACAAGTTGAGCTCAAATAGATTGGATTTTTATAGTATATATAAGCTTATCGAACCAAGTAATAGGTTATTTTGGCTTGAAAACTTAACAAGCTTAAAATTGTTTAAGTTTGGCTTGTTTACATAATAAGTCGATCTCAAACAAGCTTTTAATGAGCCAAACACGAGTCGAACTCGAGTAGCTTGGTTCATTTAACAGCCCTAAAAATAATGTTGGTTTTTAAACCTTGACTTTATAAACATATATGTGAAAGAACCTTTTATGGGCTGATGTGTGGTCTGATTGATTTTGTTTGAAGATAGAAGTGGGGATTCTGTTTGAAAATAGTTGTTCAAAATAAATTCCACGAAGTTTATTCGTTGTGTCCCTTTATGTAGAAGTCTTAGTCTAGCTGATCATGACATGCTTTACTGAAGAAGATATGTTAGATTCTGTTTTTGGATATGAAAGTGATGCAACCTATGTTCTATAAATAGTTCTGGCTTTTTCTTTGGAGAATGAAATATCAGTAAATCTGGCTTAAATAGATAGTTAAATCTCCATTCACTCACAAGGAATTGACAATGAACAATGGTCAATAAAACAGAGAACATGCTGAAAATTTCTAAGACATGCATGCAATAAACTTAATTCTAATGTTTTTAAAATGTCACAATTTTCTTCAAGCAATATAACAATTGACATGTAACAACCGCAAAATTAAAGAGAATAAAAATTGCCATAACTTGAAGCAACACTAAATCTAAAATTATAGTTGAAATTATTCAGGCTTCTATTGCAAAATCATACAGTGATCGGATGTAAACAATAGGAAACACGATTAGAGAGATGGGACAAGAATGATTAGACAAGAAGATTGTAAGTGGAAAAACAATGATCAAGGGATAGAATGGAAGGGGGTGAGCAATGTAGAGGAATTAGGAAACTCACCAAGATGTATAACAAGAGAAGATGGAAAAGAACAAGAGAACAGAGAGAAAGAGAAAAGAAGTAAGAGGGAGAATAGCTGCAGCTCTTGATTGCGACACAAGGCTTAGTTTTGTTTGTTTTGGTTTGGAAATTAAAGCTAGGGAGAGATGCTATAGTAATTTATTTGGCTCCAGAGTAGCTACGGGAAGTAGGTTGTCTGGCATTATTGTTGAATGTGGTTCACGATGAAAGCTTCTCAGATTCCATGAGTTGGTGGCATATGTTAAAAGACATTTTCTCCTCTGGTGTTTTCTTCACAATATTGTAATTGGTGACTGGCATTTACTTAATTTTTGGCTCAAAATGAAGGGCTTCCACATTAATGGTCTTATCTATATTCTTTACAAGTTTCTAAGGAAAATGTGTAGCACAATGTCCAAAAAACTTGTGACATGGAAGTGTGAGTGATTGACATCTCTGCATAGTTTGAGGCATTAAATAGTAACTTGCACCTGCAATACTTCATTTCCGTATCGAAACAGAATTAGTTTTGCTAGGGCATGTGCTGATGGAATTTGGTGTAATTGATAAGGTGGATAAATGGCAAGTGAAGTAAATGACCACCGGCCGTGTAAGAGAATCCTGTGCCCAAGGGCTATAGTGAAAGCTAAAACTGAGATGCATTGGTGGTCATACGAGGAATAACATGCAGCAGTGTGAGAAGAAATGTTGTCACTAATGAATTGTCTAAAATAGAAAATGAAAAATCATTGAAAGATATGTCTGACTTTACTGTTTCAGAAAACCCACATAACAGACAGGCACAGTTCAGCATGCATGTGAATGTGTCTGAGTGGGTGAATGAGGGTGCGTGTTTGCTAGTCATGATGATGGTTCCACTTCCACTTTTTTGTTCTGTATTGTTTCCTTGTTTCCATCTGTTAGGTCCTTCAAGTCTTATGAACTTGAGTTATGGATGCACAGATGGTTGTCAGCCAGTGACTTGAAAAAGGTGGCCCTCTTTGGATGTCCTTCGCTCGGAAGGAAAAATGCCTTTTCTGCTAAAAGCTTGCGCAATTTTTTCAGAATTCAAGAAGACGCCGTATATCAATTGTCTCATTGAAAAATTTCACCTCTCTAATCTTTCTGGTCTCATCGACATAGACTTATTTATTTATCTTGGAAGAGACATTATTTTTATTTTTATTCTTTTGTCATTGTTACATGCTCACATTCAGGTATGCAGTAAATGCATCTTGAAATCATCATGCAAGTTTGTGAATCAGAGCGTATGGAAAGGCAATAGCAACAATTTGAATTTGGCTGTTGTAATGAGGGTTATAATTTTGTACGCCATGGAATCTGTTCCTCCACAGTTGGTAGTGCTTGATGAGATAAAGGCTTCTGTTAGTGTATTGTTGAAGGAGGTTTTGAACCTAAGCCAAACTAACGCATAAAGCTTTTTGACGGTTCCATATATAAAGTGGTCTTTCAGGTGCTTTAAATCTGGATTATTGTTCAGACTACTTTGTTCCTTGATAGGTTTGTTGGTTTATAGACTAGTAGACTGATTTGCTTTCATTCTCACAGTACTATCAATATTCTGATGCACAAATCTGGGAGATGAAGTGTGATGATCAAATGTCTACATTGTTAATAACTCATGCTGTGAGTTACATTACATCTGTGAGAAATTGAGAGAGAGATATTGAGAGAGAACAACTCTGGCGGTGTTTGGGAAGCCTTGAAAGAGGCTATTTTAGCCTCAAATGGGAAAATAGCCAAAAAGCCTCACCAACCATTGATTTTTAAAAAAAATAAAAAATAAAAAAAGAAAGTCAAAAAGCAACGGCTGCTGCAGCAACACAGCTTACACTGCCACCAACAGTGTAGGCTGCAGACAGGTTAAATTACGATATTACCCCTACACAACAATTTTGCAAAAAATAAAGTCAGGGGCAAATTTGTCATTTCAATTTAAACATCATTTCAAACACATTTTTCAATACAACAATCAACCCAAAAATTTAACCCAACTTCCCAAACACACATTAAAATAGCCTACTAAAATAGCCAAAAAGCCTCTAAAATAGCCACTTCCCAAACGAAGCTTCTGTATTTCAATATATTTCAGAAACCAGATAGAGGCTCCATTATATAGGAGCTGTGTTACAAATAGCATGATGATGCAATAGAATATAATAATAAAAAGGAGTCGAAAGAAGACGGGACCGAAAGCAGGAAAAAGAAAAGTAAAAGAAGGAATCCTATCCTGAGCTAGCTTCACTATTTACATATTATTTTATTATATTAACATTTACATATTATAGTATATTATTATATTAACAGCCCCCCTCAAACTCAAGGAGGACAAACATCAACCAACTTGAGTTTGGAGACAAGGTCAACGAAGCGGCCAGGAAAATGAGCTTTGGTGAAGATATCAGCAGGTTGATCAGCAGAAGAGATTGGATGGAGATGGACAGCACCACGAGTGACGTGTTGACGAATAAAATGACAGTCAATCTCAATGTGTTTGGTGCGATCATGAAAAACATCATTGTGAGCAATTTGAAGAGCACTTTGATTGTCACAAAAAAGGGCAGTAGCACCAGAGGGGGAAACACCCATGTCAGCAAGAAGCCAACGAAGCTAGAGAAGCTCTTAAGTAGTATCAGCAAGAGCACGGTATTCTGCCTCGGTACTGGAACGAGCAGTAAGAGATTGTTTCTTGCTGCGCCAAGAAATAAGAGAATCACCCAAGAAAAAATAGAACCCAGTAGTAGAGCGGCGGTCAGTAGGATCCCCAGCCCAATCGACATCGGAAAAAGCACGAAGCTGGAGAGAGGAGCGGACGGAATAGTGAAGACCATGAAACATGGTGCCTTTGAGATACCAAAGGAGACGAACTAATGCAGCATAATGAGGGGTACGAGAAGCTGACATAAACTGGCTGACAATATGAACGGCATAGGCAATATCAGGATGAGTAACAGTGAGATAGACAAGACTGCCAACCAGCTGACGATATAGGGTAACATCAGAGAGAAGAGTGCCATCAAGAGGTGTAAGACGACTCTGAGGCTCCAGGGGAGTGGAGGCAGTCTTGCAATCCGTAAGACCAGCACGTGTGAGAAGATCAGAGGTATACTTAGCTTGAGAGAGAAAAGAACCCATGGAATCATGGAATATTTCAAGTCCCAAGAAATAGCTGAGAGGACCAAGGTCTTTCATCTCGAAATGATGGCTAAGAAACTGTTTCAGGCGAAGAATACCATCAAGATCATCACCGGTGATAATCATGTCAGCCACATAAAGCAGAAACAGGGTGGTCCCTTGGGCTGTTTGCCGGATAAAAAGAGCAGTATCATAAGAGCTGGAGGTGAAACCACATTAATGAATAGTAGAGCTGAACTTGGCAAACCAAGCGCGGGGAGCTTGTTTAAGACCATATAAAGCATGCTGAAGTTTATAGACTTTATGAGGGGGATAAGTAGACCCAGGGAGAGGTTGCATGTAGACCTCCTCAAGAAGAACACCATTAAGGAAAGTATTTTTGACGTCCATTTGATAAAGATCCCATTGGCGGGTGGTAGCAACAGCAATTAAGCTGCGAACAGAGGTGAGACGAGCACCAGGAGCAAAGGTCTCCTCGTAGTCAATACCATATTCTTGGTTGAAGCCTTTGGCAACAAGGTGGGCTTTGTAGCGCTCAATAGATCCATCAGAACAAGCCTTGATTTTGTATACCCATTTGCAGCCAATGGCAGTCTTGCCAGGAGGAAGATCAACAATGTCCCAAGTATGAGTTTTGTCTAAAGCCTGCAATTCATCAGTCATAGCATGCTTCCAAAGAGGATTAGAGCGAGCCTCACGATAGGAGGTTGGTTCATAAGTAGAAAAAGCAGTAGAACCAACAATAAAGTCACGAAGACAAGTAGAAGGTTGGGTTACCCGGTGTGGTTGAGTAGAGGGAGGAGGAGCTAGAGGAAGAGACTCACCAAGAGAGGAGGATTTCGAGGGAGCAAGAGCAGGACCATCAGAGCGAGCAGGTGCATGGGATAGGCCAGTAGGCAAGGCAGTCTCGAGAGAGGCTGGCAGGGGCGGTAGAGTAAGCTCTTCTGAAAACAAATCTGTGGAAGAGTCAATAAAAAATAGAGAAGGGGAGGGAACGGACAAACGGAAGAGAGAGAGAGAGAGAGAGGAAGACATTTTATGTTCCCAAAAGACCACATGAAGAGAGATACAGAGTCGTTGTGAGAGAGGATCCCAACAACGATACCCCTTATGTTCAATACCATACCCTAAGAAGCAACAAAGGCGGGAACGTGGTTCAAGTTTGGTACGTTCATAAGGTTGGACAAGAACAAAACAGGCAGAGCCAAAGACCCTAAGGTTGGTGAAAGGAGGACGGGTGCCATGTAGACGCTCATAAGGATTGTGATTATGAATGACAGGTGTAGGAATACAATTGATAATATAAGCAGCAGTGAGAGCTGCCTCGCCCCAAAAATGTTCCGGACAAGATGAGGAGAGAAGGAGAGCGCGAGTAGTGTCGAGAATATGCCGATGTTTCCGTTCAACACGTCTATTTTGTTGAGACGTACCAGGACAGGAACGATGAGGTTGAGTACCATGACTTTGAAGGAAGGAAAGAAAGTCAAAATCTTTATATTCCATGGCATTGTCGGAGCGAAAAAGCTTAATAGTTTTAGAAATTTGTGTTTTAACCATTGCAGCAAAATTGTAATAAAGTTGTTTAAGCTCAGAGCGATTTTTCATAAGAAACAACCATGTAAAACGGGAAAAATCATCTATAAAAACAACAAAATAGCGTGTGCCTCCCATAGTGGGAGTAGGAGAGGGTCCCCAAATATCAGAATGGATAAGATCAAATGGTGCAAGAGAAACAGAGTCACTTTTATTAAATGACAAAGCAAGTTGTTTGGCAAGTTGACAGGACACACAATCTAAAGCAGCAGAACTTACAGGACCTAAATGACCACTAGAAATTAAAGATTTTAAACGACCAATAGAAAGATGGCCCAAACGACAGTGCCAAAGCTGAAAAGGAGATAAAGGAGGAGCAGTGGTAGCAGTGGTTGGAGCTGTGATCTGAGAGGAATCTGGAACATGAAGATGGATGAGTTCATAGAGACGTTCATGCTTACGGCCTATCCCAAGAGTTTGCCCCGTCCGAGGGTCCTGCACCAAACAACCAGTATGGGAAAAGGTAACAGTTAGACCATGCTCACATAGTTGACTAATGGAGATAAGATTTAAAGTAAGAGCAGGCATAAGATAGATATTGGATAAACATAAATGAGAGGTGGAAACAGAACTAACATGACTTACAGACAGAAGAGACCCATCAGCAGTATGGATAGAAGGAACATAAGGAGGAGAAGAGAGAGGAGTAAAAATAGTAGGGTCAAAGGTCATGTGATTACAACAAGTGGAGTCAAAGTACCAGGAAGTGTTACCTGCGATGACAGACAAAGCAGTAGATGGAAGAGTATCGGAACGCTGCCAAAAATGTTGAAATATGGCTTCGACATCTGTTTGAGAGAAGACTGGAGTAGAAGGGTCTACAGGGACAGATGAAGGTAAATCCTCTGAGGCAACAGCAGCAGTGCGTTGAGTGGGCAGTGGTTTAAACAGAGTCCCAGAACGGTGAGAGTTACTGCGGGAAAAAGTCCCGGTGGAAGGACCAGTGCAAGAGGCACAGGCGGGATTGCGGAAGCAATCTTGCTGGAGATGACCAGGACCAGCCTTGTTGCAAAACCGACAAAGACGAACTGGACAATTAACCAGAAGATGAGTCGAAGGAAGACTGCGGTTGTGACAGTAGTTGCAGGTAGTTGACCTCTGTGGTGAAGGTGGTGAAGGAGAACTCTGAATCTGGGGAGTAGCAAGAACAGAGTCCACAGGATGGGGATGGAGAGTACCAAACCTGGTTTCCTCTGACAATAGTTCAGAAATTGTTTGCTCAAGAGTGGGTAAAGGAGTGCGATGAAGGAGAGATGCGCGTACTGGCTCAAAACAGGGAGTGAGAGCCATGAGAAATTGAACCAAGCGTTGTTGGTCACGGTAAGTAGTAAACAAGGTAGCATCCCCAGTACAAAGCCATGGAGGTTCAAAAAGAGCGAGCTAATCCCAAACATAATACATTTGGGAGAGGAAATCATTAATGGTCTGAGTTTTGTCTTGGCGCATACGGTGAAGATGACTAAGAAGCTGATATTGGTAAGCAAGGCCAATAGTCTGATAGCGTTCTTTTAAAAAATCCTAGATGGCCTTGGCGGGAGAGGAAGCAGAGTCAAGTTGGAACCCACCAAACTGAAGGCTGATAGAGGTAATAGAAGTATTGCGAAGCCAAGTGATAATCTGATAGTTTTTACTATCCCAATCCTCCAGACGATCGACATATTTGGCAGCAAATTCCGTGGTGGAAGCGGATTCTGTGGTTGCAGGGATGGGTTTGCACACATCCCCAGTGATGATGCGCCAAAGTTTCTTTCCTTTGAGGAAGCCAAACATGGCTTGTGCCCATAAGACATAGTTAGTCCTGTCAAGAACAACGGAAATAGGGTGGGTAGAGGAGTCCAAGCGATCCATGAGAGAAAAACAGTACGATCGAGGTAGAATCTGAAAAAACCGAGGGCACCAGTGAATGCAGAAGGTCCAAATTAGTGAGGAAACGGTCTGAATCGGCCAAAAAAGTCCAAAAATAGGGTTGAACTGGCCTAGAAAAGGTGCTGAGCCGGTTTGAGCTGAACCGGCTGGAGCCGAAGGCAGAGTCGTGGGCAAGGGGCGCAAGCCGAAGGCAAAAGTGGCGCGAGGCGTGTGCGGCGCGGTGAGTGACGCGTGCGGGAGAGACGGCTCGAGCGGATGGCTGAAGTGGCTTGCGGACCCGTGTAGCGCGTGAGACGCGGAGAAAAATGGCTCAAGCGACTGGTGGACGCATGGAGCGCGTGGGATGCTGAAGGTGGAAGCGGGTGACGCGCCGGCGACAAAAGTGGCGTGTGAGGGCGCGTTAGAGGAGATTTGAGGATGCCGTTGGTGGTTTTGGAAGCGTGAGAATATTCCGAGCACGTGAATAAGCAGTGCAAAAATTTTGGAGAGAAAAAAAAATCTGATTAGTGATGAAGCAGAGATAACTATCAGAAAATATGATTGTTTCTGGTTAATGAGCTATTTATGTGAAGCTCTGATACCATGTGAGAAATTGAGAGAGATTGAGAGAGAACAACTCTGTATTTCAATATATTTCAAAAATTAAATAGAGGCTCCATTATATTGGAGCTGTGTTACAAACAGCATGATGATGCAATAGAATATAACAATGAAAAGGAGCCGAAAGAATATGGGTCCGGAAGCAGGAAAAAGAAAAGAAAAGTAAAAGAAGGAATCCTATCCTGAGCTAGCTTCACTATTTACATATTATTTTATTATATTAACATTTACATATTATAGTATATTATTATATTATGAAGCGTGATGATCAAATTTGGCATTCAACAATTGAATAGAGCTTTCCGTTTGGCAAGGGCTCATTGGGCTTTTTTGGCTCAATGAGCCACAAAAGACAGAATAGGCTCATGAGTCATAACAGACAAAACATCACATCCAACCCCATAATCATTACATTCTTCTCTCACAAAAAAAGTCAAAAAAGCCAAAAAGTCAAAAGTCCTTCCCAAACCAAGCTTTTGAGCCCAGGCTCATATAGCCAAAAAAGTCAAAAAGCCAAAAAGCCAACCCACTTCCCAAACGGAGGCATGTCAACTTATTTCTTTATAATATATGAATGGCCATTTATCCATTTTAAATGTATATTGTTGTCGATGCATACAATAAATAGTAATGCTAGGTATCATGAAAAATTTTTTATGAAAATAATCATGAAAGTTTTGTGATCCTTGAATTACACTTACAATAAAGCACCACACACTAATCAAGGTAATCCAAAAATCATAAATTTTTCATGATCATTTTCATCAAAAAAATTTCATATTCTCTAACTTTTCCCTACAACAAAATCTGAAGTATTGGGTACTAAACTTAAATTTCATGATTTAAGATCATAATTGGTTTCTCTTTTTACCCCTCTTTTTTCTTTCTAAATCCCCAATGATATTATTCTAGCTTGTTCATCCTCGAAGTATTGGGTAAATAAATACTGAGAACATAAGCGTTTGTATATACAATGTAGTTGGGTCCATCATTTTGATGATTTTGGTTTTGGTCTTTCGTCCTATTGGGTCTATGATTATGTCCGAAATGATGTAATTACAATGCAATGTAGCTATGATGTACTTTTTCAAATGTGTGATAGTAAAATCTACCATGATGCAATTGGTGCTCATTTTGTCTCCGTAGGTTATTGAAAAGAATCAAAAAGAAAAAAACTTCACGATTAGATTGTTAAATTTTTAAGGGGAAAATCATACCGTGGTCTCGTAAATTAGTTCATTAATTTTAACTATATCAATTTTGTTCTTTAATTTTTCATATTGTGTCAATTTATTCTATTTAATAATGTCCCTTAACAATTGGACTGAAATAAGTGGCAAAGTGATCACTTTGAAAATGAATTAATTGTTTCAAATTAGACGTCAAGGGGAGTGAATACACTATTTACCTTTTGATTTCAATCTAATTCTTTAAAATGTTATCAATTAAATTAAATTAATATAATACAAAAATTTTAAAGATAAAATTGATAAAATTAAAACTATGATTAAATTGAACAGAAACAAACTATAAGGTCACAAGTGGCCTATGAGCTGGATGAGTACTTCAATTCTGCTCATTATGGGCAAGTGTTGGAGATCTTGCACATTGCATTCTGGTGGCAAACGCAGGGTTATTTACACAAAAACTCTTTAAATTATTGAAAAGTATTATTTTGACTCATTAAATTATAAAAATATATAAACAAATCTTTTAAACTATTGAAAAATATCAATTTGTCCTCTAAACTATAAAAATATATAAATATCTCTAAATTATAAAAATATACAAATTGGACTATTAACAGAAGAGATCAAAGTGAAATATGTCAATTTTAGAGGGGCAAATTGATACTTCTTAATAGTTTAGGGAATCCATTTGTACACTTTTATAGTTTAAAGAATTAAAAGGATACTTCTCAATAATTTAGAGGATCTCCATGTAATAACCTGGCAAAAATATGTAGGGCAAACCAGAGAGAAAGAGCAAGGAGGTTGGAGCAATTTCCAAGTTTGCATGTTGGTCAAGCAATCACCACAAGATCCGAATGCACGCAAAGGATCTGTTTACGTTTTCCTTTGCAACAATACTGACATTCAGAAAAATTATCAATATATATATTTGTGGACCATATTTTGAATATAATTTACATCACTAATTTTTAATTTACACCATACACTTTATTTTCGAGATATTTTTTAGGGTAAATAGCATTTCCCCTGTTTTGTGCAAGGCCTTTCAAATTAAATTTCCTTAAAACTGATTTTTGCATCAAAAAACTATATTAATTTTTTTTTTTAATATTTGTTACTAGAAAAAATTGTATTTTTTTTCTTTTCATCTCTATGTAGATCCGCTCAACAGACACCGTACACGTAGATCTACCATTCCATTATTTTCTAAATATAATAGGTCTCATATATATATGTATATGTGTGTGTATCTGTGTGCGCGTGCACGCACATGCACGCAACATCTGTTGTGTGAATCTATAAAATATGAGAAAAACAGTAAAATCTATCCAGTGATATATAACAACCCTCTTTTAATTTTGTCGCCCAGTGATACAAATATTTTGGAAAAATCCTATTTAGGTGAGATTTTTCACCTAGTTGAAGAAACTTTGCCTTTGAAAACGTTAGCTAACACACAAATCAAAAAAGAACAAAGCTACTACTATCCATGACCCCTATATTTTTAGGTTTGATATTGCACATATCCTTCATTTTGCATTGTTTTGATCAATTGCTTCCAAAACTTATGACGTACCCAAGCATTATGAGTACCTGGGTTGCCCTGCAAATCACATGAACCACAAATGCAGAGAGAGAGAGAGAGAGATAGAGACAGAGAGCCCAAATTGTTACACTTTTCATGCAGGTCAAAACTTATCTGACAATCAAAGCTTACCCGATAAGGAATTTTACTACCTTAGGATAGTTATAGTTATAACCACCAACTTGGTTACCCATTAAGTTACTTCATTGACCTTATGGCACAGAACTAGGTAGAAATACCTACGATGCGAGACAATTCTCTTTAAGGAACACATCAAAATAGCCCCATAGCTTCGTGAGACAGGGTGTTCCTCTCAAAGGGGGTCGTGCTAACCAGGTCTTCGCAACTATTTACCAAGAACACAATGCTCCACAAAGTTGAGAGAGAGAGACAGAGAGTTTCCCTCAGTAAATGATTCACATACAAATCAGTTGAAAATCACCATTTCAATATATATATATATGAACATTTCTTCCCAGCAATGAATTTTCTATAGTTTGGCACGTAAATTATGTACAATCAGGTAAGTTTCCATCACTGGCAACTTAGTACATATAGTTTGGAACTCACCTCTTCTTTTGGGACTTATGCTGTACAACCCAACCACTCGTGTAACCGATTACTTCTCCATAATGAACAAAGAATAGACAGAAATTCACCATAAATGGAAAAGGTTGACATAGAATCTACAGTTGATCGATCACCTTTCAAGTTTCTAGTACAAATCTGACAGTGCACGATAGAGAATGGCAATCGCAGGAGGCTGAGGCAACAATCCAAGAAGAATATCCGATGCCCTGATGGATGGATTACTGTAGAATTTGGAATTTTTTTGGGTGCGGGTGGTGACAACACTCCCTTCAAGCGAGCATCCAACAAATGCACCTGGAAAAGAAAATATAAGCAATTTCATCATATCATCCATCCTATTCTCCTCTTTAGTCATGTCATATGACAGAGAAAAGAACCAGTGGACAAAACTATATGAAAGAAGGAAATATGATATGAACACAAGTCATAGTCAAAGTTATCCTTAAAACCCGCCATAGAAATGCAAACATGACTAAAGACCGGTGTTTTCCCATTCGAAGACAGTATGATCGGATACAGGTAAGTATACATACAACTTTTCTCCAATTTCAGGCCTTGTGTGTAGGGGTGGTTTGGCCAAGTAGGCTTTCAATTCTTGTCATGTGAGATTGCACTCTAGAGTCCACTCAAACTGATATTTCTTTTTTATCAACTAGAAGAACAGTTGGCATCGGTCTAATGATTGACTAATGAATCTGTTAAGTGTCGCTGCCATTTCTATAAGTGTCTGGATTCCTTTTACGGATGTGGGAGGAGTTAAATTGAGCAACGCTTGAATTTGATCGGGGTTGGCTTCTATTCCTCGGTGAGAAATGATGTATCCGAGGAACTTTCCAGACCTAACCCCAAAGGCACATTTTGCCACATTGAGTTTCATCTTGTATTTTCGAAATACCCCAAATGTTTCCTGGAGATCATCTGGATGATTCTTGGCCTCTCTTAACTTGATCACCATATTATCAATGTAAACTTCAAAATTTCGATCGATCTGTTTATTGAACATTTTCGTAACCAGCTATTGATACATAGCCTCTGTATTTTTCAACCCGAATGACATTACCTTGTAGCAGAACAATCTGATGGGGTTAATGAAGAACGTCTTCTCCTGGTCCTCTAAGTGCATAGCTATTTGGTGATATCCTCTGTATGTCTAGGAAACTCATCCTCTCGTGCTCGGATGTCACGCCTACTAGCTGGTCAATTTTGGGCAGGGAAAACAGTCATTGAGGCATGCCTTATTTAGATCGGTGAAATCCACACAAACTTTCCACTTCCCAACAGTGTTAGACAGCCACTTCGGGTATTGGACTTCGCAAATGGCTCCCGCTTTGAGCAGTTTCGCAACTTCCTCTTTTACGGCTTCCACGTGTTGTGGTGTCGATCTTCTACATTTCTGTGTTACCGACTGTAAGTCTAGATTCACGTTGAGCTTGTGGCACATCACCCGTGGATTGATTCCTTCCATTTCATATGGGGTCCATGCGAAAACATCCTTGTAATGAAGTAAAAATTCAACTAATTGCCTCTTTTCTTCTAAGGTGAGACTCTTTCCTACGAGGAAGAATCTTTCCTCATCTGCAGGGTCAATTTGTATTTTTTTGAGTTCTTTTACACTTTTGTCACTAGGCTGGGGGTTAATCTCCTATTCTTCTGGTTCACATGCCTAAACTTCTTGTACTCTTGACCTTGCGGTTGATACTGCTATGCATCGTTTTGCTATTGTTTGATCTCCTTTTATTGTCCTTATGATATCTCCTTCTGGGAAGCGTATGACTTAGTGAAAAGTGGATGGGACGGCCCCCATTTGATGTAGTCACGCCCTTTCTATTATGGTGTTATATGGGGACTGCACATTAACTACTTAGAATTTGACTTGCTAGACTTTTGCTCTGGCTTTTATGGGTAAAAATATATATATATATATATATATCCAAGGGAAAACCAGACTTGAATTGAAACTGTAGAGTAGTAAATCAACTGCCAATAAGGCTTCTTGAAGAGCCCATAGTACATAATTTCTACAGAACTCCCTTGATCTATCAATATTCTCTTAACAATGAATTCCTCAATCTGTAGGGTTATCACTACAACATCATTGTGGGGATGATGAACCCATGTCAGGTCTTTGTCAGAGAATGCGATCCTCAATTTGGAAGAACACATTTTTTTAGTGAAGACTCTTAAGAAAGCCATTACTTCCTTGTGAGGTACCGACATCCTTATTTCTTCCTTTTTTTGGCCTGCCTGCATTTTTGCAGGAACTGAATATATCATGTTGATAGTCGTCGTTGGTTGCGCGTCACCACCTTTGTCCCTTCCTTTCTTTTTCCGATCAGGGAAAGAATCGATATAAGATCGTAGGTGCCCATTTTGTGCCAATTCTTCTAGAAACTATTTCAGTGCCTTGCAATCTTTCGTAAGATGTCCGTAATCCTTGTGGTAGAAACACTGCAACCTACGATTTTGAAGAGGTGGATCATCGATCATCTTGGGAGGCCAAGAGAAGTGGGGCTCATTTTGGATTTTCGCCATCAGACGGTATATTGGCTCGGTAAAAATGGTGACGATTGCTTAGAAAGCCTCCTTCCTGATTTTTGGTTGTTCAGCGATGGCGTTTGATTTATCTGTCTTGATATCGGGAGACTTTTTCTTGTCCTTTCTTAGAACCCTTGGCGGGAGTCGGGCAGGTTTCGGTTCTTCGACCCCTTGGATGTTATCTTCAATCTTGCAATGCTGTTCTACTCGCCTCATTAAACTACCCATATCGGTGAGTGGCTTCTTTGTTAAGGATTTGTCGGAGCTTATGTCACGTCCCAGATTTCACTGGGTCCAGCCCACGTGAATAAACTACCCAATGATAAACAACAGATACTACACTCATACAAATTTATATGATATAGTCATACAATACATGTGTTTATTCGATTTCATACATTCTTAGATAAAACATCTAAGTCGAATGGATGTTCTGTGTGATAAATTAAATTGAATGCCCAAAGGCTTACATCATATACAAAGGGTGTAACCCTTACAAGAATGGCACACGACCAATAAATAACATAAATGGCCCATGACCTACAAATAAAAGAACCACCCTACCCAGTTCTAAACACAACTTCAATGTCTCAGTCCACATCACATAAGCACACCTGAAAAACATTTTTAGCTACGTAGGGTGAGCATAAAGCCAAGTAGAGAATATTACAAAAACTAAACATGTTCCACCAGCATAAATGATCATGATGCAATACATATATACAATATGCCCAAATGCATTTTCAAATCCATTTGACTTCTCAACAAAATCCTTTCTTTCCAATTATCAAAACCTTACGTTTAATCAAAACATTTTCTAGGTTCAAAACATTTGTTTGATATAAAATCCATTTCCAAAAACCAATCCAAGTATCTCAATACCAACCAGCAAATACATTTCTAAATCAAATGTGAATACGTCGCTAAACAAAAGCAAATACGTTGCTAAAACCATTTCCAAAACATCATGATCCAAAACCAAAATGATAATAAATAAAATGGGTAAATCTCCAAGGCTAGTGTTCATACGAGTAACTATACAAGTCACAATTTTACCAGTATTACCCAGAAGGCTCGACACCTACCGCGCGGGTTTTAGGTCTTACACCATGGACCCACAGGCCAACTTAATTCTGCTTTAACACCCCCTATCCAGCTTTGCCATTTTATTTACCCTTTTAGTAGAACAATGCATGTGATCCAAAATGTTATTTTTCCAAAACAATGTAAATGTTCCAAAACATAATATGAGAATTTCCAAAATCTCTTTCCAAAACATACGGTTTCAATTTCGAAAATCCATTACATGTTCTATGATATGAATGTTTTCAAATTGCCTAATCCACATGCAATTTCTAACACACGGCAATGCTATCCTCTATCGATAGCCAAAATAATTATCTCTAATACAACAATTAAAAGATAACAATACAAATATATTTTTTCAAAAGAGTAATAACACCCATTGTTTCAAAATCCAACAACCATCCCCTTTTCATTTCTTCCCAACCAAACCGTTTACCAAAAATCAATCCAATTCCCAAAACAATATCATTTAGGGTTTTTCAACAAATTGGGGTTTTTCTACTTTTAGAAATCCATATGCAATTTGTATACCGAAAATAACCATAGTAGCATAACTATAGCCCCAAAACCCCTAAATCTCACAAAGCCCTCAAGCCCAAAATAACATTTCAAAATCAACCAAGAGACTACCGAACATAAATAACAAAATATGCCACAAATACACTACCGAACTCATATTGAGTTAAGGAAATAGACCCTGCCTCTTGAAGCGAATAGGAGACAAGCTAGAAAATCGCCAGCGATGAAAAGACGATCCACTCAGATTAAGAGGAAACCCTCACCGAGCTCTACATTTTTAATCAAAGGGACACTAGTGTAGAAATCAACGAATCAAGGTGTATATAAGGTTTAGAGATGGTTTCTAGAGAGAGAGAGAGAGAGAGAGAGAGAGATGAAAAAGTGACGCAAAAAGTGACTTTTACGAACTGATATACGCGCAGACCACTCGAGTGCAAGAAGTGTCACTAGAGCGACCAAACACAATAAGTGGGGATAGCTTGGGCCAACACCCGCTTGAGCAAAGAATGCCAACTTCTAGTATCTCTGCAGGCCTGCAAAAGTACTGAGAGTTCTCAAAGACCGCTTAGGAGCAAGAAGCACCGCTCGAGCGAAGAGGCCAAATTTTGGGCAACAACAGTTTTTGAAAAACAAGCTACCAACTTGTTCCAAATGCAACCGATACGCTCTAATAACCAAACTCAATGAGGAAAAAGGAGAAATAAGACATGAACAACCATTTAAAATAATGAAACCCGGATCTGAAACATCAACGGGTCGGGTCTAAACCATAATCGCTATAACCTTCCCATTTTAAGGAATTTCATCCCCGAAATTGAAGAAACGCCAAAACCAAAAAGGCCACCTAATCTATAAAAGAAACACAATGCTAACCCAAGCTTAGATCCATCTGGGGATATGTTCCTGGATCTTGGTCCAACGCCTCGGGGCCCCAAAGACACCCGAACACCAAAATACTAAGAATAAGCATGGATGCCTCTTCGACCCATATAACTCGTAATGGTCTATGAGACAAGAAACAATAACTGCCACAACAACAGTAGCCACCAGGACTCGAAGACGTTAACTACGTCCGAAACATGTACAACACCCAAAATCACCACCGAGTACTCAAACACTCAGACACAGAGAATAAGAAAACTCCTTGCATACAAAGGTCCTAGTCAACTCTCTCATAACTCGAGACATTAATAAAACATAATCAATCAACAACGTTATGGCCTATCAATGCTCGACAATTATAAGTCTTCGCAAAAATAGACATACAACATGTAATTGGCAACTCAGGCTAGATCAAAACACTATTTCCAAATACAAGATACAAGATATCCTATTTAGGTTAGAGAAAATTCCTTATTTTCCCCATTTATCTCAAAACACTTTGCTTTCCCAAAAGGTGTTCAAACCTGCAACATCACGATCCAAATGTATTTTTAACCGTCCACAACAAAACCTAGAGATTTCCAAACTGTTTTTTTCGAAAACCACAAGTGTTACTCATAACACCAAAATCAATTTCATTTTTTTTTTAATTTGTTAAATTCTGCTTTGTATTTAACCAAAAACTTATATTTCAAACCCAAAATCTTTTTAGTTCAAGAAAAGTACCCAAGGCCACAACACTAAAAAGCAAAAGTTTTGTTTTCCTCAAAATCATTCATTAGCATTCCTTTGGTGAATCACAACACAGTCAGCTAACAAAACCCATCACACTCACGGTGATGCCACAATACTAAAACCAAATTTCCACGATAAGAATCCCTAGAAATTTCCAAAATGCCAGCACGCAATAACACAAGAGAAAGAAATTTCACACCCACCAATCACATAATGACGCAAAACCGTAGTAAAACTATAACCCCAAACTGGTTACCACAAACTCGAAACAACTTCTCAACCGTCCATACGGGACTTACATGCCAGACCGTGACACCGTTCAATTACACAACCCTCAATTCCAACCTATTCCCAAGGTGACTATATGTCAACCAACCCAAATACCAACCAATTAACTATCTAACACCACTATCCCGCACCATTCTCCAAACATCGACATACCACTTAACTTCACCTAACTTAACATCAATACCAACATCTTGCCCAACCTCACCAACCCTGAAATAGAGTTCCATACACAACCTCCCATGCTCGTTGAATCACTCCGAATTCCTCATAGTTAACCCATAATACTCTAATTCTTAACTCACCCATCATGCGTATGCCTATATGGCATGCACATCCTCACTTCACATGTGAGTCTGAATCGGACTTCTCAAGTTAAAACACAACACACACACCCTCAAGTCAACGCATACACCAACATTTCACACCATGCACACAAGGAGCGAAAAGGTCAAAACAACTCTAACAGAGCGTACCAATCACTCCACACAATCTTACTACTTCACCTTGAGTTCCACTCTCCAAACCAAACAACAAACAGCCACACTAAAGTGACCCAACACTATTGGATCTTAAACTACTCAATCCGAACATTAACCACGCTATTGCCTCGCCGAGGCACTCTCCTTGGACCATCCCATGACCAATCCCCTTTCACACATCATCTAACAATAACACACAAACCATATACTGTTACACACCACACAAGCGAAATCTTATTACTTATTGCACAACATCTCACCCTTAACCCCAATGGATTATCTCAGTGCTAATCCCTCATTTTACCAATATACTCACAATCTCAACTGAGTTCACAACAACGAAATTCACATATTTCTTCTCTCGCACCAAGCCAACTCGCAAAAGTCTACCACACTACAATGCCACCGTTACCACGTAATAACCGAAACCGAACAATAAGGAAACATAACATCTCCATCCATCAGTGACCAATAAGGTCAACTCTTTGATCCACATTCAATCCCATCACCCAGTATATGAGTACAACCAAAATACAAAGTCTCCTAGTAAAACTACCAGTTGCTAATTGATTGAGGTCAAATTGTACAACACAGAGGCCAATAACTAGAATCTCTTAACCTTACTTTCCTTTCAAATTATATATTTTATATCTGTTTAATATCAATCAAGTTAGATACAGTGAGAGCATAAAATGAGCAAAAATACAAAAGTTTGCAAAAAAAAAGGCTTCCCACACGTGCGGAGGACCATTCTCGCACGTGCAGTCCATCCAACCATAGTCAAATAGAGCCTAAGAAATTGTGCGTGCGGAGGCCCATTTTCACACGTACAGAACCTGCACCGCACGTGCGATAGAAATTCCTACACATGCAGCCATACCTCGGGAAACATGCCTGATGTTTTGAATTTGAAAAAAAAAAAAAGACAACAGAGGTATAAAGAGAGGAAAAAAAGACTGGATGAGGGTTTTGATTATTTTCAAAGAAATGAGGGTCTAGGGTTTGGAGAGAAAGGAACTTGAAGCTTGAAGCTTGAAAAATGTCTCCCATGATGGCTTCTTCTCCCTCTACCCCTTCCCACTCCTCCATGAGTGGCTAGGCTCCTATTTATAGGGTTTTGATGAAACCTTAGCCAAGTAAATAGGGTTTTCTATTTGCTTTTTGATTATGTAAAGGTTTGATCAAATTGTATGGTGTTTAAGAAGTTTTAAATATATTTTTCAGTATTCTCTTTAAGTATTCTTCTCTCTGTGATTGTTGAATGCTTTCCATGCAATGGTTTTCTACTCTTTCATATTCAAGGTATGAGATGAGCCACACTACGAGAAATGAGTCATTTTGCTACCGTAGTTTAGAGCGAACAACTCATACTACTTGAGATGGTTCATGCCTACACATTGAACGTGATAATTTTCTTGATCAATGCTTCAAACTTGGAGTTGCGAAGCATTGTTTAATTCGAACCGTAACATAATTGATTTTCAAATTGAAACCTTATTTATGTAACTAGTGGTGAATTCATTACCCTAGGTTTCTCCAACAATCAGTAATTCCAATTTCATTTTTAATCGCTATTTTAATTAGTATTAGTTCGTGAATCAATCATCTTTTTAATCAAAATTAATTTAGGAATTTAGCAATTAAATTAGTTTAATTTCAAAATTATCCCTATGGATCGATACCTGGACTTGCCATTATTCTAAGGAATTTGGTACAATTTAGAGTTTATTTTTGGTGTGTGAAACGACCTATCAAATTTTGGCGCCGTTACCGGGGACTTCTAGCGAAATTAATTAATTTAAAGTTACATTCTTATTTTATTTTTTAGTTTAGAATATTATGCTTTCATATTGCTAAGTGTGCAGAGTTTTTGTAAGTGGAGCTATCATTGAAGTGCAAGCGGAGCGCAATTGAGTTTTAAAAACAAACCGCAGCACGAAAGTGTTTAAAAAAAAAGAAGCAAATACTCGCAAGCAAAGCACCAAAGTACTAAAAAGAAAGAAAGAGCTTAAGTGGAAATTGGAGATAACGTCTATAGGTCAAGCACCCGTAAGATGAGTAAAGCATTTTCGTTAAACCGCTGTGAGTATTTTCTCCTTTGGTATTTTGCTTTCATAACTTAGCACACAAGAGTCGAAACTTAGTGTGTGTGTGTGTGTGTGTGAATGGTATATGCACGGGTGTCGCTCTTGCCACCCTGAATTGTGGAGTTTGGACCTTGAACTAGAAAGGACTCTTAGGAACCTTAGAGCTTCTTCCTTTGTTCCTAGGCATGAATGTACATAGCCATACTCAGAACCACTAGAGATGGCGAACCCGAATTTCTCGAATGGGCCCAACCGGACCCTTAAGAATTACTTCACACCCACTGCATATACATCACCATCATGCATTCAGTTGCCTGACACCACTACTGCTCATTATGAGATTAAGTCCAGCACCATCTAAATGCTCCCATCATTCCGTGGACTTGTTCATGATGACCCTTACAAACATCTACATGAATTTTTGGAAATTTACTCTTCAGTGAAGATCCAGAATTTCACCAATGAGGCCCTAGTGTTGCAACTATTCCCATTTTCACTAAAGGACAAAGCCAAATACTAGTTGAACTCCTTACCTGCTAATACTATCACAACTTGGGACCAATTACAGTAGAAGTTTTTGGATAAGTACTTTCCTATTGGTAAGACCAACTAACTTAGGCGAGCCATCACCGATTTTGCTCAAATTGATGGCAAGCAATTTCATGAAACATGGGAAAGACTTCGTGATCTTCTCCAACAGTGTCCCCACCACCAAGTGCCTGATTTTTTACTATGGCTTAACTGAGCCTCACCGCCAAATGGTGGATTCTTCTTGTGGTGGGACATTCATGTCCAAAAATGACGTCGAGGTATTGTAGACACCCCATTTTTGACCGACCTTAAGACTCAGACGTCACCAACTAAGCGCTCGGTGATGTTGTATATTGTGCTCGTTCTGAGGTTTCAGAGTCTCAGCTGCGAGCCTTGCCTCCGGACTTCCGAGCTCTTTTGTACTTTGCCTTGGTTTACGAACCAGATCCCGTTTTCTCCGTTTTCTCTTCCCGAAGGGAGGGAGAGGTCTCGTAGACCATCTCTCAATGGCTGTAGGATACGTTTTGTGGTCGTAGGCCATTTTTCCCGTTGGAAGCCCGATTTTCGGTTTTTTGGAGCCGTCAGTCGTGTGCCTCGGTTCGGGACCGCTTAACCACCTCCGTTTGTTTCGATTTTTGGCACACACCTTGTTTCCTCCCTTTTGAGGGGCACTGTGGCCCGAGAGACCAACTTCGTGGTCAAACGCCACCTCCGGTGCCTAACAGTTGGTTTTTGGGGCCCCAGGCCGTGCGTTTCGAACCCGAACCTTCGTTTTGCATCCGTCTTGGTCCATTTTTGGCAGGGACCCTATTTTCATGGTTAGGAAAGTGGTAGTATGGTGGGAGGCCACCTTTTCCCTTGAAAAACCAGTTTTCCCATTTTCTCTCTCCTAAAGCCTGTTTTTTTTACAGAAAGCTGGTTTTTCTCACTTTTGAGCCACAATTTCTGATTTTTCATACCACCATTGTGATCTACTCATCTGGGAGGCCACCAATATGGGTAGGCCGACCAGTAATTCTTCCTGACCCTTTTGAACCCCTCTAAAAAGCTGGTTTTTCTCTCTCCTGAACCACATTTTCTGGTTTTTCTCCATACAGCTGTATTTTACTCATTTGTGAGGCCACCTTTCGGGGTAGTCCGACCAGCAATTGTGCTTGACCCTTTTGACCCCTGGTCGGCCGACCAGGGAAGGTGGTCGGCCGACCACCCTGAGCCTTTTGAGCTGGTCGGCCATTTTTGCCTCTGTGAGTGTGTTCCAGCTGTGCCAGCTGTTTTCCTCTTGACCCACTATCCGAGGGTTTTGTCCTTGTTTTGGCCCCTTTAAAGGTGGTTTTGACCCCTTTGCTTGGTTTCAAAAAGAGTTTGGCCCTTTTGGTCAAGTTTCTTGGGGAAGCTTTACCCTTTTGGTTTAGCTTCCTCAAGAAGCTTGACCCCTTTGGTCAAGCTTCTTTTAGAAGCCTTGAGCCTCTCTCTTGGCTTATCGAAGAAACCTCATCTCTCTCCCTCTATAAAACACACACCTCACCTCCATTTGCAAGGGTTGAAAGCTTTTGGCTGGAAAATAAACATACAACCCTCTATCTCTATATTTCAAGCCTCCAAACACCTATATTCTTGGCCTTTTTACCCTACACCTCATAGCCTACCACCTCCATCATCCATTCCAGCACCTTGGAGGTCATTTTCAGAGGTTGAAAGCTCACCAACTTGGTCCAGAAGCTACTGGAGGTCGGCTCTACAAGGGTAAGTCTTCATTTTCCCTTTTCTTGCATTCCTTTGCTCCATATCTTAGCCCCATTTGCAAGCATTTTTGGGCCTCGACCTAAACTGTAAAGTGTCTTATTTTGAGCTCCTCTTAAACTTTGTTTAAGGGCACTTTGCTGTTTGAGGTCATCTACTTCCCCTTACCCTCTATCTCTCTTTTAGGGCTATTTTTGCATCATATTTTAGCCTTACTTGTGAACATTTTCGAGATTTGTCATAAACTAAAAAAGATCTTGTTTTAATCTCCTCTTCAAGTTTTTCTGAGGTCACTTTTCTTTTTGAAGTCATCTTCCCCCTGTGCATGCTTCATTTCTTCATGATTAGGGCTATGCATTAGAGCGCTTGTATTGGCCATGGTTTGGCCTCTTAGCCACTGAAATCTAGTGGATTTTCAGTGGCTTAGATGCATTTTTGATAGCCAAAATCAGAGGGGGGTGACCCCCTCTCTCCTTGTCTTGTTTGGTGGTCTTGTTGGCCTTCCAAAGGGACCCCTTTTTGCATGCTTTGAAGTCATGTTTCAGGCCTTATTCTGAGGGTTTTGAGGTCTACCTTGGCTCGGTCCGAGGCCCTTTTGGCAAATTTTTATGTCCCTCATGCATGTATGGAACAATCCTCCTCAAGGCCTTTTAAGAGGGTCTTTCATTGTATGCTTTATTGATCAATTTCAGGCCCTTTTTGGTGGGTTTTAGAGCTGTCATAACTCATTTCTAGAGTTGGTTTGGTCATGCTAAGTGTCTATCTTGTATGTGTTAAGTAACCCCTTGCATGGCCTTTCAAAGGAACTCATCATTTTTGCATGTGTTGACTGTATTTCAGTGGGAATTTGGGTATTTTTTGACATGTTTTATTCACTATTTTTGGCTGGTTTAATGAGTTTTCATACGCTTCATATACATGCCATGTAAACCATGCTTGCTAGCCAAATTTGCATGCTATTTTAGTCCATCATGTTAACATTTTTTTGGACATGCTTTAAACTAGAAATGTGCATGTTTTGGGACTGCCTTGGCTCTGTCTTTGTGCTTCATGGTCAAACAATGCTTGCTTTGCATAGTTATAATTCAATTCATTTGCCTAGTTTTGAGTTTCGAGGCTTATTTCATGCATTGGTTGCCATATTTCCATGCTTCGGGACCATTTAGCATCATGTTTCAGTGCTGGAAATTACATGCTTGTATGCCATATTGCATCCTTTTCCATGCTTTGGTAGAGTGGCATTTGATGCCTTAGGTTCGGTCCTTGGTATTCGTGCATGTGTGCACGCATTTCGGTTGTCCCATTTTCATCTAATGGCCATTGATGTGAGTGTGGCTGAGGTCCACTCATGTTGGTGTAAGTCCATCATGCATTGTGTATGCCATTTCAGTTCATAGCATTGCGTATGCTAGTTTGCATGATAGAGCATCGTGTATGCCATGTTACATCGAGCATTGTGTATGCCATTTCATAGCATTGTGCATGCTAGGTTGTATGTTAGTTGCATTGTGTATGCCATCTCATTTGCATTGTGTTTAGGATAGGAGTTAGCCTAAGCACGGGAAACGAGGGATGTTTCGTACTCCGAGTGACGGAACGTGTCTCAATTCCCGGTCGCCGACACTCCGGATTACTCATGATGGAGTCTAGGCCTTGTTTTGTTTATATGTGCATTCATTTCACATTGAGTCATGCAATTCGACTCCTCGGCCATCATGCATCGAGATGCGTGATTGGTGGCACGAGGATCGAGGACTACACTCCCTGAAGAGTAGTCATGCATACATAAGTGAATATACTTTGACATGCCCCTTTGTTGCTCTCTGTTGCAGCAAATCAAAAATCAACAGCCTTCTGGAGCTTCGCACAACATTCCAGGATTAAGTGTAAACATAGGCGAATCGGGGCATCGCAATGGACTTCCGCGCAAGGCAACTAGAACATGCATCATTCATCATTCGGAGCAGAGCTGAGGCGGTCCATAGCTTGCATTCTAGTTTATTCATTTTCTAGTTAATTTGTTAATTAATTAGGGTTTTGTAATATTTAATTATTTATTCGGACTGTAACTATTTATTCGGACTGTATTATTTGGACCCTCCGAGCGAGGGCACAACTGTAATAAGTGTGCGTGTGTGTGATGTATGTCTTCCAACCCTACGTCTTTCTCCCTTTTATTTACTAGCTTATGATGGTTAGATTAGGGCATGTTTCAATTAGCATACAGTATGATAGCATGTTTGCATTCATTCATCTGTCTTGCATGCACCGGGCTCGGCACATCATACTAACTGCATTGTACTTCAATTCCGAGTTGAATACATGTTATCCGTTGCATTTCACATGCCATGTTTAGAATAGTCGAGCCTATCTTAGTTGCATTTCTGCATGTGTTGCATTAGGCATTTCAGCATAGTTAGGATCATGCATGATTTCTAACATAGCTTTTGTTTTGGCTTGGAGGACTCGGTAGTTGAATACATGTTATCCGTTGCATTTCATATGCCATGTTTAGAATAGTCGAGCCTATCTTAGTTGCATTTCTGCATGTGTTGCATTAGGCATTTCAGCATAGTTAGGATCATGCATGATTTCTAACATAGCTTCTGTTTTGGCTTGGAGGACTCGGTAAGTTTTTGTGCTTTAGCATCCTTGCATGCGTGTGAGTGACTGCCATGATAGCATGCTTACCATGAGGCTATGTGCTTATGTGTTATAACTGCCTGAATGCCTGTGGGTGAATGTTGGATTATCTGAATTGGAATAATGCATTGACTGTGAGTTTTAAGCCCACTAGATAGTGGCAAAACCATGTTTTCTAAAGCCCACCCGAGGGTGGCAAAATCTGCATTTTAAGCCTACTTGCGAGTAGCAAACCATTTTCAAAACAAACATGAAATGTTTCGTTCCAATTCAAGCGACCTAGTCTATACTTGTATGCTGCACGCATCACATAGTAAATCTAGGCTAATAATCGAAATAAGAGCACATATGTTTTCAAAACTAGATATCATGGTTAGTAGAGGCCGATCTTTGATCGGGCGAGCGGGGGTGCTCACGAAGTGACCTTCCCCAATCGTACCCAAGTTCCCGAGCCGAGGCAACTTTGGTGATGACGGACACGTGGTCTTAGCCAACGAGTCAGGGTTTTCTAAATTTTCCAAAATAAAATATTTAGGTGGCGACTCTGTATCTGGCAAAGCAGTCCATGTTTGGCACTTCTTTCAAAAAATCTATTTTCAAAAACAATTTGCAGGATTTGGACTCTTTGATGATTCATCGGTCTTGCATTGCACTCTGCGAGATTAGATACAGGACCGTGACACAAATTGAGTCCGAACTGTAGTAGGGCCCGAGGGCGCGTCTACAGGTATGACAACTATTTGAGAACTTATGTGAAAATTCCCTTCACCATGCCTCTGTACCCTAGCAAGTCCAGCAACCAGTAGTTGGAGCCCCAAAAAGAGGGGGCATTTATGAGATAGGACAAGACCTAGAGTTAGCCCAACAAGTAAAGGTATTATCCTGAAAAATGGACTAATTATTAGCTTTAGGACATAACCCTACAAAGCAAGTTCAACCTCAATTTCAGGAGGCATGTGTTATTTGTGAGAGCTCTGCTCATGACTTGAGTGAGTGCCCTTCGGTATGACAATTTTCAAAATTAGTCCAAGAGCATGTGAATGCGGCTCAAGGATTCTCTAGACTAGGTAATGACCCATATTCCAACACATACAACTCGAGATGGAGAAATCACCCTAATTTTTCATGGAGACCTCCTTCACAAGGCACTTCTCACAATCCTCTACCACCAAGGCAGAATTTTAATAATTTTGCCAATGAATCTTCCTACCGATCACCACAACCATATCAACAACCACAACCCCTGCCTGTTCCTCGAGGCAACTCGGCCTTTGAGACTCAGGTGTTAGAAGTTCTTTTAGAGCTTAAAGGGTTAGCATCAGTAGTTCACTTCCATACTCACTCCATTGCCAAGCTAGAGGCCCAATTAGGTCAAATGGCTAAAAACATGAATTGGAGAGATAACAAAAAATTACAGAGTCAGACTATGACCAACCTTAAGGGTCAATATGGGGCAGAAGGGTCGAGTGGGAATGGAAAGCACCATGAATAGGTGCAAGCGGTTATTACTTTGAGGAGTGTAAGAGAGTTAAAGCCTCGGCCAGTTATATGCAACTAAGACTAAAAAGGGTGACCACAATGGTAAACCTAATGAGAGCAAGGGAGAGAGAGAAACATATAAAGAGGATGACTTAGTCCCCAGTACTTCACATGAATCTAAGGCACCATATGTGCCTAAGGCACCATTTCCCCAATGTTTTGATACACCGTCCCCTTTAATAAGAAGGCGACATCCATGGAAACGATGATTGACGTTTTTAAACAGGTTAAAATTAACCTCCCCCTGTAGGAGGCGATTAAGCAAGTACCCTCATATGCTAAATTTCTGAAGAACCTTTGTACGCAAAAGCGTAAATATCGAACAAACGTGTCCCAAAAGGTCGTACTTACAGAGCAAGTACGTTCCATTTTGTTGAGTGACACACCTCCTAAGCTTAAAGACCCAGGTGCCCCAACCATTGCATGCATTATAAGAGATCATTTCATTGATAGGGCCTTGTTAGATTTAGCGGCTAGTATCAATTTGTTACTGTACTCTGTGTACGAGGAATTTGGGCTTGGTGAGTTAAAGCCCACTACTGTCACACTCTAGTTGGCTGATCGATCCCTCAAAGTACCACATGGCATGATTGAGGATGTGCTAATAAAGGTCGATAGATTTTATTTTCCTGTTGATTTTGTGGTTTTAGATATGGAACCGGTAGCCAGCTCTAGGAAACAAATCTTGATGATCTTAGGCCGACCTTTCTTGGCTACGGCCAATGCGTGTATAAATTGTTGTACCCAGGTTATGGATGTTTCATTTGGGAATATGCAAGTGAAACTTATTGTTTTCCAAGCATCCCAACAACCCCTTGAAAGAGAGGAGTGCTTATTTGTGGATGCGGTGGGATAGTGGAGGAGGCTTTGCCATCCATTCTTATAGAGGACCCTCTAGAGGCTTGTCTAGCTCATTTTGAGTTTGAGGATTTTGATATTGACGGGTCAGTTAAGGAGATGAATGCCTTACTAAATTCTTCTTCTACACCGGATTTTCCTTCGTGGAAAGCCCGGTTTGAGTCCCTTCATTCTCTGTATAGAGAGCTTGCCATACCATCTCTAGTCACACCATCTACACTTGAGTTGAAGACACTCCCGACTACACTCAAGTATGCATTTTTAGGGCCTCAAGAGACTTTACCAGTCATCATTGCATCTGACTTAATTGTAGAGCAGGAAAGTCAATTAATGAGTGTTCTTGTGGCACATCGAAGTGCTATAGGGTGGTCGATGGCTGATTTGAAAAGGATAGATCGCTCCTTGTTCATGCATCATATATATCTAGAGGAGGATGCCAAACCTTCTCGGGAAATCCAACGGAGACTTAATCCCAACATGAAAGAGGTTGCAAAAAAAAAAAAAAAAGGTTTTGAAATTGTTAGATGTGGGTATTATATATCCCATCTCGGATAGCAAGTGTGGGAGTCCCACACAAATGGTGCCCAAGAAATTGGGCATCACTGTTGTCGAAAATGAGCAAGGAGAGTTAGTCCCCACATGAACCACTACTGGGTGGCGAGTGTGTATTGATTATAGGAGATTGAATTCCATGACTAAGAAGGACCATATTCTATTTCCATTTATTGACCAAATTCTTGAGAGGTTAGCGGGGCAAGGTTTTTATTGTTTTCTTAATGGCTACTCGAGGTATAATCAAGTTCCGGTGTACCCCACTGACTAAGAAAAGACCACATTCGCTTGCCCTTTTAGCATTTTTACTTATAGGCGCATGCCCTTTGGGCTATGTAATGCACCGACGACTTTTCAACGGTGTATGATAGCCATTTTCTCCGACATGGTAGAGAAATTCTTAGAGGTTTTCATGGATGATTTGTTAGTGTTCGGACTGTCTTTTGAAGAATGCCTTAGAAATTTGACTAGAGTATTGGAACGATGTACTGAGGCAAACCTGATTTTGAGTTGGGAGAAGAGCCATTTTATGGTTCGTGAAGGTATTGTGTTGGGACACATCATGTCCCCTCGAGGTATAAAGTGGACAAAGCCAAGGTTGACCTTATTGCAGGCCTTCATCTTCCCACTTCTATGCATTAAGTTTAGTCTTTCCTCGGGCATGTAGGTTTTTACCATCTGTTCATTAAAGACTTTAGCAAAATATCACATCTTTTGTGTAGTTTACTTGCTAAGGACACACCTTTTAACTTTGATTATGCATGTTTGAAGGCTTTTGAAACACTTCAAGCGGCCCTTACTACTGCTCCAATCATGAAATCTCTGGATTAGTTGCTCTATTTTGAAATCATGTGTGATGCCTCGGACTATGCAGTCGAGGCAGTTTTGGGCCAAAGGGTAAATAGGGCACCCTATGCTATATATTGTGCTAGTCGCACTCTCTCAGATGCACAATTGGATCATGCCGCTTTGCGGTATTTACTATCAAAGAAAGAGACCAAACCTAGGTTGATTAGATGGATTTTATTGGTCTAGGAGTTTGACCGAGAGATCCGAGATAAGAAGGGATCTAAGAATGTGGTGGCGGATCACCTTTCCCGAGTCCTTGTTGAGTACACTAGTGACCCTATAACTTTGCATGATTCGTTCCCGGACGAACAACTTCTTGTGGTGTCACGAGTGAACCCCTTGTGGTTTGCTCATATTGTGAATTACTTGGTCATTGGGAAAATTCCTCAAAATTGGTCTAAGCAAGATAAAGACCGATTCTTTTCACAAATCAAGTATTATTTTTGGGAGGATTTGGAGTTGTTTATATATTGCTTCGATCAAGTGATCCGACGGTGTGTGTCGGAGAGTGAGGTGCATAGCATTCTTACATTTTGTCATTCTTCTGCATGTGGCAGTCATTTTAGTAGGTATAAAACAGCCACCAAGATTTTACAAAGTAGGTTTTATTGGCCCACCATTTTTAAAGATGCCCATTAATTTTGTAGAACTTGTTTGCGTTGTTAGCAAATGGGTTCAATGTCTCATCGTGATATGATGCCAATGTCCCCCATTCTTGTGGTAGAGATCTTTGATGTTTGGGGGGATTGATTTTATGAGTCCTTTCCCATCATCATTTGGGTTTGAGTACATTCTCTTAGTAGTAGATTATGTCTCTAAATGGGTGGAGGCAATGGCTACCAGAATAAACGACCATAAATTAGTGATAGAGTTTTTGCATGAAAACATCTTTAGTCGTTTTGGGTTTCCTAGAGCCATAATAAGTGATTAGGGTACACATTTTTGTAATTGGTTCTTTGAGTCAGTAGTCTAGAAATACTCTATCACACATAAAGTTGGCACTTTATACCACTCTCAAACTAGTGGCCAAGTAGAGGTGTTCAATAGGGAGGTGAAGCACATAATAGAGAAAACGGTGAGGCTGGATAGAAAAGATAGGTCAAAACACTTGATTGACGCATTATGGGCCTACCGCACTGCTTATAAGACACCTATTGGGATGTCACCATATAGGGTGGTGTTTGGCAAAGCTTGCCACCTCTCGGTTGAACTTGAGCACCGAGCGTTGTGGGCCATAAAGAAGTTTAACTTTGATATGGCTGCAGCTGGACTTAATTGAAAATTACAACTCAATGAGTTGGAGGAGATTCGAAATGATGCATATGAGAGTTTGAAAATTTTTAAAGCTCGGACTAAGGAATTTCATGATAAGCACATTATAGAAAATCATTTGAACCCGGTCCAAAAGTATGGTTCTTTAATTCAAAATTGAGACTCTTTCCAGGTAAACTTAGATCAAGATGGGATGGCCCCTTTGTGGTTATTGAGGCATTTATTCATGGCGCCGTTGAGGTGCAAGATCCATGGAATGGCCACACTTTCAAAGTGAATGGCCAAAGACTGAAGTCATATATAGAGGGGATTGGGAGTGGTGACATGATTGAGTCCATTGCTTTGATGGACCCATTTTACTTTGATTGAGATATTGATTTCTTTCTCTTTTCTTTTATTTCTATTCTGATTTTTATTCTTGCTATGCTTTACTTGATGTCTAGGAGACTTTGAATCCTCTAAAGGTGTAATTCCTTTGGTGTTAGTTGTGCCCGAATGGCATCTGACAGTTTGGTATAGCCACTTAACTGTGTTTGTAGTGAGTTCCTAGGAGATGAACTGAGATGGTGAAAACTAGAGTTCGAATGGCAATGCCTAGAACGCAAAGGTTTGGAATTTCTGAGACTAAAGTCTGGTTTAAATACCCAAGGGTGTGGAGATTGCTTCAAAACCACCCCTCAATTCTAGATAATAAATCAATCTAGTCTGTCACCCTATTGGAGAATAGGGAAAGTTACAAACATAGTTAGAGAGAAAAATAGTACCCGTGGTTTTCATGTGAAGATTATACTTTTGTTGAGCATTTAGATATTTTTGAAGCCAATATTTATTTCGGATGCGCAATGAAGGTAGAAATGGTCTGAAATGTGTTTAGATTGTACTTGGGTTAAAAATTGTATAGTCTTTGAAAAAAAAATTTCCCACACGTTCGGCAAACTCCACCACACGTGCAACAATAATTCAACTCCATTCTTTCACTACTGCTTTAAATGCAGGTGCGGAATTTGGTGCGTGCACATCACAGCACGTGTGGCGTGATCTTCCACACGTGAGGCACGATGTTGAGTTCAAAAAAAAAAAAAAACTTCTTTACTTCAAATTTTTAATTTTTTTTTGTTTATTATTATTTTCCATATTTATTAAAAAAAAAAAAAAAAAACTCAAACCCCACCACCATCAAACCTTTTTTCATTTTTCTTTCCACCATCACCAACTGTCAACCTTCACCATCACTCTACCACTAGAGCTTCACCGCCAGAGCCCCCTTTTCTCACCTTTCGGCGAATCTCCGGTGACCACCATTTTTTCCGGCGGATCTCCCTACTTTCTCACTTTTTTCACTTTTTCAAGGTAAATCATTCTATTTGCTTAAGATTTGTGTTGTACTTCTTTCAATCTTAAATTTTAGTTTAATTGATTTTAGTTTTTCTTTTTGTTGTCCCTCTTTTGTTCATTGTTCATCTCAAAAAAAAAAAAAAAAACAAAAACAAAAACAAAACAAAACAAAACAAAACAAAACAAAACAAAACAAAACTGAAACACAATGAATCTTGGGAGCAACAACTGCACATGCAGCTTTCGTTGGCGTACGTGTGGTGATTCAAAAAAAAAAAAAAAAAAAAACTATTTCTTTATTTTATTTAATAGGTTGTTTCTTGTCTTTTATTTTTTTTATTTTTATTTTGGTTGGGTACAATAGTGTGGTTCATTACTTGTTCAGTTTAGTTAGTTTTTAATTATTTAGTCCTTAGTTATTTACATAAAATAGTAATGTGTTTAACTACTCCATTGTTAAGTAATTAGTTTAATGTACATACATATAACTAGTTGTGGTATACTAACTGAGTTTCATACTTGTTAGTGTTGCGCATTTATTTATTTATTTGAGTTTGTTTAACTTATTATTTCAAAAACAAAAAAACAAAAAACAAAAAAAAATGATGAGAATTTCATGAGGTGCAATACATGGGCAGCCTTGTGCTTTCATATTCTATTTTATTCTCATCCTAGTTCCACAGGTATATGTGTATGTTTTTGGTATGTACAGGGCATGAGTAGACGGATATCCACCCGAGTCTCCAAAAACCTAGTTAACTCTTGGACCGTTGAGCAGCTTCAACTGCGGCAATAGTTGGGCATTTGCACTGTTACGGCGCCCACTTATCGTCATTTGGTCCAGCTTTTTTACCAGAACATGTACGAGGAGCCCATGGTGTCATCTCTCGACCTTCTATCCACCATTGATGGCCACATCATTAGCATCACACAACCCATGATTGCCCAGGTGTTAGATTTCTTTAACCAGCAGGACGGCCAGCCATTCCCTAAAGTTACTGCTCATCAACTCATACCCCGTTTCATCCAAGAGTTCTTTCTGGGGGCCCACAGTGACCTTAATTTCACGTGCCTGCGCCGAAGCAAGCTGTCTGGCTGCTTGTTATTCATTGACTTGGTGTTGTATAAGAATGCCCTTCTACTTGGGCGCAAAGCTGAGCGGTGAAAGGAGTTTGTGCGGGTCCTACATTGTTAACAGCATGGTTACCGAGTACATCTTCTGCACGCGATATGGGTGCACATGTGCAAATTTTTGCAGGAGGCCGTTTAGCCTCAACCTATGTAGAACACAACTTGGCCTCTGCCGTTTGCCAACATGCTCGCGCTCCTCTTTCAGCTGAACGGCTTTCCGATTGATCCAACTGAGGAGATCGACACTGCCTACCCTACTTTCGACCAGAGGAAATGGCAGCATAGCTTATCCCTGATCCCAATACAGGGCGGTGTCCTGATTGCTAAAGTTGATGACCTCATGCATGACCCATCACCTTTTCTTGCCCCTTCTGTGCCTCCCCATAGGGAGCTGATGTACGTGACTCGAGAGAAGTACTTGCAGCTTCAGCCCTCTATGGATCAAGTTCACAATACTCTTCAGGAGCACCACTAGCTTCTCATGGGTTTGTGCATGGACTTTCAAGCGCATACGGATTCTTCTCATGGGTTTGCCCTCATGCCATTTAGTTTAGGATTGATCGTTTTCCCAGTGATGTCTCTTAAGGCCGAATCATACATGACCGCAGGCAACATACCAAAGTAGCAGAACATCAACCCCTTACCTTATGACATAGTCAAAAGTCACAAAAGGGTACATAAATGAAAGTCATATCAATCATGACACGTAAGACTCACGCGGTGAGGAAACAGGGATCCATTCTCTTACCTCATTACTCGGTCGCCAAGCACATGTAGTATGAATACATGTTACGGTGGAGTAATTCTTCCAAAAAGAGTGACGTCATACTCGATACACCGTACAGATATTAGTTGCTTTCTAGCGCCTAACCCGAATTCTTTATTTGCCCGCCTTCCAGGCGCCAAATGAGATCTCGCATCTGGCTAATCATGACAGACACAACATGAAAAGTGGGTACTAACATCCATGTTTGGTCCTTATCACGACCTCATCTTGGTTGTAACCAAGGTGACATACATAGTGGATAATTTAAGCCTCTCTTGGCTCCAAATAAAAATAAACCACTAGTCTCATCCTTGCTCGCTCCCAAGCGCCAAAGGCGATTGCTCGTATGAGTGAGCCAATCTTGCCTGCTGACATCATCATATGCTAATCATTATGACACAAACCATAATAGTGTCAACATCTCATCATTTCACAACAAATAAGTGATCGATTTTTTTAAAAAAAACATGACCACAGCTTGTGCAATTCTAGATTCCAAACATAAACCTTATCAGCACCTCTTGCGATAAGTATATACAACGGAATCCATCATTTGCGCCTCACATGAAGTGATTCAAGATCACTACCTCTTGCGCAATAACCTCTCTAAAGATATTTTGCTGACCAATTTGTGTTCATTCTGGATGCACCCAACTAGCGCAGATGTGTCCAACTAGCGCATTGAATCTTACAAGGGGCAAATTTATATACTACTAGTAAAGCATTCTATCCACGGTCTAATGAGCAAGGTCAATGTCTAAACAACTCAGTTGACCATTTATCAAAGATAACACTTATCATGCCGAATACGCCCACATAGCGTACTTTAGGCTCTCACAACAAAAAAAAGATCAAGGAATACAGGTCATCTGTTTCTCCCAAAGACAATCTGAGGTTTCACTCAATAGCTAAGTGTAGACACCCCATTTTTGACCGTCCTCAAGACTTGGACGTCATCGTTTGAACACCCGATGATCATCCATGTTCGTGTTCGTCCTGAGTTCCCGGAGGTCTCGGCCACGCGCCTTGCCTCAGGATCTCTTAACTAGACTGTTTTGTGTTTGGTTTTGCACCAAACACTTGTGTTTTGCTTTTGAGGGGTAGGGAATGGCTTGTTGGCCATCCCCACACATCACCGGCCATGGCTTGAGGCCACCGGCCATTGTTTTGTTTCCATCGGCCAAATGTTTGGTCGGTCGGCACTCTCTTTGGTGTATCGGCTTTTTTGTGTGGTCGGCTGACCATTTATTTGGCCGGTTGTCTCCTTTTTCGGCCAGTACCTACTTTTTGCCTTTTTTAGGCATTGTGCATGCCAGCTGTGCCAGCTGGAATGCACAGACTTGTCCTCCATACACATGGAGGAATTGCACCCTTTGAAACTTTTTTGCTCACGCTTCTTAGAGAAGCTTGCACCCTTTACTCAAGCTTCTTGAGGAAGCTTGACCCTTTATCTTAGCTTTCTCAAGAAGCTTAGACCCTTTTCCTTAGCTTCTCTTAGAAGCTTGACCCCCTTGACCCTTTTGCCTTAGCTTCTTTAAGAAGGTTAGGCCTTTGTCTCCCTCTATAAAAGGAGACCTTGCTTCTCTTTTGAAGAGGTTCAGCAAATCAGAGTTATATAGCATATATACACCACTCTCTCTCTATATATATCTCCCTCTCTCTCTTCATTTGTGTGTGTTAGAGGGCCTAAAATAGTGTTTTGTTCTTAGTTTTGCACTAAGGCACCTAGTATTACACCATACTTGGGTTATTGAGGTGTTGGGAGGTTTTTCTTAGAGTTTTGAGTTGGTTTTGATCAGAAGAAAGAGGCTAGACTTGCTATTCTTCAAGTGTTCTTCAAGGGTGAGCTAGTTACTTTATATTCCCCAATCTTGCACTAGCTTTTAACATACTTTCCATGCTGTTTTGAGCTTTGTGTATAACTGATAAAAACTCTAATTTTTCATGTTTAATATGTTTCATTGAGGTCTCTTTTGTGTTTGGGGTCAACCTCCTCCTCTTAGGCCTTGTTTGGCCCCTTTTGTGCCTTCTTTGGTTGAGCTTTGAATACTTTTGTGCATTGGACTTCTCACCACTAAAATCTAGAGGATTTTCAGTGGTGAAGAAGAGGTTTGGAAGTCTTGCATAGGGGAGGGACACCCCTCTCCCTTTGTATCTCATTTGTTCATGTTTTTGGCTCATAAGGTTAGCATGCATACTTAGTTTTGTTTGGTCTTGTTTCAAAAGTTATTTGGAGTTTATTTACCATGTTTTACCTCTGTTCTATGTTGGTTTATTGCCCCCCTTGCATGCATAATATACTTGCCTTGTATTCCTCCATTTTGCCTAGAAATGCATCTTGCCTTTAGATCTCCATGCTTGCATGTTCTAGCTTGACTTCATGAAGCTTTTGGTCATATTTCATCATACTTAAGGTCTGTTGGGTGCTGATTTGATCATGTTTTCCATGTTTAGTATAGCCTCTTTGCATTTTAGCTTGTGAGCCTTGAGTGTGTGAGTCATTAGCTTGCATTACCTAGTCTATTTCAGTGATTTGGAATCACTTATTATGCCATTTCAATCCATGTTTTGTGCTTACATGCTTACATTTGCTATCCTTTCGATGCCTTGAAGAGATGTGATCTTATGCTCCATGTTAGGGCCTCGGTGTATGCCTATCTGTTTGAGGCTTTGGGCTGCCATATCAGTGGGTTTTGGGGTGCATTTTGATGCATTGAAACTCTGTTTTTGGTTGAATAATCCATGCCATGTTGGGTTGGGGTAGTCGTAGTGGAATACTCCCTTTTGTGGCTTTGAATGCCCTTTGTTTTGGGCCCATTTCTCGGCATGTTTTGACCATGTCCCATGCATGTTCTAGACTTATTTTGGTATGCCCTAAGTCTATTTTTAGTTATCTTGGCCTTGCGGGGCTCGGTTGATATGGCCTTAGTTCAAGCATCTTGACTAGCTTTGGACCTTAAGCCCTTTAGCATGCTTTATTCAACTTAGGTGCATGATTTGGTAGCATTATTGACATGATTTCAGAGCTTGTTGTATTTCCATATCCTCATGTTTATTCCATGTTGCTCATTGTGCATAATGGTCTAGCTTACGGGCCAATGTTGTGTGTGTATCCGCCTCCCCTTTTTGGCCCCTTAAATTGGGTGTTTTGGCCACTGTTTATGGCAAGGCTGAGGTTTGCCCCTTTGCGGTCTAAGTCCACCATTGCGTGTTTTGACATATTGCATTACTTTGGTTTCATGCTTGCATTGTCTCATCTTTGCACGTTTACATGTTGTTTAGCTAGTCGCATTCCATATCCTAGCTTGCATGATAGGTAGCATCGCATTGTATCTTGCATGTTTGGCACATTGCACTTGGCATGTTTGTTAACTTAGCCATGTTGCCTATTTGACCCATGTTGCATACTTGAGCCACATTGCATACATGCATTACATTTTGCTTGGTTTGGGGTGTCAAACCAAGCATGAGGGGTGAAGAGTGTTCGTACTCAAAGTGACGAAACACGTCTCAACCCTCGGTCGCTGATGCCCTTGATCTCAACATGATAGGGCGTAAGGCACTCATTTGTTTTGTTGCATGCATTTACATTGATTCACAAACTTGGTGCCTTTGGCCATCATGCGTTGAAATGCGTGATTGGTGGCCGAGGATCAAGGGCCACACTCCCTTGAGTCTGTAGCATGATAGGGAGAGTGGCCATGCACACATTGTTTTGAAAATTACATGCCATGCACTGTCTGTCCTCTGTTGCTGTCAAAACAGGGCTCTGCAAGAAGAAATGGCCGGTCGACCACTTTTGATGCCGACCGGCCATCAGTGTCCAGCCGGTGGTTCAGTATTTGGCCGATAAGCCTATTCTCATGGCCGGTGAAGTTGAATTGTGGCCGGTGGCACTCCACAACAATTAGGGAGTGATTCATAAGGATTATGGAAACTTTTATAAATTTCAGAGGGACAAGGCAGCATAAACAGAGGCAGCTTTTGACATGGCAGTGAGTTTCCGAGCAAAGCGAGTCAAGCATGGATCATCCACGCATTCCAAGGCAGGGCTGTGGCCATTTTCTTTTTGTAATTAATTTGTTAATTAATTAGAAGTTTTGTAACATTTAATTAGCTAGAGTAGTTAGTTTTTTATTCGGACTGTATAATTTATTCGGACCCTCTGAGCGAGGGCAATCGTGAATAAGTGTGCGTGAATATGTGTTTGTCTTTCAAAGTGACGAAACACGTCTCAACCCTCGGTCGCTGATGCCCTTGATCTCAACATGATAGGGCGTAAGGCACTCATTTGTTTTGTTGCATGCATTTACATTGATTCACAAACTTGGTGCCTTTGGCCATCATGCGTTGAAATGCGTGATTGGTGGCCGAGGATCAAGGGCCACACTCCCTTGAGTCTGTAGCATGATAGGGAGAGTGGCCATGCACACATTGTTTTGAAAATTACATGCCATGCACTGTCTGTCCTCTGTTGCTGTCAAAACAGGGCTCTGCAAGAAGAAATGGCCGGTCGACCACTTTTGATGCCGACCGGCCATCAGTGTCCAGCCGGTGGTTCAGTATTTGGCCGATAAGCCTATTCTCATGGCCGGTGAAGTTGAATTGTGGCCGGTGGCACTCCACAACAATTAGGGAGTGATTCAGAAGGATTATGGAAACTTTTCTAAATTTCAGAGGGACAAGGCAGCATAAACAGAGGCAGCTTTTGACATGGCAGTGAGTTTCCGAGCAAAGCGAGTCAAGCATGGATCATCCACGCATTCCAAGGCAGGGCTGTGGCCATTTTCTTTTTGTAATTAATTTGTTAATTAATTAGAAGTTTTGTAACATTTAATTAGCTAGAGTAGTTAGTTTTTTATTCGGACTGTATAATTTATTCGGACCCTCTGAGCGAGGGCAATTGTGTAATAAGTGTGCGTGAATATGTGTTTGTCTTCCAATCCCACGTCTTTCTCCCTTTTACTTACTAGCTTATAATGGTTAGATTAGGGCATGTTTAAATTAGCATACTTATGTTTGCATGTTTGCATCATTCATCTGTATTGCATGCACCGGGCTTGGCGCATCATACTAACTACATTTGTATTTCAATTCTAAGTTGAATACGTGTTAGCTGTAGCATCATCATATGCCATCTTAGAATAGCCGAGCCTATTGTAGTTGCATCCTGCATGTGTTGCATTAGCCATCTTAACATGAATTAGGATCATGTATTTGATTACTAACTAGTTTCTGTTTTGGCTTAGAGTACTAGTTAAGCGTTTACGCTTTAGCATCCTTGCATGTGTATGAGTGTTGCCATGATAGCATGCTTACCATGAGGCTATGTGCTTAATTGATAAACTGCTTGAATACTTGTGGGTGAAGGTTAGATTATCTGAATTGGAATAATGCATTAACTGTGAGTTTTAAGCCCACTAGATAGTGGCAAAACCATCTTTTCTAAGCCCACCCGAGGGTGGCAAAATCTGCATTTTAGCCTACTTATGAGTAGTAAACCGCTTTCAAAAAACAAACATGAAATGTTTTGTTCCAATTCAGGCGATTTGGTCTATACTTGTATGCTGTGCGCATCACATAGTAAATCTAGACTAATAACCGGAATAAGAACACATAATGTTTTCAAAACTAGATATCATGGTTAGTAGAGGCCGATTTTTGATCGGGCGAGCGGGGGTGCTCACGAAGTGACCTTCCCCAATCGTACCCAAGTTCCTGAGCCGAGGCAACTTTGGTGATGACGGACACGTGGCCTTAGGCACAAGTCAGGGTTTCCTAAATTCCCCAAAATAAAATATTTAGGTGGCGACTCTATATCTGGCAAAGCAGTCCATGTTTGGCACTTCTTTCAAAAAATCTGTTTTCAAAAACGATTTGTCGGATTTGGACTCTTTGATGGTTCATCAGTCTTGCATTGCACTCTGCGAGATTAGATACAGGACCGTGACATTTGAGTCCTGAACTGTAGTGAGCCCAAGTGAACAAAACGGGGATTCCCTCCCAGGACGTTCGGGGACGTCTACACTAGGGCTCTGACTTTTACCGATAGGTAAGTCAATGGGTTTGCAATTTTGCATCTAGAATCATTCTAGGATATTCCTTATGTAAGTCATCAAAGACAAACCGGGAATTCTCCCAAAACAATCCCATAAGGATCGTACATCCGAGCATATAAATTATATCACCCATGTCCATTATATCTAAAACAGAGAATTGCCCACCCTAGGTGGCGACAACCTTATAAATTCCTGGCTCATAATGACTAAGTAAGGAAAACTTCTTTTGGACCATTGATCATGCCTCAGTGGTCTTCATCGATCATCGTTGGCCTATCATGGCTTGACGAAATCTAAGAACCACTATTTGGATAACTGTTTTAGGCTGTAAAAGATTTATTAGAACTAGTAACCTTTTGCGCTCCCAACTTTTCACCATAAAAATAGAAGGTAAATCCCTACAGATCTACTTATCCAATTCTCCAACAAGAAGTTGGGTCAGAACGTCCACAAATCAATGTTCCGAACTTATGTCAATTATAGCCTAAGTTGAAATAACCTCGCTCCCCAGGAGAAAGTCTTCTCTTGGTGTACATCTTCTTCAATGGTGCGACTTTTTGGTATCTAGCAAGCCTTATGCCTCAACAATGACTATCCAAATTACGCATAACTTTATAATAGTTTTGCGTCATAATGGAAAGTCAACCAAATTATAAAAATGGTTAATCCTTAAAGACTTTGTCTTAAACTATGCAACATTGATCCACTTTCTAAAAACGGGGGACTAGAGCCTTTGGCATTATCCTAAGCTCTTTATCACCTTGCGGAGCAATCATGAATGTTTCCTTCTCAATCACCCAGTGATGACGTGGGAAATTTTCACATTTGCTACCACGCAACAAAGAATGTAGAGTATTCTTCTCTAATGGAGTAATCCACTAGTAGGCACATCGTTCCCACTGCTCCTAGGATATTGGAAATTTCTCTCCATTCTCAACTAGGTTACATAAAGTGCTATGCTTAGAATTCTCTATCTTATAGAGTTCCAAAACTCTATTCACGTCACATTTACTAAGAAAACTTTATGTGACTTAATTACACTACTACAAAGCTGTTTACCTATATGCATATGACCTGGAGGGTTTACATGACAGTATACAATAATGCGCCACATAACCCTATGTGTTTACAAGACAGTATACAATAATGCGCTATAGAACCCTAGGTCTTAACTTCGCAACTTTATGAGAAGTAAAATAAAGATAAGCTGCTTAACGGTTACAGATCGCCCATAGGTGGCTCTCCGCTAACTCATTACTCAAATGGAGTGTAAAATCTGATATGGGGCACTTAGTCAGGGATATAGGCAACAAACTAAAGTGTAATTCCCAATTGGGAAACATTTTGCACCATCATCCACCTAACATTAAAAATACTTAATTCCTTATCTCTACTACACCATTGTGTCGTTGAGTACTAGGAATAATCAATTTTCTAAGCATCCATTTCTCTTCACAGAGTTTTCTAAAATAACTCAAATAGATACTCGCCACCTTGGTCAAAACTAAAAGCATGAAAGCTGTTATCTAATTGATCTTGACCTCATATGTGCAATGTCAAAAATTATTTCAAAACTTTTGACTTATGGGAGATCAAATAGTCTTGACTCAAATGCGTATTGTAATCTATAAATGTGTCGAGATTGAAGCTAGCTATCATACGCTTACACATATCCAGTCACAAATATCATAGTGGACTAAATGCGCCAATACAGATGCCCTTCTACGGCTTTCCTACTTACTTGTGTGCAATCATTGCGAACAAAGTTACACATTCACATGAGAGCAGGATGTCACAAGCGAGTGGGCCCAAGAAGGCTTACTCAAACCATCCTGTCATCATCTCATTAATGTGATTAAGTATAATAAGCCACTGGTTCATGACCTATGTCATAAACTAATTCCAATCATCCTAATGTGTGAGTTCTCGAAGACAAGTTTTAAAGGTTTAGGCCCAACTAGGTAATGACTCACAACTAATTCATATTCACTAGATCATAAAAGGATGTCATGGAGATATCAAGTGCGCCTAAGTCGCAAGTTTAACTAGTAAGTGCTAATCCTCTGCACTTTCAAGTCAATTTTATTCTCCATACACTTTACTGCATCTAGTTGAAAGATGACGATGCTCCTCTTGCCATCTCTGTTTCTCGCTTCATAGTTACTTGCAATAAATTCTACTATCCACAAGAAGGAGAAAATAAGCTATCAATCTATGACAGCTCCCGAAGTAACTTAAGCACGAATTAGGCTAAAGAGTCTAATTCAACACAATGCTCTTACGAGCCATACGTCAAATTCTTAGAGTCATAACAACCTTGTCGGCCTTGACCTTTTCATTACTATGCTGCAACGTTTGCGCTTAGTGGTAAACGTTATTCAAAAACATTAGCCTCTCTAAGGAACGATACAAAGAAGCACCTCCTTATGTCTCACACTCAAGTATAGAAACAGTAAGTGTCCAGATTTAGACAAGTTGGCAATGCTAATAGATTTTGTAGCTACTTGGCGCTAATCTCTTCACTTAGTGTTAATAGATTTTTTTGCTACTAAGCGCTAATCTTTTAACTTCAAGTGATACTTTAATGCACACTATTATAGTGCATGAAATTTTGCTCCATCTACTCCCAACAGTTGGATAGAGAGAAAAACACTGCTCATACCGGCTACTCATCTTACACTTAATGACTAATTCATTTAAGCTCGCATTTCTTGGATGATGTGACTCTTGAATGTTACTTCATCCAATGATGCAACATCTTTACAAGTCAAATTACAAAGTCAATCCGCACAGCTCAATAGTCAAGATCATATACAGATCTATTGAGGGCTTACTAATTTCATAACTCCAAAACTCGCCAACCAAAATTACATAGCGTGCCGCTAACCACAGCGCACACATTAGTTTTTATTGTGTCAAACAAGGCAACAAAAACCACGGCGACTTTGAGTCATGTTTCCTTACTTTGACCCAATTAAGGTTTGACCTAAAGTCTTCAAGACTTTTGCTCATCTAAAGAATAGGATTACATTGTTCACATTTGAACATCTTTACTAAGTCTAGGTCAACCAAATTAACTTCCATAAGCTAAGTCAATTTAGAGAGAAATTCGCATTGGGATTAATTTGATTAGCATAATATAATTTTGCCACAAAAATCTAAATTAAATAGTGACAATATTACTCAAGTCGCAAGATCGAAAATCCGCTATGCTCGTAATCATCTCTTGCGCCACAGGTGACAATTATCCAAAATTTAATTTAATTTATGCGCAAAATATTAGTTTTCGGGAGTAAATCTACAAAGATTTCTCTAAACCGAACAACCTCCCACTGATTATGGCATGTCTAAAAGTATGATAAAATATTCTAATTCCATACAATAGCATCATAATGTAGATTCACAATCAACTCTTGCTATGTTACAATTAATAATGGAATTTAAACAAATAACAAAAATGATCATGCTATTCGAATCACAACATATTAGAAATTCTAGGCAAAAAACAACAATATGTTGTATTTAATATTTAGATTATGCCATAACAGAAAGTATATCACTTCTGAAATTTTCTAAAATTTTTTGGTATTTTCTGGAATTTTAAATAATTAATAAACACACATGAAATCATAAATAAATATTCCAGAATCTGATAAAATGCAACAATCATACCAGTAAATAGTAAACCATAACAGTAGTCTACAATAAAAAATTCAGCCCCAGAAACTTAATCATGCAACACCAGATGCATTTTAAAGTAGAAATAATGAATTATTATTTCAGGAAAAATATTTTTTATTTTCATAAAATTTTGAAAATTTTACAGAAGATGAAAAATTTAATTCTGAGTCTAACAGTCCCAACCACGCTTAAAACAAAGCCATAATGAATTACTTATGACCATTTAACGCAATTCTGGATTTTTAAAAAAACAAACAGACCCTTATCCCCAGTCGTCAAACCAGCCAAGCCGGCGCCGAAAACGGCGCGGCTCGGCTCGGCTTGGCTCGGCGAGTGGCTCAGCGCACGGCTTGCGTATGGCAGCGCACGTGGCGCGGTTTGAAGCGACGTGGCTAACGCGTGCGTGGACGACGCGACAGCGCGTGGGAGCGCGCGACAATGCGTGGCCGCCGCTGACAGCGTCATCTTGTGCGTGCGGCCCACGCTCCGCCTTCCAGGGTGTTTTCTGGTCCAATTTCGGTACTGCCGGAGTCCATTTTTCAAAATAAAACATTTATCAAAAAATGACATTTAATTAACATAAAAATGAGGTGTTTCACATTCGCAATCTAATGAAAGTGGAAGTGTAGAAACCCTGCACTTTATCTTCCTCCATTGTTAATTTTCATGTATATATCGTGTATATATATTTATATAAAATTATACACACATTTTAATGCATAAAAATAAGCACGAAAATACCCATATTTGCTTTGATACCAATGTAAATCAAAGTATAATGCAACGGATAAAAAATATCAGATCATACCTGAAGTGATAGAACCTGAAGCGAAGAATCTTGTGGGTAAATCACGTGCTTCCATAAATGTAAACAACGAACTCCCAGCAGTGGAGTGATACTATAATATGAGTATCACCCACACAAGTCACAGTGTAGAGGCTGGATCGTTCTTATATGGGAGAGAGTTAGAGAGAGTCTTGGAAAAAAGGTTATGGGTAAAAACCACATAACGTATCTAATTCAATGTATTAGATAAATGCATAATCAGATATATAACCATATATATCAATCTATCCATATCAGTTGATATGATAGATATAGATATCATGAGTGGTTATCCAAATAAGTTTTGAATTCAAATTCAAACTTACATTGATAAGGTTCAAAAGGTTCATGGGTCATGCCACATAGGCGCCCAATTTCTAACAATTTCCATTAAGGATAATGTCATATTCCAATTGGGGGATGAGGGTAGTTCATTTTGTGTACTTCTACTTGGCTCCTAATTTATAATTCATGTTTATACCTGCTTCACTTGATTGCACTACTTCACTTGATGTTGACTTGTTGACTTGTTGCTAGTAAGGTGATGATATAAACATATGTTAATTGGGGAACATAGTAGACTTGTATGAAAAAGGTTTATTGGGTAAATACTAGTATGTGATGTTTGCACTACGAAAGTTGCTTGTGGTTGTGGTAATAGTACACTTATCATGAGTATGCCTTGATTCACATGAACACACTATCATAGTGGTGACCTCTCTATTATAATCCCTCGTGTACATTATTGATAATTACTAGTGTTGTATAAAAAAAAAATGAGTAGCCTTGATTCTCATTAAAAAAAAAAAAAAAAAAAAAAAAAAAAAAAAAAAAAAAAACTTGACTTGTTTGGGTTCGTAGCCTCTTTAACTCGAGTTATTAAGCCTGTGGGGGTGTCTCTACACTTAGTGCCCTAAAACCGTCTGGTTTGGGAATCATTGGCCCAATACTTGTTACATGGGTGTAGTTGGTTTTTCGTGTTCTTTGAAAGGGTTTAGTCTCCTCGGATACGATCGCCCTACAGTTCGGACTCCCGTGGTTCTAATTCTGGTTTCACAAGTGCAATGTGAAACCAAAAAAAAGAAATCAGAGTCCAAATCCAACAAATCTTTAGAAAGATCCATTAATCATAAGAAATGCCAAAAATGGACTGCATTTCCAGATTTCAGAATTGCCACCTAAAATTTTGGAGATTTAGGAAGCCCATGACTCTTGCCAAAGGCCACATGTCCATCATAACCAAAGTGTCTCAGTTCGGGAACTTAGGTATGAGAGGGGAAGGTCATGAATTGAGCACCCTCTCTCACCTGATCAAAGATCGGCCTCTACTAATCATGATGTGATTTTTATAGACATTATACGCTCTTATTCTGATTTTATTATGCTAACATTTACTATGTGAGGCACACAAGTGTAGACTGTTTCGCTTGCTTTGGAAATGACTTGATTTTATGTGATTTTCAAAAGGGTTTTGAGTGCATACAACTCAAAAGGAAAGAAATGAGCTCATACGTACATTTGATCAAAATCATCCCCAATGCAAGTAAAATAACCTTCATCCACAGGCATTCAAACAATTTATTTTGAGTAAACATGTAGCCTCATGGTAAGATGCTAAGCATAGCAACAATCACATACATGAATATAATAAAGCCAAAAGCGCTCACCTAGTACTCTGAGCCAAGCCAAAGAAAAAAAGAAACAATTAGAAAAATACATGACCCTAACAATATGCATGATTAATGCAACACATACAAAAATGTAATTATCGGATTCAACTTCTTAAACATGGTATATGAATCAATTCAAGACATAAGGTAGCACACATTCAAGCAAGAAGTAATTGATGATATTAAGTATGATGAGGCAAACCCTAATGCATACAAAAATAGATGCAAGTCATGGAAATGATGAAAGAAGAATATGATGCTATACAATTAATGGTAAGTGGTTAAATAAAAGGAGAAAGAAATGAGGATTGAAAGACATACATCAAGTGTTACATATTTACTTTCTATCCAAGAGAGAGTTTGAATGTCCTACTTTAACTAATTATTACAAACCCCAAATGAAAGCTACTAATTATTACAATACAAGCAAATGAACTAATTAATTACAAATACAAGTGAATTAGCTAACTAATTATTTACAAAATACAAATCAAAGGAGGTAAAATAAATGGATCGAAGGAGAGGCGGTGAATCAAGCGGTCAAGGGCAAGAATGTCCTTCGGAAACCCCCACTATTCACTGTTGGAAGCTACTCTATTTGTAGTTTGAAAATGACTCTGTTTCAGGCCTTAGGATTTGCTCTGTTTCACTAAAAATACACCTCAGTCGTCCAATAAATGGGGTCGGCCAACCTTAAGAAGGGGTCGGCCGTACTATACTCTGGTCGGCTGGCCACTTGTTCTGGGGAAGAATCTGTTGCAACAGAATTGGAACAGAGCAAAAACAAGGGGTTTTTAAAGGATGTTCATCTTTCCTTCTCTCTCCTTTCATGAAAAATTCTCAATGAGAGAGTAAGTTTTCTTCTCAAATCATCAAACATCCCAAGGGTATTTAAATAATGATGGCAATTAATAGAAACAAAGCTGACTAAAGCTAAATATGAAAGATACAATCAAAGACATGGTCAAAAGTCACTGAATCTCATGGAAAACAAGAGCAAGTGAATACTCAAGCTTAGAGATAATAGGTTTAGAAGAAGCCATTCTTGAAGGCAAAACATATACACAAGAGGTTCCATCATTAAGAAGACCAAAGAGACTCATCTTCCTACTCATGGAAGATAGATTGAAACCTCCATTTCCATGCTTCAAAGGAAATAGAAGAGAGTCTCTAATGGTCTTGATGAAGAGATCTCATGTAGTTTTAAAACAAAGGCAAAACTAGACTAATTAAAAGCAATAAATGAAAGCTATGGAGAGATGATTGCAAGTTCATCTTTCTACTCATAGAACATGGATGAAACATCCATTTCCATGCCACAAAGAAGGAACAAGAAAAGAGCTATGCAATATCTTCAAAGAACAGAGATATGAGACAAGAATCAAGCTATCTATGTAAGCTTTCAACACATACAAACAACTTGTATTTAATCAAAATCTAACTAAAACAGTGCTGGAAATGAAGGAAATGAAGCCTAAATATGAAGAACAACAAAAGAGTAATCTGATACAAGAATCAAGCTATCTATGTAAGCTTTAAATACATACATATAACCATTATTTAATCAAAATCTATCTAAAAATAGTGCTGGAAATGAAAGAAATAAAGTCAAAACATAAAGAACAATAAGAGAGAAAAGCTAAAGAACAAGCCTATGGAAATGTGGCTAACCCTCCCACCTAGATTTCAAATCACATTTAAAAGCCAAAATAATTTGAAAAACAGTATTGAAATGAAGAACAATGAACTTTAAAGAAAAAGAAATGAAAAGAGTTGAAGAATCAACCTCTTGAGAAGAGGAAGAATCTCTTGGTTCACAAACTCCAATCCAAATACTCTCAAGTATTTGTAACCACTCTCAAAGCTTCAGCAAAAGCTTCAAAACTAGGTGTTAATGGTGTATCTATAGCAAGAGGGTAGAGAAGATGAGAATAGGGCTTGCTCACAAAGTTTCTCCACTCTTTGGTCACTCTCTCTCTCTTCCAAACACTGAGGGCAAGCCCTCTATTTATAGGTTTTTGCCTTCTTACGTCAGAAATGTCTGAAAAAGGATAGTTGGCTTGAAGCTCGTTCATGGGAGTAGCTACAGCTATCATAAAATATATGTACACTAAACATGGCCGGCCGACCATCGGAGGGTACGGTCGGCCACAAGCTTCTGGCCTACCGACCATGTGATGGCTTGTAGGCTCTCCAGGTGGCTGGTCAAAATGGAAAGTGTTTTTGGTTAAGAAAGGGTGTAAGGTTTAGGTTTTGGTGCTCAAAAGTGATTACCTTTTGCTGAAAACTTTAAAGAATTTGCACAATATAATGTTTCATCATCGAGTGTTCGGATCGAAGCTCCCAAGTCTTAAGGGCGGTAAAAATGGGGTGTCTACAATGGGTTAATTAGAAAGCTTAAGGGGAGGGGGGGAAACACTTGACTTATTTGGGTTCGTAACCTTTTTAACTCAAGTTATTAAGCCCATAGGGGTGTCTCTACACCTAGTTGTAGACACCCCATTTTTGACCGTTCTTAAGACTTGGACGTCATCGTTTGAACACTCGATAATCATCCATGCTCGTGTTCGTTTTGAGTTCCTGAAGGTCTCGGCTGTGCGCCTTGCCTTGGAGCCTCTCAACTTGTCTGTTTTGTGCTTGGTTGTGGACCAAAAGCTTGTGGCTTTGTTCATAAGGGAAGAGGGTGGCCTGCTGGCCAGTCCTATTACCCATCGACCGAGACCTCTTTCCATCGGCCATTAGTGGTGGCCGGTCGGCATCACTAATGGCCGGTCAGCACCTTTAATGGTCGGTTATAGACACCCCATTTTTGACCGTCCTCAAGACTTGGACGTCACCGTTTGAACACTTGGTGATCATCCATGCTGGTGTTCGTTTTGAGTTCTTGGAATTCTCGGCTACGCGCCTTGCCTCAAGATCTCTCAACTTGACTGTCTTATGCTTGGTTGGACCAAACACTTGTTGGTTTTTGCTTCGGAGGGCAGGGAATGGCTTGTTGGCCATCCCCACACCTCACCGGCCATGGCTTGAGGCCACCGGCCATTGGTGATAGGCGGTCGGCACTATTGATGGTCGGTCGGCATTGTATTTGGTCGGCCGGCCACTTATTTTGGTCAATCGGCCACTTTTTCTGGCCGAGACCCTTGGTTTTGGCTTCTTGAGGAAGCTTGAACCTTTTGAACCCTTAGTTTTAGCTTCTTGAGGAAGCTTAAACCTTTTGAACCTTTGTTTTACCTTCTCCAAAAAGCTTGACCCTTTTTGTTTTAACTTCTCCAAGAAGCTTGAACCCTTGTCTAGCTTCTCCAAGAAGCTTGACCCTTTTGTTCTAAGCTTCTTAAAGAAGCTTGGACCTTTGACTTAGCTTCCCTTAGAAGCTTGCCCCCTTTGACCCTTTTGCCTTAGCTTCTCCAAGAAGCTTAGGCCTTTTTCCTTGCTCTATAAAAAGAAGAGCTCCTCTTCCATTTTAAGGGTTCCAAAAAAATTTGTCTAAGACAAAACACATATCTCTCTTTATATCTCTATGTTTTGAGCTCCAAAAGGGTTGGTTCTTGACCCCTTTGCACCACACCTCATAGCCATACACCTCCATCATCCACCTAAGGTCCTTGGAGGTCATTTTCAGAGGTTAAAGAGTTGGTTTTTGGTCCAAGAACCTGCTGGTTTTGCTGTGCTTCAAAGGTAACTCCTTTTCCCTCTTTTATTCCCTGTTTTTGCACAAGCTTTTGGCCTGTCTTGCATGCTGTTTTGAGCTTAGTGTATAACTGAAAAAAGTTCTATTTTTACTTGCTTTTGATCTTTATTTGAGGTCTCTTTGAGGTTTGGGGTCATTTACCCCCTCTTAGGCCTTGTTTGGCCTCTTTTTTGTGCTATTTTTGGTGAGCTCCGGGACCACCTTGTATTGGCCTCCTCACCACTGAAATCTAGAGGGATTTCAGTCGTGGGGATGGTGTTTTGAGGTCCTAAGACGGAGAGGGTCATCCCCTCTCCTTGTTGTCTTCAAAACTTGTCATTTTAGCCTCATGTGTGAGCATCTTGTTTAAGTTCATGTTGGCCATGTCTTAGTTGTTATTTGTGGTTATTTTGCCATGTTATAGCTCTTTTTTAAGTTGGTTTAGACACACCATGCATGCTTTGCATACTTGTCTTATAATGCCATGAAATTGCCTTAACATGCTTTGTGTTTTAAGCCTTATTTTTAGCATGATTTTGGCTTAGCTTTGTGAAGTTTTTATGCATATTTTGGCATGCTTTAGGTCTGATTTTGGTTGTTTGGGTCATCCATGACTTGCTTTGTATAGCTACCATGCAATCTAGCTTGTATGCTTTGAGTGTTGGCTCCTCTACCGTGCTCTATTTGCATCATTTTAGTGGTTTGGCACCATTAGTTATGATATTGCAGTCCTTGTTTCATGCTTGTATGCTTGCATTTGATGCCCGTTTAATGCTTTAAAAGGTTAGTGTTTCATGCTCCATGTTTGGGTCATTGCGCATGCCGTTAGACTTAGGCCATTTAGATGCCATCTAGGTGGGTTTTAGGGCTCATTTTGGTGAGTTATAACTCTGTTTTTCATTGCATAATCCATGCCATGTTTGGTTGTGATAGGGGTAGAGCAATCCTCCCTTTTATGGCTTTGAACGCCCTTCGTTTTGGGCCCATTTCTTAGCATGTTTTTGCCTTGTTCCAATGCATGCTCTAGCCCTGTTTTGGTGTCCTTTAGGACTGCTTTGGTCCTCTTGGCTCTTTGGGGCTTGGTTGACATGGCCATGGTGTAAGTCCTTCGGCTAATTTTGAGCTTTAAGTCCATTAACATGCTATACTTGTCTTGATTAGTTGATTTGGCATCATCTTTCATGTAATTTCAGAGCTTAGTATGTATGCCATTTGTCCATGTTTGTCCCCTTTTAAGTGTGCTTAAAAGTCCCCTCTTTATGCTTAAGTGTTGGACCATGTTTGCATACTTGTTTGTATGTAAATTTGACCTCATTTCCATAGCATTTGGCCACTGATTTTGGCATGCTTGAGAGCTACCCATGTTAGTGTAAGTCCATCTCACCATGTTGTTGCATGCTTGTTACATGTTTGAGTTATTTGCATGCTTGTCCATATGCTCATGTTGCATACTTAGCTTGCATGCTTAGGTTGTATAGCATTGTGCATGCATCCCTTCCCTCTTGATCAATCATGATAGAGGTTGGGGGCCCCTTTATGTGTTTGTTTGCATTTCATTTGATATTAAATGCACACTTGACTTCTATGGCCATCATGCATGGAAATGCGTGATTGATGTTCCGAGAGTCGAGTACCATACCCCTTTGAGTCATAAACATGATAAGGGGTGTGGTGGTGCAAACATTGCTTTGAAATACATTGCCATGCCTTGTCTATCCTCTGCTGCTGTCAAAACAGGATTCTGCAGGCATAGATGGTTGACCGACCACATCCAGTGCCGGCCGGCCATGAATTGGTGGCCGATAGCTTCATTTGTGGTCGATGACCATTTTCCAGTGGCCGGTGACCATTCCTCATAGCCAGTGGCCTTCTACTGTGATCAAAGAGTGTTCCCTGGGATTTGTACAATTTTCAGAGGAGGAAAACAGTGAAAACAGAGGCAACTTGTGCATGGCATTGGATTTCCAAGCGGAGCTGAGCATGCGTGCATTGGGCCCTCTTCCTAAGGCTGTTTTACCACTTTATTAGCTTAGTTAATTTGCTTAACTAGTTAATTGGTCTGTAATTATTTAATTAGCTTGATTAGTTAATTAAATTGTATTATTCTTTTGCTCCCTCCGAGCGAGGGCGAATTTGTAATAAGTGTGGGTGCGTGTGCGCATGTCTTCCAACCCCCACTTCTTTCTTCCTTTTACTTACCTGCTTTTGATGGTTAGTATTAGGGCATATTTAATTTAGCATCCTTATGCTATGTATGCTTGCATCCATTCATTTGTATTGCATGCACCGGGCTCAGCGCATCATACTAATTGCATGGTATTTCAAATCTAACTTGAATACATGTTATCTGTGCATTTCACATGTCATCCATAGATTAGCCGAGCCTGTTCTAGTGACATTCTGTATGTGATGCATTAGCCATTTTAACATGAACTAGGATCATGCATGATTACTAACTAGTTTTTTGTTTTGGCTCAGAGTACTCGGTAAGCTTTTATGCTTTAGCATCCTTGCATGTTTGTGAGTGATTGCCATGATAGCATGCTTACCATGAGGCTATATGCTTATGTTATATAACTGCCTGAATGCCTGTGGGTGAAGGTTGGGTTATTTGAATTGGAACAATTCATCGACTGTAAGTTTTTAAGCCCACTTGAGAGTGTCAAATCATCATGTTTTCTAAGCCCACCCGAGGGTGGTAAAATCTATATTTTAAGCCTACTTACGAGTAGCAAACTGTTTTCAAAACAAACATGAAATGTTTTGTTCCAATTCAGGCGATCCAGTCTATACTTGTACGCCGTGTGCATCACATAGTAAATCTAGGCTAATAACCGGAATAAGAACGCATAATGTTTTCAAAACTAGATATATCATGGTTAGTAGAGGCCGATCCTTGAGCGAGGGTGCTCACGAAGTGACCTTCCCCAATCGTACCCAAGTTCCCAAGCCGATGCAACTTTGGTGATGACGGACACGTGGCCTTAGGCAAACGAGTCAGGGTTTTCTAAATTCCCCCATAAAAATATTTAGGTGGCGACTCTGTATCTGGCAAAGCAGTCCATGTTTGGCACTTCTTTCAAAAAAATCTGTTTTCAAAACTGATTTGCCGGATTTGGACTCTTTGATGATTCATCGGTCTTGCATTGCACTCCGCGAGATTAGATACAGGACCATGACATTAAGTCCTGAACTGTAGTGAGCTCAAATGAACAAAACGGAGGGGATTTCCCTCCCGGCACGTTCGGGGGCGTCTACACCGGTCAGCCATTTTTTTGGCCGAGGGCCCTTTTTCTGCTTTTGCAGATATTTTTCTTCCAGCTAGTGCCAGCTGTTGATCACTTTGTGTATCCTCCATACACGTGTATGGATGGATTCACACAAGCTTTAGCTTGTGTTTTTCTATATAAGGAGAGGCCCTCCCCCTTCTGCAGGGTTCTGAAATTTTTCTTAGAGCTGAAGTTTACTCTCTCTCTCTATATATATATATATATATATTTCTCCCTTTCTCTCTATATTTGCACTTGTTTGTGCTCAAAAGTGCCATTTCTTCACACTTTTGCACACAAACACCTAGTGAAACACCTTCACGATTGAGCTAAGGTTTTTGGAGGTTGTATTGGGGTGGTTTTGGCTTGGTTTTTTCCTCTAAAGTTGATGTTCTGAAGTGGTTCTTCAAGGGTGAGTCTTTAGCCCTTTTGAAGCTTTGTTTTCATTGTTTATTTGGCCCTATTTACATGATGTTTTAGGCCTAGCTTTCAACTGAAAAAAGTTCTGTATTTAAGTGTTTAAAATGTTTGTTTAAGGCTTTGTTTGAGTTAGGGGTGGTTTACCTCCTTTGGTGGCTTGTTTGGCTTTGTTTTGTGCCATCTCTTTAGGCCTTTGAGGTCATCTCCTTTTGGCCTTCCCACCACTGAATTTCAGGGGATTTTCAATGGTAGAAATGTGGTTTGGAGGTCTCAAATGGGTGGGGGTTGTCCCCCCTCCTCTACTATTATTGGCTTGTGTTGATGGTCCATCAAAAAAGCATGTATTTCTATCTTCTTGAGGCTTTGTTTGAGCACTTTTTTTGTGATTTTTCAGACCTTCCATGACTTTGGTTTTGGTTGTCTTGGTCACCTCTTGCATGCTTCTTGTACTTATAGTATAATCCTACTTGTAACTTTGTAAAGTAACATGTCTTTCTAGCATGTTGAGGCTCTATCTTAGCATGTTTTTGTGACTTTTCTAATATGTTATAACTCTGTTTTGGGTTGGTTTGATCACTTGTTGCATGCTTCATGTACTTGTAGTGCAACCCTTCCCATAGCCTTAACATGCATCATGCTTTAGACCATCATTTTAGCATGCTTTTGGCTCCACTCCACAAAACTTTTACTCATGTTTTGCCATTCTTAAGCTCTGTTTTAAGTTGTTTTGGCCATGCATGCCTTTCTTTGTATAGCCATAGTGCAATCTTGCTCACTAGCTTTGAGTTTCATAGTCTCTAGCATGGCTTACTTGAGTTGTTTGCATGCTTTGGCCTCTTTTCTACCATGATTTCAGTGTATGAGGTGTGGTCATACTCTCTCGTGCTTCACTCTTTCAATACTTTTGGAGAGTTATGATTTATGCCTTAAACATGAGCCAATATGTATGTCATCTTGCCTAAGCTTTTGGGCTACCATTTCAATGTGTTTTGGGTCTTATTTTGCCATGATACGACTCTGTTTTTGGTTGGTTAGAGCATCCCTCATTTTCTTCTTACACTTGTAATGTAACCATGCTCATTGGCCTTGCATGCTTAGTGTTTTGGCTGACCATGTTAGCTTGTTTTGGTTTCATTCCATGCATGTTTTGGCATTGTTTTGACTTGTCTTGGGACTGTTTTGAGTCATCTTGGCCCTTTGGGGCTTGCTTGATATGGCCATGGTGCAAGTGCCTATGCTAGCCTTAAGTTTTGAGCCTCCTAGCATAGCTCATTTGTGATATGTGCATGATTTGGCATCATTTGGAATGTAATTTCAGAGCTTATGTCTTTGCTATGCTCCCATGTTTATCATTCTTTCATCGCTCTTGAGGGTTATGCTTCATGCCTTGTTTGTGAGCCAATGTGTATGCATGCTTGTATATGCTTTTGAACTTCATGTTCAGCATGTTTTGGCCATTGTCTTGGCATGTATGAGGCTTGTTTGAGGTTGGTTTGGTCCATTGAGTATTGCATTACATAGCCCTTGTGTTGTGTCCCTCACTAGTTTCAATACTTATGGCCTCTAACTTGCCATGCTCATGTTGTTTGCATGATTGTTGTATTGTATTGTGTTTGCATGTTGTTGCGTTGCATGGTGTTTCCATGTTGTTGCATTGCATTGTGTTTGGATCGGATGTTGATCCAAACACAAGAAACGAGGGGCATTTCATACTTGAAGTGATGAAACGCGCCTCATTTCTCGGTCGCCGACCCTCTTGATCAAGCATGATAGAGGTGGAGGCCCTTATGTGTTATTTGTGTGCATTCATTGACATTAACTTGTGCAACTTGGCCTCTTTGGCCATCATGCATTGAGATGCGTGATTGATGGCTCGAGAGCCAAGCACTACACTTCTTTGAGCTTAAGACATGATAAGGAGTGTGGTTGCACACACTTTTCCTTGCAAATACACTGCCATGTCTCTATTTGTGCTCTGCTGCAGCAAAAGGAGAAATTGCAGGAAGCAGTGGCCGACCGGCCATCAGAACTGCCGACCAACCATCAAGGTTGCCGATCGGCTATCAGAATTGGCCGATGGCCATCAACTCTGGCTGATGGCCATTCCTCTTGGCCGACCATCTCTCAACATGTTCCTAAGGTGGGTCAGAAACCTTTTGGAAGTTGGCATAATTTTCAGAAGTACAAAAGAGTGCAAATAGAGGTATCATGAGGCACGGTAGTGGATTTCTGGGAGGACGCGACCGAGCATGCATCCTTCATTGTTCAAGGTGGAGCTATGGTAGCCTAATTCAGATGCTTTTCATACTTAGTTGTTTTTTGTAACTTAATTAATTTGATTAATTAGTTGGTTTGTAATAATTAGTTTAATTAGCGTAGCTAGTTAGCTTATTATTCGGACCCTCCTTCGAGAGGGCAAATGTTGTAATAAGTGTGCGTGTGTGTGATGCATGTCTTCCAACCCCATTTCTTTCTCCCTTTTATTTACCCGCTTTCAGTGGTTAGATTAGGGCATGTTTCAATTAGCATACTTATGTTTGCATGCATGCATCCATTCATCTGTCTTGCATGCACCAGGCTCGGCACATCCTTCAAACTGCATTGTATTTCAATATACCGACTTGAATACGTGTTTAACAGTATGATATCAAGTGTTGCATTCATATGCCATTCTAGACAGCCGAGCTGTAATAACCCTGACCTCCGATTAATGCTAATTCATGAGGAATTATGCCTAACAGTAATTTAGCTGGAATCTGAGATTAATTTGCATATGTATTGCATGATTTATGCATATCTATCTGTTGACCGTTAAATTATCTGTTCATGTTTTGTGCTTTAAACTGTAAATTGAAGGCCTTATCGGCGGCCGAACCAGAAATTGATTAATGCTTCATGCTAGTTAGAATTTATGTGACTTTATGGTATATTTAATTGAAATGTGTTTTGGTGTGGTTAAATTAGATTAAATTAAGCTAAAATACAATGGTTGACTTATTCACCATTTTGCCACCACTAGTGGGCCACTCACTTAGCACGTTTGAGACTCATTCACATGCATTGCAATACATCTTCCTCAGCCTTTTCTTTGAGCTGAAACCGACTAGAGTGAGAGGGAGAGGAGAATTGGCTTAAATTAAGTATTGGTTTGGTGATTGAGAGAATTGAAGGGTTTTTGGCAAAAAATTGAGCCTCCTTACCTATAATTCAAGACTCAAGGTAGAGCCCTTACCTTCTTGAACATGTATTTAAGATTGTTCTTGCATGGTTCATTGTCCATTAAGGGGTAGAGTCTAGTATTGGTGCTAAATTGTTGATTGGAAGCTTAATCCTTGCATGCATGCTTATATCCTTGCATTTGGAGGTTGACTTCATGGAAATTGGTACATGCATGCTCATACTAGTGTTATAGACCATGAATTCATCATACTTTTGAAAGAATTGGCTCATTTGAGCTTGTATTTGAAGCTTGAAGTTGTTTAAAATTCATGCATGTTATGTTTTACATCATGTTCATGAGATTGGTTTGAAATTGAATTTAATTGAACCACCTTTGGGCTTTGATTTATCAAATTGATCTTTGAGACATGTTATATTATGAGTTTTAAAGTGTTTTCTAGAAAATTAGCCTAAGAGGATCGAATTTGGTGCATTAAAACTTGGTTTTGAGCTTGAAGGTTCAATATGGAATTTCCAGAATTTAGACTCACGCTCGAGCGGGGAATGTGGCGCTCGAGCGTGGAATTCAATCATCCAGTACTTTGTACTATTTTACAGTCCGCTCGAGCGGGGACCTGAGTCACACGTTCGAGCGGGGGTCGAGCGCCCGTCGAGTGTGATTTTCACCCATCCAGTAATTTTGTCACGTTTTGCAGAACGCTCGAGCGGGAAGGTTTACGCTCGAGCAGAGACTTTTGTTTGCATGTCCGCTCGAGCAGGGAGACCCACACTTGAGCGGGACCCCTGTTTTCTGAAAATTATGAAAAATATTTGCTAAGGCATTTTTGCATCCTCATTCCATCCTAGGCATTCTTAGGCCATGTTTAAGACTCCATAATGAGATTAATAGATAAACACACACTAAGAATAACGAAGTGCATTATGTCTAACTCGAGCGTGTGTTTCAAGCGGGTAATTGTATGCGTGTTCGTGTAGGTCACGCACCTCAGGACAAGTGAAGAGCCATTTGACCATCTAGTGAGCCGACCAATTGTTGTGAGTAATAACTCTGTAAAGTTATATTTAACTTTAATTATTTTCCAATGACATGAGATGATAAGTTCTGAAATACTATGTTTGAATGAATGAATGATAGTCCAAGTTTTCCTTGAAATGTAAACGTGGTATCCCTAGCCAAGGCCCTCGCCCAGGGCACACAATACTGAGGCACATGGTCATGAGGCCCTCACCCGGGGGAAAGAATACCGTGGCACAGGCCCTCACTCGGGGGAAAGAATACCGTGGCATAGATATGTTACCCGGTATCGGAGGTTCCACTATGGGATTTACTATGCTTGACCAACATGATATGTTATGTTAAGGGAAATGTACCACGCATGATTCGAATATGGATTTGACTGCGATTCTTTTCTGATACGGATATGCTATGTTTCCGATCTGATAAGAGATTGATTTTCTGATTTTTGTATTCTACATGGTCATCATTCATTAAACCCCTTTACACTGTTATTATTCACTGGGCTTTAGCTCACTCCTTATATTATGTATGTAGGTGAGCAAGTACGAGACCAAGCCGGGGGTTGATGGCCTGTACCCCATTTTGTCAGCTAACCGTTACGCCTCCCGAGGAGGTTCCAGTTGAAATCAATTGCCATGGCTGTTTTTGTAGTTATGCTAGTCTCTGTCTGTTTGTAAAGTCAGGATCTGGGAACTACAGTCTGTAAATAATATTGTAAATATTGGTGTCCCTTGACTAGCATGCTTATGAATATAAATAAATTTGATTTACTCTGTCCCATGTACGTCATCACAGCTCATTGGACTTTGTTTATTTTGTCTAGTTGCTTCTGCAGCCCCTTAATACTTGCTAATCTACTAAGAGGCCTTTGGTAATCCAAGGATTACTGGCCGGTTACAATGCTAAACCTATAGGGGCGAGTTTGGGTCGTGACACGAGCCTATTTTAGTTGCATTTTTGCATGTGTTGCATTAGCATTGTTGACATAGCTAGGATCATGCATTGATTACTAACTAGCTTTTGTTTTGGCTCGGAGTACTCGGTGTGTGTTTATGCTTTAGCATCCTTGCATGAGTGTAAGTGACTGCCATCATAGCATGCCTGCCATGAGGCTATTTGCTTATGTGATATAACTGCATGAATGCTTGTGGATGAAGGCTTGATTGCTTGAATTGGAACAACTCGATGATTGTGAGTTTTAAGCCCACTTGAAGTGGCAAAATCATATTTTTCTAAGCCCACTTGAGGGTGGCAAATACATGCTTTAGCCTACTTATGAGTAGCAACTTCAAACCACTTTCAAAAACAAACATGAGTTGTTTTGTTCCAATCCGTGTGATTTAGTCTATACTTGTATGTTGTGCGCATCACGTAGTAATGTTAGTTAATAACCGGAATAAGAACACGTATTTTCAAAAACAACATATCATCCTTAGTAGAGGCCGATCTTTGATCGGGCGAGTGGGGGTGCTCATTTCATAACCTTCCCCCCTCGTACCCAAGTTCCCGAGCCGAGGCAACTTTGGTGATGACGGACATGTGGCCTTAGGCACGAGTCAGGGTTTCCTAAATTTCCCAAAACAAAATATTTAGGTGGCTACTCTGAAATCTGGCAAAGCAGTCCATGTTTGGCACTTCTTGATCAAAATCGATTTTCCAAAACGATTTGCCGGATTTGGACTCTTTGGTGATTTATCAATCTTTCATTGCACTTTGTGAGATTAAATTCAGAACCGTGACAGGAGTCCGAACTGTAGTAGCTAGAACTACAATTCGCGCCCTCGCGCGCGGAGCGGAGTTCGGGCGGTCTACACTAGTGCCCTAAAACCATATGGTTTGGAAGTCGTTGGCCCAATACTTACTACATGGGTTAATTAGAAAGCTTAAGAACCTAGACATTGCACAGTTAAGGAAAAATATGGAAAATGACTTTTTTGGGTTTTAGCCTTTTCAGCTCGAGTTATTAAGCCCGTAGGGGTGTCTTCACACCTAGTGCCCTAAAATCGTCTGGTTTGGGAGTCATTGGCCCAATGCTTGTTACATGGGTCCAATGCTTGTTACATGGGTTGGTTAGAAAGCTTAATGGATCAGGGCATTGCACAATCTTTCAAAAAAAAAAAAAAAAATTTGAGAATCTTGGTTGCAAAAGTTTAGTTTTTTAGTACATGTTGGGTGTTATTGTGAGTTGCACTAGGCTATTATAGTGGACAGTTAACTAGTTATGGAGACTGCACTTTGCACCGAGGGTACTGATGATGTGTCTACTAGCATTCACAAGTACATGGAACTTAATTTTTGTAATACTGAATTGTAGTCTTTACTTAATAGATTCCTTCATGCTTGTCTATTATGCCTTCAATGACTCATCATGTCTTAATATTGCACTGTAGTGGCACATAAGTTGCTTCTTGAGTGGTGTAGTGTGATTAATTGTTGTTGGGCAGATGTAAATTTGTTAATGTTTGTGGGTATCATCTCTGGAAACCCTCATAAGACTATACTCGTGCACTTGAGATAACTTTGTGGTTTAAAGGCTTGTTGCATAGGCTAAATGCAATCGTTCTTCCCACGGAAGAGGAGATAGTTAGGTTGCGTTTGGTTGTGTTTTGTAAATGTGATTTGAGAGTATGAGTTGTATTTTGAGTTTGTGTGTTGTAGAATTATGATTTGAGTGTAGAAAATTAGTTTGGTAAAAAGTTTTGAAAATAGTTTTGGAAAAGAGGTTTGATTTGAGTGGGGAATTGTTGATGTGATATTTGATATGTGATACAAAAATTTACAACTCATAACTAAACATACAACTCAAAATTATTTTAAAGCACATTAAAAATTTTAAAAATTTCAGAAAATATTTTTCCCAATTATATAAATCAATTGCCAAAAAAAAAAAAAAATCTATCCGGGTGGATGTCCCCAAGGACGTCCGGGTGGTAGTCCCTAAGGACGACCGGGTGGTCTTCCCCTGGCCAAAAAAAATACAAAAAATGCGCAGAATGGACAGAGCTTTCGGCAGAGTTTTGGAAAATTAATTCCAAAACTCTTATCAAACATGGAGCTGAAACTGACATGTAGAATCACATTTCAAAAGCATAACCAAACACAACCTTAGATTTTATTTAATTTTGCTTTTTTCTTTCTTCATTCCTTGCTTAAGGACTAGCAAGTTGTAAGTTAGGAGAGGTGATTGAGGCCGAATTGTACAACACTGAGGCCGATAACTAGAATCTTTTAACCTTACTTGCCTATCAAATTATATTATTTATGCATGTTTAATGTCAATTGGGTTGGATATAGTGGGAGCATAAAATGAGCAAAAATACAGAAGTTTGGAGGAAAAAAATGCTTCCTACACGTGCGAAACCTGCGCCGCACATGCAGTGGAAATTCCGGCACGTACGGCCGTACCTCAGGAAATGTGCCTTATGTTTTGAATTTGAAAAAAAAGATAGCAGAGGTATAAAGAGAGGAAATAAAGGCTGGACAAGAGTTTTGATTATTTTCAAAGAAAGGAGGGGCTAGGGTTTGAACAGAAAGGAACTTGAAGCTTGAAAAATGTCTCCCATGGTGGCTTCTTCTCCCTCTACCTCTTCCCACTCCTCCATGAGTGGCTAGGCTCCTATTTCTAGGGTTTTGATGAAACCCTAGCGAAGTAAATAAGGTTTTCTTTTTTACTTTTTGATTATGTAAAGGTTTGAAGAAATTGTATAGTGTTTAAGAAGTTTTAAATATATTTTTTAGTATTCTCTTCAAGTATTCTTCTCTCTGTGATTGTTGAATGCTTTTCATGCAACGGTTTTCTATTCTTTCATATTCAAGGTATGAGACGAGCCATACTACGAGGGATGAGTCGTTTTGCTACCGTAGTTTAGTATGAACGACTCGTACTACTTGAGATGGTTCGTGCCCATACATTGAATGAAACAATTTTCTTGATCAATGCTTCGAACTTGTAGTTGCGAAATATTATTTAGTTCGAACCGTGACATAATTGATTTTCAAATTGAAACCTTATTTATATAACTAGTGGTGAATTCATTACCCTAGGTTTCTCCAACAATTAGTAATTCCAATTTCATTTTTAATCGCTATTTTAATTTGTTAGTATTTTAATTAGTATTAGTTCATGAATCAATCATCTTTTTAATCAAAATTAATTTAGGAATTTAGCAATTAAATTAGTTTAATTTCACAATTGTCCCTGTGGATCGATACTTGGACTTGCCATTATTCTAAGGAATTTGGTATAGTTTAGAGTTTATTTTTGGTATGTGAAACAACCCATCACTAATACTTACCGAACAATTACCCTGAACCAAACCCCGACACATACACATATGGACACGTGTAGACTTTTCCAAGTCATACTATTCTAACTCCGCAAAATAACACAAAAAAGTTATCTACCTCTGCCACCACCCGAGTCACAACTCTACATTTCTAACCACTCTCTCCATCAACCTAGAACACTACATGAGCCAAAACATGGCTCATCTCTGAAGACAATCACCTTCTCACGCTCATTCCAAACCTCGACCAACAAACACAATTTATTTAACATAGTAAACAATCCCTAAGTCAAAATAAGGTTTTCCGGCCATCACATTCCCAAGTTAAACGCAATAGTTCTTACACGTCAATACAAAGATTTCTAAGTTCCACAACAACTCATCATATTAAGGAAAACTCAAAATTACAACATATCCAACTCATCAAAATAAACAACCCACCATATATACATAAATGAACAAAAGTCATAATATTTCAATGGTCCACACCGTACCGGTTACAAAACAAAACATAATAGTTACAACTGTTTACCCTCTAGTTCACAAAACAAGATACTCAAAACTAACTGCCCAAAACAGCTATCCTTCTACCAACACCTTCACATTATTATCCTGATTGTCGAGACAGGTTATTCTCAACCCCCAGAACATTTCCTAAACTACGACGCCAAGGACAAGAGCTATAGATGTGACCCAGCTGACCATACTTGAAACAAACACGCATCTCCCCAATTCGGATAAAAGCTTGACCCTCCAATGGCCCTTGAAGTCTGGCCTACTCTGTTCTGGTATCGGTATCACCTCTGTCTAGACGGATAAGGCTAAACTTGACTAGATTACAGATTACCTAAAAAAGTCCCTCGTTGCGTACAAAAACGCCTAGTATGACCCGGTTGATTACATTCGTAGCAAATAGGAGGTCCCTTAATATATCACTGGTTCGAAATCTGAAGTGGTAAGGATCCCAATGACTGTTCCCCCTGTGAGCACTCGATCGCTCTAAGTCCTAGTTAGCTAGATGACCCTGTTGGTACAACTATTGGTTAAGGCATCAACCTTGCCTTTCTCCTTTGGTTCTTACTAGGTCTGCCACGACCCCAAGTTGTAGGAGTTGTCGCAGTGGCCTCCTTCCCACTCTGTCCCATGATTAGGATTGCGACCTCCACGTGAGCCATCGCTTCTACCAGTGTGCAATAATTCCTATGCCAAGACCCAGCAATCCTTCCCCGAACATCATCACATAACTTACTCTCAAACTCCGCACAATGGAGCTCCTCGGTTTCCACCAACTCCAAAGCAAACCTCGACAAATTGGTAAACCACGCCTCAAATTCTACCAAAGGTGTAGTACCTTGGCGTAACTCCAGAAATTACTTCCTTAATTCTTTCCGCGTAGAAGGAGGAAAGTCGTCACATCCTCGCCTAGACATCCTAATCAAAAAAAGCATAACAAATTTAGCATACATGTAATAGTGCCCCTAACAAAATCTCATACACTCTAGCAGTAAACACACAACATATCACCTATATAGCACACACCGAGGTGCCCACTCAAGGTTTATTACCACCGTCCAAAACGTCTCTATTAAAGAGAAAACACGCAACATAGGATACATAACACGAGTACCTTTCACCGAAATATTAACACAATACCATCATATAAGAAACTACTCAAACAACTGCATTTAGACTCCAATCAACTCACACATCAGCTACCACATAACACGTAACACATAATCGAGCTAAGCTTACAAGAATAGTTATTCGTTCCAGCGTTCTCTTAGAATTTTCATTAGAAATAACGTCGATCAAGCGTGTTTCCAAAAAGATCTTTGAGTTAGTCAACTAGACATCGAATAATATCCATAAGTCTCAACACCATGCCCACATAAAATGCAACACATAAGCATGTTATCATTTAGCACACAACATACAAATTCCCTCACCTGTAACACCCTCAAAAATAATTACAATAATTCGACTCCAAACACTAGTACAATGTGATGTAAATAAAATAAGAAGCTTTCATTCATCAGAGTTACTGTACAAAAGATGACACATGCGATGTATTTTCATAAATCGTTCATACTGAATCTACAGCATGTGTTACAAGATAAAATAAAGAAAGGAAGCTAAACAAATTTTCATATGTCATAATGGCTTACATCTTTCCAAGACCGTGCTTGGTTGCAACAAAATGAGTCATAAGCTCAAATACAAATAAAGCCCTAGGCTTGTACAAAAGATAAATACAAAGTAAACAAAAATGAACCTTTAGCTCCACGATCCTCCCAAGTCCTCCCAAGCTAAGTCCTTGGCGAAGGCATATCACTAGCATCTAAAAATGTTTTTCCCAAGTAGGGTGAGCCAAAGTCCAGAAGAAACAATCTAACACAATATATGAATCTTAACAAAGATATAAGTATGATATGCATATACAATGCCCATGATAAAATCATTCGTATTCTTACAGATCATAACATGTCAAGTATCATATCTCATTTCATTTAATCAACTAATACTGAGGATATAACTCATTGGGTCTTAAATCACTATAGTTATCATACACACACATTCATTTGACATTTTACAAAAATTTCGTCCGCGGGAGCGGCACCCATGTATACAAGCGATTTTCAAGACTTTCACCCTAGACACATAGGCCAACTTAATTCACTAGAGTCCATCCCCTTTCTCCTCTCATACATGGAGTACATCCCCTTTCTCCTTCCAAACGTCATACATATACAATGTATTAAAACATAGTCATGTTCAATGACAACCAATAAGAGGTTACTTTTAATTCACCTAATCCTCATGTAATTTCTACAATAATCATAGTTATCCTCCACCGATAGCCCAAAACAGATATTTCTAAACAGATATACAATCTCTAATACAGATAAACTATCCAAATCTCTATAGATGAGAGATAACAAGTATCCAACTCTACCATTTATATAAACATCCATCCAATTTCACTTTCCTCATAACAATTCCATTATTTATACAAAATAATTACTTGAAACATTTTAGGGCAAAACTCTATTTCCTTCCAAAATTCCATCCACGTGTCAAAATCAACCAATTTAACACAACACAACCTCATAACTAAACTCGTAATCATTTTCAATACTTTCAATTGAAAATGCCTCTTTATATTTTAAACCAAAACTTAGGTTTGTCTAAAACCCTCCAATTTCAACATTTATTCACACAATCAACGAATAATTAAGTTAAAAATTATAGGAGAGTGTAGAAAGTCCTTACCTCAAAATTAGAAGGCGACCAAAGCAAGGAGAAAACTTCAAAGATTTTGAAACCGAGTTTTGTTCGGATCAAAATGGAGCTCTTGAGATGCTCTACCTTTTTTCCAAAGACACTAGGGTAAAGAAACTAACGGATCTAGGTGAAAATGTAGAGAGAATATGAGTTCTAGAGAGATAAGCCCAAGATCTAGGGTTTTGAAATGTTCTAGAGAGAGAGAGAGAGAGGTGAAAAAGTAATGTAAAAAGTGGTTGTTATGAACTGATATGCACATAGTCTGCTCGAGCGCAAGAGTTAACGCTCGAGCGTCAGACATAATAAGTTGTTCCACTCGAGTGTAGTTGATAACGCTTGAGCACAGAATGCACACTCTCAGTAGTTTTGTAGACAGCAAACCAATGCTCGAGCGCAAGAAAGGCCGCTCGAGCTAAGCCTACTCGAGTGTAGAATACACTCTCCTAGTAGTTTTGCAGACCTACAAAAGTACTGAGAGTTTACAAATCTCACTCGAACGCAAGAAGTGCTGCTCGAGCGGAGGAGCAAAAATCTGGGCAACAAAAGTTTGTAAACTAAGCAACCAACCTGCCTCAAATGTAACCACAACAATCCAATAGCCAAATTTAAGGAAATACAAGGGAAGTAAGATGTGAAAAATAATATGAAACCACGAAACCTGAGTCCAAGTTGCAAAAAGGGTCAGGTTAAAATCAGAATCACTATATCACCGAGTATGATAAACCCATTATAGCTAACCACTTCCCGTGAGCCCAAGGTTTTCAAGCCCGGTTAGCTTTGATACCAAGCTGTCCCGCCTCGGATTTCACGAGGTCCGGCCCACGTGAATAAACCACCCAACGATAAACAACATATACTACACTCATGCAGATGTATATGATATAGTCACACAATACATATGTTTATCCGATTTCATACATTCTTAGATACAACATCTAAGTCGAATGGATGTTCTATAATTAAAATATACACAATGTGATAAATTAAATTGAATGTCCATAGGCTTACATCATATACAAAGGGTGTAACCCTTACAAGAATGGCACACGACCAATAAATAACATAAATGGCTCATGGCCTACAAATAAAATAACCACCATACATGTAACGCCCCGAAATAATTCAACATAAACTAACCACATCAATTAACGTTCACTAAACAATGACAATAATCCTTCCATCTTTACGTAGTTAATAAACGAGTTTATACAAAAGTTTCACATGCAGATTATACATTCATTGGTAAGAAAACATATGAATCTATAGTATGTGAAGCGTATAGTTCTCAAAACAAATAAATGTCCTTATGGGCTACAATTTCCAAGGCTTAAACCCGGTTACACAAAAGTGGTCTCTGAGACCCATACAAAAATAGCCCTTGGCTAGCAATTAAATCACAACAAAATAGAGCTATGTACTCTTCACAACTATCCACGCCCTCAACTTGGTGGGATCACCACGTCTTTTCCTACACCAAAATCCCATAGGGGTAAACATAAAGTCCAGTAGAGAGATCTTACAAAGTATATACAGCTATGCAAAACTCTCAGTAAAAATGTAAATGTCAATGTCATGCCATACTCCTTAAAAGAAACTTCATTTCATGCTTTTCTTAAAGATTACCATTTTTCAATAAAAGTTTGCAATCTCAACACATTTCCAAAACTTTCAATTTCAATCAATAGGGGTGGTAAATACGACACTGGTAATCCCTAGGTTGGTGTCTGCAAGTAGACTATACAAGTACTACCAAATTGTCATTTTTACCGGTATTAACCGGAAGGCACGACACTTATCCGCGCGGGTTTCTGGTCTTTCACCATGGACACTCAGACCAACTTATCAAATTTATCTACACCTCCTAACCGAACTTACCAACGTTTTTACCCCATAACACATTTCCATAGTTCTCATTACAATATATATATTCCTTCATGAAGTGAATGTTTCCAAAATAAATTCACAATACAAATTAATTAAATGAATGAGTATGCAATGCAAAGGATTCTCCGTGCCTCATAGCATTTCTCTATTTTCATACATTTCTATAATAGTATCAAACAATCACATTTCCCATTTCTTCTCTCTAATGTTATTTTGCAAAACAACCATATGCTCAACAATGCCAATAACACATAGCAATAATTTTCATCATACACAATCCTTAGTCTCTTCAAGACTATATGAAACAATCCGAATATCCAATTCCCAAGTTTTTCAATTCCACAATTCTCAATACTCAACAATTTGCCATTTTCACCACTAAACATGTTCATGCATTCAACAATAGTCCTCAATAAATTCCCAATCCTCATATATCAAGAAAGTTATCCTCTTTGCAAAAAAACATATTATAAAATCTACCTTCATTTACTCATTTATCACAAGACAAGGAAGAAAAAACCTTAGGTTCCTCCACATTTTTCCAAGAATCCCTAAATTTCTAGGGTTTTCATCAAAAACCCAACATTTTACCATTTCATGGTGAAACTCAACCAAAAATCATATTTTCTTGAGTTTTATAAAGAGAACATCCTCATGGATGGAAAAAGGATGTGGATCAAAACCCATTTCCTTAAAACTTTTTCTACATTTAGTGCAAAATCAAAATCAACACAATAACTTCAAGAAAGCTTTTAAATCATCATTAATGTAGCAAAACTTGTATATATAACTCAAGAAGTCCCTACCTCAATGTTTGATGAAGAAATAGAGATGAAACCCTAGCTTTGATGGTGTTGAAAGAAGATCTCCACCGCACACAAGGAAGTTCTTGAGATGTTCTCAATCTTTGATGAAGGAGTCAAGGTTGGATCTGAATGGATGGAAGAAGATTAAGGGTTTTAATCTTGCCTTGAGGTTGAGATGTAGAGAGAAGGGAGAGAGATATATTTTTAGAGAGAGAGAGATATGAGGTTAATATGGTATACAAACAGCCCAAAAGAAGAAAGAAAACAGAGCCTCGGATCTGCCTAGACTGCCACACATACGGCACCCCTCCCCGCACATGCGGAGCGCCCCTTCCCGCACGTGTGGCCTTCATCCCCGCACGTGCGGTGGCCCTCTGCCGCACCTCCCTCCCTACCTACCTTTTAGGCAGTGTGCAACCTCCCATCTCCCCTGAATTCCGCACGTGCGGCCCAAGGCCCCCGCACATGCGGCATGCCAACCAGCCCAGAAAAGTTATGGTTCAACGCTCAGGCACTCCGGACCTGACTTCACGCTCTCCGGAACAAGTAAAATTCGACACTGAGCGAAAACAAGGACAATGACTTAATTCTAGGGATTATTTCCGGACGTTACAAACCCAATGAGAGCAAAAGGAGGACGGAGCAAAAAGATAAACCCGGTTGTCACACTACACGATTCTAAACACAACTTCAATGTCTCGGTCCACATCCACATAAGTACACTTGAAAAACATTTTCAGCCACGTAGGGTGAGCATAAAGCCCAGTAGAGAATATCTCAAAAACTAAACATGCTCCACCAACATAAATGATCATGATGCAATACATATATACAATATGCCCAAGTGCATTTTCAAATCCATTTGACTTCTCAACAGAATCCTTTCTTTCCAATTACCAAAACCTTACATTTAATCAAAACGTTTTCCGAGTTCAAAAAATCTATTTGACATAAAAATCCCTTTCTTAAAGCCAATCTAGGTATCTCAATACCAACCAGCAAATACATTGCTAAATCAATTGCGAATACATCGCTAAACAAAAGCAAATATGTTGCTAAAACCATTTCCAAAACATCATGTTCCAAAACCAAAATAATAATAAATAAAATGGGTAAATCTCTAGAGCTAGTGTTCATATGAGTAATTATACAACTCACAAGCTCATTTTTACCGGTATTACCCGAAAGGCTCGACACCTACCGCACGGGTTTTTGGTCTTACACCATGGACGCACAGGCCAACTTAATTCTGCTTTAACATCCCCTACCCAGCTTCACCATTTTATTTACCCTTTTAGTAGCACAATGCATGCGATCCAAAATATTATTTTGCCAAAACAATGCAAATGTTCCAAAATATAATACGAGAATTTCCAAAACCTCTTTTTCAAAACATACGATTTTAATTTCCAAAATCCATTACATGCTCCATGATATAAATTATTTCAAATTGTCTAATCCACATGCAATTTCTAACACACGGCAATGCTATCCTCCACCGATAGTCAAAACAATTATTTCTAATGCAATAATTAAAAGATAACAATACAAATATATGTTTTTTAAAAGAGTAATAACACCCTTTGTTTCAAAATCCAACAACCATCCCCTTTTCATTTCTTCCCAACCAAACCATTTACCAAAAATAATCAAACTCCCAAAACAATATCATTTAGGGTTTTTCTACAAATGCCTTTCCACTTCTAGAAATCCATATACAATTTGTATACCGAAAATAACCATAGTAGCATAACTATAGCCCCATGTAATGCCCTCAAAAAAAAATATTAAACCCAACAACATTGACATGCATTGATATATAAAATATCAACATCCTTCTATTTATCAGAGTAATTCATTACAAAAAGTATTACATGTTAACAACAAAAGCAAATGCCCTACGGGCTTACAGCTTTCGAAGTTAACACTTGGTTACAAAAAGAGAGTACTAACTCAATTACACATTAAGCCCTAGGCTTGAATCTACATGTAATACATCAAAAGAAAGTAAGACAACAAAAGTCTGTCTGCCTCTAGCCTCCCAAGCTATGTCCTTGGAGGTGGCATGCTACCTGTACCTGAAAATGATGTCCCATATAGGGTGAGCCACAGCCCAGCAGAAATACACTAAACCAGCTATGAACAATGACTAAAAGATTAGCAGTTAATAGATGGTCAACACTTATATTCCGACTAATATCACATTACAGTTTCGTGACATTCAAGTCCATGATACAATTCACCTTCCACTTCTTTTTCAACTTTGAGTTTGAAAACAAGGCTCAACACGTAGCCAAATAATTTAATGAGAATGTAACTCATCTTTAAAACACTTCCGTACTTTATCGAAGATATACATTTTGGTGCTGTATCAACATAACATAGAAAATACTTCTATATTTCACAATTGATAACGATATACATTTTAGTGTTATATCAAATCAATTTAAACACTTCCATAATCAACACTTGATACACATTGTAGTGTTGTATCAATTATCACACAAAATCCGATTTAGAGGTCCATCCCCTATCTTCCCCTAAACCGTGGAGTACATCCCCTATCTCCTCCCACACAACACATGTATATAAACATAAGATCATATACAATCACTTAATACATAAAGTTAATGTATTATTCCAACCGCTATGTTCCATAGCATGCTCAATCAATTAGTTTTAGTTTGCCTAATCATCATGCATTGTCTACAACAATCAAGAGTATCCTCCACTGATAGCCCAAAGTAGTTATTTCTAAACAGAAAATAAATGCAGCAAATGGATAAAATATCGACATTTCAGTTAGGTGAGTGATAAATAATCCAACTACACCCTTTGATCCTATACACTCTCAATTCCAACATTCTCAATTTAATTTCTCATTTCTCAAATTAATTTCATAAATTAATTTATTAAAGTAATTAGGGCATTAATCCCATAAATTACATAACAACCCTAAGGTTCCATTTTTTCATCCATAATCCATCATTTAACTCATTTCTCAATGCCAAACATGCATATAGGCTTATTATAAATAAAACCCCAACTTTTGTAAATTTACACAAAAGCCCAAACTTTATCAAAATTACCCAACAACCCCCAACATATCAAAATGCTAAAATTCAAAGACAAAGCTCATAAAGAGGAGTAGGGTATCCCTACCTCGAAGTTTGAGCTCAAACGGAGATGAAGACCAAAATCCAACGTGCTCCAAATCCCAAGTTTTTCAGATTAAATCGAAGCCCAAGTCACCCTCTATCTTTTTAACAAAGAACTTAGGATAGATTCACACTAGAGGGAGATGAAAACCTAGAGAGAAGGTTTGTAGAGAGAGAGGAAGCTCGGATCTAGGGTTTCCAAAACAAAAGAGGTGAAAAAGTGAAGTGTTTACCCACTGCTGCGATCTGATAAATAACCGGCTCGCTCGAGCGAAGGATTGGTCGCTCGAGCGACCAGACACAAAGAATACTCGCTCGAGCGAAGAAAGTCTCGCTCGAGCCAACAACTCGAAGCTTCAGGTCTGCAACCCAGAAGCACGCTCGAGCGACAGAATGCTCGCTCGAGCGAGGAACTCGAAAACATACACCTTGCTCGCTCGAGCGAAGGAAAGCTCGCTCGATCCAAGAAATGCAACTCTCAGGTCTAGAACCAGACGCAGTTTCACACTTGAGCGAAGAAACTCTGGCTCGAGCCACCAGACACAAAACTCAACAGCTCGCTCGAGCGAAAAACCTCTTGCTCAAGCGAAAAACCTCTCGCTCGAGCGAAGGACCAAAATTCTGGGCAGCAACCATTTGTTCCCAAACACAACCAACCTGTAACAAACCTGTCCAACACATCCTATAACTCAAATACAAAGTATGAAAGGATGTAAACAAGATATAAACAACTACTAATATCCACGGACACAAGTCCAGATCACTGTACAACAAGAGGTAAAACCCGGGATCGCTATAACCTCTCCCCCTTAAAGAATTTCATCCCCGAAATTAAGCACAAGTTTTCAAAAACAAGTTTTTCTCCATTTCCAATAATATTACATTTCAATATTAAACAACTCGACCCTTTACCGGTCATTCCATCTCTTATCAAGAGGCATTTCACAATATGTAAAACAACATACATTTCAACCTGCATTAACATTATGCATTTTCTTTCCAATTTCAACAATTCCATATCATAACTAATGTTCATGATACATTTCCAATTCTACAATACATTCATCATATACAATGTTACATTAACTTCCATTTTGAGGCAAGTTTCAAAATTTCCTCCATTAAACCAAAACATTTTCAATGCTTTACAACTTAAGACATATATAAAGCTCTTAAGTTCAACAATATTACAAAATCTAAATACATGATTACACATCAACAAACATGTCCGGATATTTCTCACGGACTTCCAACTCACGTTCCCAAGTGGCTTCCTCCACTCCGTGATGTTTCCACAAAACTTTTACCAAGGGAATAGTCTTGCCTCGCAAGACTTGATCCCGCCTATCCAAGACCTGTACCGGCCTCTCCTCATACGAGGCATCCTCATCTACCTCCAAGTCGGTCCAATCCAATACATGCGATGGGTCCGATCATACTTCCGAAGCATACTCACATGAAACACGTCATGCACTCCGGACAACTGCGGCGGCAAAGCTAAACGATAGGTAACCTCGCCAATCCTCTCAAGAATCTCAAAAGGTCCAATAAACCGAGGGGACAACTTCCCACTCTTCCCAAACCTCATCAACCCCCGCCTAGGTGATATCTTTAGAAAGACATGATCACCCACCTCAAATACCAAAGGTCTCCTCCTATAGTCGGCATAAGATTTCTAACGACTCTGGGCTGTAACAAGCCTCCTACGGATAAGCTCAACTTTCTCCGTCGTTTCCCTTACCAACTCCGGACCCAACAAAGGTGCATCACCCACCTTGGCCCAACAAACTGGAGACCTACACGGTCGGCCATACAAGGCCTCAAACGGTGCCATACCGATACTAGACTGGAAACTGTTGTTGTAGGCAAATTCCACCAAGGGCAAGTGCCTCTCCCACGTCCCACTAAAATCAAGGACACAACCCCGAAGCATATCCTCAAGGATCTGAATAGTACGCTCGGACTGCCCGTCAGTCTGAGGATGGTAAGCCGTGCTAAAGGTCAACTTAGTGCCCAAGGCACTCTGCAAACTCTGCCACAACCTAGCAGTAAAGCGAGGATCTCTATCTGAGACGATCGTCACTGGGACCCCGTGCAACCTCACTATGTCCCGAATGTACAAGTCAGCAAGATGATCTACCGAATCTCTCACGCGCATAGGAATGAAGTGCGCTGACTTAGTCAACCGGTCTACAACCACCCAAATAGCATCACTACCTCGCTGAGTCCTCGGAAGACCTACAACGAAGTCCATAGTGACATGCTCCCACTTCTACTCGACAATAGGCAAGGGTTGCAACAAACCCGCTGGCCTCTGATGTTCGGCCTTCACTTGCTGACAAGTAAGGCACTTATACACAAAAACTGCCACATCTCTCTTCATACCCCTCCACCAAAACTGACGTCCCAAATCACGATACATCTTAGTGCCTCCCGGATGCACCGCAAGGCGTGAATGGTGAAACTCTCAGAGTACCTCATCTCGGCAAGACTTCGGCACAAACCAACGGTCTCGGTATCTCACACTCCGGTCGGGATACACCGCCAAACCCTTCTCAACCTTCCCACTGGAGATCTTCTCTCGGAGGGATTCTACCTCAAGGTCACCTCTCTGTGCCTCTAACACTCTAGTCACCAGTGTAGGCTGCGCAACAACAGAAAACAAGGCTGCAGCCTTAATGGATTCGCCCAGAAGCAAATCAAACTCACCGAGTGCACCCAGCATCTCCCACTCCCGGATGGCTATACAAGCTACATCACCTATGGATTTCCGGCTAAGGGCATCGGCCACAACATTGGCCTTCCCCGGATGGTAATGCAACTCGAAGTCGTAATCCTTAATAAACTCCATCCACCTCATCTGCCTCAAGTTCAAGTCTTTCTGTATAAACAGATATTTCAGACTCTTATGATCCGAGAACACCTCGAATCTCTCACCATAAAGGTAGTTCCTCCAGATTTCCAAGGCAAAGATCACTGCTGCTAGCTCTAGGTCATGTATAGGGTAGTTCTTCTCGTGTATTTTCAACTGACGTGAGCCATAGGCAACCACTTTCCCTTCTTGCATCAACACACAACCCAAACCCTCTCGTGAGGCGTCACAATAGACTGCATAACCCAACCCTCTCTCCGGAATAATCAGGACTGGAGCGGTGGTCAATCTAACTTTCAGCTCTTGGAACGACTTTTCACAAGTCTCGCTCCATACAAATTTGACTCCCTTCCGAGTCAGTCTAGTCAACGGCGAAGCTAACCTGGAGAAATCCTTCACAAACCGGCGGTAATACCCAGCTAATCCCAGAAAACTGCGGATCTCAAACACACTCTTAGGCTGTGCCCAATCTTGCACTGCCTCAATCTTGGATGTATCAACAGACACCCCTTCTCCGGAAACCACATGGCCTAAGAACTTGACTTCCTCTAGCCAGAACTCACACTTCCCAAACTTGGCATACAGCCTATGGGTTCTAAGTAACTCAAGCACCACTCTCAAGTGCTCCTCGTGCTCCTCCTCAGAAGGTGAATAAATCAAAATGTCGTCCACGAAAACGACTACAAAACGATCTAAGAATTCCCGGAAGATCCGGTTCATCAAGTCCATAAAGACTACCGGTGCATTGGTGAGCCCAAATGGCATCACTAGAAACTCATAATGGCCATACCGCGTACGGAATGCCGTCTTCAAAATATCCTCCTCCCTGACCCTCAACTGGTGGTAGCCCGATCTCAAGTCTATCTTAGAGGAACAACGGGAACCCTTCAACTGGTCAAACAAATCATCTATACAGGGCATAGGGTACTTATTCTTAACCGTAGCCCGATTCAACTTCCGGTAGTCGATACAAAGTCTCAAGGTGCCATCTTTCTTTTTAGCAAAGAGGGCCGGTGCTCCCCAAGGCGAAACACTTGGGCGAATAAAACCCTTATCCAGCAACTCTCGGAGCTGAATCTTCAACTCCACTAACTCGGCTGGGGCAAAACGATAAGGTGCCATAGAAATCGGCGTCGTGCCGGGCACAAAATCAATAGAGAACTCAATCTCCTGGTGAGGTGGCAAACTAACGAGATCCTCAGGAAAGACATCCGAGTACTCACAAACTACTCTCGGCAACACAGTATGGGTCTCACCACACTCACTACTCAAAAAGCTAGCAAGTAGGCCACTAAGCTCACTCTGCCCTCGCGGATCGTACACTGGTGGCAATACACTACCAACCCGGTCCCCCAAGAAGTGGAAACACTCCCCGCCCAAGGTACAAACTGTGACCCTCTGGCGGTAGCAATCGATAACAGCTCGGTATGACGAAAGCCAGTCCACACCCAAAATAACATCAAATCCCAGCATGGGCATCACTACAAAAGGAAACGGAAGCCAGCGATCGGCACAACTTCTATCCCAAAACAGATACAAATGCAGCAGATACAAAAGAATGAGATGCACCCGTATCGATCAAAACACTAGCAACCGAGTTGCAAAACAAGAAGGTACCTTTCACAACTGATGGAGCGGTACAAGATCCTGCGCGGTAACAACATACACGCGCCCTGTAGGCCCCTGATCCACCTGCTCACCCCTCGGAGCATACGACTGCTGTACAAACTGGGATGACGAAGCTCCCGGATTGGCCCTCGAGGCCTGCACAGACTGAGCTGGCTGAAAACCCTGCATCTGCCTAGAACCAGACGCACCCGAAGTGGCACTCAACTATGGGCAAAACCTCTTCAAGTGCCCAGGCTGACCACACTGATAACAAGACAAGGGCTGGCCCCTACCCTGACTCTGGCTCTGCGGTCTAGCTAAAGATGAAGCAGCTCTCTGACCTCCTCCCCTCTGTGGGCAAACCAACGCCTTGTGGCCTAGCTGGCCACACTTGTAACAGGTGAACTCTCCCTGATTGCCTCTCCCCGAGCCTGCACTCGGCACTGGAAAGGTCGATCTAGCAACACCACCCTGAGACTGCTGAGGGTTAGCACCCCTCTGTCTCCTGCCATCACTCTGACCATCCTGGCTCCTCTTGGAGCCTCTCTGTCCCTCCTCCTCCTACATCATGATCTCCATATGGGCTGCAGCATCAACCAAGCGCCCATAGTCTCGGATCATAGAACCCCCAACTCTTATCTTGAGGCCACGCCTCAACCTCTTCTCAAACTCGATACAGCGACGTTCCTCGGATGCCACAAGTTCAGGTGCGAACCTAGACAAGCTAGTAAAAGCAACCTCAAACTCAGCCACTGCAAAACTCAACTGAAAAAGCTGGCAGAACTGGTCTCTCAGCTTCTTCCTGACTGCTGGAGATAAGTACTTCTCCTGAAAGGCATCTACAAAATCCTTCCACGTGCCACCAATACGACTCTTCACGTATTTCCACCACTGACCCGCACTCCCCTTAAGCTGGAAAGATGCCAAGGTCACTTTCAATGCTCCGTCCTTGATGCCAAGCATCTCGAACGTCTTACTCATCTGCTCCAACCACTCGTCAGCCTTATGTGGTTCCTTCGAATCCCCAATAAACTCGTCCGGATTAGACCGGAAGAACTCCCTCTTCAAGAAGGAAGGCCCTGCATCCACAACCTGGGCCTGCACTGGTGCCTGAACTGGATTCTCAGCTCTGAGAATTCCCATAGAGTCCCTCAAAGCATCGGCTATCCCACGGGCTAAGTCGCCCATAGCCTGCTGACCTACTGGCTCGGCCACATTGGCCTGACCAACCCCTTCCTGCTGCGCCGGAATGTCATCCGGTATAGGCACTTCCTGCCTCCTAGGCCTACCTCGCCTACCACCACGTCCTCGTCCTGACATCCTAATAAAGGTAACGAAGAACGTTAGCACATTTATAAATGTGCCAAAATTTACACCACGTCCTCGTCCTGACATCCTAATAAAGGTAACGAAGAACGTTAGCACATTTATAAATGTGCCAAAATTTAAACACTCGCGTCCTAATGCATGGACAACTGTAATTCACTCCACGTAAGCACATAAACACATAAGCACTTACGAATTTCATTTCCGGATAATGATAGTCCCGAGGCGTCACTAGAGTTCTGATTGGAAACAGTATTGATCAAGTGCTTTTCCAACAAGATTCACAGAAACCCAAGGGCCCAATCAACATCCTAGAAATTAAATCTCATACCTACATAGTCACATAAACATGTTATTGAATAAACACATAATGTTACACATAGGTCTCTAACAAGCGAGACAAACCCATTGTGATACTAATCACTTCCCACATACCCAAAGTATTCGAACCCGATACGCTCTAATACCAAGTTGTAACGCCCTAAAAAAAAACATTAAACCCAACAACATTGACATGCATTGATATATAAAAGATCAACATCCTTCTATTTATCAGAGTAATTCATTACAAAAAGTATTACATGTTAACAACAAAAGCAAATGCCCTACGGGCTTACAGCTTTCCAAGTTAACACTTGGTTACAAAAAGAGAGTACTAACTCAATTACACATTAAGCCCTAGGCTTGAATCTACATGTAATACATCAAAAGAAAGTAAGACAACAAAAGTCTGTCCGCCTCTAGCCTCCCAAGCTATGTCCCTAGAGGTGGCATGCTACTGTAGACACCCTATTTTTGACCGTCCTCAAGACTTGGACGTCACCGCTTGAACACCCAGTGATTATCCATGTTTGTGTTTGTTTTGAGTTCCCGGAGGCCCCGGCTGCGCGCCGTGCCTCAGGATCTCTCAACCGGCTTGTTTTGTGCTTGGTTGTGCACCAAGTACTTGTGTGTTTTTTTGCATTTGAGGGTAAGGGAAGGCTTGTTAGCCATCCCTAAAGCCCACCGGCTGCCCCACACCTCCACCGGCACTCCCTAGTGGCCATCGGCACTCTTTTATCCAAATCCTTGGCCGGTCGGCACTATATGTTGCCGACCGGCAGTGTTTTGTGCCGGTGACTGTTTTGGCTGGTCGGCGTGACCCCTTTGCACCCCCAGGGATGGTGCATGCCAGCTGTGACAGCTGGAGTGCACCATCACCATTCCCCATGCCCGGGTTTGCACCCTTTGCACCCTTGAACCCCATAAACCTTCTAGAAGGTTGAACCCTTGGCCAAGCTTCTTGGAGAAGCTTGGCCAGCTGTCTTAGCTTCCCTTGGAAGCCAAGACCCTCTTGCACCTCTTAAACCCCCCCTCTCTTTGCTTAGCCACTAAGTTAAGAGCTTTATTTTGCCTATATAAGCTCATCTCTTCCCCTTTAGTGAGGGGTTAGCCATTTTAGGTCAAAAACCAGAGCTTATATCTATATATCTGTGTGATACACTTTCTCTCTCTATATTTTCCCTCCCTCTCCTCTTTTGTGTGTGTTTTAGGCCTAAAAAGTGTGTTTCTACCTTACTTTTGCATACACACACTATTACACCTAGCTCCGAGATTGAGGGACTTGGAAGGTTGATTGTTGTGATTTTGGACTGGTTTTTATCACTAGAGGAGGGCTGCTCCACCTGTTCTTCAAAGGATCTTCAAGGGTGAGCTTGTTACTTTAGTTTCCCCATTCTTGCACTATCTTTCTACCCCTCTTGCTTTGTGTTTTTGGATTTGTGTTTAACATAAAAAAGACTTGTTTTTCCTTGCTTAAGAACATTCATCAAGGTTGTTTTGTGGTTTGGGTAGAGTCTCACCCTCTTAGGCCTTGTTTTGGCCATTTTGGAGCCTTTTCTTGAGGCCTTGTGTACTTGGTGTTTTTGATCTTCTCACCACTGAAAACCAGTGGGTTTTCAGTGGTGAGGAAGGTACTTTCAAGTCTTAAATAGGGGAGGGACACCCCTCTCCCCTTTGTCCATCTTTGGCTTTCATTCTTGGCTCATGAGGTAGCATGTGTGCATGCTTGCATTTGGCTTCATTTCAGAACTTTTTGGGGTGTTTTAAGTCATGTTATACCTCTGTCTAAGGTTGGTTTCGTGGCCCTTAACATGCTTCCCATACTTGCTTTGTAATGTTCCATTTTGCTTAGAGACATGCCATGTGTTTAGCCTCATGTATCTCCATGTTTTTAGCTTAGCATCTTGAAGATGTTGGTCTTGATTTGCCATGTTTTAGGGCTGTGAGCCACTGATTTTGCCATGTATAGTGTGCTTGACATGGTTGTTTTGTATTCTAGGCTTGTAAGCCTCATGCATTTTGGTTCCTAGCATGTTCAACATTGATCATCCTCATGATTTGGCATCATTTGTGACCCTATTTCAGTCCATAAATCATGTGTGTATGTTTACATATGTGACCATTTTCATGCTTCAAGGGTGTCCCCTTTTATGTCTAGGAATTGGCATTGTGTATGCTTGCATGATTAATACATTTTGGGGCTGCCATATGTGGGTTTTGGATGTCATTTTGCATGATAGAAGTATGTTTTTGGTTGTTAGATGCATGCCATGAGTGGCCTTGATAATGGTAGTAAGGTACTCTCTTTGGTGCCCTTGGTTTTGGGCCTATTGCCTTGCATGCTTGCATGAGTTTTGGTCATCATTTTGGGCATGTTTTGCCACTGTTTTAGGGAGGTTTGAGGGCTGTCCCATTGTAGCTTAGTCTACCATTGCATGTTTAGTATATGTGTGTTGCATGCTTAGTCAACATGGTCTTGACATAAGACAATCCTATTGCCTTAGGTGTCCATGTTTGTATCACACTTTGCATTGTGCATGCTTAGTATTGTATACTTCCCATGATGTGTTACATAGCATTTGGCATGCCTTACACTTTTGTGTCATGTTGCATTGTTGATGCATGTTTGCATGGATTGCATTTCATTACTTGGTTTGGGGTGTCAAACCAAGTGTGGGAAATGAGGGGTGTTTGTACTCCAAGTGACAAAACACACCTCAATTCCCATGTCACTAAGGCCCTTGACTTTGGCATGATAGGGACTTAGTTATCATTGTTGTGTTGCATGCATTTTTACATTGAAATGCAACCTTGGTATCTTAGGCTATCATGCACCAAGGTGCACAATTGATAGCCCTAGAACCAAGAGCCATGTTTCCTTGAGTCCCATTCATGATAGGAAGCATTGGCCATGCATAAATATGCTCAAAAAATCCAATACCATGCACTGCTGCCTGCTGTTGCTGTCAAACTGTCTCCTGCAGGAATTTTGTGCCGACCGGCAGGAAAAAGTGCCGACCGGCACTGCATTTCTGGCCGATAGACTATTTTGCAGCCGGTGGCCACCACAAGCAGCCGGTGGTAGTTTCCTCCAGCCGGTGGCACTCAGCAGAACACAAGGAATGTTTTCTGGGACTTTGGTATTTTTTTGGAGAGACGGGGCAGTAAAAACAGAGGTGGCAGTGGCACGGTGTAGGCTTTTCCGGGCAAGTCGCAACGAGCATGCATCATTCGCGCGTCCCGAGGCAGGGCTGAGGCCCCCTTTCTTTTATTTACTTGTTTTAATTTTAGTAATTAGAATTTTGTAATAATTTATTCATTTATTCTTTGGACTGTATTATTCTTTTGGTCCCTCCGAGTGAGGGTGCAAAATTGTAATAAGTGTGTGTGAGTGGGTGTATGTCTTCCAACCCCCATTTCTTTCTACCCTTTTATTTACCTGCTTATGATGGTAGATTAAGGCACATCTAAATTAGCATACCTTATGCAATGCATGCGTGCATTCATGCATTTGTTTACACACATCGGGCTCGGTACATCATACAAACTGCATCGTACTTTCAATTCCAAATTGAATACGTGATAGTTGTTGCATTTCATGTGCCATGCTTAGGATAGCCGAGCCTGTCTAGATTACATTCCGTATGCGATGCATTAGTCACTTAACATAAACTAGGTCATGCATGTTTCGCTAACTGATTTCTTGTTTTGGCACGGAGTACGATGTAAGTTTTATGCTTTAGCATGTCGCATGCGTGTGAATGTTAACATGACAGTATGTCTGCCATGCGGCTAAGTGCTTATGTGATATAACTGTTTGAATGCCTGTGGGTGGAGGTTGGATTGCTTGAGTTGGGAAAACTCATTGAAATCCGTGTTTTAGCCTACTTGCGAGTAGCAACTTCAAATTATTTTCCAAACGGACGGATATGCAATGTTTGTTTCCAAATTAGGCGATCTAGTCTATACTTGTTTGCTGCGCGCATAACATAGTAATTCTAGGTTAATAATTGGAATAAGAATGCATAAAGTTTTCAAAATCGGATATCATGGTTAGTAGAGGCCGGTCTTCGGACCGGGCGAAAGGGGGTGCTCATAGCTGACCTTCCCCGATCGTACCCAAGCTCCCGAGCCAAGACCACTTTGGTGATGACGAACATGTGGCCTTCGGCACCGAGTCAGGGTTTCCTAAATCTCCCAAAAATAAAATATTTAGGTGGCGACTCTGTATCTGGCAAAGCAGTCCATGTTTGGCACTTCTTTCAAAAATCTGTTTTCTCAAAACGATTTGCCGGATTTGGACTCTTTGGTTCAGATTAAGAACCGTGACAAAATTCGAGTCCGAGCTGTAGCGAGGTCCCCCGCGGACGTGTTACAGTTTTCTGGCGACTCTGCTGGGGAGTTTAGAGAGCTTGACTCGAACTCGTGATATCCTGTTTTGACTACACTTATGTGTCTCTTTGCATTGCATTTGCATTGGTGCGCCTAGGACACCGTGTTGGCCATCTGCTATTCCTGAGCGGTTTGCCGAAGGCTTGTCTTGTCAAGGCATGTCCATAAGGCTGACCGGTTGCGGGCTCTGCCAGTATGGGAACACAAACCCCGGTTTTACCGGGGCACCCTTTTTGACCATTCGACCTAGTGCATATTCGGAATCCATAGTGACCATTCCAAACTAGGACAGGTTGCTTACCCGATTTTAGGTTGTTTGAAACCGCTGTGTGCGTAGTGAAACCCTAGCTCCTGACAAAATAGGACAGGGAAACCCTACCCCAACATAGGGGTGTATTGGCTCTCATTTACTTGCTATGTGTTTTTAGAGTGTATCTCTACAGGGAATGCATATACCAGTTTGCGAGTCTGGGTATCCGGCCTGCGGGCACCAGTATTAGTATTTTGAGAATCAGTCATATATGCGGGTATCAGATTCAGATTTGGGACAGTGATTTCGGGGAACAGTGACCAGTAATAGAATACAGTCGTTCAGCTTTGCTCGTATCCGTTCCAGTGAAGTTGAGCTGATATGCTGTCTGTTTTCTCTTTTGCTAGGGGGGGTAGTCCTGGAATCATAGCTTTAGAAGGCTCCACTATCTCCCGAGTACATTGGACTAGTGCTAATAGATTTTGTTAGATCAGAAATTCAATTCAAGGGCAACCAGTTTTCCTTCGCCAGGGGTAAGGCAAAGAAGGGCCAGACAGGGCTCATTGGTTCATCTGATCCGACAGTCACCAGTCACATCGTCAGCAGACCCGTGGTGGCACAGGGTTCAGAAGAATTTGTGGCCGTGATAGCAGCGTTAAAATAGGGAACTGCCATGCAGGCTGAGACTGGTATTGAAACGCAGTGCCCATCTGGGGCATCTGCCTCACATCCAGCTTCGGGACCCCAGCCGAACTTTGATCCACTTCCGCCAGTTGAAGATTTACAGGGTTCGAATCCCCAAGAAGGGTTGGCTCAGGCTCGAGTTGTCAGACCCCTGGTGCAGCCTATTGAGAGGTTTCAACCCTTTCATGTTGATGAGTTCAATCCGACTGCAGCGAAAATTGCGAGCCTTGAGAAGCAATTCAAAAAGGCACAAGGCCTTAACTCCATTCCTGACATTGAGGATGGGTACACTGAGTCTGCCGTGCGGCTCCCAGACAGATTCAAAATGCCATATATTGACCGTTTCGATGGGTCTGGAGATCCAATGGTACATATCCGACTTTTCTTGGATGTCCTGAAGCCGATGGGTCTAACTAAGCCACAGAAACTCTCTCTGTATGGAAGAACCCTATCGAGTGTAGCAGCCACTTGGTATGCTAAGTTGGAAGATAAAGTGAAGCAAAACTGGGAAGAACTGGCTGAGGCCTTTGTCGATCAGTATTCGTACAACACCCAAGTTGAAATGACCATCCAAGAGCTTGAAGCAACCCGCCAGAACCCAAAAGAGCCTTTTGTGGAATTTGTTGCCAGGTGGAGAGCAAAGGCAGCACAGATGACGGATCGTCGCCCTTTGGAGAGGGATCAAGTACAGATGATGGTGCGAAACCTCGAGCATGATATGTTGCAAAAGTTGATAGTCGCTCCGCTATTCACTTTCAAAAGTTTACATGAACTGGGGGTTCAGGTCGAGAACGCATTCAATAGTGGAATCATTCCCAGAACAAGTGAACCGACAAGGAGGGTGATTTCAGGGAATACCAATGCTCGTAGTAGCGCTATTCCCAAACCCACCGAAATCAATACAGTTGCCACAACCGACCCTTTTGCCAAACCAAGCCTAGAACCAGCCGGCCCAGCCCGAGCTCAGGGCAGAACTTTCACCCCCCTCTATATGAGCTTGACTAGCGCACTAAAAGTCTTGATGGAAAGAGGGCATCTCAAACCCCTCGATCCTCAACCTCTTCCTGACCCACTCCCAGCCAGACATAACCCTTCCAAGTACTGTGTGTACCATCAGCAGCGCGGTCATGGCACCGACCGTTGCTACCGCCTTCGTCATGAGATCCAAAATCTCATTGACAACCAAACGATAGATCCACCTTCAGAACCCAATGACCAAATACCTCATCCACATCTCAATCTAATCCACACATTGGCTGTCCCTTACGACCCCAGCATATACATCACTCCAGCCCATCTGCCCAAGCCTGCGGTGTTCATTCCAGAGAGCCTGGACTTATGTATGATGGGTGCATCTGAACGCCAATCATCCCAAACCCATGAACCCACTACTTCTGAGCTGATGAGAATGATCGAAGATCTTCAAAGAACTGTGGCAGATCTGGCCTTCGGAGTTTTGGCCCCATCATCGACCACATCACGTACCAGGGAGTTCATGTCTAAAGGCTCCCCAACCTTGGAACAGGCTGCATTGGAAGAAGGCCAAGCCCTTGGCAAAATAGAGGCAGGTGGTAAGAACAAGGTAGGGGCAAGCATTAGTCCCCATGAACACCTTCGGTGGGATGTTGAGGCTTTGAAAGCTGAAGGACTGAACAAAGAGCAGGTCCTTGCGGTTGTTATAAAGGCTGTGGATGACACTTTCGCCACTCAAGTTGGGGGCAGTTTGAATCAAGGGGTGAGCCGGGAGAAGGGCCTTTATACCAGGAATGTTCCTTTCAACTCTAGCCCCGTACTCGGAAGAGACCAGCAAACCCAGTCAGCACCTGTCAATCCCTTTGCTGGTGCATCCAGCAAAAAGCCACAAACCTCAAAATACCCACCTCGAGGCCAGAGGGTGTTCGCACCACTGTACATGTCTCTATCAGCGGCCTTGAGGGTCCTGATTAAAAAGGGGTACCTGAAACCCCTGGAGCCGCGACCACTGCCAGATAAACTTCCTCCCTCCCATGATCTGGCCAAGTATTGTGCCTTTCATCAGCAGGTCGGCCATGTCACTGATAAGTGTTTCCGTCTTCGCCACGAAATACAAGATCTGATTGCCAATAAGGTCATCGTCGCACCAACTCAGCAAAGTCTATCGGCACTTGATCAGTGAACTTGTGGGGGATAATGTGATGTGATTAGAGGTTGGACCACCTGCGGGCGGCGTTCAGTTTACTTCAGATGTGGTGGACGGCATGCACTGTTTTGAGCAAATGTACAAATGCTGTTAATTTTGCTTTCTGACTTGGGTATTGGGTCAGTCTTGTCTTTTTGTATTGAGTCAGTCCTTTCATACTGAGTCAGTTGGGTCTGTCTCGTTGTATCGGGTCAGTCCTGTTGTGTAGGAGTCGGGTGATTTCGGGGGTGTTACCTCAGACATCACTTGCTTGTTTTGTGTTTGTCTTTTTGCTTCCTTTCGAGTCTGTTTCTGCCTTGGAGCCAGTTATGCCAACAGATCTGAATGAAACAACAGTGGTTTTTCATGCCTTTGTGCTTGCTTCGGCCGTGTGCCAGTTGTGCCAGAAAATTTTGGAATGAACCGGCAGTACTTTTCACCTGCTCTTCTGTGCCTTTTAAGTTATTGTAATGACCTGAGTTTTTCAAAACCTTTTTGAACATTACGGTGAAAACACAGAGGAAGGAATTCCTCGGGATTTGCAAAACTTTGATCAACTGAGAGAAAGAGAGGCGTGCTAAGCCCTTAATGAATGAAATCATGCTTGTTAGTGTGAGTACTGAGAAGGACCCTAGCTTTGATCCAGATTGGTTCCACACCATCTTCAGCGTGAGTGATTCGTCGCCTTCTTAAAAACTTTCAAAAATTCAAAAAATATTTTGCGCAGTCCTGCGAAGACTTGTGTGGAATCGCTCTTGAGATTGTGCAGCTTAGGATCGCTCTCAGCCTCGAGACTTGAGCCCTTGCTTTCAAACCTTGAGCTTGAATTCAGAATGTTCAACGGTCGACCACAATATAAGGCCTGTGTGGCCAGGCTTGAAGCAGCCCTCGAACAAGAGGCACCAAAGTCAGATCAAGAAGGTCAGACCTCATCAGAAGAAGCTTGCAAAGTTAGAACAGAAGCACCCCTCGAACTAGGGGCAAAAAATATCCGATGTGCTCGAAGAGCCAAAGATGGATCCTTCTGCAAATCAATACAACAGCCATTCTCCTGGATACAGAGGGCTTCAATCTCAAAACCATTTGGCATGGACTTGTTACACTTTTACCCTTTGAGAGGCTCGCTGGGCCGAAAACCCGGAAGGGCGACCCAGGCAAAAGTTAGAGCAAAAAAAAATACAAAAAAAAGAAAAGAAAAAAAAAAAGAGAAGAAAAAGAAAAGAAAAGAAAAGAAAAAAATGCAAAAAAAAGAAGAAAAGAAAAGAATATCAAAAAAAAAAGAGGAAAAGAATGAAAAGAAAAGAAAAACAAAGCTCGCAAGGTTGAAAACCTGCAACAGGCGCCTTGGCAAAAGTTAGAGCATAAAAAGGAGAGGTTAATACCCGAGTGTACCTTAACCCCGAACTACGTAAGGCTTGATTCCCATGTTTGGGATACGTAGGCAACTTCATTCTGAAGTCCAGCCCTAAAACACTTCAAATTCAATTGTGTCCATGAAATGGTTTTGATCATCTTTGCCTTCTCTGTATCCGAGAGTTCGGTTGTGATCGTCACTCTGAAGGATTGATTTCAATACGCTGCGGTGCCATTTAGACAAGGGGCAACTTTCCGTTGCCGTTCAATGCGCCGCGGTGCCGTTCAAACAAGGGGCAACTTTCCGTTGCCATGCAGCTCCACTCCAGCAAGGGGCAATTTTCCTTCGAATCTGAGGTTGTGCATCTCGAGAGTGGGTTCTATGCTCGTTGAGCAGTGGCCATTTGCAAAAATAGTTTTTGAAAATTTTTACTGAGGTTGACTAATTTTCTCGAAAATTGTTCCATCTTTTCCAAAAACTGGACCATTTCTTGGACCCAAAAAAGGAAAATTTCCAGTGCTCATAACCAAACTTGCATGATTTTGAATCAGAAAATTGAACAAGCATGTTAATCTAACTCTCATGCTGATCAAAATTGTTTTAGTAGAAAGCCCAAAAAAAATGGTCGAAATGATGAACTAGGGGCACAGTTGAGTCAGGTGTCCTGTCTTTTCCCCGTCGCCAGCGTACTTGCCAGAAAGGGCACAACTGAAGTTAACAACAAAGGGCTGAAAGCTCTTTCATCCTTCAAGCAACAAGGTATTAAGCCAAGTGCGAAGCACAGATTAGAATAGATCAGGATATTCCACTCCCTCATCTAGACAGATCTAATCACATCCAAACTCCCCAGTAGAGCATCGTCAACCAATGTCAACTGCAGATCTGCTGCACATCCAGCCGCATCGCAACCCCTCTGTGGGAAAGTTCACTATTGTGCGCAGAAGAAAAAGAATGTAGCTGAATGCTAGGGGCAAGACCCCGCAACTTCCTGATTATCCGTCAACCACCCAGGGGAGGGATAAAAAAAAATGAGAGATTAAAGAATAGAGAGATGCACGTTGAGAGAAAAAGCGAGAAAAGGGTTTTGAGAGAAAAACCGAGCTTGAGGGCCGAGTGATGTGAGAGTCACAAATAAGAAAGGGTGGGAAATAATACCCGGAGAAACTGGCTCCTCGTGCACTGAGAGGTCTCTCGTCTTTGCAACACGTCTGTGTGTCGTGTCTTTTGTTTTGATTGTCTCGATTCTTGCTTTGAGTCGTTCCGAGCGTGTCTCGATGTGTTTAGGTTGTTTACCTATTGTTTTTCGTTGTTGAGTCCTTTTCGCTGTGTTCTGTCGTAGGCTCAATACCCGGTTAAGAACTCATTTCTTAATTTCAAAAAATCATCTTGTATGCTCAGAATGCTGTGCCATTCTCCACATTTGTGCAAAAAAGGAATTTGTTCTTTCAAAAACTGCAGGGTTCAACCCAGGTCATGTGAGAACAGTAAAATCAGGATCTATCTGAAGCTATATAGGTTCCACACTGCAAAGCAAAAGAAAAGAGGGAAAATCGAAGCATCTGAGTGTGTTTCACCTCCAGCAAATTCCGTGGGATGTACCCCTTCAAGCCTTGTCAATGCTCCGAAGTATGGGTGTGCCTCTACCTCAAGCTCAAAATGTTTCTGCGGAAGTATCAACTCATGTCTCCGATGCGTAGCTCATTGTCAGTTTGCATGCACGAGTTGTATCCTTTTGGAATCTATTGTGACTCCTCCGAGAGGTAAATCGGAGGTTGCGTTTGCATTGGTCTCGTTAAGGCGTGTATTTCCTTATTCGACATTTTATTTCAAACACACTGTTGAGATTGCATCGGATATGCATTGGCTATTGTGCACAGAATGTGTATGCACGCTCGTTCCACTTGCATTATGCTGCATGTTCCAATTACATTGTTATGCACCCACCTCATTTGCATTGTCATGCACATCTCAGTTGTATTGTTATGCACTCATTTCACTTGCGTTGTCACGCATGTTTCGCCCACATTGTTGTGCGCCTTTTCCCTTGCGTTGTTGTTCCTTCCTCTCTAGCGTGTACTACGCTGAGAGGCTTTTCTCTCTCCTCTCTCTCGTGTACTACGCTGAGAGGCTTTCCTTTTTCCTCTCTCGCGTGTACTACGCTGAGAGGCTTCTCTCTTTCCTCTCTCGCGTGTACTACGTTGAGAGGCTTTTCTCTTTCCTCTCTCGCGTGTACTACGCTGAGAGGTTTCCTTTTGCTTTCCTCTTTCCTCTCTCGCGTGTACTACGCTGAGAGGTTTCTTTTCGCTTTTTCCCCTTTACTCTCTCGCGTGTACTACGCTGAGAGGCTTTTCCCCTTTCCTCTCTCGCGTGTACTACGCTGAGAGGCTTTTCCCCTTTCCTCTCTCGCGTGTACTACACTGAGAAGCTTTTCTCTTTCCTCTCTCGCGTGTACTACGCTGAGAGGTTTCTTTTTGCTTTTCTGTCTCCTCTCTCGCGTGTACTACGCTGAGAGGCTTTTCTCTCTCCTCTCTCGCATGTACTACGTTGAGAGGTTTTTCTTTGCTTTCTTTTTCCTCTCTCGCGTGTACTACGCTGAGAGGTTTCTTTTTGCTTTCCTCTTTCCTCTCTCGCGTGTACTACGCTGAGAGGTTTCTTTTTGCTTTCCTCTTTCCTCTCTCGCATGTACTACGCTGAGAGGTTTCTTTTTGCTTTCCTCTTTCCTCTCTCGCGTGTACTACGCTGATGAGGTTTCTCTAAGCCTTTCCTTCTTCTCTTGCGTGTACTACGCTGAGAAATTCTTTCCTTCTTCTCTCGCGTGTACTACGCTGATGAGGTTTCGCTTTGTCTTTCCTTCTTCTCTTGCGTGTACTACGCTGAGAAATTTTATCCTTCTTCTCTTGCGTGTACTACGTTGAGAAATTTTATCCTTCTTCTCTCGCGTGTACTACGCTGAGAAGTGTTACTCTTTCCTCTCCTGTGTACGATACGCTGAGAGATGTTATGCTTGAGACTCCGGGTATTCTCGATAGTCACTTTTAGCCTTCTCCGCGCAAGACGCCGTGAGAATTGCATAATTTTCTTACATCCTTTCTACATGACATGTAGTTTGGTTCATGTTTACTTGTTTGCATAGCATTCGCTTAAAATGTTGCATTTATTTTGCATAATTGCTTCATTATAGCATCCTTTGCATGATCATAAGTTATGCACTTGCATTGTGCATCACTTCGCATCCTGCCCCCGAACTACGCTGGTTTGATTCCTTGTAAAGGGATACGTAGGCAGCCTGCAGGCACAACCATTTGTCTATCTATATCTTGTTTGTTTGTCCAAGTCTTCGGCCTTGTCAAAAATGGGTCGTCTTCGGGCTTTGACATTCACTTCCGTCATTATTATGACTGCCGAGTTCTGTCAAAGAGGGGCAACTGTAGACACCCTATTTTTGACCGTCCTCAAGACTTGGACGTCACCGCTTGAACACCCGGTGATTATCCATGTTTGTGTTTGTTTTGAGTTCCCGGAGGCCCCGGCTGCGCGCCGTGCCTCAGGATCTCTCAACCGGCTTGTTTTGTGCTTGGTTGTGCACCAAGTACTTGTGTGTTTTTTTGCATTTGAGGGTAAGGGAAGGCTTGTTAGCCATCCCTAAAGCCCACCGGCTGCCCCACACCTCCACCGGCACTCCCTAGTGGCCATCGGCACTCTTTTATCCAAATCCTTGGCCGGTCGGCACTATATGTTGCCGACCGGCAGTGTTTTGTGCCGGTGACTGTTTTGGCTGGTCGGCGTGACCCCTTTGCACCCCCAGGGATGGTGCATGCCAGCTGTGACAGCTGGAGTGCACCATCACCATTCCCCATGCCCGGGTTTGCACCCTTTGCACCCTTGAACCCCATAAACCTTCTAGAAGGTTGAACCCTTGGCCAAGCTTCTTGGAGAAGCTTGGCCAGCTGTCTTAGCTTCCCTTGGAAGCCAAGACCCTCTTGCACCTCTTGAACCCCCCCTCTCTTTGCTTAGCCACTAAGTTAAGAGCTTTATTTTGCCTATATAAGCTCATCTCTTCCCCTTTAGTGAGGGGTTAGCCATTTTAGGTCAAAAACCAGAGCTTATATCTATATATCTGTGTGATACACTTTCTCTCTCTATATTTTCCCTCCCTCTCCTCTTTTGTGTGTGTTTTAGGCCTAAAAAGTGTGTTTCTACCTTACTTTTGCATACACACACTATTACACCTAGCTCCGAGATTGAGGGACTTGGAAGGTTGATTGTTGTGATTTTGGACTGGTTTTTATCACTAGAGGAGGGCTGCTCCACCTGTTCTTCAAAGGATCTTTAAGGGTGAGCTTGTTACTTTAGTTTCCCCATTCTTGCACTAGCTTTCTACCCCTCTTGCTTTGTGTTTTTGGATTTGTGTTTAACATAAAAAAGACTTGTTTTTCCTTGCTTAAGAACATTCATCAAGGTTGTTTTGTGGTTTGGGTAGAGTCTCACCCTCTTAGGCCTTGTTTTGGCCATTTTGGAGCCTTTTCTTGAGGCCTTGTGTACTTGGTGTTTTTGATCTTCTCACCACTGAAAACCAGTGGGTTTTCAGTGGTGAGGAAGGTACTTTCAAGTCTTAAATAGGGGAGGGACACCCCTCTCCCCTTTGTCCATCTTTGGCTTTCATTCTTGGCTCATGAGGTAGCATGTGTGCATGCTTGCATTTGGCTTCATTTCAGAACTTTTTGGGGTGTTTTAAGTCATGTTATACCTCTGTCTAAGGTTGGTTTCGTGGCCCTTAACATGCTTCCCATACTTGCTTTGTAATGTTCCATTTTGCTTAGAGACATGCCATGTGTTTAGCCTCATGTATCTCCATGTTTTTAGCTTAGCATCTTGAAGATGTTGGTCTTGATTTGCCATGTTTTAGGGCTGTGAGCCACTGATTTTGCCATGTATAGTGTGCTTGACATGGTTGTTTTGTATTCTAGGCTTGTAAGCCTCATGCATTTTGGTTCCTAGCATGTTCAACATTGATCATCCTCATGATTTGGCATCATTTGTGACCCTATTTCAGTCCATAAATCATGTGTGTATGTTTACATATGTGACCATTTTCATGCTTCAAGGGTGTCCCCTTTTATGTCTAGGAATTGGCATTGTGTATGCTTGCATGATTAATACATTTTGGGGCTGCCATATATGGGTTTTGGATGTCATTTTGCATGATAGAAGTCTGTTTTTGGTTGTTAGATGCATGCCATGAGTGGCCTTGATAATGGTAGTAAGGTACTCTCTTTGGTGCCCTTGGTTTTGGGCCTATTGCCTTGCATGCTTGCATGAGTTTTGGTCATCATTTTGGGCATGTTTTGCCACTGTTTTAGGGAGGTTTGAGGGCTGTCCCATTGTAGCTTAGTCTACCATTGCATGTTTAGTATATGTGTGTTGCATGCTTAGTCAACATGGTCTTGACATAAGACAATCCTATTGCCTTAGGTGTCCATGTTTGTATCACACTTTGCATTGTGCATGCTTAGTATTGTATACTTCCCATGATGTGTTACATAGCATTTGGCATGCCTTACACTTTTGTGTCATGTTGCATTGTTGATGCATGTTTGCATGGATTGCATTTCATTACTTGGTTTGGGGTGTCAAACCAAGTGTGGGAAATGAGGGGTGTTTGTACTCCAAGTGACAAAACACACCTCAATTCCCATGTCACTAAGGCCCTTGACTTTGGCATGATAGGGACTTAGTTATCATTGTTGTGTTGCATGCATTTTTACATTGAAATGCAACCTTGGTATCTTAGGCTATCATGCACCAAGGTGCACAATTGATAGCCCTAGAACCAAGAGCCATGTTTCCTTGAGTCCCATTCATGATAGGAAGCATTGGCCATGCATAAATATGCTCAAAAAATCCAATACCATGCACTGCTGCCTGCTGTTGCTGTCAAACTGTCTCCTGCAGGAATTTTGTGCCGACCGGCAGGAAAAAGTGCCGACCGGCACTGCATTTCTGGCCGATAGACTATTTTGCAGCCGGTGGCCACCACAAGCAGCCGGTGGTAGTTTCCTCCAGCCGGTGGCACTCAGCAGAACACAAGGAATGTTTTCTGGGACTTTGGTATTTTTTTGGAGAGACGGGGCAGTAAAAACAGAGGTGGCAGTGGCACGGTGTAGGCTTTTCCGGGCAAGTCGCAACGAGCATGCATCATTCGCGCGTCCCGAGGCAGGGCTGAGGCCCCCTTTCTTTTATTTACTTGTTTTAATTTTAGTAATTAGAATTTTGTAATAATTTATTCATTTATTCTTTGGACTGTATTATTCTTTTGGTCCCTCCGAGTGAGGGTGCAAAATTGTAATAAGTGTGTGTGAGTGGGTGTATGTCTTCCAACCCCCATTTCTTTCTACCCTTTTATTTACCTGCTTATGATGGTAGATTAAGGCACATCTAAATTAGCATACCTTATGCAATGCATGCGTGCATTCATGCATTTGTTTACACACATCGGGCTCGGTACATCATACAAACTGCATCGTACTTTCAATTCCAAATTGAATACGTGATAGTTGTTGCATTTCATGTGCCATGCTTAGGATAGCCGAGCCTGTCTAGATTACATTCCGTACGCGATGCATTAGTCACTTAACATAAACTAGGTCATGCATGTTTCGCTAACTGATTTCTTGTTTTGGCACGGAGTACGATGTAAGTTTTATGCTTTAGCATGTCGCATGCGTGTGAATGTTAACATGACAGTATGTCTGCCATGCGGCTAAGTGCTTATGTGATATAACTGTTTGAATGCCTGTGGGTGGAGGTTGGATTGCTTGAGTTGGGAAAACTCATTGAAATCCGTGTTTTAGCCTACTTGCGAGTAGCAACTTCAAATTATTTTCCAAACGGACGGATATGCAATGTTTGTTTCCAAATTAGGCGATCTAGTCTATACTTGTTTGCTGCGCGCATAACATAGTAATTCTAGGTTAATAATTGGAATAAGAATGCATAAAGTTTTCAAAATCGGATATCATGGTTAGTAGAGGCCGGTCTTCGGACCGGGCGAAAGGGGGTGCTCATAGCTGACCTTCCCCGATCGTACCCAAGCTCCCGAGCCAAGACCACTTTGGTGATGACGGACATGTGGCCTTCGGCACCGAGTCAGGGTTTCCTAAATCTCCCAAAAATAAAATATTTAGGTGGCGACTCTGTATCTGGCAAAGCAGTCCATGTTTGGCACTTCTTTCAAAAATCTGTTTTCTCAAAACGATTTGCCGGATTTGGACTCTTTGGTTCAGATTAAGAACCGTGACAAAATTCGAGTCCGAGCTGTAGCGAGGTCCCCCGCGGACGTGTTACAGCTACCTGTACCTGAAAATGATGTCCCATATAGGGTGAGCCACAGCCCAATAGAAATACACTAAACCAGCTATGAACAATGACTAAAAGATTAGCAGTTGATAGATGGTCAACACTTATATTCCGACTAATATCACATTACAGTTTCGTGACATTCAAGTCCATGATACAATTCACCTTCCACTTCTTTTTCAACTTTGAGTTTGAAAACAAGGCTCAACACTTAGCCAAATAATTTAATGAGAATGTAACTTGTCTTTAAAACACTTCCGTACTTTACCGAAGATACACATTTTGGTGCTGTATCAACATAACATAGAAACACTTCTATATTTCACAATTGATAACGATATACATTTTAGTGTTATATCAAATCAATTTAAACACTTCCATAATCAACACTTGATACACATTGTAGTGCTGTATCAATTATCACACAAAATCCGATTTAGAGGTCCATCTCCTATCTTCCCCTAAACCGTGGAGTATATCCCCTATCTCCTCCCACACAATACATGTATATAAACATAGATCATATACAATCACTTAATACATAAAGTTAATGTATTATTCCAACCGCTATGTTCCATAGCATGCTCAATCGATTAGTTTTAGTTTGCCTAATCATCATGCATTGTCTATAACAATCAAGACTATCCTCCACCGATAGCCCAAAGTAGTTATTTCTAAACAGAAAATAAATGCAGCAAATGGATAAAATATCGACATTTCAGTTAGGTGAGTGATAAATAATCCAACTACACCCTTTGATCCCATACACTCTCAATTCCAACATTCTCAATTTAATTTCTCATTCCTCAAATTAATTTCATAAATTAATTTATCAAAGTAATTAGGGCATTAATCCCATAAATTACATAACAACCCTAAGGTTCCATTTTTTCATCCATAATCCATCATTTAACTCATTTCTCAATGCCAACACATGCATATAGGTTTATTATAAATAAAACCCCAACTTTTGTAAATTTACACAAAAGCCCAAACTTTCTCAAAATTACCCAACAACCCCCAACATATCAAAATGCTAAAATTCAAAGACAAAGCTCATAAAGAGGAGTAGGGTATCCCTACCTTGAAGTTTGAGCTCAAACAGAGATGAAGACCAAAATCCAACGTGCTCCAAATCCCAAGTTTTTCAGATTAAATCAAAGCCCAAGTCACCCTCTATCTTTTTAACAAAGGACTTAGGGTAGATTCACACTAGAGGGAGATGAAAACCTAGAGAGAAGGTTTGTAGAGAGAGAGGAAGCTCGGATCTAGGGTTTCCAAAACAAAAGAGGTGAAAAAGTGAAGTGTTTACCCGCTGCTGCGATCTGATATATAATAGGCTCGCTCGAGCGAAGGATTGGTCACTCGAGCGACCAGACACAAAGAATACTCGCTCGAGCGAAGAAAGACTCGCTCGAGCCAACAACTCGAAGCTTCAGGTCTGTAACCCAGAAGCACGCTCGAGCGACAGAATGCTCGCTCGAGCGAGGAACTCGAAAACATACACCTCGCTCGCTCGAGCGAAGGAAAGCTCGCTCGAGCCAAGAAATGCAACTCTCAGGTCCAGAACCAGACGCAGTTTCACGCTCGAGCGAAGAAACTCTGGCTCGAGCCACCAAACACAAAACTCAACAGCTCGCTCGAGCGAAGGACCAAAATTCTGGGCAGCAACCATTTGTTCCCAAACACAACCAACCTGTAACAAACCTGCCCAACACATCCTATAACTCAAATAGAAAGTATGAAATGATGTAAACAAGATATAAACAACTACTAATATCCACGGACACAAGCCTGGATCACTGTACAACAAGGGTTAAAATCCGGGATCGCTATACCCCAAAACCCCCTAATTTCACAAAACCCTCAAGCACAAAATAACATTTCAAAATCAACCAAGAGACTGTTGAATATAAATAACAAAATATGCTACAAATACACTACCGAACTCATATTAAGTTAAGGAAATAGACCCTACCTTTTGAAGCGAAGAGGAGACAAGCTGGAAAACCACTGGCGATGAAAAGACGATCCGCTCAGATTAAAAGGAAGCCCTCGCTGAGCTCTACGTTTTTAATCAAAGAGGCAGTAGTGTAAAAATCAACGGATCAAGGTGTATATAAGGTTTAGAGGTGGTTCTAGAGAGAGAGAGTAGATCTAAGATTTTAGAGAGAGAGAGAGAGATGAAAAATTAACTCAAAAAGTAACTTTTACGAACTGATATACGCGCAGACCGCTCAAGCGTAACTTGGGCCAACATTGATCAAGCTCAAGAATGACCGCTCGAGCGAAGAATGCCAACTCACAGTATCTCTGCAGACCTGTACAAGTACTGAAAGTTCTCAAAGACCACTCGAGCGCAAGAAGCACGGCTTGAGAGAAAAGGCAAAATTCTAGGCAACAACAATTTTGAAAAACAAGCTACCAACCTGTTCCAAATGCATCCGAGACACTCCAATAACCAAACTCAATGAGGAATAAGGAGAAAGAAGAATGAACAACCATATAAAACAATGAAACCAATATCCAAAACATCAACGGGTTGGGTCTAAAGCTATAGCTTACTTGCAAGTTGTAACCCTAACTTGAATGAGGCAACTGCTAGTTGTTCGTTACAGTTGTCAATCTCGTTTTATGCCACCCCATACCTGCTGGCATATTCTTGTAGGCTCTCCGTATCGTCTTTTTTCATCATAAGAAGTATATCCATTTCTTTCGGTGGTTGGTTATTTGTGATAAAGCGTGAGATGAACGCTTGCTGCAACTGCGTCCAGTTATTAATTGATCCGGCTTCTAATTTATAGTAGCATCGCAATGCCATTTCTCATTTGAGGAGAGCATTTGGCACACGATTGGACCATTATTGCTCCACAATGTCATGGCTTGAGTGTAATGCTGGATGTGGCTAGTTGAATCCCCTTTACCATCGATAGGTTGAATGTTGATGGAATGAATCTCTTCAGTAGGTTAGCACTATCTATTGCTTTGAAGAATGGAGAAGCTAAATCATTCGTGAAGATTTTTCATCGGACTGGCTTAGGATTGCCCCATGTTCGTCCATTAAGCCAGCTTTGTAAGTCGTTCTTCTAGTAGTCTTGAGAATCCTCTCTTCTGGTGATTTGATGTTTTCTCTGCGTCCAATCAGGATGGCTATTAGCTGTTTGGTTGGCGGTTCCATGAGGATCGCTCTTCCTTTGGTCATTAGTAGTCCTCATTTAGGCGTCAAGTTTGCTTTGGGCCCAACGTAGTTCTTCTTTGAGGGCTTCAACTTGTGCCACCAACCAGTCTATGAGCTGAGTTTGTTGATTGCCATTATCTAAAGGGGGAATTACCCTGGCTGAGTCTTTCGGTGCAACCTCGAAATCATAGCCAAAGTTCAAGTTGGCCATATTCCTAATTAGTAAGTTTTGATGATCATTTGGTATCAATTCTAAAGCAAGATGGATACTTATCTTTTCCTTGATTCCCACAGACGACACCAATTGTGGAAGGTTGAAATTTTCTCCACAGGGAAAGTGAGATAAGATGCTCCTTCTTTTACTCTGCAAAAAGAAACCAACTCGTCAATGATCACTCCCAGCCAGGTACGGTCGGGAGGACCCTCCGACGATCAAGTCAAAATGGTGATTAGCCATACTATATTTTATTGAAAAGAAAGACTTGTTTTTCTTGCCTTTTGCTTTCCCTTGTTCCTCCTTTTATAGTGCTAGTGTCATGGGCTTTGGTCATTGGATGATCATCTTGATTCAAGGGCCCCACTTGCTACCAGATTTTGGTCAAGCAAGTGGCCAAGTTGTTTTGATCTTTTACCGTTGGATCATCTCGCTGTGGATAGCTCAAATCAGTTCAAATGCTTGTGGCTAATTTGCCAAATACTTCGACAGTTAGATCTCGCTCATCGGATATTGTGTTGTTTGGGTAGGCTAAGCCTATGCCCCTATCTCTGACAATTGTGATCCTCACCGTTGATTACGAATGGATCCAAGGGTAATCCTTTATTCTACAGATCTTCTTCTAAAAGGCGATTTATTCAAGCCCTGGTAATGTGACACTGTCTCTTCATCTGATGGACCTAGTGATGATCTGGGCTTCTCTGCTGGACTTGTATTTTGGGCCAACGTTCCTCCACAATATTTATTTTCAAAATTATATCAAAATTTTTTGCTTTTCTAGTCCGTCTTGTCGAGAAGATTCTAAAAAGTAGTTTTTTTTTTTTTTTTTTTTAAAAAGAATTAAAAATCACTAAAGATGAAAATAAGCCAAAAAGATTTTTTATTTTGGCTTATTTTTGTCTTTTTAAATTTTTTTTTAAAAAAATTATAATTTTTCAATTCGTCTTGTCGAGTTGAATTTAGAAATTTAAGACTTTTTAAAAAAATTTAAAAAAAGTTCACTAAAAACGAAAATAAATCCCTCCAAAAATAAAAAATAAAAAACTGCCATTCCTAAAATACCCCTAAATTTAAACCGTTCTCCTTCAATAATTAATGTCAATTCATACATTTTAAATCACATTCATCCAAATGGAGCTGTTATTACTCGATCATAGTCGGCCTAATTTTGTGCTGTGGTTGTTGGTCTTTAAAATCAAATGCGCAGCCCAATGGACGTATAATTTTCCTAGACATTGTTGGGTAAAGTTTAAGGTAGTGGTTTATAGTTTATTATTTTTTTAGAGAAAATTACAAATACATCTTTGAACTTTACTTAAAGTATAGATTATTTTTTATGATTTGAAAAAATACAAATACTTTCTTGTTAGAATTTTTTATTTAACATAATTAATTACAAAAAATAAAATTCATAATTGTTCTCTTATACAATAATAAAATTACCTAAATTATTAATTGAAATATATTTCTAACATCATTAAACACTGTTAATTAATTTGATGATTTATTAATAAAATGGGCGATTTGCTATAAAATTAGAAATCTCAGAGAATGAAATGTAATTTCTAAAACTACAGGAAGCGATTTGTATTTTAATTAAATCTCAGGAAGTATATTTGTAGTTTACTCTTTTTTTTTATTGTAAATATTAAATATATTTATGTTTATTTTTTATAAGAATAAAAATAAAATAAATAAATTTAGTACACATGCATATTTTAAAATTTATTTCAAAAATAGGTGAGAAGTGATGGCTAGGGGTGGTTCTTGGCAAGATGTGGAGATTGAAGATGGTTGTCAGTGGCCCAAGTTAATTGCCATTAATTGGAGGCGAGTGAAACGTGATTTTCATAAGAGGTTAGAGAAAGTAGCCAATGATTGTTACGATGAGCAGTGGGTGGTGGCCGAAAGAAGCAAAATAGATAGAAATGGATGAAATTTTATTTTCTACATAATTTAAACTAACTTCTTTGTATAGAGTGAGAGATGTTACGATGAGCGGTGGGTGGTGGCCGAAAGAAGCAAAATAGATAGAAATGGATGAAAATTTATTTTCTACATAATTTAAACTAACTTCTTTCTATATATATATATATATAGAGAGAGAGAGAGAGAGAGCAGCTTGCCTCCAATCCGATGGTGTTGTTAGGCATGTGAGAGTCCACCACGGATCCCTTTTTGATAATCGGAATTGTTCAATGTGTAGAACTTGTCGACTACTATATATATACTTATAAAAAATCACGTTGATCGGATATCGATAGCTATGTGATCAAATCAGTTTTTTGTCAACTATTAATTTGTTCACTGTTCATTTTTTTTTATTTATAAAAAACTGATTTGATCACATAGCTATCGATATCCGATCAACGTGATTTTTTACAAGTATATAGTACTCGACGAATTCTACATATTAAACGGTTTAGATTATCAAAACGGGACCTGTGATGGGCCCCCACGGACCCAACAGTATTGTCCAGTCTGATCTCGGATTGGAGGCAAGCTGCCCCCATTTATATATATATATATATAACAAAAAAAAAATAGTAAATTTTGTAAATAGCTTAGAACTTTTTGAAATAAAAATAGAAAACAAATAATTTTTTGTTTACAATTTTTAAATTTTTTATAAACATAAATTCAAAATTCAAATACAACCTACCATACTCAATTTAAACAACCAAATTCAACTTAATATTAACTAATGATACGATTTTAAGACAATGTTTGTATCTAGGATTTGATGATAAATTTGCGAACAAAAAGGACAAGGCAAAAGAAAATTGAGAAAGAAATAGGAGAAATTACAAAAAAAAAAAAAAAAAATGACCCTAGGATTTGCTTCTTGTAATAAAATAATTTTTTAATTTTTAATTTATCAAATAAAACCTTAATATTTTAATTTGTTTTCAATTTAAAACATTTTTTCCTCTTTTTTTTTACTAAGTTAATCAATGAAAAAAATAGTATTTTAAGTATTAAACTCAATAAAAAATGATATTTTAGACATTGTATATATATTTACAGTGAGTTTAATGACAAAAATATTTTTTCGTTGATTTTATTTACCGGAAATAAGCATATAGTTTAGATTGAAAAAAAAAATCAAAAGATTAGTGTTTAAGTTAAAAAAATTAAAAACTCAGGATTTATTTTGTTATGAAAGTCAAACTCTGGATGTGCATTTTAATTTTATTTTTTTTTTGGTTGTAAATACCCCAAAAAACTGTCATTCACATTGATTTATTTACTTTTGGGTTACTTATACTTTTTATCGTGATAGTTTGATCCAACTTTTATTTTATTCTTTATAGTTTCAATTTAAATAATTTGATCCCTACACTTTAAGTTTAATTTTAATTTAATCCTTTCGTCTAAATTTTTGATAATTTTATTTATATATACATCTTTAAAAAAATTAATAATTATTTTAAAATTATTAATTTTAATAACCAATTTAAACGAGAGAAAAGCCTTAAAAAATTTACAGGTGGCAAAGAACATGATGTTGCATCCACAAATGACTAATGGTAGCATGGTGGGCGACCTGCTTTCTTCAACGATGCCGTATTAAAATAGGAATACGAGAGGACATATTATTTTACCTCTTAAATTATTATGTATTTTTTGATTTAGCATCCATATTTTGTATTATTTTAATTTGATTTTAAATTTTTTTAAATTTGACCAATTTACTTTCTGTTGTTTTTTTTCTTCTATAATTAAATGAAACTTGCTGACATGACACTAATTTCATTTGAAATCTCATTTTACCCACCAAACTATATTTTAAAAATTAATTTGCCAACTAATTATAAAAAAATTAAATTTAAATATTTAATAAATAATTTTTTGGGGGATGCACCAATAAATCTCAAATTAATAACTTATACACTGTTTAGTTTTAAAAGTTTTCTTATAGACTGAAAGATCCTATTACAATGTTTCAAACATCAGATTAATGTTTCGAACATTAGATTTCGACCATCAGATTAATGTTTCAAACATTAGATTGATGTGCAAATGGGACTAAATGGAACATAAAAAAACTTTTAGGACTAAATGGTTCAACTTTTCAGAAATTAGGACTTATGGGTACATTTTCCTAATTTTTTTCTCAATAGTGAAAAATTTAAAAATTTAAATAATATACTTTGCATAAAAATAAAAAAATATATAAAAACCCTCATCTAAAATTATCTCTTTAAGTCTCAAACTACAAAACATAGGTACTTTGACAAATATGCCGTACTCATACCGGGGACTTACTAATATATAGTTTTTTGTATGGTACTTGTGCATATGTACCGAGTATATGAAACATGTACTCAAATTTTTTCTTCTCAACTTTTGGCATACCGAACGTACCTTAGTATATACGTAAGTTGTGTCATACCTCAGTCGAAACAATATTTTCTTCTACTATAGAGAAAAAATTTCTTTTACTAAACTTCTTTTGTCTTTTTAGTTTTATGCTTAGCACGATTTTAAAATTAAGTTATGATTTGTAAGTTATTTAATTTTGGTTTATCTTATACTTATACTTTTGGCATTAAATGTTAATTGTATGTTAGATCTTAACAAATTAAACCATTTAATCAATTTTTTGTATTATTTCAAAGAAAAAATAAATATTTTTCATAAACGTATCAAGCCATACCTATACTATACTTTTTAAGATTTTACTATATTGACGTACCCCGTATTGTAACAGTACTCGTACCTGTACCTGTGCTTCATAAGTCTCAAATTATCTCAAGTAAAACTACTTAAGTAGAAAATTTCTTAACTACTCTATGTGTGTACGTGCAATTATAACTAGTTTATTCGTCAAGTTAATTTCAATACAATTGATTGATTAATAGTAATTTCAAATTTCAGTGGGTGAAAGAAAATTTAAAATTCAACTACTATTTACAGAATACTCAATATGACTAATACTCAATTTTTTTATTTAAAATTTAACTTTTTCATTTTTGAGACAAAAAATTATTTATTAATTTTTTTTTTTTAAATATTTGGAGTGCAAATTGATTTTTAAGATATAATTTGGTGGGTAAAATGAAGTTCCGAATGAAATTTGGTGTCATGTCAGCATGTTCTGTTTGATTGTCGACAGAAACATACGGCAGGAATAAATTGATCAAATTTCAAAAAGTTTAGGGGTCAAATTAAAATATGTGAAGTCTGGGTGCCAAATTGAAAAACACGTACTAGTTGATGGGGCAAAATGATATTTCCTCAGGAATACAAAGTGGGGGAATATGTCTGCTTATTAATTTTTGGAGAAATTAAAAAAAAAAATTCAAAGTTTAAGTTGTGTTACAAATTAAATCATAATTTTTTTATAATTTTTTTAATTGTTCAATTTAAATCATAAAGTTTTAAAATAGTATCAATTCTAACCATCTATGCGGAGAAGACGCCATTTAGACAATTTTATCAATTTTTTTTTTTCTTTCAACACTATTAATTACCACTCCTCCTCTTCTCCAACCTATTGCCACGCCGTTCCATCATTTTTCCTTATCCATTGCTACTACTCCTCCCATTCTAACACCACTACCACCGTCTAACACTGTAGATAAAAAATAATTAAATTGTCTAAATTATTCGTACTCCGTCAGCCAAGGGCGTAAAAATGGCCTGTGGCTCGTAGGCAACCCGAAATCTGTTCGCAGCTTGGCATGGGCTTGGCCCAAGCCTAGCTTTGGACACTAAGTTTAGGACTGAGCCTTTATTTTGAGGTCTGGTCTGTGGCGCGACATATCAGCCTGCTTAAGCCCCACTCAAACCCTTGACTCATGGCTCAACCCACCTGGCCTGCCTAGTGTTATTTTTGATGAAAAAAAATAAAATTTTGGTGGAAACAATAGAAAAAAATAAAAAATAAAAAATATTCAGGCCCGCCCTAGATCCAGGCTTAGGCCTAGGCCCTCCCAAAGCCCGAATATCCCTTAGGTTTGGCTTAATTTTCTGGCCTGTGGGCCAACTTAAGCCCAGGTTCAGGCCTAGGCCCTCCCAAAGCCCGAATATCCCTTAGGTTTGGCCTAATTTTCTGGCCTGTGGGCCAGCTTAAGCCCAGGCTCGGGTGGACTGGGTTAGACTAAATTTACATAGTTACTGCTAACTATATAACTAATTTATTGTTAGAACAAATATCATTTTAAAAATAGATGGTTTAAATTAAAAAATAATTAAAAAATTAAGATTTGATTTGTTATGAAGATCAAAGCTTGAAATAGTTTGCTTTTATAATTTTTTTTCTAAATTTTTAATCAGATTGTGAGATGAGAAAGGAAAATTAAATGTGAAAAATATCTAGACTAAATAATAACTTTTTTGGGAATTGGTTTTGAAATTCTATTTTATATTCTTTTTCTATTTTTTTTTTTAAAACTAGTTTGGTAAATAAAATGAAAAAATAAAGATAAAAAAAGACACTCGATTTATAAATCTAAATTTAAATTTTCTTTGTTTAAAGACATTATGGGTGTGTTTGGTTTGGTTTTAATAAATTTTCAAAAAAAATCTTAAGAAGAGTTTAGAAATTTTTTGGTTTTTTTGGTTATATATTTTGAAAATAGTTTTGGAGTATGAGAGTTTGGAATGATTTGATATTTTATTAGTTGAGTAGATGTGTGTGAGAGAAAAAGTGATTAAGAAAAAGATAAGAGAGAGAAAAAGTGATTAATTGATGTGTAGGAGAGAGAAAGTGATTTTGAAAAAAAATTTCAAAAAATTTCCAACCAAACAAAATTTTTAAAATTCTTTTCAAAAATTATGTTCTACGAGTTAAACCAAACAAGGGGAAATTCTATTTCCACTTATTTAATTATCTCAGTGCAGATCTTCTCTCAGTACACATACTTATTAATTTGATTATTAATTAATTTTCTCATTCCACACACTAAAAGTTACAATTATACCCCTCACTCATGATCATTGTATACACACCACTCAACCCTCCTTTCCACACTTTTTTTTTTTTTAAATGTTTTTCGGTTCGGAGATTTCGGCCCTAGTTTTTCGAAATTATACATTTAATTCAAAACTTAACTTCCAAATAAAAGTGATTAGTTTAACAAATTTGTTCCGAAAAAAATAAAAAATAAAAATTTCGGTAGTTGATACCTGAATATATTGAAATAATTCAGCATTGGTTATCCAACTGAAAATCGCGAAAAAAAAAAAAAAAAAAAAAAGGGAGTTCTACATGAAAAAACTAAGGTTGCATTTGGAAGAGCTTTAGAATTATGATTTGAGAATAGAGTTATATTTTGAGTTTGTGAGTTTTGAAATTGGGATTTGAATGTAGAAAATTTGTTTGGTTATGAGTTTTAAAAAGAGTTTGAATTGAGTGATGTGACATATAATATTGAAAAGTGTATGTTTTGAAAAGTGAGTGTGGAATTAATTTTCTAAAGTTGTAACCAAACAACACACTCAAACTAAGAGGTAGAATTAAATTTCAAAAACTCTACCAAACAGAGTATAAATTTAGAGATTAAAATAATATGAGAGTTGTTATGAGAGTATTGATTTGCAAGTAATAGAGGAATATGAAGTGTGTAACAAATAGAGTGACAACAATAAAAAAAATTAGAGTTTAGTTTTTTTTTTTTTCTTTTCTTCTTTCTCAAAAAATTCTAAAAGAGAAAAGTTAGGGATTATGAAATTTTTTTATGAAATATTTATGATTCTTGGATTACCTTGATTAGTGTGTGATGCTTTATTTTAAGTATAATTTAAGGGTTACAAAACTTTCATGATTATTTTCATGAAAGGTTTTTATGATACCTAGCATTACTGATTCTAAAAACATGCTCACAATCTGATTTGAATAAATGAAACTAATATTATAACAACCTCAACAAGGTTCATTGTGCTGCCTTCAGATGCACTTGAAGTTCTTTCTTGGATACCTAGTTTAGGCTTTGGAATTCGAGGAGAATCTAAATCATGTTGTCTATGAAAATTTGTATATTGAGATTTATTTATTTTTTTAAAAATATGTACATAACATATTTTCATATAATATTATAGGTGTTAGTGAATGTCCATTATAATCATTTTAGTTTAGGGTATAATTGTCATTAAAATAATATTTCATTAAGTGTGTACACTATGGTAATGAGGTGTGTGGAAATAAAATTTCCCCCAAACAAGGGGAGCTTCTATTTGCAGACATCATATCCCCTCTTCCCACACGCTTAATGAGAGTGTGTTAAAAAGTTGTGTGTGAAGGATGTGTATAGAGAGAGAGGTGTGTGTGTAAATAAATGCTCCCCCAAACAAGGCCTATGTACCGCAAAAGGACCAAAATACCCTCCACTACTTTCGCAAATGGCCTATCTCACTCTCGCATTATGTCCATGACTCTTGTCTCACTCTCATCGCACATTTCTCTCTCTTCAATCGGAGATGGTGATTGGGTGACAATGGGCGACGAGGTCGGAGATGCCCACACCCGCCGTCCCCTCCACCATAGCAGTTGTTTAGCCTCTTTTTCATCCTCCCTCTCTTTTCACCCGTCTCAAATCCAGATTTGGACTTTGCCATAGTCAAGGCCGTGCCACCGCCATCTTCGCCGCCATAACTTCCACCGTCATTGTATAGTTTTGAGGTATAACTTGTGTGCGATGGCGAGCTAAAAGCGAGGAAGCTCTATTTCAGATCTGCGCTGTCCTAACCTATAATCTGAACTGGATTCTCTAATCTCGAAGCTCCTGTGTCTTCTCTCTCTTCTTCCAGTTCAAGGTACATATTTGATCTCGTAACTACAGTGTGGATCTGACTTTGTGTTCCATGGATCTTCCATATTGCGAAGAAATTACTTCGTATTGCTTGTATTTTGAGCTTTCTTACTGTGAATCCATGTCCAGGTATGAAGTTACATGCGAATGCAGAAGATGACTCCGATGAACTGGTCTTCGGTGCTTCAATTTTTTTTACTAGTGCTTCAATTTTTTTGTAGTTCCTTCTTGTTGTTGTTGTTTAAGGTTAGTTGTTGTTGTTGTTGTTGTTGTTGTTGTTTAGGATTTAGTTGTTATTGATTATGATGAATCTGTGGTGTGGTGTGATGATGATGAATCTGTGGTAATGATCTGTTGGCTCTATGTTTTTTGTTTTTTTGATGATGATGATAAACAGATTGCAAATGGATAAAAAAAAATAGGCGTTGGCTTCTGTCCAGTCCTTAATCGGACTGGACCATGCTGTTGGGCCCGTGGGGGCCCACCACGGGCCCTGTTTTGATAATTTGAACCGTCAATGTATAGAACTCGTTGAGTACTATAAGCCTGTAAAAAATCACGTTAATCGGATATCGGTAGCTATGTGATCAAATCAGATTTTTGTCAACCGTTAATTTATTCACTGTCCATTTTTTTTAATACAAAACTGATTTGATCACATAGCTACCAATATCCGATTAATGTGATTTTTTACAGGCTTATAGTACTCGACGAATTCTACACATTGACGGTTTAGATTATCAAAACGGGACCCGTGGTGGGCCTCCACGGGCCCAACAGCACGGTCCAGTCCGATTAAGGACTGGACAGAAGCCAAGCCCAAAAAAATAAAATAAAATCTTATTTGAGTAGATAAAAAAAATTAAACACATAAGAGAGAAAGACGAGATTGATATATCAAAATGGCTTGGATCTGTATAAAAATGGCTAAGATCTATTTAGATAAAAAAATAAAATATTAATAAAAAAATAAAATAAAATTTGAACAGAAAAAGAAAAAATTTTGTTTGGCTTAGTATTTCAAAAGATAGCAAAAAAATTGAACAGATAATAAAATTTACATATATTTGAGGGGAAAATTTTTGAATAAACAGATAAGAAAAAAAATTAAGCAGATAGTCAACGAAAGTTAACAAATAAATTAGGAGGTAAAATTAGAAACAAAATGTCCTTCAAAACTAATAAAAGGACTTTTCATCAAACTATTTCACAAAATGTAGATTTTTTACTAATAAAAAATATCCATTAGACTTAATGTATTAAACACTCTTTAACTCAGATTTTTCAACAATTTTTTCAATAAAAAGCTCATCATTTTTTTTATGATTTTCTCTTTTTTGGGGCAATTTTTCTTTTTGTTCTCGTAAAACTATTCTCTATTTTTAAAATTAAAACAAGAAACAAAATTTTATGGGAATTTTAGTTAAAGCCCCCAGATTAAAATAAATTTTACTAGTATAATGACACGTGAAAATATTTCTTAGGTCAAGTCTTTTAAATTTGTGGAGATTATTCTTGTACCAAAATACTTCCGCACTAAAGCAAGAAGTGTTATTTTTTGTGGATTGATTTAAAATCTTAAAAATGTAATGACTTTTAATATATCTATTTTCATAAAATTTGTGTTTTCGAAATCTTCTCGTAGACCTATCAATATGTATAGCGATCTCGGTTCTTCCTTCTTTGACTATTGTATTCCGGACTTAGGTTCCGTGGAGTTGGTGTTGTTTATATCTTTTTTCTGTCCCTCTATACTTTGTTTTTGAGTTATGGGATGTTATGGGCAGGATTGTTACCGGTTGGAAGTGAATGGGAGCGAATGGTTGCTGCCCAGAATTTTGGTTCTTCGCTCGAGCGAGCTCTGTGTCTTAGATCCTTCGCTCGAGCCAGGTTTCATTCGCTCGAGCGAGAGTTGAGTTTTGTGTCTAGTGGCTCGAGCGAGAAGTCTTGCGCTCGAGCGTGCGTCTGCATCTCATTTTGGCCTGAGAGCAGTGTTTCTTTGCTCGAGCGAGCTTTCCTTCCCTCGAGCGAGCGAGGTGTATGTTTTGAGTTTCTTCGCTCGAGCGAGCGTTCTTGAGCTCGAGCGTGCTTCTAGGTTGCAGACCTGAAGCATCGTATTGTTGGCTCGAGCGAGGCTTTCTACGCTCGAGCGAGGATTCTTTGTGTCTGGTCGCTCGAGCAACCACTCCTTCGCTCAAGCGAGCCTGCGTTATATCAACAGGCAGCAGCGGGGAAACACTTCACTTTTGCATCTCTTTTGTTTCTCAAACCCTAGAACCGTTTTCTCTCTCTCTCTACACACCTTCTCTCTAGGAATTCATCTCCTTTTAGTGTGTTTCTACCCTAAGCTCTTTGTATAAAAGATAGAAGGTGACTTGGGCTTCGTTTTAATCTGAACAATACTGGATTTGGAGCACTTTGGGTTTTTCGCCATCTTCTCCATTTGAGTTCTTCACTTCGAGGTAGGGATACCCTACTCCATTTTATACGTTTTGTCACAAGTTTTGGTTATTTTGATATGTTGGCGTTGTTGGGTCAATTTGGGAAGAGTTAGGATTTGTTCTGTAATTTGGGAAAAAAGGGGTTTTTCATATATTAAACTCCATGTGTTTGTAAGACTTGAAAAATGGAATTTATAGTGTCAAATAAGGGAAATTGGACCTTAGGGTTGATTATTGATGAAAGGGGGAAAAATGCCCTAATTGTTGTAATAAATTAATTGGTATAATTAATTTGGGAAAAATATGGGATTTAGTTGAAATCCATGAAATTGGGAAATTATTGATTAAATGGTGTAGTTGGATAATTTAATCACTCACCTATGAAAATGTTGAGATTATATCTGTTGATATTATTTTCTATTTAGAAATAACTGCTTTGGGCTATCGGTGGAGGATAGTCGTGATTGTTGTAGACATTGCATGTTGATTAGGGAAAACTGAAACTAATCACATTGAATAAGTCATTGAATATGATGGTTGAATTAATACAGCAAATACGTGTATTGATTGAATATGGTATATGACATGTGTTAAATACATTGTATATGTATATTGTTTGGGAGGAGATAGGGGATTTACTCCATGGTTTGAGGGAAGATAGGGGATGGACTCTCAAACCTGTTTGGGAGGAGAAAGGGGATGGACTCCACTAGTACAACAAATATGTGTTCTTATTGATTTATGGAAATGTTTTAGTGCAGCAAATATGTGTACTTATTGATTTATGGAAGTGTTTTAGTGTGAGCCTTAGTCTCATCTAAATTGTTGATATTGGAGGTAATATTAATATGAGACGTAGTCTCATTATATTATTTGGCCAGGTTCTGAGCCATGTTTGTATAAATGAAAAATTGGATAAATAGTGGAAAGTGAAACGTGTCATGGACATAATAGTCATGAAACTGTATTGTGATGCAATTGATTTTAGTGTTAACCATCTATCGAATGCTAATACTTTAGTCAATTCTTATATTTGGTTTAGTATATCTCTGCTGGGCTGTGGCTCACCCTATATGGGAACATCATTTTCAGGTCCAGGTGATATGCTACCTCCAAGGACTTAGCTTGGAAGGATGTGGAGTTGAAGACTCTTTTTAGTTAGTTGTTTATTTTGATATTACATGTAAACTCAAGCCTAGGGCTTAATCTGTAATTGAGTTAGTACTCACTTTTATGCCTAAGTGTTAGCTTAGAAAGCTGTAAGCCCATAGGGCATTTTCTTTCGTTATTACATGTAATGTCTTTTAATAAGATTACTCTGATGAATGGAATAATATTTTATTTTCTTATGTCGATGCATGTCAAAATTGTAAGTATTTTGGGTTTAATTTGAGGGCGTTACAATATGATAACGAATAATGTTTGGGATTATTAAAGTAGCAATTTTAAAATTGACTAATGAGGTGGCATTGTTATGGGTTCTATTTTAATGTGATAGTTTGGTTTTTATTTTTTTATCTATCTATTTTTCTTGCATTGCTAGTTTATTAAAATTAATATTAATGCTCCAAAATTAGAGCACTAAATCAGCGCTGTTATGCTAACTAGAATCAATTCAAGTTGTTGTTTGATTTGAATAATCGCCGATACAATGCCCACTACCAATGCATTAGTGGTTTGAAAGATCACATCAACAGTGCTATTGAAAGTACGCATGTAAACTATACTCATTAAAAGTGAACTATGTCTCTCTAAATTTTAAAAAATAAAGGTAAATTATTCACAAGAGTTTTTTGAAAAGTGTATTTTTTATTTAATTTCAGAATCTTTTAGCTAGACTCAAAAATTTTATACCCATTTATCTTCTTCTCTTTTCCTACATCTTACTTCTTTTCTTTATCTTTCTTTCTCCAGCAACAAACACGACTTTCCTTCTTTTCTTTCTTTTTCTAATCTACAGTTACCGGTGACTTACGACCACCATTGATTGAGATTCACTGGCAACCACCGAGCACTAACTTCTTGCTTTGCACTCACCGACAGTGAAAGAGATAAGTTTCCGATGAAGAAGATGAGTAGATCTACTCAAATCTAATGTAGATCTACTCAAATCTACATCAGATCTGAGTAGATTTATGTTAGCTCCAGCTAGATCTAAATCGAAAAATAGTTGCTGGAGTTCAAACATCTCTCTATATCTGTCTCTTTCATTCGATTTATTAGTTTTTTTTACTTTTTCTTTATTACACACTTCTATTTTCCTCTTATAATGGAGAAAACTTCTAAATTCTAAACAAGTTGTTTTCGAGTTTTAATTACAGGCGGTGAAAATTGTAAAATTTTATAGTTTCAATTTTTTTGGTGCTGAAATAAATCATCCTTTAGAATTGTAAAATTTTACAGTTTCATAACATGTTTTTCAGTTTGATTAATAAGGATAAATACTTAATAAAATTATACTTTAAAACTGTAACATTTTATAGTTTCAAAACTTACTTTTCAGTTTGATCAAAATTAGAGATTATTTGCTTCAACATTACAAAAATTGAAAATAATAAATGTTTTTCTTCCATTATTGCTGTTTGTTGTTCTTAGTTTTGTTTTTCTTCTTTTAATTTATCAATATTTAGCACATTTGGCTATTTTTTTCACTTTAATTTATCAATTTATTCTTTTTTTTTTTTTTTAGTAAAATTCTGGATATTCCGGTGAGTCTCTAGCAATATTCTTGACATCTGGTGAACATTCTAGACATTCTGGCAACTTTCGGTGACGTTCAGAACATTCCTCCAAATTTCCGATGGCATACGGGCGACTTCCCGGTGATGTTGAACATTTCGGCGAGTCTCCGATGATTATCTGATGGAAGTCTAGCGATGATAGGATGTAGCACCTCCTTTAAATTTTAAAAAAAATTAAAATAATTTTTTGATAGCAATTAAAAATATAATAGGACTAATTGTTGCAAGTGTTTTATTTTGGGATTAGATAGATTTTAAATTTTGTGTATGAGACTTATCAGTAAGTTCTCCAAAAAATAAATTAAAACTACAACTTTAAATTATCTTTTGCTAGGACTCTAACTAATAATTGCTAATTTTTCCAAATTTAAAAAACCGAATAAAGCAAAGTATATCATATATGAGATGGAAATTCATGTAGTGTTTAATCCATTAGTCACGGAGTGAAAATTTTAAAGTTGGAATAATTAATCATATAATGCAAAAATTTATAAACAAAACAATGCTAGAAACAAAATGAGATCCATACGTCTAAGGATGTAATCGATTTAAGACGGTGTTTAGATGAAATTCTTTACCGAACGATCATATCAGTTCTATTATATTGAGAATCAATACAGACTGAATTTTTTACTAAACTACATCAATTCAAGCAACCTTTTGAGTTACTTCTTAAATTTGTTGTAGAGTAAATAATTTATATAAAAATATTGAATTAGCCATTTGAATATTACTTTAATATCTAATCGAACCGTTCCCAAAAATATAGAAAAAAGAAATAATAAATATGTCTTTAAACTTTTACTTAAGTGGAATTAGAAATAAAATATAATCTGAAAATCAAAATCTTGACACCAAAGTAAAACTAAAATTTAAAACCATCATCTCATATGACTGAATCACATGTCTATCAAGTAGAGTTAAAACAAAAAATTGAAAACAACATAAACATCTGAAATAACTATATAGGCATAGTAGCAGCAAAACTTGACTCAGGTAGATATGAGTGACAAACTAACAACTTATCACATTGTCAATGTCTATTATCAAACTTGAAATATTTAAGAAAAATAAACAATTAAATAAATCAATTGAATTTTGTACTAAATCAACTTCATTATATATTTAATATATATTATGTTTAATATACAAAATTTTCGATCTGTTTTGATTTAATTGGATGCATAATGTGCCTAAACTAATACCGAATTAAAAATAAATAATTTTTTTTTTTAAAAAACCACACAAATCAATTCATATTAAAAAACTGACTAAATTGTTTGGGAAGACTAAATAAGTGCACTTTTTGTCTTTTTGGACAAAAAAGTTGAGGTTGAAAATATGGATGTTTGGGTTAACTTTTTGACTTTTTATGGAAAAATGTGTAATAAAAAATTGTGAAAATTAGTTTTTAGAGGAAAATTTGAATTGGGAGTTGTGCAGCCGTAATTGTTGACTTTTGGTGAATAGTGTTAACTTTTTAACTTTTTGAGTAACTTTTTGACTTTTTAGATTATTTGAGAGTACCCAAACTTGGCTTCAACTGATCTGATCAATGTTTTGGATTTTTCTTATCTCTCACACACGCCTATCGAGCGGAAAGATTAATGAAAGGACTTTAGAAAGACGGAGAAAGACTTTGTGCAATTAAAGTGACAAAGGAAATGATGTTCCACTCCACAAACGACTAATGCTAAAGGTGGGGCACTTGCTTTGTTCAACCATGCCGTATTAAAATGGGTATACAAAGTGGGGCAATGTCTCTACTTACTAATTTTTTTTGGAGAACTTTTAAGAAAAGAAAATTTTCAAAGTTTAACTTGGGTAACAAATTCAATCATAATTTTTTATAAATTTTTAATTGTTCAATTTAAATTATAAATCAATATTAAAATAATATCAATTCCAACTATATGTATAGAAAATAGACATTTTAGATAATTTAATCATTTTTTTCTCCTTCAATACTACTAATCACTATCCTTCCCCTTTCCCAACCTACTGCCACCGTTCCATCCATTTTCCTATCCACCGTTGCTCTGCCCTTCCAACACCACCACCGCTGTCCAACATCAACGACAAAAAATTGTTAAATTGTCTAAATTATTCTTACTCTGTTAGCTATAACTAATGTATTGTTAGAATTGATATTATTTTAAAAGTAGATAGTTTAAATTGAAACAATTAAAAAAATTAAGGTTTGATTTGTTATCAAAATCAAACTCTGGAGTAGTTCTTTTTTGTAATCTTTCCTAAATTTTTAATTCCATTGTGGGATAAGAAACAAAAATTAAATGTGGAAAAATTCTGGACTATATGTTTTTTAGTTTATTATTTGTTTAACTTGGTATTAAAATTTCAATTACTTTAATATTGGTATGGCAAATTAAAATTAAAAAGTGGGGATATTTAGTATTGGGAGTATTATGCATTTCTAGATTATTTTTCACGTCTACTCAGTGGTCAAACATTATTATATCTAACATTCTATGATTTGACCTAACAATCATACTACTGATCAGTATACAACGCAATTCTTTATTTTCTTTTTTAAGACTTTATTTTTTCAGGATTTTAAATAATTAAAGTAAGCCCGTATTATGCACGAAGTGAAAAAAACAATTTAAAACATTATGGTGTTTGTCCTTCTTAGACCATCTCCAACGGTGTATCAGAGTTGATATCAAATTTGAATTTTGATGAAAAATGCACTGTTCACTCCTCCAACGGTTCATCAAACGCTTCATCAAATCGACAATTCATCAAACGCTTCATCAAATCGACGACAGAATACTGATTTCACCAAAATACTGTTCCTGACCGTTGGAAAGAGGAGCCGGTTGACCAACCGGTTGCCCGGCCGGTTGACCAACCGGTCAACCAGTGAAAGGTTCAAAGAGTTCAAGGAAAATCAGTTCAAACCGTAAAAAAAAAAAAAAAAAAAAAAAATTTTTGCCTAACCGGTTGACCAGCCGGTCGACCCGGAAAAAGTTCAAAAAGTTCAAAAAAAAGTTCAGAAAATTCAAAAAAAAAAAAAAAAAAAAAATTTTTTTTGGCCTAACCGGTCAACCGGCCGGTCGACCACCCGGTTGTCCCGGATGAAAATTTGATGAAAATTAAGGGTTGGAGCGCTCAGTATCAGATTTGGTGAAAAGGCAGTTTTTCGACTCAAATTTGGTGAAAAAAGAAGTGAAGCGTTGGAGATGCTCTTAGTGCACTTAATTCATCTTAATTACATATCACCTTTATAACTTTATATGTATCAACTAATTACAATGGGAAAAATCTTCACATCTCATATTATTGGTCACTTTCTCATATTAGGAAACTTGAATGGGATCATCATTTATTTTTCGAATGAGTGTCCACACAACTTTAAACCTTCGGAAAATAATTAATAAGTCATATTTTGTTTTTAAAATTATTAATGAATCTTATCAAGTTTTAATATGGACAATTAAATTCTATTTATGATAAAAGGTTCCCAAAAGATTCATTACTCCATAATGGTGTGTCTTATCTTAAGTTTACCCTTCCTATTTAATATGAACAACAATTTTATAAATAATTTTAACTTAACTAAAATTTAAAATTTTAATTGTAAAAATTATTAATCTTATACTTATAAAAAAATCATTTAATTTGAACAATTAAAAATAATTTAATTATAAAATTTGTAATAAATTAAAATTATTTATGAAGTTTTTTGTTCATATTTTAATTACAAGGATAAAATAAAATATCCTATTATGAACAAATTGAATATTTTTACGTATAACAATTTATTTTTAAAAAAAAATATTTATTTGTTAATATTAAAATTTGATATAACTCAATAATAATTTTCAAAACAAAATATAACTTTTTGATAATTTTTTCATTGTAATTTATGATTTTTTTTAATACAATATCATAATTTTTACAATTAAAAAAATATTATTTTAATTAGATTTAAAATATCTTCATATTAAATGAGGGGCAAAATTGAGATAATATCCACCAATATGGAGAAATGAACTTTTTAGAAATATATTATGAAAAATAGGACTTAATTGTTCATATTGAAATTTAATAGGACTTGACAGTAATCTTAAAAGCAAAACAGATTTTATTCGTTATTTTCTCTTCAAACTTTCGACATTATTTCAAGATTTTTGGTTTCTCAAAGGTTCATCATATCCAACTCTACACTTGCAACCATAGTTATGACAGATACACAGCCTAAATAACTACTATTACCACTCAATAGAGTGTTAGTCCTTGTAGAAGAAGCTCAATGAGCAGTTTCTGCCGAAAAGAACAGGAAGATCCAAATTGATTAATAATACACAACTTTGGAACATCCAGATTGATTCCTATTGCAGTTTTCATGGTATAATAGGTAAAACAACAAATACATATCTTCATAACATGCAATACATAGTTGTTGGCATCAATTCAAAAGTATTATAAATTACGAAAGCATAGAATAGACTACTTATTGAGCAAATACTTCTACTTCACAAAAGCTAACAGCACACACTTGGAAGAAAATTACAGATTAGCAGCTTCTTATTGAGTTAATTTCTTCTTCCTTTCCTTTTCTACCTCCTTTGAGCTTGTTTCCCCCTTCCAAAGGTCCCAACAAACCATTTATGATACCTCGTGGTCAGAATGTGCCTGATAACCAGCCCAACTATTAGCCCACTTCCATATCCCATGAATATGACAATCCAGTCAATGCCGCTTGGAAACTTTGAATCATTGCCTTGAAAGCTCAATGGTGGTAGTGTTGAGGCCTCTAAATTTCCACATGACTTCGACAGAGGCTTACCACACAACCCAGAATTCCCAAGATATGAGTACTTTTCAAATGTATCAAATTGTTTCCCTCGAGGTATAGGGCCTGTGAGGTGGTTATATGAAACATTTAGGAATTCAAGGAAGGTGAGTTGGGATAGTTGTGGAGGGATCTTTCCTCAAAGCAAGTTTCCGGAAAGATCCAATGATTCCATGCTCTGTTAGATTTGCTAATGATGAAGGGATTTTTCCAATGAGATTGCTGTTTGAAACATTTAGCACCTTAAGCCCACAAAGACTTCCAAGAGCTTTTGGACTTTTCCCTTCGAATTTGTTGTTTGATAGATCAACAACTACAACGGCATTTTGGATCTTCTTGTATAAGATAGGTATGCCTTTGCTAGTTATTGTTATTGAATACATAATAGTCATTTGAGATGGAAAATATATTAATGTCACATTAACGCTATGTTTGGTTGGAAGATTTGGGAAGAAATTTAGAAATGGAAATGGAAAAGGTTTTCATTTCCAAATCTCTTGTCAAATCTCCCAACCAAACACAGTATAAGTCTTCTAGTTGTAGACTTAGTAAAAATTATGTCAACTCCCAATTATCATGAATTAAACAAAAATTTTGACTGAACAATCAAACAAGAACAATCAAGCAATTGTGGAATTAGTTCAAATGCCTCAAAAGAATGAGGATTTCTTTGGAATAACTGAAAATTACAAAGTAAATGAAGCAAACAACAAGTAATTTCAAAAGTGAAACTGTTGAAGTTCATAGAAATTTACAGAGTACAGTAATGAACTACTCCTATTTCGAAAGGGAAACTCCTCGTAAATTATGCCAAGTCTAAAAGTAGCTTTTGGTTGTTGTTTTTTTATCCCTTCATCCCTCTCTGCTTTGCCTATTTGTAAGCTTCACCAATAGTTTCCTTCAAGAACCACTCTAGGCAGTTTGTTTCTTTAAAGCCACGTTGCCACAATCGTAATGGGATGTCACTTTCATCAGTCACGTTGAACTTCCTAGACCACTTCCCATGCCTCCTGCTCAAATCTCCTACTCAAAGCATAATAATAATAATAATATGGCCATAAATTTATTTATAAAAAGATGATTCACGGTCTAAATTGACAGACCAAAATCAATAAACCACAATCAATGAGATTAGATTTGGTCATGGTGAACAGGTCACAATTGACAGACCACAATCAATAAAATTATATTTGGTCACAATCGATAAGCCACAATTAATAAGATTAGATTTGGCCACAATCATTAGGCCATAATCGACAAGAAAATAATTATGGTGCAAACAACTTCACCAACTGAATTGTAAGAATTATCTGACAGAGCTGCATATACGTTTACTTTTCTGCCTTTTTCATTTTCATTGCATTCCAGTTTTGGAATAATTTTAATGGCAAGTTACCTAAGAAACCATTGTGAGAGAGGTCAATGATGCGCAAGTTTGGAAACTGCAGATTGGTTTTAAGATTCTCAATGGTACCATGGAATCTATTAAATCACAAAACAAAGGGAAAAATATCCTCAATCTCATTGTTTTAAGACTTGTAACTTAGGAAGATCTCTAACCAAAAGGGAAAAGCATCCTCAATCTCATTGTTTCCAAAAACAAGAATCTCAAGCCTTATACAAATTGCCAATGATCTTCGTACTTGCCCATATAATTTATTTTGACTTAAATTAATCATTGTCAAACTGATCCATATACTGAATGTCTGAGGAATAAGCCCATGAAAATCATTGCAGCTTACAATGAGCATCATCGGAGAATCAATAAAACTTGTCAAACATTGAGGAATTGTGCCACTTAAGTTATTATCAGACAAGTCTAATATAAAAAGAGAACTATTATAGCAAATTGATTGTGAAATTTGTCCTGTTAGTAAATTGCCAATGACCCCCTATAAATAACTGCATATGGTGCCGAAATTGGGAGTGCTCGTTTTAGCCTGTTAAAACTAAGGTCTATAAATTTTGATGAATTCCAGGAATGTTTGTGGAACAAAGCCTGAGGAATAGTGCCATGAAATTTTTGCCTGTCAGATTGAACACCCTCAGAGAATTACAAAAACTGGCCAAACTTTGAGAAATTGTGTCATCTCCCTCTAAGTTACTATTGGACAAATCAAAGTGGGCCTAATTTATATAACAACATGGCTCAAGTATTAAAGTGGGCTTTAACTATTGATTTGCTAAATTCCAATCCTAAAAATCAGATGTGCTGAAAGGTTTGGGTTTTAAATTTAAATAAGCCGAGCAATTTTTTGCAATACCAAAGGCTTTGGGCTTTCATAGGTTGAAGTTGAATGTCCATTACTTAGCTTGACAAAATCTCATATTATCAAAATTTTACCTTCTTTAAGTGTTATTTTCAAAAAAAAATTGTATAGATTAAAAATGCCAATTTAGGTTATGAGTCAAAATACCATTATAAAATCCTAACTAAAAACACTACACTATTGATCATAACTAACACTATGTGGTGTCATAATGAAAAAAAACATTGTAACAAAAATAGAAAAAAAAAAAAAAAAAATCACCAAGTTATAGTTGGTACCACAATGGTCCATAATTTTTATATCACATTCAATCATAATTATTTAAAAAAAAAAAAACAACGAACAAACAAACAAACTAGTTTGGCTTATAATTAATATCACATTAACCAACATTTCAATGAAGATAAATTTATTCTTCTTTATTAAAATATCTAATTTGTAGAATTAACTTACAGGCAGAAGCTACTGGTATTACTTCAAAAGAGAAATTACAAATTACACAAAAGCATTATTGAGAATTACACTCACAAAAGCTAATAGCATCCACATGGATAAATATTACAAAATAAAATACTGCATACAGATTTAGTTTCTTCTTCTCTTCCTTGTTCCAAATTTCTCAACAAACCATTCATGATACCTTGTGGTCAGAGTGTGCCCAATAACAAGCCCAACTATTAGCCCACTACCGTAACCCAACAATACGATAATCCAGTCAACAACACCACTTGGGAAAATTGAATCATCACCATGAAAGCTCAAGGATGGTGGTGGTGAGGCCTCTGAATTTCCACAGAACTGCGATAGAGGATAACCACACAACCCGGAATTCCCATCGTACGATCTGTTTTCAAATGTATTAAACTGATTCCCTCGAGGAATAGGGCCCGTGAGATGGTTGTGAGAAACGTCTAGGAATTCAAGGAAATTGAGTTGGGAGAGTTGTTGAGGGATCTCTCCTGAGAACAAGTTCTGCGAAAGGTCCAATGATTCCAGCTCGGTCAAATTTGCCAAGGATGATGGGATGACGCCAGTGAAATTGTTGTTGGAAAGATTTAACATCTGAAGTCCACCGAGCCTTCCAAGAGATTCTGGAATTTCCCCTCCAAATTAGGGATGGCAATGGATAACCTACCCTGTGGGTATCCATGGAGACCCAACCCAATACATGGGTTTTTCCCTTTTTTTTCTTATCCATTGGGTAGGGTAGGTGATATTCTTTAAATATCCACAGGGGATGGGTTGGGGATGGGTACCCACTAATTTCCCCATACTTTTTTTTTTAATTTTTTTAATTTTTTTTTAAGATTCCACAACCAAAACTAAATATACATTTAATCTTTTTTCTTTTATTTATTTATTTATTTTTTCAGGTTCACAACTAACTTTTTTTTTTTTTTTTTTTTTTTTTTTTTTTTTTTTTAAGATTCACAACCAAAACTAAATATATATTCAACCTTTTTTCTTTTTTTTTTTATTTATTTTTTCAGGTTCACAACCATTTTTTTTTTTAAGATTCACAATCAAAACTAAATATACATTCAATCTTTTTTCTTTTATTTATTTTTTCAGGTTTAGAACCAACTTTCTTTCTTTCTTTCTTTTTTTTTTTTTTTTTTTTTTTTTTTTAAGATTCACAACCAAAACTAAATATACATTCAATCTTTTTTATTTATTTATTTATTTCAGGTTCACAACCAACTTTTTTTTTTTTTTTTAAGATTCACAACCAAAACTAAATATACATTCAATCTTTTTTCTTTTATTTATTTATTTTTTAGGTTCACAACCAACTTTTTTTTTTTTTTTTTTTTTGATTCACAACCAAAACTAAATAAACATTCAATATTTTTTCTTTTATTTATATATTTATTTTTTCAGGTTCACAACCATTTTTTTTTTTAAGATTCACAACCAAAACTAAATATACATTCAATTTTTTTTCTTTTATTTATTTATTTATTTTTCCAGGTTCACAACCAACTTTTTTTTTTTTTTTAAGATTCACAACCAAAACTAAATATACATTCAATTTTTTTATTTATTTATTTATTTATTTTTTCAGTTCACAACCAACTTTTTTTTTTTTTTAAAAAAAAAAATTTACAACCAAAACTAAATATACATTCAATCTTTTTTCTTTTATTTATTTATTTTTTTTTCAGGTTCACAACCGACTCTTTTTTTTTTCTTTTTTTTTTTTTAAGATTTACAACCAAAACTAAATAAACATTCAATCTTTTTTCTTTTATTTATTTATTTATTTTTTCAGGTTCACAACCAACTTTTTTTTTTTTTTTTTAAGATTCACAACCAAAACTAAATATACATTCATTCTTTTTTCTTTTATTTATTTATTTATTTTTTAGGTTCACAACCAACTTTATTTCTTTCTTTCTTTCTTTTTTTTTTTTTTTTTAAGATTCACAACCAAAACTAAATATACATTCAATCTTTTTTTCTTTTATTTATTTATTTATTTTTTCAGGTTCACAACCATTTTGTTTTATTTTTTATTTTTTTTTAAGATTCACAATCAAAACTAAATATACATTCAATCTTTTTTCTTTTATTTATTTATTTTTTTTTTCAGGTTCACAACCAACTTTTTTTTTTTTTTTTTTTAAAGATTCACAACCAAAACTAAATATACATTCATTCTTTTTTCTTTTATTTATTTATTTATTTTTTAGGTTCACAACCAACTTTATTTCTTTCTTTCTTTCTTTTTTTTTTTTTTTTTAAGATTCACAACCAAAACTAAATATACATTCAATCTTTTTTTCTTTTATTTATTTATTTTTTTTTTTAGGTTCACAACCATTTTTTTTATTTTTTATTTTTTTTTAAGATTCACAATCAAAACTAAATATACATTCAATATTTTTTCTTTTATTTATTTTTTTTTTTCAGGTTCACAGCCAACCTTTTTTTTTTCAAGATTCACAACCAAAACTAAATATACATTCAATCTTTTTTATTTTATTTATTTATTTATTTTTTCAGGTTCACAACCAACTTTCTTTCTTTTGTTTTTTTTTTTTTTTTTTTTTTTTTAAGATTCACAACCAAAACTAAATATACATTCAATCTTTTTTCTTTTATTTATTTATTTATTTTTTCAGGTTCACAACCAACTTTCTTTCTTTCTTTTTTTTTTTCTTTTTTTTTAAGATTCACAACCAAAACTAAATATACATTCAATCTTTTTTTTTTATTTATGTATTTATTTTTTAAGATTCACAACCAAAATACATTCAATCTTTTTCTTTTATTTATTTATTTATTTATTTTTTCAGGTTCACAACCATTTTTTTTTTAAGATTCACAACCAAAACTAAATATACATTCA